>JAXIVH010000006.1:10033280-10148280 GCA_036785325.1 Urophycis tenuis
TATCACACACAAACTGCTTTAAAATAGAGCTATTTACACACTTTACATGACGAAAAGAAGAAATCATAGACAGACTATATGTAACTCACGAAATACGTTCGTATATTCTGCAGCGCAGGAGATTTACATGTAATGCCTCACACACACACACACACACACACACACACACACACACACACACACACACACACACACACACACACACACACACACACACACACACACACACAGCTGAACCCACCGTTCTCGATGCCTGGCGTCCGGGGAGATGTGATGCGGAATCCCTCTTCTCCTGGGGGGGAAGCGCAGGAGCGGGGAGGAGCCAGCGAGACGGCCTGGAGACCGAGCTCCCGGTGGGGGAGAGGACCACCAGTGGGGGCCTGGGTCCTGGATCTCAGACCCGGGGACCAGGAACGGCTGGATGGGTGAACCGTTCTCTGAGAAGAATGAACATCACGATACTTAGCAACACTCGGACCAAATTCAACTTCAGTCTGGACGGACTTTTTTAATTGTTTTTTTTTTTTGTTACAGAAGATATCTAAAACTTAAAAAAGAAAAAAGTAAATCTATTTTGATTTATAATCGATAGCATTTATAATGCTATTTAAATTTGTTTAATTTGCTTTGAAATGTTTTCATTTTATGTAGGCCTATTGATATTTAATGTATTGTTATTGTACGCGTCGCTATTTGTAAAACATCGATTTGATAATAGACCCTGAACGTAAGGGACAGCACCACGGCATGCAGGCAGTGAGACACAGACGTACCGAGGGGCTGTCTGGAGGCCTGCGCGGTGCCCTGCCGCAGCACGGACGGTCTGTACTGGTGGTGCTGGGTCAGATCCGTCAGTGCGTCCGCCGTCCTTCCTCCCGGGTCGTTAAACTGGGGAGAGGGAGGACACAGTGGAGTCAGAACAGACAGAAAAGACAAAGTGGACACTAAAGATGAAAGAAAAAAAAAGGTGATTAGCCCGGTAATATTTTGACTTTAACTCAGTGTGGGCGTGCAATAAATAGGCTACACATCAAATATGTATATATAAAATAGGCCTACTCTCAATACTTGAAAAGTCATCAACTAGCCTATATTTGCATCTGCGCTCACCCAATGCAAACATTTAGATGTTACATTTTTGCACATTTTTAAATTGTTAACATTTATTTAACAGAAATATTTTGTATTTTATTTTGACATTTGTCAACGGTTTTTGTCGGTGAAACCCATCGAGGCACTATTGTTTAAACCACACACTATCAACGTGTGGATGCTGTACCTGCGCTCCGGAGGGTGACGGGGAAAGGGACTGCTTGAAATGAGAGGGAGGAGGAGGAGAAGGAGAAGGAGGAGAAGGAGGAGGAGGAGGAGGAGAGTGAGGAGGGGGAGGAGAAGGGGTAGGAGGAGGAAGCAACAGACATGTCCTTCCCAGTCCCGGCTCTCTACAGGTGTCGCTGTTCGACCTCCTCCCACAGGCCAAGGTCTCGCTGGCGGTCCCGGGCATCGCAGAGTCCAACTGAGTCTTTGCTGCGGGGCCACAGACGCAACATATGGTTAGACACAGTGGCATGCCCACCCCCACCCACCCAGCTCGCCTGTGACAACCGAGGCGGCCGTTCAGGTAAATAAGGCCAATGGCTCACTGTGTGCGGGGCAGGCCTATACGGTTATATCGTGAACTTAAACCAGAATGAAAAACGCAAGGCATCGGTTTCCTATCAGAAAGTCGAAAGGGCGTCATGAACTCAAAGGGAGGGCTGTGGTCGCGCACAGCTGCAAAGCTCGCAGACGCGCAGATGTCAGCGATGCCGGTGTTGTGGCACGGGCGTCACACCGCAAGGATACGAGGGGAGCTCCGGGCGCATACACTGACGTTTGTTTAGTGCGTTGTTTGTTTTGTGATGTGTTGTGAGTGGGCTCTGTGTTTGTAGGAGATGCGAGACAGGATGAATCAAAGTACAAAAGTAAACGTTCACGTTTGGAAAAATTGTTTTTGCTGATCTTGTAGTCGTTGTTGTGTTATCTTGCCTTGTTCTTTTGTTTGTTTCTTGTAACAGGCCTAACAAGTGGAAACCCACCACACACTTATACCTAAATACATTAATACATAAATAAGAAAATCAATGAATACTTGCATGATGCATACATTAAATACAACAGTGAAATTCCTACAAAAATAATTGCGGGAAGGACACTTGCATTTCCAAATTTGCATTTTAAGTGCACATTGGGGTTCTCAAAAAACAGAAAAGTGAAAGCTTCCAACCATGTTGTGGTGTGTCACTTTCAATGTCTAAAGGCCAACCTGTCAATGTCACACCAATAACACATCATGCATGCCCCACGCATCCCAGAAGCACGAGATGTGTGTAGAAACGTGCCGTGTTGTGGTATCAGCTAGGCCTGCACTTCTTATTTCAAGGTTACCACATTAATTACTTTCTTTAATTCACACCAGGGGCCAGGGAGCTGTATAATAAATAACAAGCAATTAAATAGCAACATCAACTGTAGAGAGAGGGAGACGAGTGTGTGTGTGTGTGTGTGTGTGTGTGTGTGTGTGTGTGTGTGTGTGTGTGTGTGTGTGTGTGTGTGTGTGTGTGTGTGTGCGTGTGTGCGTCTATGTGTGTGTGCGTCTATGTGTGTGTGCGTGTGTATGTGTGCGTGTGCGTATGTGTGTGGGTATGTGTGTGTGTGTGTGTGTGTGTGCACTGTGCAGTGTGTGTGCTTAACCACATGCTGTTAGTAATTAAATAATAAGGTTTCTTATTATTTAATGTTTCAGAAACATAATTAAAATCCATGGACTAAGATTAGGGATCAGCATTGTACGCATAAACAACAGGCCTACATCAGGCCGACTAGACGGAAAAACTGTAGGTATTATAGTAATAGTCTCTAGTGTCATCTTGTAGTTTTACTTTTAGATCTGAATCATCACACTACTTGTTTACTTGAATCTTTGAGGTGTGTGTGTGGGAGACCGGGTATCAGAACAACACAATGCTTCCAATGAATCAAAATTGGAGGTGTTCTTGTTCTTGTTCTGGTGGTCTGCATAGACACACGTTGGCTTTTACCGTGGGTTTTATTGTTGTAGAGTAGAGGTGAGGTTACCTACTACCTACATTCAACATGCATAAAAGCGAAATGCAATTATGGCACAATAAATGAGTAGGTTTCGCACACAGTGCCTTGCAGACACTCACTATTTTGAATTAATCGCACATATCCGTGATTAAGAAAAGACTTGGGTTTCATTTCTATATTCCAGCACACACATTTTTTGGGAACCATATTTTAGTTCTACTCGCCATCTTGTTCTGCTCTTGGAAAAGAATGTGATTCATAAATGCAATCAATTATTATTAGTATCATTATGTGCTGCACGTGTACTGTGGATTAATTGTACTCCGCTAAAGACTAAATGTTGTTTACGTTCTTTGGGATAAGTGGTAGTAAGTAGGCCTATATTCGTATTTAGTGGCACAACCGGCTGACATGTAGGCCTACACATAACAACCCTACTGGCTCTTCACTAAGTGAGTAGAGTGACAACTATTTGACACATTTGGGGCATATAATGTGCAATGTTTCATCCATTGAATTAACCACAATTGAAGTGCCCAGAGGTTACTTTTCTTTAAATTCAAGCACATATTTAGGGACATTGTATTGCTCTAAAGACCTAAGAGATGCCGGACGGGAAAGATAAAAGTAAAAGTGCATTTTCTCGGTGAACATCAAACACAACTTATTGTTGTCGAGGTTGGACTATAAAATCATAAAATATCAATTTTTACATAAAAAGTTTTCCTCCAACTATAATCAAACATGTGGGTGTTTAAGATGCAGCAGATTGATAACCACTATAATTTCCAACAGATGTATGATGGATTAGTAGATTAGGTTGTACTTAAAAAGGCATCATAGGGTTATACATATTCTTACACTATTTTGAATACATTGTAAGAGTTGTAAAATCAAGTTGCAGCCTGTCGCCATTCAACACGACAAAAGCCAATAAACGCCAACCAGACGCAAACCAGACCTCTGCGGTCCTTACCTTCTCGGCGTGTTCAAAATCACATGATACCTATTGATGATCGCTTCTTGATTCAGTTGTTTTCGGTAAAAAGAGACTTAATTCGGTGATTTGTCTTACCTACTGTCGTTTCACACTGCGTCTCTTACTGGGGTTTTGTCTTCCTGTTCCTCGGTAGTTGAGCTGAGATCACTCAGAATTAACCCAAGAAGAAGAGAAATGAAGAACGTACAAAGCCGCAAAACATTTGAGAGGGGGGGGTTGTTATTCCACAGGAAATGAATATTGGTATGACAAATGAACCACAAGGAACAAAACAATTACGCCTTAATAAAGATGTGATATGTGATTTGTGTTTTTGTTAATGCTGCAGCAATTCAGTTCACGGGGGAATTGAAAGCGTTCATTGACGCTTCATGCACACAAGTCAGTGATTTCAACTGATCTATTCATATTTCTGTAAGAGGATAACAGGAGGTTGGATAACAGGAGGGAGGGAGGCCTGTATTTCTGATCCATATTGGGGTTTTTTTGTTAGTGATTGTTGAGATGAGTGAAATAGACACTGTCAAGTTAGAAAGCAATCATTCACTCACTTTATTGTACACTCCTGCAATTGTAGGCCTACAATAGCAGATGCTGAAATATTAACAAAACAGAACAGAACAGCACAACTAATAACTAATGCCAAACATTTGTTATGTATGAAATTATGTTTTATCTGCTATCCACTGAATCCTAAATTCATAAAATACAGTAATACATTTAGGCCACAAGGTTTGCCACACAAACCTTTTGCAAGTGTGGCAGGAAAGTGAGTGGGTGTTCTGCTCACCAAAACCTGCTGCTGTGTCCACATCAGATAAAATATACTTTGAAACAACTTTGAAACAACACATTGGGCAGTGAGTCACTTTCTCTCGGAATCAGATATATCTCCAGAAGAGATTGTACAGTTTACGCCGGTAAGTATTTTCTGAATCAGGGCTGTAATAATCAAGGGAGGTGTTGTGCAGGATTGTACTTTTTCTTTAATGAAACGCTGGATGAAAAACATTTGGAAGATTATAGGGTCATATTGTTATCAAGCCACCGTTTGGAGGTAACCCTGAACGTAATTACATGCACACACACACACACACACACGCACGCACGCACGCACGCACGCACGCACACACGCACACACGCACAGACAGACACACACACACACACACACACACACACACACACACACACACACACACACACACACACACACACACACACACAATTACAGACAGACATTTCCCGCTCTCTCTCTCAAACACACAAAAAGTATCTTATTCTTACTCTTACACGCACATACTTATGCACAGGAGCGCGCACACACACACAGCCTCCCCCTCTATCTCACACACTCTCTCTCTCTTTCTCACACACACACACACACACACACACACACACACACACACACTGAAACAAAATAATTAGTTTCAACTTGCTATATTTGAAAATAAGACATGCAGTTGTATTGCATTACGTCGTTCTCCTCCAACAACAAAGGAACACGCTTTTTATTTCCTTTAAGTTGTGCGGGAGCAGACCTACAGTTTATCTCCTCCAAATCAGCCTAACGCTCCATTAGGATACATCGGAGGTGCCCAAGTGGTAGTGCTGGTGTATTACCGGAGTGATTCCATTCTCCTCTCAATCGCCAACCCCAGCTACGCAGCATGCGTCCCCGAAAGAACCCGAATCTCTTCCGATCCGGGGGATGATTTACAACAGATGCTGTGGGCAGGAGGAGAGAAGAGCGAGCGAGAGAGAGAGCGAGAACGAGAGAGAGAGAGAGGGAGAGAGAGAGAGAGAGAGAGCGAGAGAGAGACCCGGGTTGCACTTGCTAGCTGAGGGGGGCCCCCTCATTTTACGGCAAGGCTATTTTAAATTCGGGGGTCTTTTCGACTGTCCGATGGACCGTCGCGGTTGTTCTATCCCCCACACCAGAATCGGCCGGAGAGGTGGATGTGTTTTTCTTTGTGTCCGTGCGTTTGACGAGCCGCCAGCTGTAGACTGGCCTAGATGGCGATAGCGAAATGTGGACCGTCACGCATCTGACACTCCAGGATTGTCATGAAGTAAGTGGGTGATGACGGCCCTGTAGTCAACTGCACCTCAAACAATCTCGCTCGTACTTTCCTCTCCCCACGACTGTGACCCGAAGGCGTGTTTTTTTCTTCTTCTTCTTTGGAATTTCCGGACGCACCACGATGGATTTAACGAACACAGGTTGGACGCTGCAATGATGGAGATGAAAATCGGGCGGATGGAGGGGTTTGTGTCTTTGTGTGATTCTTTCGCTGGCGTATCGTGTTCAGACGAGAGACGCATTCCCGAGTCTCGGATGATATTCTAGGTGGGGGGAAATAGGCGTCAAGACGCTGCAATAAATGATCGCCCATCGGGAGCGACCCCATGTCCAGTGGAGGCGCCGCCGGGGCTGGAGCGTCTTTCTGAACGGAGGAATGTTACCCGAGCACCCAGAGACATGACATGTACAAGAAAAAAGAGAAAACGGTAGTTTTTCGCCTCTTTTGAACCCTGTGGTTTTCAGGGGTGGGGGGTGGGGGTTGCAACAGGCGTAGCTGACGCGGATCGAGCCCTTTTTTAAGAAGAAGAAAAAGAAGAAAAAATAAAAGCCCACACGACCACTAAGATTTTTGGACAATTCGCTTGGCGCGTCTCTGCATTATGTTGTTTCACACGGACGAGGATGTTTTGCTTGTTGTCCAACTTTGTGATTATCACCGATTCGTCGGTGTCATGTTTTTTTCTTCTCCTTAAGCACTAAAGCTCTCCTCCACAGCCTGAAATATGATAAGTAAAGAGCTCTAGCCTCGCACTGGACCGCGACAGCCTCTTTAAACGGCCTTAGAAATAGACCCCAAAGCCTTTGTCTTGGAAGACAAGCATAATCATTTAAAGGTAAGCACATAGTCAACCACCAGACTCCATTTTGTCCGTATCTACATATCGTGGCACAATGCAACTTTTACAGCGTCGTGTCCGTGTCATCGGTGCACGGACAGTGGGTTTTAATACGCATGCATGAGGCGTCTTCTGTCGTGGTCGTCCCGATACTGTTGTGGTTCTTCTGTGTCTCGTGACGCATGCCCCAGACGAGCTGCAGGCCTGCACACCCCCGATGCCAGTGCCCGTACACACACACACACACACACACACACACACACACACACACACACACACACACACACACACACACACACACACACACACACACACACACACACACACACACACACACACACACACACCTTCCATAGCCCTTATCTACATGATTCTGGATCATCGCTCATAGTTTCCACATTAAAAGCAAAATGACGCAAAAGAAGGACATACGTATGATGTTTTTCGAGCGCAGCTCTGATGAGCGTGTGTTTCTATGAGCACTGAAATAGGGGAGATGTGTGTGTCTGTGTGTGTGTGTGTGTGTGTGTGTGTGTGTGTGTGTGTGTGTGTGTGTGTGTGTGTGTGTGTGTGTGTGTGTGTGTGTGTGCCAAAAGCAGGATGTAGCCTATAGTCTAAACGCTTGTTCAGCGCTGAAGATGACGAGAGAGATCCGTGTGAGTAGGCCTACTAGGTGACATGTAGAAAAACGCCTTGGCCGAGATAACGGGAGTAGGCTATAATATTTACCGTGATGTGTCAAGGTGTTTGGAGAGCTAACATTGCGCACGGCGCCACCTGCCGGGCGTATTACATGGGCGTCTCGGATTAGCGCGTTAAACCCTCGCTGGCGTTCCTCAATTTAAATATTGCACCATTTGTGTGCTGCCGATTCTCTGAGACCATTATGTGCTGGGACGATCAGTCGGAGGCCATCATCGGAAAAAAAGGGTCTAGAGCACAAATTATGATACGAATATGCCTGAATAATTTCCCCTTTGAGAATGCTGTGTGTGTGTGTGTGTGTGTGTGTGTGTGTGTGTGTGTGTGTGTGTGTGTGTGTGTGTGTGTGTGTGTGTTGAAAAGCGAATGCCGTCTAGTTTTTCTGAATGCTATTTGGTTGGTCGGTGATTTCCACGTCGTTCTCCTACCGAGAGCCAAGCAGCGGTGTTCGACTGCTGTTGCTACCCAGTTTCTGACAATGACTCGGCCGTCCACCTCCCCCCCCCCTCTACCCACCCACCCACCCACCCACCAGTCTATTCGGTATTCCTGTGGAGCTGACCGTGAGCTGGGGGTCGTCCCTCTACCGATCACGTATCGTATAGGCGTTAAACTACAAAGCGGCTGTCCGTCAGGAATCGCTTATAACGGATAGAACAGCCCCCCCCCCCCCCCCCCCCCCCCCCCACACACACACACACACACACACACACACACAACCACACAAAGAACAAACCATAGAGCAACATGTGCACAAAAGAAGCAAATAGGCCTAGATGAATTAATAATAATTCATAAATCAATTTCGTAGAAGAGAACGTAACACGTGTGTTTTAAATACGTTTTTTATAATGATGGCATTCCATACATTTCTTTGAGCAACAAATTGTTGCATATGTTACTACCTGGCAATGAAAAAAAAAAAATAGACCATTAGAGCAAGTCATAAACACCGCATTTAGAAGTAATTCAAATATACTACAATATACACAAGTGGATTACAGCCTTTTGGGTGAACCAAAACTTTTTTTCTATAGGCCTACAGATCGAGATTTCTAGCTCTGAGGAACCATCTTTTTATATCATGTTTCATATGCAGTAATACAGTATCGGTGCAATACCAAGAATCATCCCCCCCTCGCTTCCTTTCAGAAATATCCTCAGGAAGTAAGACTTTTCTTTCATTGCACTGTACAGACCTGATTGTAATGAAACATGCTTCGATTTATTTTTCAAAGAACACGAATTAGTCTGCCCACATTTCAATCACGCAAGTTCAACCCTTTAACCATGTCCTGTCTCTCCCTTCTCCAGGTCATTTTGATTCATTTTAAACGGCAGGAAGTGCGCCCGTATAAGGAGACCGCGTTTGGAAATGGGGCGATGCTCGCCGAAGCGATTCCATTCGGCGTGAACCCAAACCAGGAAGCAAACACGTGGACCACGGAAGGCGAAGCCGACGGAGGAGGAGGGGGGGGAGGCGGAGGAGGAAGAGGAGGAGGAGGAGGAGGAGGAGGAGGGGGGCCTTCGAGGGCGAGGCGTTTGGCGCCGCCGGTGGCGGCGGGCCGCGCGACATGGCCAACGGCAACGAGAGCAGCGAGGGCGCCGGCGGTCCCGTGGGCGTGGCGGTGGCGACGGCTGGGGGCGTGGGGGGGGCGGCGGGGGGGCCCGCCTCCGCCCTCTCCACCTACCTGAAGCTGGTGCTGCTGGGGCTGATCATCTGCGTCAGCCTGGCGGGGAACCTGGTGGTGTCCCTGCTGGTGCTGCGGGACCGCACCCTCCACAAGGCGCCCTACTACTTCCTGCTGGACCTGTGCCTGGCCGACACCGTCCGCTCGGCCGTGTGTTTCCCCTTCGTCCTGGTGTCCATCAAGAACGGCTCGGCGTGGACCTACAGCGTGCTGAGCTGCAAGGTGGTGGCCTTCATGGCCGTGCTCTTCTGCTTCCACGCTGCCTTCATGCTCTTCTGCATCAGCGTGACGCGCTACATGGCCATCGCCCACCACCGCTTCTACTCCAAGCGCATGACGTTCTGGACCTGCGTGGCCGTGGTGTGCATGGTGTGGACGCTGTCCGTGGCCATGGCGTTCCCGCCCGTGTTCGACGTGGGCACCTACAAGTTCATCCGCGAGGAGGACCAGTGCATCTTCGAGCACCGCTACTTCAAGGCCAACGACACGCTGGGCTTCATGCTGATGCTGGCCGTGCTCATCCTGGCCACGCACGTGGTCTACATGAAGCTGCTGCTGTTTGAGTACAAGCACCGCAAGATGAAGCCCGTGCAGATGGTGCCGGCCATCAGCCAGAACTGGACCTTCCACGGGCCGGGCGCCACGGGCCAGGCGGCGGCCAACTGGATTGCGGGCTTCGGCAGGGGCCCCATGCCGCCCACCCTGCTGGGGATCCGGCAGAACTTGCACAACCAGAACCGGCGACTGCTGGGCATGGAGGAGTTCAAGGCGGAGAAGCAGCTGGGCAGGATGTTCTACGTCATCACGCTGTTCTTCCTGGTGCTGTGGTCGCCGTACATCGTGGCGTGCTACTGGCGCGTGTTCGTCAAGGCGTGCACGCTGCCGCACCGCTACCTCTCCACCACGGTGTGGATGAGCTTCGCCCAGGCCGGCGTCAACCCCATCGTGTGCTTCTTCCTCAACAAGGACCTGAAGAAGGGGTTCCTGTCCAGCCTGCCGGCCTGCTGCAGGACTAAACCTCACCCGCCACGAGAGCCTTACTGTGTCATGTGAGCAGGCATGGGGAGATGATGATGATGATGGTGATGATGATGATGATGGTGATGGTGATGATGATTAAGATGATGATGATGATGATGATGGTGATGATGATGATGGTGATGGTGATGATTAAGATGATTAAGATGATGATGATGATGATGATGGTGGTGGTGGTGGGTCAGATGAGGGGTATGGTGGGGCGATGGTTCTGGAGAAGGATTATCGCTGGCGGGGGGTTGTCTTGGCTTTGGTTGATTCGATACGAGGATCTTTAAAAGTGGTTGAGAGGTTTTCCGCCATTTTGTCCAGAGTTGGGTTTCAGGCGGTTGGGAAAGTAAGAGGTTTGGAGGAAGGATGTGTCTGAGATATGGAGTATTATTCTTGCATTCCAAAGTTGAACCGATTCTATATGTTATACAAGAAAAGGACATTGTAAAATGGTATCCAATACCTTATTTTCAAACAAGCATTAAGAGCCAAAAAACTAGAGACATAAATCAAAGTGATTTGAATTTCCAATTAATATAAACATACTGCATGTTTACGTTGATGCAGAATGTCACCATGTCTCCAAGATATATTTTGGTAACAATTTTTGATTTAATTCATTTTACTATTTATTGGAGTATAACACATATTTGGAGAAGAAATAAATCATTTAGAATATGATGTATTGATGTTGGAAGAGACAGCCAGCAAGGGAACATACCAAATTTATAATAATTATGTGTATATTAATCTAACCATATCCTGTATTCCCCTAATTCATTTATGGTCAGGTTGGGCCGTATCTTAATTAAAGAGTAAGCCAACACAGTCAAACCTTTACATTGTCTAAAATATCTTACATTAAATGTCTTAATATGCTAATATTTTAAATTTGATTATGTATCGATACAGATACTCATCCTCGACTTTTAAGATCAACTAAAACAGATGTTTCTTAGATAAGATTAAAAAAAACAATCTGATATTTTCATGTTAATTACTATTTTATTCATTACTCTAGGGCATTAAAACCACAGCAAGATAAGTCTGGCCTAATATTAAGAAGAGTAATTATATTAATATAATAACAACAGTAATCATAATACTAATATAAAAAAATATGAACTTCAAGTCTGCTCTACCATTTATAGGAAAAGAATAAAATGATTGCCCAAAATGGTCGGATTAGCTCCTTAAAGCCACATGGGATGATGGATCAGACGTAAACATATTCATCAATTTAGACTTATTAAGTATCAGCTTTCATTGTTTAATTGGAATATTCATGTCCGATATGAACATATAAATGCTCCTTATTCTGTAGCAGATGTTTCTCATTCATTTGTTTTATCTTAAAGACAGTATATTAATGACAGTTGGTCTACAGAACGCACTGCAGGGCTTCAAATTTAAACACCATTAAAATGGTGCCTCTGCAAAGTGCTGGTAATGCATGACTGCAGTGCAGTGTTGAAAGAAATTGATTAGTGACTAAATTGGTTAATAAAAGATGTGTCGTTCAGGGGAACATTGAGGTTCCATTTTAAAACTGACTTGGGGGAGGGAGAAGCCAACTTCTAAGCTAACAGGGGCAGATCATTCTCACTCACTGGACAGTGGTCAGTTAGCTCAGCAGTTAGCAGCTGTCACTGAAAACAAACAAAATGACCCAATGTTCTACTTTGAGCCTACCGAAACATCTTAACAAATGCATTACGTCCCACAGACTGTATGCCCAATTGCTATTTTCAGATATGATTGGTCCACCGATATTTCAAAACATTAACCCGAGAGTCCCCTTCATGTTTTTGCATAAAGGTTGTTTGGTTACTTTAACTACTTAAAGGTGTTGTGTGTAGGATTTAGTGCACCCCTCCCTAGGAGGATAAGCTACAGGGGCCTATACTGAGCGTTAAGGTGCCAGTAGGTATTTCCTAAATGAGGTCATCATCTACAACAGCATCCAGTAGCCAAGTGTCAAGTAATGAGGTTCCAGATTTATCAATTGTATTTAGTTTTTAGTCTGGAAAACTATGAGTCATGGCTTACAATTAAGATAGCGATTATGATTGTTAATTTCAAACGCGTCCCTCAAGACCCGTTTGACTGCTCTGGGCTACGATAGAAACATGGCGGTGCAACATGGCGGGCTCCTTGGAAGGGGACCCACCCCACATGTAGCTAAAGGGCTTATTCTAAGGTAGCAAAAACACTAGCAGGCTTATACACCAGTTAAAATCTACTTCTCAATATTATTTAAAAATTTCTGCCAAGTCTGTTCCGCTAGATGCCACCAAATTCTACACACTGAATCTTTAAGTATAGTAGGATTGAAAAACTCCTTTAGGAGTACCTATTATCCACAGCAAATGAAGACGTTAAGCGAGGCATGGAGACGGGGGTTGAAACCAGATCTTTTCGGCAACACTTAAGCCACCAGAACATTTTACATTCTGCCACCAGATACACTACATGGTGAATAATTAACCACTCTGAGTTGGTCCAGTTCCCCCAAAATACAGCTGCTTGTTCTTGAAGGCACCAGATAGCAGAAGCCAGAGAATGGGCAACGTTTTGGTTTGAATGTCTGGACTCGGTCAAAATGAATGCTGGGGGTAGGGGGCTCTTCACTCCAGAGATGTGACATCGTCAAATACCATTAAAAATGTGATTATTTGGGATTAGTAAAAAAAAAAAAAAAAGATAGAAAAAAAGCTAATCAATACAGGAAATAAGCCTCTCTGCCAAATTACAAAATGGAGGATTTGTTCGAGAAAAAAAAACGGGAAAAAAAAGCACCACTGTGTCTACAACCTTTTGAAGAGAGATGAATTACCGCTGGAGTTCCAAGGTCACCAAACTCCTGTCAGAGACTATAAATTGCGGTCGTTGGCAAAAGATGTATCTCTGCTCTACAGCGAGAGTCCTCTTTGCTCTGAAGGACTGGGTGGACTTATTCTCCAAAGGCTGGACACATGGATTTGAGACAAAATCCTTCTCGTGTTACCGTGGAATGTTTTCGGTTGATTCTTTTGCTTGCTTTCCGCCTTCCGGATCTAACTTTTGAAGGACACGGCAGAAGGACTTGACAGATGAAAACCAAGCCTGAAAAAATAACTGCTTTTTGGGGTCAATTCTTGTTTTTTTTCATATGCAGACAAGCCTGGCAGTAAGTTTTGAGTTGCTTCAGGCAGACTACCTTTTCTAAAAACTTGCTGTGACCTCTGTGCTATTTTGTGTGTATTGTATCGGCGGCAAAAAAAAGACTTTAAAATGCAATTGATTGATTGAAGTTGGGGGGATCGTTGTATTTTTACTGTGTGTGTGCGTGTGTGGGTGTGTGTGTGTGGGTGTATGTATTTCTATATGTAAGTATGAATGTATGGATGCTGAGGAGATCGCCATGTCAACGAGAAGCAGGGGTTGAGTGATGGATTGAGTTAAGGTTCTGACGATACTCCTCCTGCAAATGCTTCCTCATCCTAATCCAGTGAACTGACAGAGCATTGAATGTGTTAAAACTATTAAAGTTTGGTCCAAAACCTGCTTGGGTTTTTCTGCTCAACTGTAAATGAACATGGATTCTGTGCCTAAAGAAAAGTCCCAAACTTAAACAAATGTAATTATAAATTCGCATAAATCTTTTATGCTCTTATCAGGACACCTGAAAAATGAATTGTTCTTTGTTGGTCTTTCTTCGACCAGCTCAGAACATTTGTATTGAAGGACTTGGACATAGACCGGGATGGGTCTTTACTTTCACAATCTACAATTCACTCACTACATTTGTCTTGGATGAGATTTGAGTAATAGGCCCAAATAATAAACAACAAGCCTTTTCATTTTGTTTTTAAAAGCCTCACGTGGACAGTCCTAAGCGTTTGACAAGAAAGCAACTGCTTGGAGCCCTGATAGCCAATGGCCCTTAAAATAGTCAAACCACAATCATGTCAAGTGCTTCTTACAGGAGAGACAAACGGGCGTACATAGTGAAGGAGTCATTGAGGAAGGACAGAGCAATATGCTCTGAATCTTTCATCGGGTTATATGACGGCAATGTTCTTCAAAATGCATGGCGGGCGCCTGAAGGGAACATTACAGCGGCTACAAATCATACACTCCACTCGCAAAAAAAAAGACCTAGAGCCCGACCTGAACTTTACTTAAGGCTAGCTGGAGGAGACCCAAATAAAGTCAGCGAAAGAAGCATTGTTGGCTTGAATGAAGGTAGCTGTAAAGAAATGTTGGGTGTCTCTTTGCATGTGATGGACCTCTGGGTTTGTTTTGCTGGCAGAGCGAGGAGGTTTCAAGACCACATGGCTTCCAGACTGCTTTGTGTGGCACCAGTCCAATCACCTGGAAGGAATCTCACCTCCTCAGTGGGGAGGCGTGTTGTCAAGGTCGATCACTGGGCTTAATCGTTTCTATATTTCCTTTGATAAACTCTTAGCACCATGCCTCGCCTACAAATCAACAGAGTTGGCTCAGTCTGCCCACCGTTTTGGCCACGGTTCTCCTGTAATAGAACATGTGCTGCCAATGCCAATGCACAGGTTGGCTCCAAACGACAACAGCGCTGGAGTGATTCAGTAGCCATCTTTAATGAGGTTACCTGGGGTGCAGGTGAGAGCAAAACACAGAGAGGATTTTCTCCCATCTGTTATTTTGTAATGGTCTTTGCAGTGATGTACGATGCAGTCAACAGTGATCCCAGGCACCCCTCCACAAGAAAGAGTGTTTTGTAAATATAATCCATACTGTGTCCTAAAAATCCCAATACTGTACCTACTCATGACCATCATGCACTGTCACCCCATTTAGCACGCTCCTGTGTAGCCTAGGGTGTAGCCATTCGTGGATGGGTTTGGTAGTGCTGTTTGTGAGTCCAAGATATAAGTGTTCATTAATGCAAAGTCATGTCCATAGACAGCATATACTGTATGTACTATATATATTGAGAGAAGGGGTGATGTGTATACATATACCAGTGTTAAGTCTGTTAAGCCCCAAGTCCTTTTTGGACTTCTTGCCAAAAAATTATACATATGTGCCAAGAAAATCGAGAATTGCTCTACATCTGGAAGGTTTGCATGCATGAGGTATGGATTGCCCAACCACTGGAGGTTGGGAAAACAAACTCAGGTATCTGTGAGCGTGTTTTATTGCAAACCCGGCAATGGCTCCGCGGGGCCCAAGTTTGTTGCCGCCCCACTTGAATACCCTGGTATAATTGCTTGGTTGTATTCCCCGAAGCTTGTGTATTTAATTATAATATAACTGGTGTGATTGTGGACTTATATGTGCATAAATTATGAATTAGAATAGGCATAATACTAGTAGCGGAACTCCACCTGTCACGGTAATAGATGTTATAGACTAGTTTAGTTATTAGTGGAAGTAATATGTTGACTAGCTCACATTACTAAATCATACTGCTCTGTGTTTACAGAACTTCATCCCGACGTCGATTAATCTACCTTCGGTCTAACTAAAGAGCTCGTCTTACTCAGCACCCTGGTTCAGTTCTCCCCGGATGCCCCTTAAACCCATCGCCAATCCCTTCCACGCTCGCTTAGTGTTTTTTCGAGCCCGATTCTGAGCTCGTTGTAGCCGAGAAGCTGAGCCAAGAAGGAGAACCACTGTCCCCTGCTCACCTTCACTGTCATGACCTGGGTGGATTCAGTGAAGAAAGACACGCAAGACCCCTGCTAAGCGACTGCCCTCGTCCCACCAGGCAGCCGCCCTCCCGACATGGCCTCCCATCAGGGTTTCATCCACCGGAGGAAAGGGGGAGGCGCCGCAGCGTGAGGACAGCGCCGCGGTGCAGAGACGCAGTGCCCGCCTCCCTGACGTGGGCGACGCAGAGCTGCACTACGGGGACCTAACGCCTTATAGCCCATCAGAGCCCCTCCAGGGCAGAACAGCATCGGGCTCCAGGGCAAAGGGGACACCGTACTGCTCCGAGAGCAGACCCAGACGCTGGTGGAGATAGTTTGGCAGCGCCAAGTGTCGCAGAGCGCAGCGCCTTTACCACTGCAGAACCACTGTCGACCCGAGCACCATCAATGATGGATGACCGGCGCGGCGAGCAGAATGGCGAGGACCTGGTGGACAGCCATGAGCTGCCACTACTCCAACCCCCTCCGCGCCACCTGCCGAGACCGGAAAGGGGAGTGGCACGTACAGTGCCAATAATAATTGGCACTGTAAACATTGATTTGTTGGTATAACAAAGAACCAGTACTTTATTGGTCTATGTCTTTTCTCCTAAAACCAGGCTAAATTCTTAGCCTATTTCCTTCAAGTATCTTTTGGAAGGAATTTGGAGATAAATTGTAGGTGGTGAAAATGAATGTAGAAACTAAATTCATTTTTAAGCAATTTATTACAATTTGTATTTCGCTTACAAAGAGGAGACGGACCCAAATAAAATCAAACAATAACTACATTGCTGACATAATTTAACTAACAGTAAAATTACCTACCTGGTTCAGAAAAAGTACAAACACTGTACAGGATAACATACGTTCTGTGTACCTAAAATGCATACCAAAAAAGGGCCCATGGTTTTACTATTTACACTGAAAAATACAATATTGCAATATTGCTAACATCACCAGATGGAAGACAGTCAACAAAAAAATTGTAAATAAATCAAAAATACATGGGGGCAGGGGGCAGTATTTTTGCATCATTATTGTAGATCTGAAATGGCACATTTCATCTCAACTTCGACCTATGAAAGGGGAATACAAGTCCTCCACACTACATTTTTTATCGGCCATCATAATTATTTTAATATTCCAGTTTCTTTTCAGGGTTCACATAAACAAGAGTTTTCTGACAATAAACACCAAAACATTGGCTAGACGATGTACTGCTGCTCAATATGAATGTTTTAACGAGAAATAGCCTTGTAGAAGATAAATACTTACTTTGTAAAAGCTCACCTGGGTTTGTCAACTATGTGCAATTCTATAGTTTCGACTTGCAGGCTGTGACCTTTGCAACAAACAAACAATGCTACACATGGCTAAATAATTTGGCAAGAGAAAGATCCCACATGAACCAGCCAAGTAAAAACAAAAAATCACGCTGAATATCAATCACTTCCATATTCACATTAAAATCATTAAAGTCTGGTCAATTTCATGAAAGGGAAACTGACGGTGTAGAGGTGAATAATACAATTCTGTGGAAATATAAAATTGTAAATATGTTATACTATGAACCCCAAAGATAACGCTTTTCTGGCTCAGAACTGCGAATATAATGGACAGAATACAAAATGAAGTAAAATACAAAATATGTCTAGTTGGACAGAAATGTCCAACTAGACGTTTGACAAAAATGTTTTCCCAAAAACTGTAGGAAAAAAATAAAATAAAAAAATCATGCACAAATCCACGCACTTTCAAATCCACGTCCATTTCAAAAGGCCCCGGAGAGTCAGAACAAATACTTCCGACAAGAGTCCGAACCGCACCGGCATTCCACGCGAGTGCGATTTTTGGGAGAGGCGGGGAGAGGGGCTAGGCTGAAACTGGAGTCCATGCGAGTGCTTTCCGTGTCCACCGGATCAACTGCCACGACACATGACAAAGTTACACACCGCTGTTCCTCCACTGTTGAGTCAACAGACGCTTCACAGAGGCGTCCTCCGTGGACCAACACAGGTGTGGCTCACTAATCACGGGGTCTGCAGTAATTAACCAGGCCACTAGTGGTTTATTCACGAGTTTAACACTTAACTTGTGATGAAAAGTCCACGATCCACGCCTGACATGAGGTGAGGTACATGAGGTACATGACAGTAGCAGACCCCATAGTAAGAGCTATGAGCGCACACCTGTGTTGGTCCTATGATGACGCCTCTGTGAATAGGCTCTCCCAGCAGGTCTATTATGGTTTGAACGCCCTTGCCGTTAAGCCATACTGCCCGTGTATCTTGACCACTAACGCCACACCAAATCGAAACCAACTTGAATTTGTGCGCAAATAGTTGCGTGCGTGGGTGACTTACGTTGCATCTTGTAGTCGAAGGTGAGCTCCTCCCCCACTGAAATGGACCGGGTGGAGAACAGTGCTATTCTGGGCAGCCGCTCATCGATGTTGTCTATGAACACGTTGTACACCTGAAGGTTGGGGTTGCACTGCAAGAGACGGAGCACACGGCGTTCAAAGAGAGCCATCCCTGCAAGCCGTTTGAAGCTACGGCTCCCTTCTACCTGACGGATGTTTGGGTGGAGACAAGCCCAGGTCTACGCTCAAGACTTCCTTTTTGTACTTGTAAAAAGGGTCAGGATATTGACTGTGAATTACTATAGAGTTCATTATTTTGTGCATTTGAGATCCTTGCCTCTTATCCAACTTCTCACCTGGGATATATAAACTACATCTTATCGTACAGTAGCTTATTTTTTAGCATTGCCGCAAACTCAAAAGAGTCAACTTTTGTTGACACTAAATTATGTGGGCTCAGGCTCCGCCCACATAATTTATCTGGGCGGAGCCTGAGGAGCCAGCCCCCCGGGCACTCACGCTGTGGTTGACGAAGTGTGAGATGTTGCCCTGGTGGGCGGCGTCCACCGTGTACACATCTTCTACGTAGTCCAGGTCAAACAGGTAGGTGGAGCCCTGCCGGTCGTACAGGTGACCCCGCTTCTCCGCCTCGTCTGTCGTGATGATCTGCGCCACGCCAGTCAGAATAACGAGTGCAATTACATAATCAATCATGACAGCGCACGCGCACACACGCACGCACGCACACGCACACACACAGACTCTCTTTCCCGCTCTCTCTCTCAAACACACATAAACTATCTTACTCTTACTCTCTACCAAAACTACCAATACCTCTTCACTCAAATCAGAACAGAAATTGTAACTGCACCGCTGGCAGAAGAAGTGTACCTCTCCGACGTACTCCATGACGAACATGTTCTTCTTGATGTGCTGCAGGGTGCGCACGCCCCAGCCGCGGCCGTTGTGCGTCTTGAAGATGCACAGGTCGAACTGGATGCCCCGCTGCACCACGCGGTTCCGGCAGCTGGCGCCGCAGCGGCAGCGCTTGTTGCACTCGTAGATGGGCTCGCCGGCGCGCAGCCTCACCTGCCCGTGCTTGTTGTACGGCATGCGGTGCAGGGAGGCGCCCGGGCAGCAACCGTTCAGTGGCTCGCCGCCGCAGTCCTGGCACTCGCAGCCCAGCGCCATCTCGTTGAGCACGATGCCCTGGCCCACGCAGTAGTTGTTGATGTAGGTGAAGTCCCGCGGCGGGCCCTCCAGGTCCACGTCGTTCAGCACCAGGATGCGGCCCGGGTGGCTCCGGGACTTGTTGAGGTGGGCCTCCCAGCGCCGCAGGCTGAGGCGGTGCTCGGCCCGCTGGACCAGCCGGCTCGTCAGCGTCTTGCCGAGGCTCTTCGGCGTGGGGCTGAAGTGGCGGCGGTGCTGGCGGCGCAGCTCTTGGTCCAGGTCCCGGTGGAACTCCTTCATCAGCTTGGTGCACTTGAGGTTCTTCCGGGGCTCCCAGGTGTTGTCGGTGGCCGGGTAGCCCTTCCACTTGACCAGGTACAGCTCCTCGTTGCCCTGCGGTGGGGTGGGGGAGCGTTGTCACGCGGGCTTATTGGTTCTGTGTTTTGCCTTTTTACCTTTTACAAATATTGTCACAGGAATTGTGTTTTTTTTTTTTTTTCAATTTTGCTATCCTGTACATTGAAAACATAGAAAATTCCAGGAACGGTTTCACTGGTGGTGCGGTCCAAGTCCCACGGCCTGGTCCAAATCCCGGACCGTCTACGTAACGACTTTTCCAGGATGTCTCAGGAAATAAGCGTTCACATTGCAGACAGGGATTTTGCCCAACACAGGGAAACAGTGCACTTGTATCAAATAGCCAAGCTTGACCTTCCCCTTCAAAACAAAGCATTTCATTCATAAAACAATTTCAACTGATGAAGCTGCACTGCAGTATTGTATTATTTGTGTTCTTTCTGCAGTAATATTGGATGAGAGTGGTCATCTGTGTGCAAAAGCAACATATGAATGTGACTAATGCATTGTTACATAAACAGAATTAAATACAGCTGTGGCACACATTTATTGCAGGCTCATAGCAAAGCTCTACACTTAATATAGCTTCACAGAGAACACCACCTCTGAGTGTAACTACTGACACATAGCTGCCAACGTCTGTACAGTGCCTTCCTGTACACTCAAGAATGTAGCAACGGGAGGCCAAAATGACCAAAACCCTGTTTAAAACTGCACATCAAGAAATGGCATATACCATAACAAAAACACAACATGAACACTGAAGCAAACATTTATCTAAACAGCTCAGAAAAAAATAGCTCTGTTTGCCTGGGTTTATTGTAATTTATACAAGAGCAAACCGATGGATCTCATGGGATATAATCAAATCAACCCGAGAGAGACCATCAACCATCCCCATTGTACAGTGAAGATTGTGTCCCATCACAACATATGAAGAATACTCTTTATTCTCTACGGTCTCACCTTGCCAGTCTTAAGATCACACAGATATTCCACCTCAAAGTCGTTGAAGTTGTGCTTGCTGACTTGCAGGTCTCTGCAATTGATCCTCCGACGGCGACACAAGTCCTGCAGGTCGCTCCAAGACAACTTGCAGGGGACGCCGCATTCTGCAAAAAAGTAAATTCGTTTAGGCGTCAGAGTTGCGGTAACATACGTAGTAGTTACGTATACGTAGATCTATCTATTCACAGTACATCAGCGCTCTAACAAATACGCGTAAAAGTAAAACCCAGCAGCGCTTCGTATGACGCATATTGTCCAAAGGTAGCCGTCCAAAAATGTTAACACTTGACATTGTAACACTATCTGCGGATTAGTTGATACGCGATAACGCAGGCTATTGCGCAAAAGTGGAAAAAATGTATTGCAATGGAAACAACTTATGGAAAAGTGCGCCTAAAAGTCCATCATAAGCTTTCATTTTACCATTCGCATCAATCTCGCGAAACCGTCGCAGCTACCATTAACGTTCAGCCGCGTCGCCCCCATTTTTACAGGGACGAAGCGCGAACACGCGTCCTAAACACCGAAAGCTTGCGAAAAGTGAAAATAAATCGAAAAATCGTTTCTGCGAACCATTACCTTTCAAATTTTCCGCCATGTTTTCCGCATAGCCGCCAAAAAGTAAAAGGGTTCGCATTGGGTGGACGTGACGTGACGCGACGTGAGGACGTCATGGCCGAAAACGACGTCGCCGATTGGCTGATCCCCACGAACGTCCTGTTGACGTAATCGGGGTAGTGTATCAGGAAAACTTACCCAAGTCTCAACAAACCTTTACTTTTTAAATGGCAAAGCTTGTTTTGTTTAGGGTTCTTTAAGTAACCGTGTCGTTTTATGCGCGGGGTAGAGTATTATAGGGCATAGAAATACATATCTACATAGCCCGTCTGTGTTTCATTTATTTATTGTTGTATTGTGTATTCATTGTTGTATTATTTGTATACCATTTGAAATAAATGTAGTAAAATAACAAATTAAACCATTTTCGCTAAATACGAGCTCTTAAAGATACACCAGGTGATGTTGAAACACATTGAAGTAAAATACTTCTTCTTTGCGGGAAAAGTTCAGGCCTTACGATTGAGTCGTTCAACAGATGCATTTATGCAACGCGACAGTTTGTTTGTCTGTTGTCTTTCAGTGTTGGCTTGCGCTGAGCGCACCACCCGACACGTGATCAACGGACTCCTTGTCACGACGGTTGACCACATGGAACTGCCGCAGCAGCTGCGACCCATCCACCTTTATGAGAGAACTGCGTTCTTCTCAGGAGGAAGATTTGTTGAAGTCACAAGAATTCACGTGATGTGGAAGACCACCATTAAAGATTGTAGTCAGAATGTAGTTTTAAAATTCAAAATAGTAGTTCAACAATACAAATTGTAGTTCTACACATCAGTTTGTAGTTGTTGTTTTTTTAAACAACAGTCACATCGCTTTGTGCGTCGTAGTTAATCTGGGCTGTGACGGCTACCCTCGTCAGATTGAGAACGTCGCCCCCCGCAGGACGACGCAGTGCGGCCTCCTGGCCGGGTTCCCCCGAGCCGCGCAGCGCCGGCGGCAGAGGGAAGGGGAAGCAGTCGAGCGGGGCGTGCTCGATCTTGCACAGGTTCTCCTCGCTGTCGCTCTGATAGCTCAGGTTATTGACCCCGCCTCCTCCTCCCGAGACCGCCTCCCCCAGTGACCACGACGGGCTCGGTCCCGGGACGCCGACGCCACGGCCGCCGCCGCCTTCAGTCTGGACCGCCTTGTCGCTGGCCTCGAGGACTCTGGCCCGTGGAGCCTCCACCTCCTCCTCCGCCGCCGCCTCGCCCATGTCCACGATGCTGGGCTCCACCCTGCGGAAGGTGTGGCGGGCGTAGAGGCCGATGCAGAACATCTCCACGATCACGGCGTAGTGGTAGATCACTGGGGAGGCCGAGCAGCAACAAGAGGGTTTACATACGATGGAGAGACTGTCGGGTCGCACCCAGCACGAACCACATTGGACCGACCTCACTCGCAGAAAAAGAGCATCATTTCTAAACAGATTCTTTCAGTTTACAAGCGAAGGAGGCCCTTCAGCACAGAATGAAGTCATTGAATCAAGTGGCAATCGACGCAACACCAGTGCAAGACGAGAGTTCAACAGAGCCGAAACATTTTAATTATTTGATTTTAATTATTATTATTGGGACCTTGTGGTCTTTATTTGTCATTCCCATGTGACATGGAAACGAAATTTGTTCTCTGCATTTGACCCATCCTATTGTACATAGGAGCAGTGGGCTGCTATGATCAGCGCCCGGGGAGCAAGTTGGGGTTCAGGGTTCAGTGTCTTGCTCAAGGACACTTCGACATGTAGACAGTTTTGGAAGTGGAGATCACAGGGATCGAACCCCCAACCCTACGGTTAGTGGACGACCCCCAACCACCCGCTCTACCCACTGAGCTACATGCCGCCCCTCAACATCAGAGAGAAGAGAGCATAACGAAACCATTCTTTTGCCCTCCAATGTCAACAACGTCGCACGTCAAAACCCCTTCTGCTCCAACGATTTAAAAAAAAAAAAATCTAAACCTAAAATGGCCAAAAAATATCAGTTAAAAAAAAAAAAAATCACATGCCGGTCACATGACCAGGACTCACACTGGGAGCGGGTCTGCACGGAGAAGGGCGGGGTCCCCGGCACCACCTTCAGGGACACCAGGGTCTCCAGGATGCCCCCCTGCAGGCCGCACAGCACCAGCACCACGATGATGCACACAAACTTGGCCCGGATGTCGTGGCCCCGCAGCGGGCCCTTGGTGGCGTTGTAGAACAGCAGGTGGCCGTAGAAGGAGAGGAAGGTGGACACGCCGATGATGCCGTTCACGATCAGGTTGGGGTTGATGGAGTCCACCTGTGTGGGGGGGGGGGGTGTACATTACATCAGTGGTTCTCAGTGGTTCTGGCTTCGGGACCCCACTGTCACCCTTTAATGACAAGCCGCGACCCAAATCAAGGAACAACTTCTCAAATGTATTTAACATCACATAACACTTCTGTAACTGTACTAAACTGCATTAAGCTATTCAGTCACTTATTCAGGCAATAAAAGATAGACGGCACTCCGCTGCATAAAAAATCCTCTTCAAAATAAAAGCACAGGATTTTTTTCTTGACTTTTTTTTGTTGTTGCCCGGACAAAGGCCCGCGACCCGCTTTTGGGTCACGACCCACCAGTTGAGAACCACTGCATGACATTCATGTGCACATTTCACCCAACGGGTTCAGACAGACACTGAAACCGGCAGCGTCTCCTCACGTCTGCGTAGTCGTACTGCTCGTCGGTCCACAGGACCAGCGTGACGAAGAACAGGATGCTCCGCACCACCGACAGCTGGAGCCCCGCCGCCAGCATCCAGTTCAGGCTGCTCCTGAGCAAAGCATCATGGGAAACTCTGAGCTGGCCGGCATCGGCGGTATGAGGCCGACGGGTGGTCAATTGATCGTTCGTGACAGGAAATTAATTGATTAGGATTTAGCTCATCGGTGAACATAATATTGTTATAGTCAACCACCTACATAGTAATCTAAAAATAATTGATAAATCAGTTGCTATTGAACATAATCCTTAGCTGCCGTCCGATACTGAAGTCATGATTTTTATTGTTTCAAGTTGCAAATTGCAGGGCTACTGCAGTGGACTGACGGTATACTTGTATACCATTGTATACCACCAATGAAGTAAAAATAACAAATGAAACCTTTCCACTAAATACGGTGTGTGTGTAAAGGTAAAGGGGCAGACGCTTTTGTCCAAAGCGACTTATAATCAGTACATTTGTGGGGTTTGGCATGTGGACAGTTGGCGCAGGGGGATCACGGGAATCGAACCGCCTACCCTACGGTTTAGTGGACCACCCGCTCTGTCCACCCACTCTACCCACTGAGCTACTGCGGGCCGACCCCTGTGTCCCTGTGGTGCAGTACCTGGTGATGGCCAGCAGAGGAAGGCAGCAGCAGCAGCAACAGGGGAAGGGGTCCGGGGACAGCTTCTCCCCAGACAGGACCTCCAGCATGCGGGCCTTCCCCCCGAAGAAGTCCGTGATCAGACCCATGAACTTCAGCAGCGTGATGGAGTGGTACCTGCCAGGTGGGGAGGGGAGGGCGCCAGATGGTTCTCTTGGTATTCAGTGGGCGATGTTGATACAGATTTCATGTGATTTCATATTTCAACATCGGAAGCCACTTAATGCCATGTGTATTTTTTGCCTGTTGTTTTATGTACAATTTTGTGAATATATATACACATCTTTCAGTAATTATATTCGTCCTACTGTACATTTGTTTTATATTTTTTACTTACATTCATTTATTCTTAATACAATGTTATTTTATTTCATGAATATCATGAGCATAACAATTTTCATAAGGTTTTTAATTCAACCATCTCTAGTATTAGATGAGGTAAGAGTTCCAATTCAGAAATAATTCTCCAACCAATGTAGTTCAATTAAAAAGAAGAGACAGATCACTCGCTAAAAGTCATATCAATCAGCACCTCCCGTCTTGATGTCCAAGACGACATGAGCGTTGACGGGTTTATCAAACCTACAGGGAGGAGATGAAGATGCAGAGGGATGAGGAGCGAGGAATGTACACGGCTATGAGGGAAGCCAGCGCAATCACCTTGGATGAAAGTCAAACACCAGGTTAGTGAAGGACAGCCACACACACACTGGTAGTTTCCATCAACTAAAGAGTTGGAATCCATCATCAACATTGTTCAGAGTAAAGAAGTATTTTTTGCTTGTAATGGAAAAATTCATCACAAATAACACCAACGTGTTTACGATTCAAAGAAAGAGAACAACTTAAAAAAGGGTGACTTTACAGGATACAGTCCAAGGATCCACAGGTAGAGCTGCTGTCTCCGTGACGACTTGACATGGCGGAGGAAGAAGCCCACCTCCTCCAGAAACAAGGCCAGCAAAATGGCCACCAGAACGGCAGGGATGAGGAACAGCCACAGTTCATTCTTTATCACTGGGAGACAGGAGAGATGACAACAAAGTCTTTTACACTAGCAGGCTAACCTCTTGGATATTCCTTGCATTTCTTTGGCAGAATCAAGGATTTATAAATATATATATATATATTCTAAATTGAAATATTGACAGTAGTGTATAGTGTACAGTTTGTTAGTTAATGACAGTCTAGGGTCTTTTTTTATGGGTCAACAGTATTTTTGAATATTAGTTTGACATTTTGACATTGAAAAGCGTTTCTGAGAAGATATTAGAAACAGTTGTGAGAACTTTGAGAATAGATAAGTTAAATATTGCTTCTGTTAAACACAATTGTGTTTATATGAGTATGACTTCACAATAGTATAGTACTAGCAGATTTTCATGTATAAATAATAAGACAATGTTTTTCACACTGGTTTCCCCATGGCAGAATTAGTGTATCGTAGTACACACCATAATACTGTCAAATAAAAAAAACGAATGCAGTCACAACAAAACACAGAACCTACATTGAATGCCAGCCGTACAATCAGCAGCATATACTTGACCATTGATCACCATCCACCAGAGACACTTAAAGACATATGTACAGTTAGGTATGATATAACCGTACACATACAGCAGTCAAGTGTCTCACATCTTTCACTTTGTTAAACACTAACGGGCCACAGCATTATTATTACATTGTACCAAACTCACCGCTGAAGAACTCTGAAGACAGTGGAACCTCCGGGCTGCTCCAGCTACAGTTGGGCAGCCGGCCCATCCTCACCTGTAGCCCACCTGTACCTCACCTGTAGCCCACCTGTAGCTCACCTGTACACACTCACCCTATACACACACCTGCCTGCTCCTCGTTACTTTTAAGCTAGGCGTTGAACAGAATAACAATGTAGTTATGTTTTGGCCTTCCGTGACGATTTCCCATCTGTTTTATTGACCAGTGCCACTCCCCCCGGTAGTTAATGACTGACTGACTGACTGGGGAGATAAGGGGAGGTGGGGAGGGGGGGGTCCAAGTCCATCCTGGGGAATAACTGGGTTTCCAACCTCTAATAGACAATTAGAACAGATGGGCGGTGAAGGGTTGCAGTCAAACAGCTGAATGGCTTGAACGAGCTATGCAGTTGGATGATTTCTTCACTGAAATATCATGGAGAGTATGAATTTGCGACAACATCTGCAAAACATGATGGAATGATGGTCTGTTCATATGGTTTCTAGCTCAAAAAATAGTTTATTTTTATTCCACTTAGGTTGACCGGCTTGGTTATACAGGCAGATTTAAAAACAAATACACGTATGGATAATATAATATGTTGTGCCAATATTTTTGTATCATTTCTCAAGAACACAAGACAGCGAAACACATGGGACCATAGTGAGGAACTAGGAGCTGTAACTCACAAGCCAAAGTGCACAGGCAGTGATGCTCCATAATGCCCTGGCTGCTTCATACTCCTGGCATCACAGTAACAATAAGGCACAGTAACAGAAATACAAAAGTAGAAATCTATACATGTGTAACATTTAAAAAATAGTTTGTCTGTTTGGCTGTCACTCATAGAGATAAACAAGTGTTTTGCCTTACTAATTGTAGATATACCCTAGTTGGCAGAATATTATAGAAATATATATATGTCATAAAAAACATGTGCCTATATTTTGGCCTTCCACACAAGGCCTTCCATACATTTGTTTACAGTTGATTGAGATCTTTCATGAGCACCTCTGGGTTTGATGCCACAGTCTAGAATATCTCATGTCTTAGAGTTCAGCCTACCATTTACTTGGCTTCAAAGTATTGACAAAATGTCCCCCATGTTGGCTTTCCTCCTCATGCCCATGTGCAGTCATCTCTAGTTGTCATCGGCAGAATTGAACATTTTGCTCTCCTGTGCCCAAGAAGCTTTGAACAAGCTAATTCACAACCCCCTCCTCCTCCCCCTCCTTTAAGTCAGAGGGCAGGCTGTGAAGTCCTCCTGGACCTCCTCGTACCGTGTCAGACTCAATTGGCTGGAGGTGCATGTCAATCAGTGTACCGGTTGCCATGGTGTTCACTTAATGAGGAGGTAGAAGAGCCAGCAGATGCCCACCGCCCAGTGGCTGGCCCAGTTCAGCTCTGACCACCGACGCAGGGTGTGGCTGGCGAGGTAGCCCTGAAGTAAACGACAGACAAGCACAAATGAACATGCTTTCAGTCTCTGCACCCAGGGTACATAGTGCTAAGCAATTTCCCTCTGGGATTATTAAAGTATTTCTGTAAATAGGTCTGTCTGTCTGTCTGTCTGTCTGTAAATAACTGTTTTTAATGAGTGCAATTTCTCAGTATTTATTTGTTCATAAAAATACAGACAATACATACAAATACTGATTTATAGATCGATTGAATTCAGGTCGTAAAACGTTTTTTTTGCTAATAATTTAATTTAAATTAACACCTTTGGATGTGACAGTAGAACTGTCACAAACAAATACACCTTTTTTCCCCATCAGTCAAATTCTAACCTCCATGTTCCAGTGGGGACCAATCCTTACCTCCTCTATAGCCTGGTCGTCCATATCGGCATCAAACATGGACCCCAGGTACGTGAGGTGGAAGATGGCCAGCAGACTGAACAGCACGTTCACCACCATCACCCAGCACCCCTACCAAGCACAACAGTCCAAATCCATTAGCAGCAAATAGGGGGGCTAGGCTGGATGGTCCAGCAGTTTGGGTGTGAGACTCCCAGCCAAAAGGTTCTCGGTTCAAACCCCAATGTCAGCAATCCACCTGACTGTAGGTATCCTTGAGCAAGAGACGGCCTAACCCTGATGTGCTCATTAATAACATGCATCAAAAATAAAAGTGTACAAAATAGTCAACAGTGCAGCACATGTCCACATTGTTTATCCTTGAGTGTAGTTCGTTCTTACTGCTCGTTCATCATCTTGAATACCGGGACAGTCGCTGTATATTACAGAGGCGATAAACATAGCGTTACCTTCTTGTGCCGATGGCTGCAGTCAGCGTTACAGGGCCTGGAGAGCACGCAGGCGCTGAAAACCGCCGCAAGCTTCTTGCGAAGAACTGGTGAGAATAAGAGAAAGAGGGCTTCGGTTCGCTATCCATTACAATCTCATTCACGCTTCTTCCCTGAAACAGAGTACTACATTCTGTGACGACATTATGTGAAAACACAACAGCACAGCACAATATTTTGTAACCATAATATGATGACACAGTAGTACATTGAGTGACCATTACCGCGCCGTCTTACTCTATAGCCGTTCTTAGATAGAAAATGTGCCGCATTTGCACCCGGGTAAAGGCTGCAATCTGCCATCTTGTATGTGTGAACTGGAGGTGTAATATTCCTTCTTTTCAAAAAAAGCCGCCACTGGGGGTAGGGTTAACATGTGATGTGGCGTGAAGATTGATGATTGGCAGAACAGTGACGTACAACATGCGTCTGAATAATATTTAGCCCCGTGAGATGTGTCAGTTTCAAAACAACAATGGCAGGAGAACACAGAACACTGTGGTCTGATGCACTGCGCACTTTCGGATCTCTTCAGTCGCGAATGCAGTTGCTATGGTTTTTCTGTGCCCTGCTCAGAAGAAGTGATGAACTGACTGCTGTGATCAGCTGTTTCCTGGTTTTAAAACTCTCACGTCATCTCACGCAATTGCCGGGACATCGACGGCTTGGATTTACATAGCAATGGAGGTGGCAAAAAGTGCCCCCACCTAGGCGTGATATTGCCGGGCCAAAATTGACCCCCAATTTACCGCAATCTGTCTAATTTCTTGGACCTAGCCGCAAAAAAGATTGCCAGCAATCTTTTTTGAAGGACAGTAACCCGCCAAATTGGCAGGTTACTGTCCTGTATAAAAACGCTTTATGTCTGAACCTCCTACCGTGCTCGATGTAGGTGATGAAGCCCAGGGACAGCAACACAGCGCCCAGGTGAAAGCTCAGACCCTGGGGTGAAGAACCAGAGGGGTCAGGAGAGCAGAACAACAAGTGTCCAGGGTGTGCACATCTAGAGCATCTCGCCCTCGCTTTAGTTTGAACCTTGAAATCTTACCTGTTTTTTTTTTTTTTTTTAAGTGAGATCATTAAAACACTTCTATTCAACCTTAAGGCCCGTCCACACCGGAGCGGAATTTCGCAGCGAATATTCGCAGCGAAATTCGCAAATTAACAAACGCACGTATTCTAATTACTCTGTGCACACCTAAAAGCGAAAATCCGCTGCGGAAAAAACGAAACAAATCTGTCTGTTTTGACAGCGAATTTCACAAGCGAAAAAGAGGGTGCGACCAATCAGACAACGACTTGGCTGTGCTCTACTGTGACATCAGCAACACTGACACCTCGAATGAGCTCACAGAAAACCTAAATAGCAGTAGAGCTACTAAACACTAGATAAAAATGGGTGAACAACTTATAACATTAGTGAGGGACAACCCGGCATTGTATGACAAGTAGGCGAGATTATGGACACGGAGCTGAAAGACAACATTTGGGCTCGAATCGCGGCCGAACTGGGGAGAGATCGTTTGTTTCCCTTAATCGATATTAACGTCAGCTGAAAGACATAAAAGCATAAGCTCCTCATCGCTGCTAGAGCTATCCATCTTCGTTTCTAACTACTTTTTGGACTCGCGCTCGCATAATGATAGTCGGAGTAGAGCGGAATAGAACGCGGAAAATCAGAAAAATCGATCCGCAATTTCGCTTCGCTGGTGTGGACACTTTTTCCGCTTTTCGCATTTTTCGCATTTTCGCTTTCCGCTTTTTCGCAAATTCGCTTTCCGCGCCGGTGTGGACAGCCCTTTAAAGAAAGTATTCGCCTCACAAGAATAATGCGATAAGAATGCGATACAGCCAAAATATCACGCATTCCAGAACCTTTTCAAATAAGACGCTTTCTCATTTTTGCAGTCCGTTTGTGATTTGGGTATTTTGTCCTCTGAACCCATGCTACGCTGTTCCTGGCAAACAAAAAAATTGCTTGAAAGCAAGAAATTACGAAAGTCTGCATTCACTGCGAGCGGCTTTGTATAATACGACAAACATAATAAACAAATGACTAAAGCGCCGCTGTCCATATTCCCCGTTTCTTTCGCGAAATGAGTCACGTGGCGACAACACAACGCATGCTGTGTAACACCAGAAACTGTAAACACTTAGAAAACCTCAACCACGCCACCATGGGGGGGATATCTGCCGACCGACTCATAGCATCCTTGGACTCTGCGTGCGGTGAGTGGCACTCTCGGGCTGATTCATATCGGGAGGAGGCGGCGGTCGGGGTACTCACATGCAGCAAGGCGCTGGCCGTGTATGTTACCAGGACCGCAGGGAAAGTACCGAGCTTGGTGGCGCTTTTGAATATGTCTGCGGATGAAAAAGGTGCAATGTTCAAACTCTCACGGACACTCTCTGCGTTGCCGTTCGTACTGCCAGCCGGCTGTCCGCTCGCCAGCCCGGTCGCAAATTGATCCCCGCCTCCGGCAATAGTATTGCTCGAAACAAAAATAGTTTGGACAAAAACTTTGGATGATCAGATTTGTGATATGAGCTCGTACACCAATAGCTACTTCTCATATGGTAACCACGTTCAATGCGCGATCAGTGCTTGTGCGTGTGTGTATGTGCGTGTGTCTGTCTGTGTTACTTACAGGTGTTGAGCCAGCGAGACATGGGGATGTTCCAAGACGTAACCACGACAACCATGGACCGGGGAAACTCCACGTTGAGGGGTTTAACCACCGCCATGTCCCTGACACACACACACACACCGGGTCACAATGGTAACCAATGAGAAGTTGCCCACGAAAGTCAGGTAGCCAATGGGATAATAACATGACTTTCTTGCATGTCCTTAATGTCACCCCATTGCTGATTCAAGCCAGGAAATAATATGCAAAGGACACCAAATTGAATAGAAATCCATGCGTTTGGCAACAGCGAAGACAAGGCAGAATCTCCTGTACCAGAAACACATGCAAGCTAAAAGGGAAATGGTTACACTTTTATCTTACCATCCTTCTCACCTTTTAATTGAAATGCCCTAAAATATTTGAAAGACTTTTGATTACCCTGACCCCGGTCTAGGGTCCTGATGTATTCAATTGAACAATTTCCCTTTGGATCGCTGCAGTACACTGCAGTACTGACCCTGAAACTCTTCCAGCAGCTGAAAACTCCCCCATTGCTTCCCCCTCTAAGGAAGCATTCAAACCCCCCCCACCACCAGCCCCTGGATGTTACTCACCACTTGAGGTGGTCCTTGTCCTCAGAGAAGCCTGCGCCAGACAGCATGGTGAGGCTCTCACTGAGGTGGCCCACAAAGTAGTTACTGAAGTGGAAGGACACGGCGCTCTCGTAGCTGTGGAGCCACCTGCCCAGGGACAGAAGAAGATCTGCTCGCATCATCTGGTACATGTCTAACTCTTAAGGCACGGTAGGAACATCTCCTGGATACATCATGTGTTCTATGTCCAACTGTTAAAACTATGGCCGGAACATCTCTGCTCAGGTCATCAGGTCTACCCTTAAGTTAGACATAGACCAGAACACCTTATATAGGGACACTGCATTTCGTTGTCCCTGTACTTGTACTCTGCACAATGACAATAAAGTTGAATCTAATCTAATCTAATCTAATATAAATCATCTCATCCATGTCCTAAGGATAGGATTTGCCACATCGGAGAATCATCAAATTCTGGGGAACTTTAACCTCCTAATCCATAGGATAAGTGCACCAGAGGACTTAAATCAAAATCCACAAGTGCTTCCAGTTTTTAAAAAAAAAATCCAATTTTGTTTTTCTCTGTCCATATGATATGGGGTTTCTTTTTTCCCCACATAAACAATACCACTTCCTGTTCTGTATCAACTCCTCTGGTACATTGATGGTCATGAAGCATGATGACATTTGACTTCAGCCAAAGAAATAAGGCTAACAACCTAATATTCCAACCCTCTCTCACAGAGCCCATCCCGAGACAGTAAGTAAGTGCCGTTGTCCTCGGATGAGCCAACGAATGGCATGATTCAACACGGCCGTCTGTGTGAGCCCTTACGCAACCCGACGGCAATCGCTGTGTTCTCAAACGGGGCCCTTGCTAATGGCATTGCGACAGGAGGACAGGCGTGACGGAAGGGGCACTTTAAGTGTTCCAACCCACTTGCGTGTGACCTCGTTCCCCTCCAGGGGGATGAAATAGGGGAAGAGGTAGGGGGCGATGCAGGTGGACACCACCAGGCACGCCTGGCTCTTCAGCAGGCTGAGGACGGAGCTGCACAGCCACGCCCAGCTCTAGACGGGAAGACGTGAACATCAAGGATCACACGATCAAAGTGAAAAAAGGTCCTGTGTTTTTCTGGTTCCTTCCGTGCACTTAAATGAGTGGATTTCACTCCTCTGTTGAGGTTTTGGGTTGTGATAATGAGCAGATGGTGGGTTCAAAAGAATGGAGATCACTTAATAATTGTCCTTTACTTTGTTCATATTCTCATACATCATACAAAAATTATGAATGCATCTACTACAAAATTAACAGGTTTTTTTTTTTTTTTTTTTTTTTCCTAACAATGTAGTGCACCTTAAGTGTAATCAGCACATCAACAAACCACAACATAGGCCAACTTATGAAACCATTTAAAACATGTTACCGCAAAAGGATTTAAAAACACATCACTTACTATCTTCCGACTCTCAATGGCATTTTTGTAGCCATGGAAACTGATCCAGGGTCCAAAGACCACGGTGCCCACGAAGAGGACGTAGCCCAGGAACTCAGCTGGGGAGGGCAGGGCGGCCACTGCTCCCCGGTCCAGGTCGAAGGCTAGCGAGATGGCCTTCATGGCCACCACCATCTGAGAGCCTGGGACACCATTTTAAAAAAGGCACAGGCTCCATTGTTAAATCATGGGCTCCATTGTAAAGTCATAGGTTCAATTCTTAAATCACGGGTTCCCTTTTACAATCATGGGCTGCATTCATGACATTAAACACTGAGGACAATACACCAGAGGTTGCGACACTGGATAACTTATGTGAGTTTACTGCCATCTACAGGTTGAAAGGTGGTCAGTCATTAGACACAGTCAAACAAACACATTTTGACATGGTAAGTAGAGTAACAGCATCACAAGATCCCTCCTGAATGTCATTACTGGGATTAAGGAAGCATTCAGGAATGTTAGGGGGATTCAGCATAATCACTTGCCTCTCATCTTGTTCCATGTCACTGGGTCTATCAAGTGGAGTTCCCTGAGAAAGAATCAAATAAATAGATAAACGAAAGAAAACAAATACTGGATCTATGACGGGTTAACCCGATGCAGGATTTCAGACACAATATTACTGGACTGGTTTTTAGTTCATGTTTCAATGCCTTACTACTACTACAACTTCTACTGCTTTGGGTTTTGGCCCAGCTGGTGCAGGTTTGTGTGTGCTGAATGTATTTACCCGTACATGAAGGCATTGTGTTTTTTTGGGTTGTGACTTATGGCTAATGACACATGTGGTTCTTGAGGCAAGTCCATTTGAGATCCACTGTCACAGAACACATTTCATCATCCACATTGTAAATTGAGATATTCCATTGCCTAATGGATAAATTATACCGCGTCCTCTCCACTAATAGTCCATAGTTGTCGTTTGTGTCGTTGCTGTGATCCACAACACATCAATCTCACACAGCAACAAAACCCTGAATCTCCTCCTCACCCCATGAGGAGGTAGACGAGGATGGCCCCGGAGAGGAAGGGGCCCCGCCTGCTGCGGCGAGAGCAGAGCACCAGGACCAGGTAGCACACGGCGCCCAGCAGCAGAACCCACAGCACGTGCACCTCGAAGAACAGGTAGAGGGCGTACGAGCCCGTCGCCATGGAGACCACGTGCTTGGCCAGGCACGGGAGTCCTGGGGTGGGGGGAGGGAGAGAGACAGAGAGAGATGGAGGGGGGGGGAGGGAGAGAGACAGAGAGAGATGGAGGGGGGGAGGGAGAGAGACAGAGAGAGAAGGAGCATGTGAGAGCGAGAGAGTGGGAGGGAGGGAGGTAGAGAGAGAGAGAGAGAGAGAGATGTTTCAAATTGGAATTAATAAAGGTTGAACGTTGTCTTGAGTGAAAAAAGAGTAACGGAAAAGGGCATGCGGTAATACTGTGCAGACATTAAATCAATATCCGCTTGTTAATTGACATTAATGGAAGGAACAGATTTGACATATTTTGGTGATAACAGTCTGTATTTATCACAAAGGAAGATAATTTAAAGTTAAGTTTATTTTTACATCAGCCTAGTAAGTAGGGTACCCAATGTAGCCCTATTTTATGCAATGCCAATAGTCCTGCATCTGTATTGGGCATCTGTGTGCTGATGCTGCATTCGGTCTACTGTAGAGTATTGAATGAATTGTAGTGTTGAGTGAATTGTGCATACATTCCGGGTGAGGTCGACTCATGGATCACATCATAATAATAACAACAGCTGATCAAAACGGTATGGCACCGCCGTCCACTCACGCGTCCTGAAGCAGACCCTGCAGAGCAGACAGAGGAGCAGCAGCTGCCACACCTGGTCCAGACCCTGCTGGAGGGTGGCGAGCACACAGTTCTCTGCGAGGTGAAGCCACAGCTCCAGGCGGCCCGGGGCTTCCATGGTGTCCCCCCTGAACCGCCGCTGTCAACCCCTGGTCCTCAAGCCCTGCAAGGGTGGACACTGATTTCAAATGACCAAACTACCGCAACGTAAAGCTAAGAAGACCTCAAAGATGAGGTCATATAACTTTAACGAGTTAAAGTTAGCATCACGCATACACCCGCAATGTGTGTAACGTTAACCAACACACACGTCTGAACTAAACACAACATAGCCACTGCTATTGTCATGTGATGGCAGAAGGCTAACGTTAGCTCATTTAGCTCATGTACATGTTAAACTCAGCTAACAGGCAATAAAACCACTAACTGGCCCGACAGAGTATGGTAGGTGAGGTTGCTAAGCCGGAGCTAACGCTATTTAGCTTCATTCATCAAAGTGTTCTGACGTCACTCACGGCCGTCTCGTGCCAAGCTACACGCAACGCAAAAAAGCGCCTTCGTTTTTAACAGACGGACACTTTTCGTCCAGAAAAACTTACGACACGGGAGGGAAGAAAGCGCTGCTCGGGTGCGAGTTAGCGAGTTAGCTCGCGTTTGTTGTCAAAAGCCTTACCCCCGCCCCTATTGTGCAGAGATACGATGTGGGTACACCTCCACACCGGAGCCCCTCAACCCCAGGTACACTGGGGGTCATTTCAGTAAGATGACCTGCCCGTTTGGGATGTTTTTCTTTGCACGCCCTTCACCTCCTTTGATTGCCGCAGAGAAAGATGACAGCCATCAACTTGCTGCCCCTGCAGCAAGAAACTCACAAAATCAAACGGGATGGTATATAATGTATTATTAAAACAATCCTCTGCCTCGTTTCCGTGGTAGGCCAGACACATTAGTAGATAAGTCATATACTGGGCAGAACTTTGCTCTAGATACGAATATCAGAAACTTTTTTTTCTGGCCTGTAGGCCTATGATATATTCACCCATGGCCTATTCCTCCCTTTAGTTTATACAAGAAAATGTAATATTAAATATTGCAGTAGTATTTAGTATTTATGTTGACATGTTTACATGTTTGTATTCTGTTAAATGCATGTAATATTTGAGATAATCACAAATATTACATGCATTTAACAGAATAACACATAGCAGGGGTTTTCAATAGATTTAGAAAACTATGCAGGCTTAAGATACAAGAGAGAACATTATTGCCAAATAATGTCACTTCTATAATAGAGTATAATATAACCTCTTTACACATGCTATTCCTGTTGAAATTAGTTAAATGATTTGTATGATATTATAACTCTAGTCTCCACTGAACCTAAAGCAGACTCATTGCGCCAATAGTGGTATAAAAAATGCACAAAACCTATGCAGGCTTTTTTTTTTTTTATAATAAAATTATTATAAAAAGGAAGTCACTTACTGCCACCGTGTGGTTTAATCGAATAATTGAAACCCACTGCAACCAGTGGGGACGTTTTTAGCTGCTATGAATTTAACAACACGACACGAGTGTAACAAATTAAATGACGCAGAAACCCATGTAGAGAGGTGTGTTTTTTAAGGAATGTCCACAGCGTTTTGGCCAGACTGTATTGCCAGTGGATCGAGAGCCAGACCTGACCACCAGCCTGATGTAATGCTGGGGGCTTGAGGCCCAGAGGGTCTATGTAAAGCAATCGATCAATCAAAACTTTATTGACTCAGCACTTCCCGTGCAAAAATGCAATACAAAGTGCTTGACAAGGGAAGCCGAACAAAAATAAAAAACTGAAGAGCTGAGAGATGGAATCAAAATGAAAGCTTATGCGTGTATATGTACAATGCAGTGAACATCCAGGGATTCCTCTTTTTAGAGGCAGACCGGGGACAAGCCATACGTTTTCTCTCCCTTTGTTGCTGGGTGGTCATCTCAGAGGATGACCTAAAGCTAAACAGATCCCCTGACCATGTGGACGTCACGTTAGTGTTGATCAGTCATGGCATCAGCCTACAGGCATCTTTGAGCTTGCCTTTTAACCCCCCCCCCCCCCTCCCCTCCTCCTCCACACTCCTCGTCCTCCTCGCTCCTTGCTCCTCCTTTGTTCTTGTTTATTACTCTCAGGTATCATCTCTTCAGCCCTTCTGTTACTAAGCCCAGGGCAATCCTGCTCCTGCAGGCCTTCCCATTCCTATTTCCACCCCTCTCTCGCTCTCTCTCTCTCTCTCTTCCTCCCTCTCTACCCCTTTCTTCCTCACCCCCCCCTCTCCTCTCCCACCCTCCTTCTCTCTCTCATCCTCACTCTCCCCCCCCCCACCCTACTCTCACCCTATCTCTCTTCCCCTCTGTCTGCCACCCTCTCAATCACTCTCTCCTTCTCCGGCTCATTCTAAGAGCATATGCCAGTGAAGCCAAAGCCTGCGATCTGCTAATTAGAGGCCCCCATTGTGGAGGCTCCGGGGCCCTTTCAGGCCCCCAGTGAGTGAGCCGCACGCCGGGGGTAATTGTGTCGCCGTGTGAGGTGATAGAAACGCAGTGGGCTCAGCAGAAGGTTTTTATTGGTTCACTAAAAGGTTGGGGAAGGGTATCGCCAAGGCTCTGAGTTTGTATCCTTTCACACGTTTTTTTTTTTTGTTCCAGTAAAAAAAAAAAGGGCTCAGGATCCCAGAGACCCTCTGTCTGATTACATCTGTTTGTCTTTGGCCTTCCCCGCACACACACACACACACACACACACACATGCAGGCGCGCGCGCACACACACACACACACACACACACACACACACACACACACACACCTAATCAGTGCCTAATCTTCCCCCTGCCATCTTGTTAGCAAGACCCTGGACTGTAGATAAGGGTTCTATTCGTTTCACTTGATGTAGCATAATGTATAAGGGGTTGAAATTCAGAAATTGTGAGGACCTCATGTCTATCTTTTTATTTTTATATGAACATGTTTCTCCTCTGTTTTTCCCCTGTTTTTCATTGACAGTAGAAAGTATTGATTTAGATTTGGCTGAACAATAACATTTTGCATTGCGTCTGTTTTATTCATTAGAAACTAGTTTGGTAGCCACGCACATCCTGCTTGGTTTTGCCCCACACAGTATCAAATCAGAGGGCCAGATTTCTGAGATTGGAATTCACAATAGCACCATGATGCCTGAGTCTGTCTTCAATCTGGTGCACAGAACTAGTCAAACACAGCGCCAACTCTGTGAGCCATTAGAATTAGTGAATGATTAATATGAATGTAAATACAAAGTGAAGTTGTTTTTGAGTCAATAAAAAAGTAAGGTATGCCTAACACCACAGGAAGAGTTTTAAAGGCTTTTAAAGCCTAAATAAGCATGCCAAACCTGATATCATTTTTAAAATTATCATTTTGAAAGTTGAAAGTTAAATAACTATAATAACTTATTAGATTATTATCTACAATAATATAAATATGTATTTATAGAGTACCTTTTGAGGTTCCAAAGTCAATCACAGTCATAAATACAATCACAGCATTCATAAATAAGACAACACAAACATAAAAATACTGAATAGAAAAACTAAAGAAATGTGAAAATCCAATAACCAAAGACAGGATGGCATGAAAGTACAAAGCAAATTATAAAATGGAGAGTTAAACAGCTGGGTTTTTCAATTAAAGTGTGTTTAAGAAAGTATGTTTAAGAAAGACATTTTAAAAGATGGCAGAGTTGTTTTCCTCTGGGAGTTGTTCCAGAGTACTGAAGGCCCTGTCTCCTTGCTATCAAGACTCCAGTGATCTGGAACATCTAAGATGTTGTAAAAAGGTGGTTATTTAAGTTGAATCATGTGAGCATTACTGCCTACTACATTGACATTTAGCTAACCATACACTTGTGAACAGAGTAGACGCCTACTCCGTTTGCAGGTTACCATATAGAGGGCAGGTGGCTCACAGACAATCTGATAACCAATCAACGCTGTTGCTTTGACAACGCTTAATTGCCTTGTCTCTCTCTCTGTTATCTTACTCTCGCTCTCGCTCTCTCTGTCTCTCTTTGGAGGGGGCACACGTATGATGCATTCACATCCAGTAAATACTGCAGGAAGTTGTAGCATTGTTTGACTCCGGGGTCACACAACTCCTGCACCTGCTGCTGCTAAGACAAGAGAGGGGCTGCCTAAAGGGGCGTGGCTACAATGTCTACACAGAGCCCTACGCTCTGGGGACTAAAGGAGGTGTGGGGGGAGGTGCTGTTGAGGGAGGGTCAAAGGTCAGCAGGTCAACAGTGGAGGTCAGGTCAACTGTATTCCAACCTTTCCGGATATCAATTGCATCCGTTGTTGCCCGCGTACACGCACTTACACACCAGATGTAAAATAATAGTTGAACAGACTGCTGCCAGCAGACACCATGTGTAAGATGTTAATGGAAGTGTTAACAGTATTGATCGGAAAGTGTGCAAACTGTGCTACTTAAACGACAGTCATAAGGCCAAATGATAGTGTAGGCCTGCAGCGTAAAATATGTTGACATTGTTGTAGTTGTTATGTTATGTTATGTTATGTTATTGTTCTGGTTCCCTAATAGCAAAACAAAACAGAAAAACAGAAAACCTTCTCTTTTCCTTGCTGATCAGCACTCATCTTTTGTGTTGTTTGCTTGCTACTACAACTTCTTAATACCAATTTGATGTGGTGTTGCAGCTGAACGTTCTCCACTAGAGAGCAGAACCTAATCCAAAAATTACATGTCCTGCTCAGATAGTATTGCGTGTGCTATAAATGAATAATAATAATAATAATAATAATACATTTATTTTATAAGGCGCCTTTCAGGACACTCAAGGTCACCTAACAAGCATAAAAGCATAAAACAATCAAAGGACACAGATTAAAACAGATTTAAAATGTAATGTAATGCATTGGCTAAATATAATCAATACATAAGTAAAACATCAAGCAACTAATAATAAAAATAGCACATCGTTTTTGTTTTGAGGAGGGGGTTTTTAGGATTCATGTTTATTTTTTCTATTGAAAAGTATGATTTTTACAAGTAAACTTCAATCACTCCTGCGTTTTCTAGCTATTGTAAAAAGTGCTGACGTTGCTTGTCTCAGGCCTCAGATGGCAGACAGCTGCCGGTAATTTCCACCCATGTTCATCTTAATGAACTACTGTGGGGGAGGGGCTTGTTCTGCATACCGCCCGCCTCATTTGCATACAGATGCCAACTTGGGGCCTGCTGCAAGCAGTGAATGACTGGGTGGGTGTTGGGGTATGTGCACGTGCGTTAGAGTGAGTGGGTGAGTGAGAGTGCGTGTGTATGTGTGTATGTGTGTGTATGTGTGTATATATAATGTGTGTGTCCTTGTGTGTCTGTGCGCATGCATGCCTCTGAATGTGTGTGTGTGTGTGTGCGTGTGTGTGTGTGTGTGTGTGTGTGTGTGTGTGTGTGTGTGTGTGTGTGTGTGTGTGTGTGTGTGCGGAGACACAGGGACCTCACCAATGAGGGGGCGGCGTCCCCATCAGCCAGAGAGGGGTGCAATAGGTGCACCTCTAATGGCGATAATTCACACTCGGCGGGTGCAGAGATGTCAATTAAATATGAACTGCTCCTCATTCTTCTCTCTGCCGCAGGCTTCAATGCCGAGTGGTGGCTGGAATGGACTGAATAACTTTAGCTTTCATAGCTTCGTGCGATTAGCATACTGCGTTGAAAGTTGCCACATTGCGATATAACGGTTCCATCTGCGTTGTGTGTCTTTTTCTCTGTCTCTCCACAGAAAATGACTAAGGGTTGACTGGTCAGAGGATGGGTTTAACTTTAACTCTTTAGACACTCACGTTTCTATATTCATATTTTCTGCTTTTATTTCAAATGATGTCAAACAAAAGTGATCGTCACGGGGAACAAGTTACAAGGTGTGGGTATGAACGACTGATAACATTCAGGAATTAACTTGTTGCACACTTATTACAATGAAACTTTACGTTAACGGTTCATTTTCTAAAGCATGTAGCCTAAATGGCCAGAAGGACTAATTAGATATTCTCTGCAGGTTGTAAAAGTAGTCTTGTCACGAGACTTTCTGGGCTGCTAAAGTATCCAAATACTTAGGAATGAATATATGTTGTAAACGCACGTTTCAAAGTAAAAGTTGTAAATGTTGCAAAAATTATATATATTGTATAAGAACTTCCGTGTGGATGTCACTAAGTATTCAAAAAGTAAAATGCACATTACAAGTGCTGCAAAACCAGCATTTTTCCAATTAAGTAAAACACAAATAAAAAAATTGTGTACTTATATCCATTTCAAAAGGATACACTCCGTTATGCCAGGCAGTATGAAATACAGGGTTTTCCCTGAGTAAGTGTAAAAGTTGTGCACAGTTGTGTGTACGTCTGTCTCGGTGTGTGAGGCTCTATTCTGCTGTGGCCGTCTCCAGTTCTCTCCTGCATTCAGTGGCTCTGCCGGCCGTCATGCAGCCCACACTGGGGCCCGCAGATGCCCTGGCCCATGATCAGGGGCCCCTCGGGGCAGGGGGGGCTGGGTGTGTGTGTGTGTGTGTGTGTGTGTGTGAGTGTGTGTGTGTGTGAGTGTTGGGGTTGGTGGGGGGGGGGAATCATTATCTGCACTGCCATCTGTCATCAGAGAGCGACCAGAGCACCCAGTCCTGTCCGCTAGGGTGAGAACCAACCCTCCACGTTTGTCGTGTGGACATATGCTCTGCTCCCAAAGTTAGTAAGCTCCACTTAGAGAGAGAGAGGGAGGGGGGGGGGGGGGGGGGGGGGGGGGGGGCATGTGTGCGTGTGTGTGTGTGTGTGTGGGGGGGGGGGGGTCACAACAATGGAACTCAAGACAGCAGGCAGATAGGGACAACTTTTATCCAACAATCAAAGCTGTGGCTGTGATAGAATGCCTGAGAAAAGTATTAAAATATTATAGTATGGATATTATGTATGGATTTATTTAAATTACGAAATAGTCGCACCATCCTCAATTATTATTATTTTTTTTAATGATTTGCGATGATTTGTGCAAAAGTTTGTGTGCGTGTGTGTGTGTGTGAGTGTGTGTGTGTGTGTGTGTGTGTGTGTGTGTGTGTGTGTGTGTGTGTGTGTGTGTGTGTGTGTGTGTGTGCGCGCGTGTGTGTGCGTGCGTGCGTGCGTGTGTTGGGGGGGGGGGGGTTAAAGGTGCAGTGTCATTGGGTTTAGTTATCCACAAGCAGTCCCAAGATTCGCTGGGGGAAAAAGTTGGTACTTTTACGTCTGACACGCTGGGAGAGACTGCATCCCCTTTGTGGTTCGTTTCAATGGGCATTGTCTGGCCGAGCCGGCAGCGCGCCGCTCCCATTGGCTGGTCTGGTGAACAGCAACAAAAGAGGCAGAGTCCGATTGGTCCATCCTAACAGCTGTCACCCCCTTTACCCCCCCCCCTCCCCCGTTAAACTCTTCCCTAAGTTTGTTTCTAAAGTTTCTTGCGGTTGTTATTTTTCAGAAGCGGTGTACTGGAACGGACACCGGCCACCGCAATCATGAAGTTGTGTAAAAGTTTTCTAGGTAAGTGTTTTAAGGGCTTCTAAATCATTGCTGTTGTCAGTCTTACGTGTTGTGGTTTGACGTAACGTTTGATCACTGATTGTATGGTCTTTTTTTATTACTGTTTTTGATTGATTTACTATTTTTGTTGATGTTTAAAAGAAGGTAGATTATTTTCTTGCACTTGTAGAAAAAAAATACAATTAGCCTATATTCAAATATGATTGTTTTGGTAGATATCATACAATAACAAGGCCTATATCCAATCGGATACACCAACCATTAAGCTGAATCCGTTTCGATACAGCTTGGATAAATACACCCATTATCTCACCCATGTCGACTACCGCTGTAAAAAAAAAAAATCACGTGTAATTAGAGCGTAGGACGCTGATGTAGGCGATGTGTTCCATCACCAAGCCCGCGGGGTGTTCTTACGGCTGCTGCCGGCCTCACACAGTTTGTTTTTTTGGACAAAGGAAAGTTTTTTTGCGTCGTCGGGGATTAGTGGCTCTGAGTACCAGACGTCAGACCCCGGCGGTAAGCTGTTCTAAAGTTTTTGGAGAGCAGAGCAGAGCAGGGTGAGGGTGGGGTGGGTGAGGGTGGGTGAGGGGGGTGAGGGGAGGGGTGGGGGGGGGGGGCGGGGGCGATTTCTGTCAAATGACTCCCATCTGTTTGGCTCGGTTCCTGAGTGGCTTCTTCTCTCTCAGCCTATGTAATATTTATACAGTCCTGCTTCGCAAGATCCCGTCCATCTGGGCTGAGGGAGAGACTCCCAGCTGCCTGTGAGCCGGTTACCGGGCAGACGTGGGAGTAACTAAGCCCCCCCCCCAAAAAACTTAATGTCGTGCGATTTGAGATTGTGTTGTTAGGACTACTTGTTTATGCTCCTATTAGAATAAAGGCGTCATGGTAAATATAGTGTGCGGTGGCGTGTGGATGTGCTGAAGTCTTGTGAGTTGTGAATTGAATATTGGCGTGAATTATTTATGTCAAACACATTTTCGCCGTATACCCAAATAAGGTCATGTGCGTCTACTTCTGTCTCTCCTGGGGTTATGTAAGTCTATATTAACACACTACGCGAGGCTTTCTACTGATCTAGGCCCGAACAAAGCCAACATTTTGTGTGCATCCCTCGGGCCTATTGCAAATAGGTCGACAGTATTAATTGACAAGTTTATTTATTTGGTTGCTTTTCTGACTTCTATGACACAGAGAAGGCAAACTCAAGCAAACAGCGTGTACTCTTTCGCTGCTTTTACTTGTTTCCATCGCTGTGACTTTTTTGTTCCGGAAGGGTAGTTAGTCGTTATGATCCAACTGCCCGAAAGTACAGGGGACGGTACCTCCGTCCGTTGCAAACCAATCGCCGAGCAGAACGCACGGTGGTTGGTCGCCTTTGTCCGTTGCCAAGCAATCATTGAGCCGAACGCAAAGTAGGCGGTACCTACAGAAGGAGTCACCGCCCACTGTACGTTCGGACCCTTGGATCTGGGCTATCTTTGAGAAGTGTTAGGAGTTGGACCGGAGCTACTGTCCATGGTGCTGAAACAACTAGAACTGTGGACATTGGTAACTCTCCGGGGTGCTGAAGACCCCCACGGCCGTCGGCTACAAAGCGCCCGCACTAAACATCGACCACATTCAAAACACGCAACGTGACAGTGAATACGGTTGTATTAAAATCGCACACAAAGACGTACGGCCCCTTGTATGTTGTCCTGGTGGTGTGCGCCGGTGATGTCACAGCGTTGGGGGAGGGGTGTATGATTGTCTGTGAGAATATTTCCCTCTGACAAAGGCAAATGCAAGCCGGTGCAGATTAATAGGAAATCCGTTACATGGAGAATATAATAGCCCATAGGTGTCAAGTTTGGGGATCCGTGCGCCGTTTGTGAAGTGATCGGTCTTTACGCACACGGACGGACGTGCGTTATTGTAATAGCGATGGTACGTACTGGAGGTTGAAGGGAATATCGTGAAGCCTTTACAACGTTGATCCGAAGTTGAGGTAGGAGGATCAGATCAGGCCTGTGTTACTTGAAAACAACTTGCTTTGAATACACATTCGAGATAACCTTGTTCCTTTGTAAATTCGGGGTCCCTTTACGCGGTCTGCTGTGGTTGTATTTCAGTCGAACGACGCAGTTGTAGTCTGTTCTTGGGGTTAAGGTTGTTTTTCGACTGTACAATGATCGCTCGGGGGTAACCGTTATGATGTGAACTGTCATGTTGAAAAACCCAAAAAACAAACTTGGCTCGAATGTTTCATATTTCGAAGTGATCGAAGGGCGATGGGTTTAGGATTTTACGACTTTCTCTGTCGTTGTTGGGTAGAAATAATCCCAACTCTACTACAAGCTCGTCCTGAATCTACTGATTGGTCGAATCACTGTTTTATGGCTGGCTGAAAAATGAAAGGCCCATCGTCCTGTTTATTTATAGTAACCTAGGCCGAAGCCTATCATGCATTTTAAATGGTTTTTGGAAACGATAACAGAACACGACTTTCCTTCCGATTTGCCCTCGAACAAAAACCACATAGACCAATAGATCGCCTCACTTGTACACCATCATTGTTGGGAACATGATGGTGTGTGTAGATCTTTCGTCATTACAACAATGTGTAGCTTTGATTGATGTTGATCTCTAAGTTGTACACACAGGCCTGTCGTTTATGTAACCTTCTGCAAACGGCTTCGAGGCCGATTGAAATGCGCTCGGTGCGACCGTGTGTGGAGATAGTAGTCTTTTAAGATGTATTTATACCGGGACCGATGATCGAGGCCATACGTTTAAAGACCACCCACCCCATCATCCTCTCAGTCTCCGGGGTTTTTTTCTCTCTCTCAGCGAATGCAGTTCAGAGTAGCCAACCAGAGGGCCAGTTACAATGGCCAAGTATTGTGAAGGGCAAGCGTGCCTCAACCCCAGTGTTTTAGGCCGAATAAACTGCATAGAAAGTTTAGAAAAAGTGGGTATTAATTTAAGTATTTGAAATTATAATACATGTAGCACAGATTAATTTAAAAAAAAAACGAAAAAAAAACATTAGGTATTCACAATAAAAAATACAAAACTCTGTTCCACTAATATATTAGAATATTCATGATTATAGTGTATGCCATATTACAGTGTCTGTGTGATGCTGTTGTGTGTGGATATTAGGCTTTTAATAGCGCACACGTTTAAAGTATTACAGGTTACTATTTCATGTGCATATTGAGCGTGACATCCACAAAACGTGATACTTACAAAGACACGCAGGTTTGTGTCAAGGTAGATAATGACATCCAGTGAAAGGCTCGTCGGCTCACAGATGGCCTTCCTCGCCCCACCGGGCCGACACTCTGAACACTCGTGTTCAGTTTGAGTCGAGGACCCGACAGACAGACAGACAGACGAGAGCCAAGAACACTGTGGGCATCTAATGGATTTTAAACCTCACTAAACCGTTCTCATCCTGCTTCATCAAGGCGAAGAGTTTGTGGGTTTGTGGGTGAACTCCCAGGTGTGCGTCGACGTGAGCGTAAATCGACCATTTTGTTTCCCGTTCTTCAGAGAATGAGTTCAGGGGTCAACTGCTGAGCCAGCGGTGGAGCAGGGGAGAGACAATCAGCAAGTGGGAGAAACGGAGCCTACGAATAAAGGTAGTACAACTATCGGTCTGCGTGGCGTGTGAGCCTCTCTCTCTCTCTCTCTCTCTCTCTCTCTCTCTCTCTCTCTCTCTGGAGTGGTTCAGTATGTAAAAATAGATACAGAACACAAATAACATCGCCAAATGGTTTCCTCTTATCCTCAGATGAGCCAAGACGTCACAGAAACACGAACAAGGACCCGATCTAAAGGGGTCAGAGGTTAGTATACGCACACACACACACACACACACCTACACTTATACTACACTTATACAATTCATATACGCACTATCCATGTTGCATAGTATATACACAGTAGTATGCATGGTTATTTGTTAACATGTCTAATAAACACTCTTTCACCCATCAGTACCGCTAGAAATCGTTGGGCAGGAAATACGTCAGGAGTTAAGGTGAGCTTTTAGAGCTTTTTTTTTTTTACATCGGCTTCTTTTATTCGAGACTGAGCTGTGTGTCCAGGGTCCAGTGAGCACAGAGCCTGACCATCTCTCTCTCTCTCTCTCTCTCTCTGTGTCCTGTCGGTCCTCAGTAACAGCTGTCCAACACCTGGATGCAACGGCAAGGGCCATGTAAGCGGAAGGTACTCACGGCACAGAAGGTAGGGCGATGTCCCTCAGGGTTATTTTGTTGTATTATTTTCTCTGCGTGTTCTTCAGCCACGTCATAGCACACTGGCCCAGCATTTATGTGATGTATACGTGTGTTATATACTGTATATTTTTACTTTTCATGGTTGTTTTTCATTATCGTAGAAAACCAAAAATGAACACAACACAAAAACACAAAAAAACCTTAAACGTGTCCAAAAGATGCTTATGGGATTATCCAATAATACTGTCACCAAACGCTAAAATCAAACCGCAGGCACATCCCCCCAAACAAAGTGGCAAACTCCCTCTGATAGGCTCAAAGGTGTACGCCATCGAGTCACCCGAGTCACACTCCCGCCCCCTGTTCTCCAGCGTACTGGGATGTCCGATCGTGAAGAAGAGGAAGATGGAGGAGGCGGAGGCCGAGGAGAACCAGGCCAGCCCCAAGAAGAGGAGCCAGCCCCTGAAGACGGCCATGGACGAGGGCTTCAACGCCGAGAGCGACGGCGGCAGTGAGACCGAGGAGAAGGAGGTGCTGGAGGAGGAGGAGGAGGAGGAGGAGGAGCAGAAAGACAGGAAGTCGAACAAAATGAAGAGAGCCATCGAAGAGTCTATGAAAGGTGAGCGAAGTCGGTCCCTATGTTCACAGAGTCTCCATACATCTCTCTATGTACAGGCTCCACCTGGGAGTAGGGGTCCCTGTTCTGTGTTCCTTCTTAAGGGGTCCTCCATCAGGGTCTTTCAGGGTTCCTCACTTGCTATACTACAGGCTATATATAAACAAAACAGACGCGATAAAGTGTCCAAAAATAAAGTTTCACAGAGACAAAAGTTAGTACTCCTACTTTAACTGAGATTGACAAAGATGTGCTTAGCAATGTTTTTCACAGACTACCACAATTTAGTCGGGCTGTCCACACTTTTGTGTCAGTGCTCGTTACTCAACACCGTTTCCCTCCGAATGCACCTCCAGAGGACAGCAAAACACCGGCGTTGAGCGAGTCCTCCTCCCTCCCCGAAGAGGAGGAGCCCCAGACCGAAGACCTCCTCGCCGATTCAGCCCCCGTCGCCACAGCCGAGGAGGAAATCATCGCCAAGGACGCCACCCAGGAGGAGCCGGACGAAACCCAGGAGCAGTCCGTCCCGGAGCCGCAGGCGGAGCAGGAGCAGGCCGCCGAGGTGGAGGAGCAGGAGGAGGAGTGGCAGGAGGACGATGGGGAGGAGAAACAGGAAACAGAAGACACCCCGCCCACAGGCGTCGGGCCACTGGTGCAAATGAGCGCGATGGAGGATTCAAAGGATGAAGAGGAGGAGGAGGAGGAGGAGGAGGAGACGAAGGAGTCGGCAAGTGAAGGCATGGAGGAGGTGGAGAGGCACTTTGTGAGCCAGGAGAACTCGGACCACCAGTACTCCAGCGGGAATTACAAACACCCTCCGGCCCAAGAAGCAGAGGAGAAGGAGGAGGAGCAGGAGAGGAAGGAGGAGGCGGAGGAAGAGGAGGAGGAGGAAAAAGAGGTGGAGGTGGCAGAGGAGAAGGAGGCAAATGAAGAGGCCGAAGCTCCCCGACCGCTGAGTCCAAAGACTCAGGGAAGCCCCACCGCTGTGGAGGAGGAGGAAGAGGAGGAGGAAGAGGAGGAGGAGGAGATACTCAGGGAGGAGAGAGTGGTCAGCCCCTCAACGCAGGAGGAAGAGGAGCAGGTAGCAGACGAGGAGGAGGAGGAAGAGGAGGAGCAGGATGAGGAGGAGGAGGAGGAAGAGGAGAGAGCGGAGCCGGAGGAGGAACTGATGCAACACAACAAGGAAGCTCGTGGCAACGTGGTAGAACAAGAAGAGGAGGAGGAGGAAGAGGAGGAGGAGGAGGAGGAGGAAGAGGAGGAGAGACACTCAAACAAAGCGTCCCCCGCCACCGTGCTCATAGAGGTCCGCTCCGAGGCCGACGACGAGGAAGACGAGGCCGAGGCCGAGGCGGGAGCGGAGGAGGAAGAGGAGGACGAGGAGGACGAGGACGACCACGTCTCGGACGGCTCCGGGGTGACGGACGACTCTGAGAACTGGGACATGACGCGGGGCAACCTGGGGCTCCTGGAGCAGGCCATCGCCATGAAGGCCGGGGAGGTGCGGGCGCCCCAGGAGGGCAGCAGCTCCCCGGACTACCAGCCCTACCACAGCCCCTCCCAGAGGACCTCCAGCAACGCCTCCGACCAGCTGGGGGCCGCACGCCGTGCAGGGGCCACCAGCAAGGGTAGGACCGCTGTACTACTGCAATACTACTACTATAATACTACACTACTACTACTATACTACTACAATACTACTGCAGTACTACTACTATAATACAATACTACTACAATACCACTACTGTAATCCAATAATACTATTACATACCACAACTGTAATACAACATTACTACTGCAATACTACTACTATAATACTACAATACTACTGCAATACTACTACTATAATACTACAATACTACTACTATAATACAATACTACTACAATACCACTACTGTAATCCAATAATACTACTACATACCACAACTGTAATACAATATTACTACTGCAATACTACTACTATAATACTACAATACTACTACTATAATACAATACCACCACTGTAATACAACAATACTACTACAATACCACTACTGTAATCCAATAATACTACTACATACCACAACTGTAATACAATATTACTACTGCAATACTACTACTATAATACTACAATACTACTACTATAATACAATACCACCACTGTAATACAACAATACTACTACAATACCACTACTGTAATACAACAATACTACTACAATACCACTACTGTAATACAATAATACTACTGCAATACTACTTCTATAATACTCCAATACTACTACAATACCACTACTATAATACAATAATACTACTACAATACTACACCTATTACTAGTACTTTATATAGACAACATTATCACAAGGGTATAGAGTGCATAGGTGTATAGTGATGGAGTAGAGTATAGTTTTAACAACATAAGTAAAATGGGTTCACAGCTTATTTATACACTCTCATCTCTGGACATAGTGTATAATAATCTCAGCGTAGCGTCATTGTGTAGCACTCTTTATGCACTCAACACCAATGTTCTGTCTCCTCTCTCCTACCCATCCAGACAAGAAAGAGGTCAAGTGCCCCACCCCGGGGTGTGACGGGACCGGCCACGTCACCGGGCTGTACCCCCACCACCGGAGCCTCTCTGGCTGCCCTCACAAGGACCGCATCCCCCCCGAGAGTGAGTGCAGCGCCCGCACCTCCACGCAACACTGAAACGAGCTCTCCAGCTATTCCGCTCACTAGTGTCAAAACGAGTGTCCTCACTACTATCCTCACTAGTGTCCTCACTAGTATCCCAGTGGTGCATCAAACCACACAAACTGATTAGTATTATTTCATATAGACAGATATTGAAAGACATTTCACACCTTTTGAAAAAGCAGTTACAAACCAAACAACAGCTTATAAACCAGCAACTCTCCCATCATTACAGTAGGGTCTTATCCCCAATAATACTTCTACAATATCACTGCTCAAATACTGTAATACTACAATACTACTGCTACTTTAATACTATAATACCACTACAATAGTTCTGCTCTAATACTGTAATACTACAACACTACTCCTACTATAATACTATAAAACCACTACATTAGTTCTGCTCTAATACTGTCATACTACAATACTACTGCTACTATAATACTATAATATCACAACAATAGTTCTGCTCTAATACTGTAATACTACAATACTACTGCTAATATAATATCACAACAATAGTTCTGCTCTAATACTGTAATACTATAATACCACTACAATAGTTCTGCTCAAATACTACAACTGTATATTACTACTGCAATACTGCCGCTATAATACTATAATATAATAATATAGTACTACTGTAATACTGTCCCCGTCCCCAATGTTCAGAGCCACTGTTTGAAGTGTGTTGGTTAAAATGGATCCCCTGTCTTATCTCCTGTGTTGCTCTCCCCCCGGCCCAGTCCTGGCCATGCACGAAAACGTGCTCAAGTGTCCGACCCCCGGCTGCACGGGCCAGGGTCACGTGAACAGCAACCGCAACACACACCGCAGGTGAGGCCGCCAGAAGGAGGCAACGCGCACACACACCAAAGACATGCAGATTTACACACACACACACATACACACACACACACACACACACACACACACACACACACACACACACACACACACACACACACACACACACACACACACACACACACACACACACACACACACACACACACAAACTCACGACCACACATGCTCACACACACCAACAATAAATACAAAGTTACAGATGTTGACGATGTCTGAGATTGTATGTATTATAGCTAGTTACATATGTTGTGTTGTGCCTGGTGTTGCAACACATATGTACAAGATAATGGATTCCCAAACACATTGTAAAGGTTTGTCTCTCGCCCCCGATCTCTCTCTCTCTCTCTCTCCCTCCATCTCTCTCTCACTCTCTCTCTCTCCATCTCTCTCTCTCACTCTCTCTCTCTCTCTCCCTCCATCTCTCTCTCCCTCCATCTCTCTCTCTCTCTCTCTCTCTCTCTCTCTCTCTCTCTCTCTCTCTCTCTCTCTCTCTCTCTCTCTCTCTCTCTCTCTCTCTCTCCCCATCTCTCTCTCACTCTCTCTCTCTCTCTCCTCTCTCTCTCTCTCTCTCTCTCTCTCTCTCTCTCTCTCTCTCTCTCTCTCTCTCTCTCTCTCTCGCTCTCTCTCTCTCTCTCTCTCTCAGTTTGTCGGGCTGCCCGATCGCGGCGGCCGCCAAGCTGAACAAGACCCACGAGAAGCCGGTCCTGAGCCAGGCCTCGCCCAGCGAACCCTCCACCACCGCAAACTCCGACAGAGTGCTCAGGTGAGGAACGCCACACTGACCGGATCGTGTTCTTCTTCGCTCGACCCAACGACGGCTGAGTGAAAGCTTACACCTCCTGGCACGGCATGCTCGATACAGCCGGGGGATCAGGGCTCTGACTCTGTGCTCTTAGATCTAAGATCAGTTAAGGTGCACTTTGTTGTTCCCAGACCGGAAATTTGGGTCTGAAGGGAAAAGGGCAGTAGTGCATTGTGAAGCGATGGGGCTTAGGGGTTGTAATGTGTGGGCTTGTGAAGCCCTTTGAGACTGTCACCATTGATTCATTGACCAACATTGATTTGAAAAGATAAATACCCAACCACAAGGAAAAACACAACGCGCAACACACACCGTCTCGTCCGGCTCTAGCAACACCAGTGCCGGGCTCGGGGCTGCTTCGATGTCCCCGGGACATTGAGGGATCGTTCAGCTGGGCGTCACGGCACTTCTTCTTCTTCTCCCGTCGCTCCCCCCAGGCCCATGTGCTTCGTGAAGCAGCTGGAGATCCCGCAGTACGGCAGCTACCGGCCCAACATGGTGCCGGCGACGCCGCGCGCAAACCTGGCCAAGGAGCTGGAGAAGTACTCCAAGGTGTCCTTCGACTATGCAAGCTTCGACGTGCAGGTGTTTGGAAAGCCCATGCTTGTTCCAAAGATGCCCGGCTCTGGAGAATCGTCACCCAAAGCCTTTAAATGTAAGCAAGGATGAAGATACTTGGACTGACTGTAGCCGTACTCTCCTGGTATGTTGTCATTGTACAGGGCCGTGTTTCAGGTGGTCTTATGGTTTGTTTTGACTTGAGAGCCATATTTCATATGAGCCTAATTAACTGGCTAACTCACTATATGTTGTGAACTGAAGTGTTTTGATGTTACTTTTTGGTAGAAAAACTGCCACGGTTTCAGAAGGTCAATAGTTAAGAAAAATGTACATTGATACCCAAATGAACTGCATCATTGTGCCACAGGGTCCCAAAAGTTGGCCTCTCTGCCCGATGTCAAGGGTGCACCTTATGCATGTCTGACTTGGGCTCCGTTCCCCCCCCCCCCTCAGCTAAACCGTTCCCGAAGGCCTCGTCCCCCAGCCAGAGTCTGTCCGGCGGCTACGCTAAGAGTGCCTCCTCCGCCTCGTCGTCGTCCAGCGGCTACGACTACAGCCACGACGCGGAGGCCGCGCACATGGCCGCCACTGCCATCCTCAACCTGTCCACGCGCTGCTGGGAGCGACCGGAGAACCTCAGCAACAAGACGCCGGCGGAGAACGACAGCAACGACGGCAAGGTAGCTTGCAAGCTAACCCGCTAACATGCTAACTGATTAGCAGTGTGATAGCGTGTGTCGCGGCATGGGTTTTTGTGGTATGTTTTACTCATAGTGTGTCCGGGGAGCGTGGCACTGATAGCAAGTTAGCTTACCCGCTAACCCGGTCAATGGTTACCCACTTGATAGGGGATATTCTGGGATAGCTTTCCCCCACTGAAATGTTATTTAAGCTATAGCATGCCCAAGGAGCACGGTAGCAATGAAAGCGAGGCAGCTAACGCGTTAACCTCCGGGCCGATTGTCGCTATAATGGGTCACTTCAAATAATTTCAAACAAATCGTTGTTGATTGAGCATCCTACCATGATCCCGCCCCCCAGGAGACGGACATCGAGGTGGACGAGAACGGCACCCTGGACCTGAGCATGAAGAAGACCAAGAAGGACGGCGTGCAGTCCCCGCACCCTTCGTCCTCGCCCTCCACCTCCTCGCACTCCTCCCAGCACGTCAGAGACTCCACTGCCCAGGGCAATGCCCAGGTGGAGTGGGAGGAGCCTCTGGACTTCACCAAACCCAGCAGCGCCAAGGAGGAGGAGCCAGATGAGGTAGGTGGCCTGTTTTGGGAGGCGGAACTCCCGGGGCGTTTAGAAAGTAAAAGTCCCCCCTTGGTGTTTTGAAGTCAACCAATGCGTGAGATCTGCAGAGCTCAGGTGTGCTTTCGATGAGCGGCATAGTAGGACTTTGATATTGACTCTTGATATTTATAGTTATTTGGCAGGCGCAGATGGGTAGCTGCAGTGAGCGATAACAATAACCATCAAATTTTCTTTCTGTCATTCTTTTCCCAAGATGGAGTACGCGCCGCCGTCCTACACGTCTTCGGACGCGGAGGAGGAGGAGGACCGGGACAGCGTGCGGGAGAGGAAGTACCCCGGGGAGGTCACCACCGGCAGCTACAAGGTCAAGGTGCCCCCCAAGGACAGCAAGAAAGAGGTCCTCATGTGAGTCACCGCCCCCCCCCCCCCCCAGACTACCCCCATCGCTACTACACACAACCTGACCTTTTAGACAAGGCTGTGTTTTCCATCTGCAAGCTTTAACTTTTCAAGTTCAAGTTTGCTGCAATGGTAGCAGCGCAAAATAACAAATTATAAATCATTACAAATATATACATATATATATATTGAATAAATCACCGAGGGGAAAATGCAAACCCTATCCAGAATTTAACATATAACTTCATACATATAATTATCCGGGATTTACCATAAAGAGAAACCGAACACTGAAATCAAACCATACATTGACAGCACGCAACATTCATTTGGGCCAATCCGGAAAAAAAGAAACAATTGCATTACTTGTACTCCACCAGAGGTGGTGCTGTTCCTGTGGTTTGATTTTTGTAGTGTTTGGTTGCTCTTTCACGTAAACCCCCCAACAAAATATCTCACTGTTGGCAACGTCTCAAGGTAGCACATTTAGTTTGGACAGGCCAACGAAGATATCTGATGAAGGACGAAGAAGTGCTAAAATGTAACAGAAAAAAACAACAACAACTCAGGATAGAATTAGATGATTTGACTGCTTTGAACACTTCTCATTTGACATTGACATCTAGATGCCCCACACCAGGCTGTGACGGTAGTGGACACATTACAGGGAACTACGCCTCACACCGTAGGTAAGAGACCTCTCAAGCCCAAAACAAAACGCCAAAAAAAAGAAGGAACAAATTTGTCTTTGCAGTGTCTTCCACTTTTGTAATCAAACCTCACTCTTTGAGATGATTGGGGGGGGGGGGGCAGGGGCGGTGATGGTGGAGAAGGGTAGTCTAGTGGGTTGGGATGTTTGACTCCCAGCCGAAAGGTTCTGGGTTCGATGCCCAAATTCTGCCGTATTCTCCTGGGACTCCTAGATCATGTTGCCAACCCCCCCACCCCCACCCGCTCCTCCACAAATTCACTGTGGTAAATGGCTCGATAGCTTTTTGCATGCCTACTCTCCTCTACAGCCAATTATGAATCTGAAATTAAGCACTCAGTCTCTCCCTCTCTCCTTCTCTCTCCCCCTCTCGCTCTCTCTCTCTCTCTCTCTCCCTCTCTCCTTCTCTCTACCCCTCTCGCTCTCTCTCTCTCTCTCTCTCTCTCTCTCTCTCTCTCTCTCTATCCCTCTCTTTCTCTCAAACTGTGTTCATCTATGCTGGATATATTCTGAATGATACTGGTTGTTGAAGAGTTACCAAACCTCTGAAATCAAATCACAGGGATAGTGTGCCCCCTCTGGTGAAACAGGGGTCATTGCAACTGTTTTCTATAATCGCATTTTAACGGAACCAATTCCAAGCCCAAATACAAAAAGCTATTGATTTTCACATTGATTTTATTGCTGTCCCTGTGTTATGATTTTTGGTTATCGTGTAAGACGGGTTTTCTTTTCTTCCTCCACATCTCACCCGTGGGACCCTCATTCTCAATCTTATTTTCTTCATATTATTCCTCTCTTACGCTCTTTTGATTTCTTAACTTTTTCAACTCTAAACTTATCTTCCAGTCTGTCTGGCTGTCCACTCGCCGATAAATCTCTTCGGACCCTCATGGCTGCCCACACTGCTGAACTGAAGTATGTTCGCTTTACCTTCTTTGTCCCTTTTCTCTTTCCGTTCCTTCCACTGCCACTGATGGAGCAGCGGAGGCCCTGCCCTGTAGCCACGGCAACTGCTGCTGTCTCACGATTTCCTCTACGGTTTCTGTTTCAGTTTCTGAAACCAAAATTATACGATTTTCACGATTTTGGTTACTTGCTCCGCCGATGCTTTCAGTTTGGAGTGTTTTAAATGTCAAATGAAAATGCATCACGAGTCATTTCATATATTTTGTATCACAAAATCGCCAACAAAATGTTACTGGGCCAGTAAATGACATACTGTAAAACACAATGAACGGGCCTCCATCACTATCAAAGGACTAAAGCCAGACTTTAAAATGGTCCCTAACCTCCGACTTGTCCTTTACAAGATGTCCGACGCCGGGATGCGACGGATCAGGACACATCACTGGGAACTACGCCTCCCACCGCAGGTACAACACCTCCCCGGGGTCTGAACACATGAAAACATGGAGAGGAAAAAAAAAAGATGATGATTTGAGGTGACTCTTTTGAGACGGTCCCTAGGCAGGATCCCGCCTTGACATGTGTCCATGCGCTCTGTGTTTCTGGTCCTCAGTCTGTCCGGATGCCCGCGGGCCAAGAAGGGGGGCTTAAAGACCACGCCCACCAAGGACGACAAGGAGGACTCCGAGCTGCTGAGGTTGGTGTCATCCTCCTCCTCCTCATCCTCCCAACATAAACTCTTCATCGCCAAATGCCCAACCACCGTTCAGCATGCTAGTCATCTGGACTCTGGGTTTTCGTGTGAAGGCAATTAAGTCGTTAATGCTCCAATGACATTGCGGTGACATCACCGTGGGTTACGTCACTGTGATATACTGGGTTACGGCACTGTGATTTAATGGGTTACGTCACTATGATTTAATGGGTTACGTCACTGATTTTATGGGTTATGTCATGGTAATGTCACGAAGACGTCGCGGGGGTTGTCGCGATGACGAGGATGTCGTGATGATGTCACAATGACATCACAGGTTGCGTCACTATGACGTCATGGGTCACGTCACAGTCATGTCACGATGACGTCCTGGGGATGTCACGGTGACGAGGATGTCACGATGATGTCATGGGTTGCGTCACAGTGATGTCACGACGGTGTCCCGGGGATGTCGTGGGTTACGTCACAGTCATGTCACAGCGACGCCCTAGGGATGTCACGGCGACGAGGATGTCACGATGATGTCATGGGTTACGTCACAGTCATGTCACGACGACGCCCTGGGGATGTCACGGCGACGAGGATGTCACGATGATGTCACGGCGACGAGGATGTCACGATGATGTCATGGGTTACGTCACAGTCATGTCACGACAACGCCCTGGGGATGTCACGGGTTATGTCACGGGGGGGGGGGGCGCGCCAGCCGCCGATGTCGCGACGGCACCGCGGCGACGAGGACACCACGATGATGATGTAGCAATTCCCCCCCCAGGTGCCCGGTCCCCGGCTGCGACAGCCTGGGCCACATCAGTGGGAAGTACGCCACGCACCGCAGCGCCTACGGCTGCCCGCTGGCGGCGCGGCGGCAGAAGGAGGGGCTCCTGAACGGGGCGCCGTTCTCCTGGAAGGCCTTCAAGACGGAGGGCCCCACCTGCCCCACGCCGGGCTGCGACGGCTCCGGACACGCCAACGGCAGCTTCCTCACCCACCGCAGGTGAGAGCTCCGCCCCCCGTCACACACACACACACAAACACACCGACTCCCCAATGCCAACAACCTGCGCTGCTTTCTGGTTGATGGTGTTGTTGTTGTTGTTGTTGTTGTTGTCTGGTCCTGCTTCTTGTATTTACAGAGAGTGGTGATTTCAGGTCGCTACATCTCATGGTAACAGATGGGAAAGCACAAAGGAGCAGTGCTGTGTGTAATTGTGAACTCATTCAGTTGTTTTTGTTGTTTTATAAAACGTAGCAATTGGCCCGCCTTTTGATCCTCGGGTTTGGGACATCTGAGTCTCAACCCAGTATCGCTGGACAGTATCCCAGCATAGCTATTAACCTCTCCGTCTCCTCTAAAGAGCTGACCACCATTTTCTCTATGGCGCTATTGTTCACTTTTTTTATTGTTCTTAACCTCTGTGTCCTTCTACTCCACCAGCCTCTCAGGATGTCCCAGAGCGTCAGCAAACAAGAAGAGAGCCAAGTTCCCCGGAGACGAGTACATCACGGCTAAATTCAGAGCCAGTGACGGTAAGAGAGGCTGTGGTGGCCATTACACCACCCTGGTGCATGTCACAGTGCCACACAGTGGCCATGTGGTGTATTACAACAACACAGGAGGGCCCTGTTGACAATATGCACACAGACACACTGCCTATTTCTTAAGACACAAGCAAACCAAACTACAGAAAGCTTTTAGGATGATGATGTTGCAGCTTTAACTCACAAAGACAACACTAAGATATGCATAAAAACAATTGACACATTATTAGAAAGACTGATGAATCGATTGATTGAGGGACAGTTTTCTAATTGCACCATGGCCCTTGTAGTCCTGAACAACGACTTGTCTCACTTCACCCTGGTTCTTGTAGTTCTGGACAACGATGAGGACATCAAGCAGCTCAATAAGGAGATCAACGATCTGAGTGATTCCAACTCAGAGATGGAGGCGGACATGATGAACATGCATGACCAGGTCAGTCCAGGACAAGGATTAATGCATTTCACTGCTAAGTAACCACAACATCAACTTCAGTGAATTTGATCAAAGTTGAGCCACATTACCAATCGTAATAATACAATAATGTTGTGATAATGCACAACATGATAACAATGTAAGTTTTTCTTGTGTCACTAACATAACATAGTGACTTGATGTGGCTACAATAACAATGTTATTGCTGCGTTGGTACTGCTCTTAGAGTTTCTTCGGTTTTGTCCTCGTTTGATTTTGTTGGGTTTCGGTGGCTCTCCTCCAGATCTCGTCCATGGAGAAGAACCTGCAGAGCATGGAGGAGGAGAACGAGCAGATTGAGGAGAGGAACGAGGCCCTGTTCATGGAGCTGTCGGGTTTGAGCCAGGTTCTGATCCGAAGCCTCGCCAACATTCGCCTGCCCAGCATGGTGAGTCCACCGCATCTCACTCCATATGCTTTGGGTTTGGAAAAGATGTACTGGATATATCAATCCAGGGAAATCAGGGTATTAGCACAGAGGATTCACCATGTGCTGCTGGGACTTTAAGCAAATATTTACCAGCTATAACACACAACCACTAAAACACACATTCGCTAACGATTACTGTTGCGAATCGTTTTTTTTTAACCTGCACTTCCCTTGTCCTCCAGCAGGAGCCGCTTTCGGAGCAGAACTTCGACAGTTACGTGGACACGCTGACGCACATGTTTACCAACAAGGACTGCTACCAGAACCCAGAGAACCGAGCGCTTCTGGAGTCCATCAACCAGGCGGTGAAGGGCATCGAAGTTTAACGGCTATAAAAAAAAAATAAGGGCGGGGAAATCTAAAACGCTAAGCTAAAATGCTATGCTAATATGCTACGCTACGATAAAAATCGGGTGGGGTGGGGTGGGGGGGCGAGCGTAAAGAAAAAAAAAAGTGGAGACAGGCAATGCGATCGGGGAGGCATGCCACATACATTCATCCCTTTTGTTTGCTCTTTTTGAAATACTTTTATTTACTTATCATTTGGGAAGCGAAAACGTTGTCGTGGTGTTCGTTGTCATTTGTTTCCTGTTTGCATGTTGATTTGTGACGAGACGAGTGCAAGTGTGTAAAAGTGTAAAAGGGTGCGTTTGGGTGTAATTGTGCATGCCGGCACACGCGGTCTTCATTAAGGTGTTCATGTGAGCTGCAGCGTATGGAAGCGATGGGTACGAAGAATAAAGTACAGAACAAAACCCGTATTCTGTTAGCTAGTGAACATATCTCATTCACTTTAGTAATGTTGATGATGGTAGTGATGTTTGCACTTGAACCACTAGTGTGTAGAATGATTCTACTATTGCTGTTTATCTATTTGAGTCCGTTGGGGGAAAAAATCTTGTTTTTATGAATATACGTTATTTATTCATGTATGCTTTTATTTTTTTTAATTTAAGCCTATTTATTATTCATTATCTATTTATTGACTTTTTATTTTCGAAAAAAATGATGCTTAAGATGTTTTTAAATGGCCGCTAAGAGAAGGGGGTTGTTTCCTCTGTTTTGTTGAATAAAGAGGAAATATTTTAAGATATCAACTATTAATTATTTTATATAGCTTATTATTTATTTGAAATACTGGGATCTTTTTAAGTGCAAATATTTTGTAATGGACGATTTTTGATAATTTTCTAAAGAGATTTTGTTTCGTTTATATGATTTTTGTTTTTAATTTCTTAAACTATTTCGACACCCGTGATGAATTGGGAACTACCTGTGGTATATATTTAATATTTATTTGGTGATGATGAAGAACAAATTGATGGTGTATATTTATTTTGTATTGTCTATGTGTTAATGATGACTGTGTGTGGATTTGTCTTTCATTTGCTCTGAAAATAAAGGAATACTGACAGTGACAGAGTACTACTCCTATATCATACATCACCTGTCTTACATTCACGTCACATTTATATATGACATGATGTAAATACTTGACACCAAAAGCCCCCTCAAGTTGATTTTCGGAAAGCCTCGCTTGAAGCGCACTTGTTTTTGATTGGGTGGCCGACGTCACGTTCTCTGTGAGGGTCGTGTTTACATCTAGAACTAGGGGAACTGGAGAAACGCAGTAATTCACCCGGATACATCTATATGGGAAACCTACGAGACGTTCTGAGATCGACCCTTCGTTTGCTAACATCTAAACTTGTTTTTCCGGGCGAGCTGATAAACTGCGCCACGTTTAGGTAAGACCGAAACAATGAGACGGAGGACTGTTTCTTTGTCGATGCGTCAAAGCGCATTGTTGGTGGCTGCCGCACAGTGTCCAGTGTTATTGTCGCCCCTCATAGAGACACGGGGGGGAGATCATGATATGAATGATCTGTTTTAATTGTGTGTTAATGTGCTGTGAGTCCTCGATGGCCGTACATAGCCCCACGGGTTTGGAAGTGTTTTAACAAAAAAAAAATCGCGTTGACATATGTCAACTGTCTCAAAATGTGCCTACTTTCATGATTCGCCACGAAAGCCCGTGTAACTAAAGACGAGACATTCCCCCAAAATGCGGATCAACATGCTTTATTATTTAGTGGCGCAGCTGTTTGTCTGGCCAACATCGGTGGCCTATCCAGTGAATTCACACAGTTGGCCTGAACAGCGGCATGAATATCCGCTCGTCCAGACTTCAACACCTTATGTTGCGCCATCAAACTACGGAAATGCCTTGTAACCGTAAGCAAGCAGGAATATTGCCACTGCGTGAACTCCAATGCGACTGTAGCGTCTTCAGCGTTTACTTCCACTTGTGGGCAGAGGCGTCCTCTCGGTTTTTAAACACGGGGGGCCGCACTCCTGGAAGGGGGCTTCGGGATGGGGGTGGGGGGGGGGGGGGGGGGGCTTTTCTTTTAGAACTGAAAATCCTAACAGAATATGGACACATCTATCATGTGCATACAGCAATAGATTAAGGGAGTAAAGTTAGAATAACCGAAGTTAAGAGACACAGGGAAAGGGCTATGCAAATAAAATGTAGTTAAATACTCACTAAATATACCAACCCCCCCCCCCCCCCGCCCACAGCCAGCTCAGAGGGGGAGGATGGGTGGGGTGGTGAGCGCGGGGGAGGACAACGATGAGCTCATCGACAACCTGAAGGAGGCCCAGTACATCCGCTCGGAGGCGGTGGAGCAGGCCTTCCGGGCCGTGGACCGCGCCGACTACTACCTGGGCGAGTTCCGGGACAGCGCCTACAAGGACCTGGCCTGGAGGCACGGCAACATCCACCTGTCGGCGCCCTGCATCTACTCGGAGGTGATGGAGGCGCTGGAGCTGAGGCCCGGCCTGTCGTTCCTCAACCTGGGCAGTGGCACCGGATACCTCAGCACCATGGTGGGACTGATCCTGGGTGAGACTATAAGGGTACTGTATCTAACGCAGAGGGAGGGAGGGAGAGGGGGAGGGAGAGAGAGAGAGAGAGCACTATACTGACTGGTATTGTTATTATTATTGGTACTGACAAAAAAAATTTTTGATGAAGGGGTGTTTTTTTTTTCCTTACCACGGTGAAATAGTAGCACCCCCCCCACACACACACACACACACACACGTTCAAACCGGTAGAACTTAATCAGTAGTGTATTGTCCATGTATGCAGGCGGTATTATTCTGGGGGGAAATCTGATGGTTTGCGAGAAGGGGCTGGTGATCAGCCATTTCAAAGTCGTGTGCAAACACAGAGTGAGCAAAGCTGTTTGTTGTTGATAATTAAAGGTGAAGTGCGCAGGGTCCCGGGTGACTCCTCGAAAGCTAAGTCAACGCAAAACACGAAGTGAAACGCCTTCTGTTTCTGACGTTTCTCTCAGGCCCGTTTGGGGTGAACCACGGGGTGGAGCTGCACCCGGACGTGATTGAGTACGCGTACGAGAAGCTGGACTTCTTCATCAAGAACAGCAAGAGCTTTGACAGGTACCGCGGTCACACCCTGAAGCTTTAAAGACTTAGAAGCCTTTGAAAAGCATTTGAAAGGCTTTCTGTCTTTCCCAGGTGCCCATGCAACCCGATGAGGGTCATTGTGTGGAATTGTAACTAACAATTCTTAGAGTTCCACACAAACTCATGCATACTTTTTAAAGGGACAGAGATTGACATGGAGACATTGATGTATATATATATATACTGTATATATATATATATATATATATATATACATGTTAAAAAAAAAGTATGGTTTACCCAAAACCAATATTCTGTACAATAGGTCAGTGTGTTTGTATGTTTATCTTGTATGTGCATGTTCTTCCCTGCCCTGTGTGTGTGTGTGTGTGTGTGTATATATGTGTGTATCTGTGTGTGTATATATGTGTGTATGCGTGCATGTGTGCGTATATATGTGTGTGTGTGTGTATGTATGAGTGTATACGTGCATGCGTGCGTGTGTATGTGCGTGTGTGTGCATGCACGTGTCTGATTGCACCTACGTGTGCGCGTGCACCTGCATGCGTGTGTGTGTGCGTGCGTGTGCAGGTTCGAGCTCTGCGAGCCCTGCTTCGTGGCGGGGAACTGTCTGGAGATCGCCCCCGAGGCGCAGCAGTACGACCGGGTGTACTGCGGCGCCGGCGTGCAGCGCGACCACGAGGACTACATGCGGAGGATGCTGCGAGTCGGCGGCATCCTGGTCCTGCCGCTGGAAGACAAGGTCTGGACACGCCCCCCCCCCCCCCCTCCCCCCCCCAAACACATGACCCCAGCGCCCAGTGCGAGGAGAGGTGTCAGTGTGGTTTGCGAGGCAACGCACACTGTTGCCCTTATAGATAAACGTTGTGTTCTGTCGGTATTTCTGACGGTTCTGAGATTACAGTCGTGTCATCCCTGTCAGCGGATCAGGATTCAGGAACTGCAATTGCAGTAACCCATGTTTAACCAGCGGGGGTGCTGTTGGGTGATATTATTTGGATATTGGTCACGATGGTGGATCGCCAACCTGTTTGCCTTTAAAACTTGAATTTAGATGTTTACAAATGAACTATGGTACTCGGCTAATTTTTTCAATCAATTAAAATCAAATTTGCATGCAACCAGCCATGTAGCATGGGATGAACGGCCCTTGCGGGCTACATAGTACAGGATAATAATGTGTATATGTTATTTGCATGATGTTAGCAGCTCACTGTCACACATGTTAAAAGATGTCCTCTGTCCTCCTAGTTGACGAAGATCCGCAGAACAGGGTACAACAGCTGGGAGACCAAGAAGATCATCGCAGTGTCCTTCGCTCCTCTCGTGCTGCCCAAGCATACAGAGAACCGCAGCCCGGAACCAGTACCCTTACGTACAAACTTTACCTCAACGTTACACTTTAGCTCTGACACCGCCAGCCTCCACAATTGGTTATAGGTCCCAGATAGGTTTTTGAGGGGCAGGATATAGCCTAGGGTCCCAGCCAAAGGTCTCTGGGTTCAAATTCCCATGTCAGCACACTACCTGTTGGCGCCTTTAAGCCAAGTTGCCTGAACCTGATCTGTAAGGTATTTTCCGATCGAAATGTAAAAAAAAGTAATATTCTGGGACCCCTCTCCCTCCACAGCCTCCATGTTCGAGGTGCGAGCGCTCCAGGACCTGGCCCGCATCTCCATCCGCCACGTCCTGACGGAGGCCCCGCCGCCCAGAGTCTTACCCAGGAGGAGGCTACTGGTCGGGGGTCAGGCATCGGCGAGGCCGCGGCCCGCTCCCCAGCAGCAGCAGCTAGCCCGCGCCGTGCTGGCTAACCGCTACACCTTCGTCAGCCGGCTCCTCCCTGAGCCCCTCGACCGAGGCCAGGCCTACAGCGCCAGGGAGGCGTGGGAGGAGGAGGAGGAGGAGGAGGAGGAGGAGGAAGAGGAGGAGGAGGAGGAGGAGCAGCAGACGGACTGCAGGGCGTCGGAACGGTTGAGCCGCGTGGAGGAGGAGCAGGAGGAGGAGGAGGAGAGGCGGGAGGCGGGGGCTCTCCTGCAGGAGTCCCCGGTGAACCGGCTCAGAGAGCAGATACTGGGGCTGCCGCTGCCGGAACCCCTCAAGATGTACCTCCTGCACTACCGAGAACAGTAAGGGATGCGAGCTAGGCGGAGGTCTGCTACTCACTCTTAAAGCGTGAACACGTGAGCTTTATGTCGGGCGTTGGTAATATTATGTCGCTCAGAAAAACTCAGAGACGACAATTCGTTTTTTCCTCCATGTTTAGATGGAAATCCTGAGCCGTCCACTACACCCAGGGTAGCATTAAGCTAAGGTTGGGCTTCAGGAAAACTTTGCTATGCTAGCATCTCCGGGGCTGAAACCTCATCAAGTGTTCACTGCTTAATGCCCCGTTTCGTTATGGGGACACAACATAGAGAAAACAGCTTGTAAAGGCACCTCCTCCATGACTGGGAACAATGAGGGACAAATTACACTTAGAATAGCGGTCTCTGGAGGGTCTCCATGCCGGTGTTGTCATTTATGGTTCTGGGTTGGTTCTGAGTGCCGAAAGTCACTAATTCAGTGGCATGTGGTGATCTTTATAGTGTGCCGTACAAATGAATCTTTATGGGAACCTAGAACCAACTATTGTATCATAAATGAACCGGAAAACCACAAAGTGATAATTGGCACGGTTACAATATACAACAAAGGTAGAACAAAGTAGCATTGAACGAGTTTAGTCATGTTGCTGTAGCTTGTCCATCACCAGGAACAGTTAGGGCCAGGAACAAGGTTAATAAAACTAGACTTTCCCTAATTTCCTGTCTGGGATTGATTAAGTACATCCTATCTTATCTGAAACCGGCTGGAACCGCCCCCTCTGTTAGAGTGGGTCTTATAAACCAGCTGGGACAGGTTTAGTTTTGGCATGGATTTCGCTGTCCCACTTTCTACAGGTGGAGGAAACATGATCCGAATGAATTCCAGATACAATCATTCTAAATTTGCCTTAGCCCCACCCCCTGTAGGGTCTGATTGGGGCTCCTGCAGATATGGTTTTATAGTAGCCAATGTCAGGGAATGGAACTAAGGCTACCAGCCAATCACCAGCCAGTGGCTCATTAATATGAACTGAAGCTATAGCTGCTAAGGTAATTCTTAGGTAGTCATTGTGTGATAATCATTCCATAATTACACACAATGTAAATTATGGTGGCTCTATTGACGTACAATCGGCTACTGGTTTAATGTAACATTCAGCTATATAAAAATATTGGGAGGATGTTCATGGATAGCAAGACGAGTCATTTGTCTTGACAAAAAAAACCTGATGGAAAGTGACTCCTCAAAGAGACATATCTCTAAACGTAGCTGTCCGTCTTGTACGAGTAACTGCTTTACAGTTGCGTCATCGAAAACCTTGACACAGTGTTGGGGAGCGTGTGGCTTTATTTATTCATTATAGGTATTTATAGTGCCAGGCGAGCTCCCGAGTTTGATTACCTTCTCAAATGTGTGCCGTGCATTGGAGGAAATTGTCACAGCTGCGTAATTATTCCAGAGGTCCACTTCCCAGGACTCGTTCTTTATCTCACTCGTTCCTCGCCTCTAATTATGACCACCCCGACTCCCTCCATACAGCGGCAAACTCTTACAGGAAAACCAAACCCTGAAATGAATTTTTTTAGATTAAAAGTCAATCAGTAGTAGTATTATTGACGTCAACACGTCAACTTAAATTCACAAAGTGAATTAACTTGTTAAAACTAAATATGGAGTTGTAAGTTGTAAATATGGAATCAATTTGCCCTCCATAGGTTGCATGCTATTGCATGAGTTAATCTCTATTGCCTGTTTTGGGCTACCAGGTAACATCAATCAAATTGACCTGGCAATGTCAAATCTGATGGTAGTGAGTGGAGACTCACTACCACCAAGGCAAAAAAAAAAGCCTTAACAATAGACAATGCAATATAGCCCCACCCCTAAACGATAAAGTGTCCACCAGTAGTCTGCGAGAAGGCATTTTGTAAATGTTGATCGTGGGCAATACCTCGAATTGGGGGTTTGGTTTTCTTTTAAATAATAGTTTCATCCGCTCTGTAAATAATCAACCTTTCCGTGCACATGTACTGTACCCTGCCTATGAAGAATGCCTTTACACTACTGTGTACACAGATACAATGTTGTGACATGTAAAGAAAATATAAAATACAGGACCTTACTGGATTTTACAAGTTGTGCATGTTTTTATTCACCTCTTTTTACTCAGAGATATTTGATAGCCATGTATATCCCCAAATCTATATCCATGGGTGAAAATGTAAATCCATCACTAGAATTGTGTGTGGACAAATTGAAAGGACAGCTAGACTGTGCACAACACAGTCATCTGTCAGGACAAAGAGAACTGCGTATCTGTATGTTTAGGTTGGTAAAAATCAAGATACTGTTCTGCAGTTCAGCAACAAGGTTATTTGAATTTCCGTCATGAAAGACTAAAAAGCAAGTTGTTGTAGGTGTAATCCTTGTGTATGAGGTTCATTGGATACCAATTGTGCTTAATGACAGAAACATTTGTGGTTAAAAAGAAGTAATTTGTTGTATGGTAGAAAGACTGCAGTGTTAAATGTTTATTGTCGAAATAAAAGTTTTTGAACTTCTAAAGCAGTGCTGCTATTTCGCCAATTGTCATTTGTTTAAAAGCGCAATTTTGACGTTATTTCACCGTTAATTCTGAATCGGAAATTTCAACACTATTGACACAGGGTCTGAACGTAGTTAGACTCAGCCAAAAGGAATTAGATTTGATTCACAGGGGACAGAGGCATTATTTTCCAAATGTTTAAAAAAAGAAAATCAAAATTTTCATGGGAAATGATTTAAAATGATCCAATAAATAAGAAAAGGCAATTTGTAGGCCGACCCCCGAAAGAAAAACAAACACAATGGCAGAGGTAATTTTAATGTAATTTAATGGTTAAAAAAATATTTCTTTGCGCAAGAGACGAGAACAGGTCCCACCGGGGCCACGCACAAGAAGAGCCCAACAAACCGGCGGCCATTTTTTTCACACTCAGTGATGACGAGTGGAGCGAGAAGATGAGGTAAATGTTTCTGAGGAGAAAAAAAAGACAAGGCACAATTTACAATCCATCATGCCCAGAAAACTCACAAGAATACCAATAGTAATAATAATAATAATTATAATAATAATAATAATACAATAATGTAACAGCAGAACATCTTTAAAAAAAAAATATCTGAAAATCTGCAACAACAAAAAAAGACAAATAATATTAATACAGATTGATTCTAATTTACAAGGCAACACTGCCGGCAGGGTCCATATCCCCCTGCTCTTCAGCTCCACTCTCGAAGGTCCAACTCTGGAGCCTCCAGTCCTTAGTTCACGTGTTCCCGGCAGCACGCGGCTGCCTAATACTTTACATGTTTCAATAGATACAGAGTCATTTATACAGACGAGCGACACGCGACTAACTCCTCCTCCTACACCGCCACCACCAGCACCACCGCCGCCACCGCCGGCCCCACCGTCACCTGCACCACCACCGACCACCCTTACTATCTGACCACCAGACACGACACGCACAGTTTGGATGGGCCGATGCAGTCGTCGTGGCAGAAGGCGCCGCAGCCCTGGCACATGATCATGGCCTTGAGGCGGCAGGAGCACTTGAGCGCCACCTCCTCCGTGGCGCTGTCCGTGTACGCCTGGATGCTGAGCGTGGCCGTCTGGCCGGGCGCCAGCCGGGGCCTCAGCTGCAGCACGCCGTCCGCCAGGCTCCGGGTGAAGCCGCCCGCGCCGTCCATCACCGACACGTTGGCCGTGTAGCTGAGGCCTGAGGCCGCGCCGCCGCCGCCCGCCTGCTTGGGCAGCTTGCCGTACAGCTGGAAGGGCAGCGAGGACGACGAGGGGCTGGGCGAGGAGCACGGCGAGGAGCCGCAGTGGTTGTACGGGGACTTGCCGTGCTCCTTCTTGGCCATGCGCGCCAGGGTCATCTCCATGTTGAGCAGCCCCTCCATGGCCCCGCCGCTCAGGTAGCCGTCGCCCAGCGCCTCCATGGCCCCCCCGGCGCTCAGGTAGCCGTCGCCGGGCTCTTTCTTCAGGCCCAGGCCCGGCGGGGGGCCGGCGCCGGTGGAGGGGGAGGGTTTGGAGAGCGCCTGGCAGGAGGGCCGCGCCCCCGCCTCGCTCTTGATGCTGGAGGCCGGGGAGAGCTGCGGCTGGCCGAGGGGGTGGAAGGGCTGCGACTGCGGCGGGCACCAGTTCATCTTGAGGGAGGGCGAGGGCGGGCGGGGCAGCTCGGCCGGCGGGGACAGGGGCCCGTTGGGGGTGGCGTGGTTGTTGAGGAGGGCGGGGTGGGGCCGGTCGGGCGTGACCCGGTGTCCGGGCGACTCCCGGATCACGGCGGACTCGCCCGCCGCAGAGTTCTGGGGGGGCGCGTGGTCCAGGGAGGAACGCGAGGAGGAGGAGGAGGAGGAGGAGGTGGCGAAAGAGGAGGGAGGCATGGAGGTGATGACGGGCACGGCCCCCAAGGGAACGGCGGCCCCGTGCTGCGGAGACGGGTACTGCTCCTTGGCGCAGGCGCCGAGGCTCTGCGACGACGGCCCGTCGGGGCTCGGGGGCTCCGCGGGGGGGTTCTCGTGCCCGCCGGGCTTGCCCCGGGTCGGGGCTGACGTCCGGGCCCCAGACGGAGCCCTGGATGGAGGAGGCACTGCCGGCGGGGCGGCGCCCGGCATGCGGCTGATCTCCAGCCGGTTGGCGCCCTGGGACTGCGGGAGCAGCTTCTCCAGGGGCAGGCTCCCCTGGAGCAGCTGCGTCACCAGGGGGTTGTTGGCCTCCACGCTGGACACGGGCCTGCTGCTCTGCTGCCCCGCCGGCACCCTCTTGGGGCCGGCGGGGGAAGTGTTTGTGGCTGCGTTGTGGGGAGCGGGCTTGGAGGACCCTCTGCAGTCCTCCTCCAGGGGGCCCTGGGTGTCCCCAGACTCGCCGGGCGCGAGGCTGGCCCCGTGGCTGCGGGCGGGGGCTTGTGCTTGGGCTCTTGGCGGCGGCTGCTGCTGCTGCTGTTGCTGGTCCTGGGGGTGGGAGGTCAGACCTTTGGGGAAGCAGGGCTGGATGACGGTGGGGCCGTGGCGGGCGGAGACGTGGGCCTGGATGACGGGCTGCTGGTGCTGAGGAAGCGGAGGGGGGCTGCGGATGACGGGCAGGCCGTTCCTCTGGCCGGGGGGGCTGCGGGGCCAGTCCAGCTGCTGGTCCTCCTCGTGGTTCTCGTTCTCGCAGTCTGAGGCCGTCTCGGTGGAGTCACTGTGACCCCCGGCGTCCTCCTCCTCCTGCTCCTCCTTCATCGAGGAGGAGCCAAGGAGCTGGGAGGAGGGGGACTCCTGCCTGGCGCGGGTCGAGGACTGCGGACCCTCCTGAGGGCCGACGTGGTGCGAGCCGTGCTGGATCACACTTCCTCCGCCTCCTTTCCCCTGCTCGCGGTCCCAGTGCTGGGAGGGGGCGGCCGCCAGGCTCTGGATGACGTCCACGCCCTGGGCCCCGAACCTGGGCAGGGAGTCCGGGATGGAGGTGGGAGCCAGGGGTTTGCTCTCACCCCGCTGGCCCGCCTTCTCCCCGGCGGCGGCGGCGGCGGTCCGATCTGGGTTGGGCACGGGGCTGTCCTTAGGGGCGAGGGGTTCCGGCCCGCTGTCCTGCTCCGTGGCGGACATGGTGTCCCCGTCTTCGGAGATCCCGTCGGGGGGCGTCCGGACGCGGCCCACCGACCCGGCCGACGGCGGCGGCGGCTGGGGCGCTTCCTCCTCCTCCTCCTCCTCAGCCGGCCGCTGCCCGGGCGGGGTGGGGGCGGGGCTCTGCGGCGGCTCCGAGGACGTGGAGGTGGAGGTGGCCGACGGCGAGGGGGGCGGTCGGGGGTCGGGGGCCCGGGGCGCGGCCCGCTCCGCCGGCTCTACAGGCTGTAGTTGTGCTCCAGTCGGATGAGCGTCCGCAGGCGGTTCCGGTTCCTCCTCCACCCCACCACCACCTCCCCTTCTTCCACCTCCTCCTCCTCCTCCTCCTCCTCCTCCTCCTCCTCCTCCTCCTCCTCCGGGCTCGACAGGTCCGGGGTGCTCTCGCGCTCGTCGTCCGCTGCTGCGATCCGGTAGCCCAGCAGGAGGCCGCACCCCCCCGCCCGGCCCGGCCCCGGCGCCAGTGGCTGCAACAGCAGCAGCTTCCCGCTGGGCGCGGGCCTGCTGGGCTCGGGCCTTGATGTCCGCCAGTGTGCGCGCCCCCCCCGTCCCCGACCGCCGCGACCCCTCGCCGGGCGGCACGATGCGGGGGCAGATCTGGTAGGTGGGGGGCCCCTTGACCCAGGGCGGTTTGATTCGGGACAGTTGTATCTGGAGAGACAAGGAGGGGGTTTAAGAGGGTTAAAGAGGGTTAAAGAGCTTCTGCTTTCAACCCGGTTATACCTTCGATAAGTTAGCAATCATATAACACTTAGCGGTTACAAAGTTACAATTGATAAAAACTTTCAATCATCACAAACATGTTTTACTTGACAAGCTCGAGTCTAGCCTTATATCCCCCCCCTGTGGCGTTTGGTATGGCGTCACCATACCAAATCACCACACCCCCATTTCTAACCCGCCGCTAACCGAGCGGGGACGGAGCGGCCGGACTCTCTTACCCGGATGGGCGGGACCTTGGGCTCCTCTGCTGCCGGCGGTGGCTTCTCCGTGCGGACACTGTCAATTGTGGTACGAAAGGACTGACGGTCGTCGATCCGCGGCCTCTTTTCTGGGAAGCTAGCGAAGGCCTGGGCCTCGTCCGGCCTCCTCTTCTGCTCCTTGAGCTGGGCGGTGGCGGCGGAGGAGGAGGAGGAGGAGGAGGTGAGGGGGGTGGGCGCCGGGCTGGCAGAGGGGCTGCTCTCGCGGCTGCTGGTGCCGGTGCCCCCCGTGGCGGAGGTGACCACGGACGCCGTGTCGTCCAAGAGGTCCACGGCGGCCACGGCGCTCGACGACGAGGAGGACGACGAAGAGGAGGAGGAGGAGGAGGAGTCCAGGCCCGCGGCAAACACCTCCCCGGGCCTGTCGGAGGAGGGGGACGAGGGAGAGGAGGCCGGGGAGGAGGCCGAGGATGACGAGGAGGAGGAGGAGGAAGGCGAGGAGGTGGAGGCCAGGGGCGGCGCGGCCTCCTCGGGGAGCAGGCCGGCCGCCGCCTCCGGCTCCTCGTTGGCGCTGGTGGAGGCGGGGCTGGGGCTGGGGGTGGGCGTGGGGGTGGGCGTGGCCGCGGGAGTGGGCGCCGGCGCCAGCGCCACGGGGGCGGGCTCCGCCTCGGGCTCGGGCTCGGGGGCGGCGGGGACGGCGGCGGTGGGGGTGGAGGAGGCGGAGGGCTCCGGCTCGGCGGAGGAGCAGTCGGCGGGGAGCTCCAGGCCCGAGTCGGCCTGCAGCACCACCTCGCCCTGCACCGCCGCGCTGTCCGACATGGGCGAGTTGAGCGACGCCGCCGAGGTGTCCAGCAGGGCGGCGCCCGCCTCCGAGGGCTCGGGGGACTGGAGGGCCGGCGCCGCCGACTTGCAGAGCGTGCGGCGCGCCCGGCGGCGGAGGTCGGCGCGCGTGCGTCTCCTCATGCGGCCGTCACGCCGCCTGCGGCCCACGCTGCGCCTCTTGGGCGTGCCGGTGGCCGTGGCCGCCACCTCGTCGTCCAGCACGCTGCCCGCCACGTCCGCCGCCTCGCTCATCGTCAGCTTCAACGACTCCTCCCGTGTCAGGCCGGACCTGGGGGGGAGGGGGGGGGGGGGGACACACGGGAGCACAGAACAGAATCAGCGGCCCTGAGGATAACCATCCAGAACTGCCTGTGTGGGATGAAGGAAGCGTCTCCGTTTCTCAGAACGGGAGATGGTCCGCTGGTTGCCCTTACTTTTGACCGTGGTACTCCTCGAAGAACTTCTCCTTCCAGGCCTCGACCTTCTTCTCCTTCTCCATCTCTTGTCGGAAGCGCACCTGCATCTCGTGGGTGAACTCCCCTGTGAGGAGGGAACCAGCCGGCAGAAGTCAGTGAGCCACGCCTACCACAGCATGAAGCTACATTGCCAACGTTTACCCTCTTGTTCCCAGTGCTCTCATGTAAAAATGTGTACCTGGTGTTAGCATAGCGGTTAGCATCACAACTAGCGATTCATGAATTGATATTACATTCAGCGAACAGGCTGCATCACACATTAAGTTTGTTCCAATAATATTTCACAAGCCAGACATTGGTTTAACTCATTTAAACACACCCACCTAGCGTTTCCTTTTCACACAAATGTTTAGATGAGAGAGAATGTCGATATTATTGAATCTAGGGGTTTATACTGTGCACTGATGCTTAAGAAGAGGCCTGAATTAACTTGTAAATAAAGTCTAAAACATAACAAATTGGGGGGGGGGGTTTAAGAGTGATAAGAGTGTCTACCAGAGGTGAAATTCCATAAAGTGATATAGACAAAACAGGGGTTCACGTGAGACTTTACTTGCTGAAAGAGCAAGTAAAAACTCCCAACAGGGAAGAGGCCTTGGGGAAGACGCCAGAAGAGGCATTCCTGCTCTGAGGGGATGCTGGAGAGGCACAGGCTATGAGATGGTTGCAGAATCACCTTCAGCGAGCCTCTCCTTCCAACTCTGCGAGGCGTGGGTGAAGAACTCGTTGTTGAGGGCAGAGCTGCTGAGCCGGGCCATGCCGTCTGGACCCACCTGCAGGGACACGGGCCGGGGGGGGGCGGGGGTCACCCGTTAGAAGAGTGGACACTGGGAGTCACCTGACCATGACTCGAGCACATGAGGTCACCGTGGGTTAATATTAGCTTTGAGGAATTTTATCTTGGCTAGCACTGAGGGGAGGGTTAGCGTGACTACAAACGGGGAAAGGGGGGGGTTGCAAACTTTGGACCTCGCCGATCATTGTTAATGTTTAATATCAACTTAATACTTTAACTATTATGTTTTATAACAGCGGCTGTGGTTAACATCGGTGATCACTCCAGACCACTTCACTATATATATATATATATATATTTTTTTTTTTTTAAACATTTTCACAGAGTGGTTGTGCAAACAAGAGGTCAGGCTTGTGAAGCTAAAACCGCGGTGCCTTCTTGGCCCCGCCCTGACCCGAGCGCAGAGCACAGCCCACCTGGCGGTCCACCTCGGGGAGCAGCTGCAGGAGCTGCTGCTGGGAGTGCGCGGGGAAGGCGGAGAAGGTGCGCACGTTGATGAGGGCGCGGATGTTGGTGTTCACCAGGATGGAGCCGGGCGTCTCGAAGTCCACGTCCACACCGCCTCGGTTCCTCTTCATGGGTCCTGCGAGAAAAGGGGGGGGGGGGGCCTGGTCATTCATCTGGACGGAGGACAGAAGCGGTGCACTTAGCGGTGCGTTGTTATGCATTTTCTAGTGCCCGTCATCTATAGTGTGCGCACCACTCAGAATGCTAATTGGGATGCATTTCTCGGTCCTTTGGGTTGCAGTGCACCAAGACAGATGCCTTGTATATCAATTTCTTGTGTGCCAACTTACCATGCTAATAAGTAGAATTTTCTTTTTTTTTTAATCTGACTTCATCAGTTTGTAATTGGTCCTAGATGATCAAAGTCAGTAAACATCACCAGGATTGGTGAAGTAGTAAGTCAGGAATTACTTACCAATTTGGTTTCTTAAGCAGCACATTTGACAAGAAGTAGATTAACGACGAAACATAAGGGATCACTGAACACGGCATCAATTAATAATAAATTAATTTTAATAATGAGTTTGAAATGAAAGCGCTTTGCATTTGCAACAGGTTCCTCGATAATAAAGGCAACATGAACAAATTGGACGATCCGGTATCAGAGGGGGGCTCGTTAGTACTGTCTGCCGACAGTACTACTGCTGGTCCGTTTCCAAATGCTCCCGATGTATACCGACCCCACGGGGCACACAAGCAGCGCGCTGAGGAGTTTGGACGGGATGGGGACCCGTCAATGCACCCTTCCTCGAGGAGGAACAAAATGGTCTCCAAAATGGTGGAATGAGTGACAGGCCAACCGACTGCATAACTTCCACGCACTTTGGAATTCAGTTATGCACACAGGCCACCAGACAACAGTACCCAGCCACTGCAGCTCCCATGCTCGACACAGCACCAATGGTGTCCAATGTCCTGCATGGTTCTTCTCTGGCACGGGTGCCACTTAAAAAAAGGATAATACCGCTCTGGGCGTTGAAATAATCCTAACCGTCTCTCCCGGCTTTGCTAAAACATAAGTCACCAATATGGTCTCTAAAGATCACTTTGTTTTGCCGATTCTGCCCAACGCACATTCATCACAAAAGATGAAAGTGCTATAGATCCATATGTACATTTGTGGCAGGCTAAACGCTCAAGCTAAATGCTTGAGTGTTTAGCTGGAGAGAGACGGCTGCGATGGTTTGATCACCCAGACTGGCGTTAGTTAGCTTTCAGGCTTTCTAACACCATAATTGACTCCTACCTAGATTGCATTAGCATTATAACATCAGCAACCTTAATGTCAACTAAACAGGCGTAGCCGTCATCTGGTAGAGTCTGGGTGATGTTGGGAGTCGATCCCAGGAAGGAATGGGGTAGGACATCAACGTAGCCTTAAAGGGGGAATCCTGTAGGGTTTGGGGGGGGTGAAGGTTGGCCTGTACCTGAGTGTAGGCCGTGCATGTTCTTGAAGTGTTGCGGGCGCTTCCAGCCCAGATCTGGGCGAGCACGGAGCGTAGGACCCCCCGTACCCCTAGAGGCTTCCCTGCGCCTCCCTGCTGCTCCTGAAGGTGGGGGAGGGGGGAAAGGAGGAGGGAGAAGAGGAGGGGGAGGTGGCAAGTGGGGAGCCGGTCAGAAACTCACTGTGGGGTCATAACTTGAGTGGGGGTCTGCGGGTGGTGGCGGTGGGTGGAGTAGGTTTGGGTAGGGTGTCAAAGGGCTGGTAAAGGCTACAGCACAGGGAAGAGGCAAGTTGGCAAAAGCACAGAGAGACAGAAGATCCAGAGCCCAAGTAAGACATCCAGCCCCCCGTGTGGTGCTGGGAGGGTCCGGGGAAGGGGTGGCGGGGGGGCGGAGGTTTGTACGCAGGGTTAAGAGGAGGTGGTGGGTGCGGGCGAGCAGAAAAGCACGGGACACACTGGGTTAGACGGCCCGGAGGAGGGATGCGTCGCAGCAGGGGGGGGACATGGTTTGCGGGAGTCAGGGTTTGGGAGCAGGGTTGTCAGGAAGGGACGTTTTCCAGAAAGCGGCTGGTCCACATCTCCACACACACAGCACGCTTCCTGAACAGAGCAGGAAGGTCAAACCAAAAGGAACTTGGAGATGAACTAAGAACTTGCGGAGAGAGAGAGAGACGATGAGGAACTCAGGGAATACACAGATCTTAATTCTTCTGGGCACATCTTCCGTTTCCACGCTAGTGAGAGACCATAGACACAATGCAACAAAAATAGAAGGCGACACTTAACTTCAAACACAACACTGTTTGTTGCGATGTCTACGGGGTCCTTTCTTACTACGGAGGGTGATGTAATCCTTCAGAATCCACCGCAACCATCCCATTTGAGAAAAGTGGTGAAATAAGCCTCAGAAATCCTGCAAGGAGTTTCAGTTCTACTCGTTTCGGCGAGGAAGAGGAGCTTAGCGTCACGGTTCGAGACACAGACGCACGGCGTGTTCCCCCAACAACACCGCCATGGCTCTAAATTCAAAGCACAGCCAAGGACAGTGCCAACACTTTATATACAAGACAGACTTGGTGGAAAGTGGTTGTCAAAAAACGAGCTGAAGGGGCCAGGCGGGACTCTCGTACAGGGGGGGCCGGCTGTCAGGAAATCAGCAGATCAGCGTTCGGGTTGTCACAACAAAACAAAATGGCTGCAACATCTATGTTGTTTTAAGATTGCTGTGAATACGACAAAGTGCTTTTCTACCACCCCTACTGCCACTGATAATTAAGAGAATTGACAGAAACCTCTATTTATATGACCTACCTACATTTTTGACTTAAAAGCAATTCGGTGTGTTATTCAAGTACTCTTTTGCAACTGAAAAATGCCAGAATCTCACATTGGTAAGTGTTGGTCCACAGAGAAAGCAGCGATAGCTGGGGGGGAGGTGGGGGGGGAGGTTGGGGGGGAGGTGGGGGTGTATTAGGAGGAAGGGCAACGGGGGGGAGTAAATATAAAAATGCTATATTTACCTGACGGAACATGTTCTCCATTGACCTTGAGGGGGGTGAGGACCACTCTGGGCATCATCACTGCTTTCTTCCTCTGCCTCCCTGACTGGGGGGTGGAAAGAAGGAGAGAGATTGAAAGAGAGAGAACAAAAGAGAGAGAGAGAGGGGGGGGGGGGGGTATATGAGACGGTATATGAGAGATGAGAATGAAGAGAAAGAGGACAAATAGCATGTGCGCTCTCCAAGGTTGCACAGTGAACATCATTTCCGTTCGGCGTCGCTGTAATGGAACACTGTAGAAGGAGGACTCGGTTCCAGGTCTCCCACACGCCCCAAAATAAATCCACCATCTAGCAATGTAGCAGGTGCCAGGGGCAATTTGCAGGAAATTCAGACACTTGTCATGGGGGTATCGAACCGAGTGCCTTTCGGCTTGGTCTCGAGCACCCCGACCACGACACTAACCTTCCCCTGTGCAATGTATTCATCACGCTCTAATAACATGCGTTAAATCGAGGCGTTACCCCGAGCCTTAATGCCTGAACAGCTGAACCAATTAACGAAAAGTTGTCATCGTAACGTACTGCGCGCGCGTTACCCCCACATAGTAAAACATGTGACACACACCCACGGCGCGTCCCGGGGGTGCTGTGCATTTACCTGTCTGGACCGGCTGAGGCGGGTGGTGTGTTGGGTTTGTGACTCGGCGCGTCCCTGTTGCCCGGCTGCCCTGCTGAGGCGGGTCTGTGGTTGACTGGGAGGGGTGGGCTCTGTGGAGCAGGAGGCGCTGGATGAGCTCTCGTCTACAGAAGCTACAGGGGGGCGGGGGGGGAGACAGTGACATCAAGAAATGGCCGGCTATGGAGTAACCACCGCAGGGCAAATACAAACGACTATGTATTTGCAAGAATAAACACAGGGACAATAAATATATACAATATAATAAATACACAATGGTCAATAATATAGTGCAAAATTGCCATTTTTACTGTTTTCACCACAGCAACGTTGAACAGGCATTATAACTACAGTTAGCATTAGCTACTACTCATCATATAAAGAGATAGCTTGTGCTCATATTATGCATCAGATACATTTTCCACGCCAATTACTTTGACGCTCATTCCCCCATTTTGTAAATGAACATCAGCGTCTCCATACTCCTCCTCCTCCTCCTGCTGCTGCGACTCGCGCATTCCCTGTGTGGTGGCACCACCTCGGTACCGTCTGGGCCGGGCCGCCTACCGTCGTTCTCCCCGCTGGCGTTGGCGGTGGTCTCGGTGGAGTCGCAGCTCTCCTGCTCGGCTCCCTCGGGGGCGGCGGTGTGGGCCAGGCCCGGCCCGGCGCTGGCGCTGGCGGCGGTGGCGGAGGCGGCGGGGTTAGCGGTGGAGGCGGCGGCGGCCCCAGCGGCGGCCCCCGTGCCTTCTGTGGCTGTGTCCGCCTCTGTGGGGCTCTTGGTCCACTGCAGGGCGTTCTTCTGCAAGGGGGGGGGGGGGGGGGGGGGGCGGCACACAGAGCGCTTTAGACGGGAGTCAGCGTAGGGCTGGATCGCGGAGGGGTTGGGGTGGTGCAATCCCTGTGGTATGGTGTGGGTTCCACTCCCCTGTGATCTACTGGTAGTCATCCTTAATCCTCGGTTTCAGGGAAAAATCTGGGAAAATTTTTGACTGAAAAATGTGCGTTCTCCATAACCGCCTGAAGACGTCGGTGGTCCAGCATTCACAAGATTTCTCTCGGAAACTGATTTGGTGTTGCAGACCCTGTGCACCACCCCCCCTACGCCATAAAAGCATTTTTGCTTAAATGCTTTACACTGCGGAATTCAATACAAGGCTAAAAACAGATCTATATCTGAGAAATCCCCCAGTTTATAATTGCACTACCAGGTGCCGTGTCAAACAAAAGGGTGACTTCTGAAATATGACACCTAGTGGCATTGTGAGGAGAGTCTTACAGATCAAAAGTGAACCAAAAAACATTACTTAAAACAAGCCAGACAGTGCGTACACCGAGAGTCTATTCTTAGAAGTCCAACTGTGAGGTGAAATAAAACTTTAAAATCTAAAAATGTACAAAGACAAGAGAATCGTGTTACGGGTGGCAAAACAAAATGGCGCCCCCCCCACCCCCCCGCCCTCCAACCGTAGCATGTAAACTTCCACGGCCCATCTCCACCGGGGTTTTGAGATATGGATGACGTGGAGGCGTACCTTGAGAGTGAACAGGCTCATGCGTCCCGGCAACTTGAAGAAGATGCTGTTCTTCACTCTGTCTCCCCTCACCTGGGAGTGTAGCATGGTGACCAGGCACGCCAGCGGCGCCGTCCCACTGCAAGACACACACGGACCCTCGTCTTACGGTGCACTGGGCCACACAAAACCCACACATGCCCTCCCCCTGTGGGCATCCTTGACCTAACCCCTACCTATTGAAGGAAATCCACAAAATATGTAACCACGAACATGCTTTAGATAGAAGTGTCTCCTAAATGACCAAATAGTGAACGGTAATGGATGTGGAGTCCAAGAGGGCGGGGATCTCATGAGACGAAAAAACAATTGGTACCAAATAACTGGAGACACAATAACTGGTACCAAATAGAAAAATTACCTTAATTAGCTTCGACAGAACCAATTAAGGCTGAGCCGACACGCGCACACACACAAACACACATAATGAATTAAAGTTCAAATGAACACAGGAACACACATGTCAGTGTGTGTAAGTAAGCCGAAACATTCAGTTGAGATTAATCATAATAAACTCCTGAATATACATGTGCAGAGGATTGTGGCTCCAAAACAATACTGAATTATCACACAGCTAGACAAAAATGCAACGAATAATTGAGTGTTGGACAACGCTTCTTTCGCCATTAAACATGTCCGACCCACCTCCTTGTGTGAGGACAATGTCAGTTGGATGAGGTCCAGGGTAATATGAGGAGAGACAAAAGAATAATTAAAACATAGAAACACAATGGGTGTCTCACAGCTTCGCTGCTTGACCCCCAATAATCATAACTGTAATTACACTTAAAAAAAGACTTGAGTTTGAAGAGTAGAATGAAACACTGTTCTGCAGGCCAGTGGTTCCTACATAGAGTTTCATTCTCTGTCAAGTGTCTTGTCGCCACCTTTTTCTGGAGGTCATTTTGAGGTAGAGTTTTCTTTACGGAGCTAGAGACTAGGGCATTTCACTGCTCTTTAAAAACATCAACTGACTTTAATTGTGACTTTGTGACTTTAAAAGTGTGTGTGCGTGTCCAACCTCATTTCTTTGAGTCCCTTGGTCTGGATGACGTGCAGGATTTGTTTTGGTGTCATCGGGGCATCAGAGAAGTTCTCCAATACCTGCCAAAATGTCATGCGTTTGTTGGGGTCACAAAAACAGCAGAGAAAATCCAGACACACTCATTTTGAAATCAACACAGCGTGCCCGTGGTGCCCCACGTGGGGGTGAAGCACCAACGTCTTGCAGAACCACATGACATGACACAGACAAGAGCAGTTTAACGTCTTCCTTATCAACATGGGCCACGAAGAATACGACACAACGTGCATCTAAATGGAATAACACAGCGAGACTGAAACACCAGAAACCACTGCTGTCCTGTCCACAATGCTCTGCACACAAGGACTGATATGTATGCTGGTGTTGCCGAGAAGACACGCAAGAGCACAAAGATGGATGTGGAACCGATGTCCATTAGTTGACTGTATGAATGTATATGTTCAACCTTTTAAAAAGATAAAGCTATGCTGCCAAGTGCATGGGTGATGCTAGCCCTGCTACCTACTGGACTAAGTCAGGTGATTTTTTTTTTTTTTTTTAACAAAAGCAAATGACAAATTAAGCTACCTTAAATGTATTCATATAAATGTAGCAGCTTTGTTCTATGTTGCTTCTTCGCTAGACTAAAATACTTTAAATGCATGAGGGGGCACTGTAGTGGTTAGGGGGGTTGTGAATGCAGAATCATTGGACTGAGACTGAGTCTACCTGTCGGCATCCTTGAGCAAGATGCCTAATCCTACCTGCTCAACAAGGACTGTAAGAGGCTTTGGATACAAGTGTCTGCTAAATGACTAAATAGTAAATGGAGCACAGGTTGACATGTTATGCAGTGTGACTCTTCCCTGTCCTCTGGTGTTTTGTTCTTGCTAAAGATTAAAGGACTAAGCAATGCAGATGCATTGTCGTTGTTGGCCAGGTAATGTGCATCACTTATCATACACATCTGACACATTTTAATAAATAAAAACACAAATCACAACACCAAAGTACATAGTGGTTATTCAAAAAGAGTGTTTTGCTAATGCCTACGATAAGTATTGGCCATGTTTCATTGTAGGTCCTACAAAACCACGGGTATTAATGAATCCATTGATTGGTCCGATATGAACAAACTGGGAACGTCAACAAACCTTGCATTTGGGTGAACTCAATTTACAATTTAATCCCGAGGTTCATGGTGGCTACAGCATACATTCACACATTCGCCTGTCCCTTTTTTTACACCAACTTTGTCTATTCTCGTCTAGTTGTATGCCACGATTTATATCCCAGCTGAAGAGTGATTAGAAATACTATAGGTCGACAGACGGGCCAAACCTATTTTAGGTCTATCCAAAGTGCATGCCATTCTGTCAAAAAGGCAATGGGAAAACGCAGAGCCATGTATAGTGACATACGTATGTATAGTTATATACTAGCCGTGTGCATTCAGGGTTACACCAAGTAGTATTTCACACCGGGACTGCATTAACGTTAGCCCAGAACCAGCTATGTTGAATAGTTACCAATCATGTTTTGGTTGCATATTATATTACCTCTAAATAACCTATCTAATCTAGTTTTCTTCTCTATAATAATTACAACTGGATATCGAGTGGACTGTTTAACGGTGGGCCAGGTGGAGTTGATAAATATGACAACGTGAGCTAACTTGCTGCCTACAAACAAAGGGACGAAAACATAACAGTTGCTAGCTCTACGTTAGCAGATAGCTACCAATGCTAACACTAGTGCTAACGTTAGCACGTAGCGTTAGCCGAATCCTCGTCCAGTCAACACTGAAGGCTGCGGGCTAGCTCGTAATAAAGCTACGCTACAAAAGCTAGGTTGTGAATACCAGTAGTTCAGCCACGGATACGGAAAATGCAACGACAATGTTATTTCTGGGGTTATTTGGCAAGTATTTGGGCCGCAGTGTCCGCTAGTCGGGACGCCGTGCAGAGACGACCCAGCAAAGCCTCCGCCTGGCGGCTGTAGTTCCTCCACACCGTCGGAAGCGGTCACACGAAATCGCCACGAAAAATACGTTCAAATTCAAAAAGTTTGAGTTATTTTTTACCATGCGAGCCGCCTCTGCCCAAGTGCGCTCCTTCTTTCTCTTTTGTTTGTCCTTCATTTCCTCCTCTCTTAGCTGGTGGTGGCTTGCTCGTATGTTGGGACTGTGTCTATCGACTCTCGGATCGCTACAAAGCGACGCGTCGCTGTGGGTCAGGAAACCGTGAGAAGGATCCGTTAGCTCGCAGGCTAGCACAGGCAGATAACGTTCCCAAAACAACCCAGCTCTTCCTTCTTTCGTGAGGATTCTGCGCTAATCACCGTCGTATACACCACCGCCTTTTGGCTAAAGCATCATATGTAGTGTTTGGGGGTTTTCTTTTGCATCTCACAACGGATTGTGTGCAGATGGGTGGTGGTTGCTAGCTCTCGATGCTACCTAGCCTGTACACAGTGGGCGCAGTGGCAGGCGTGCGCCTTTGCTGTACTGCTGCAGGAAAACCCTGTTAGGAATGCGAGGCGGAGGGACTACAACCACGGGGTGAAGGGTCAACCCTACTGCAGGAATGCAACACAAAAACAGCCCGCCATCTATCTCTTCTCCACGCCGTTTGTTCCCTCGACGCCGCCGAATGACGGAAAAAAAGACATTGTGTTGTGATTGTTGTACGATTTTATTCTATCGTTTGGTAAAAGTATGATTTATATATCATGGATTGTAGGCGTATTTCGTCCTCGTATTGCATGCAGGGTGTAAATGCAAACAAAAAACTACGACAGCCTTTTTGTATTTCGTAGGCTGGATAATAGAATTGTGTCCATTCAGTCCAGTTAATCAAACATTGCTTTTAATATGTTAGGACTGATTATTATATCATCATTTGATTATCTTGAACACTTTTTTTTTTTTTTATCTTATGGCTCTACCGATAAGTGGCAATTGTGTTCCTTGTTTTCTACAATCGAATGTATTAATTACTTGACACTCCAATGGACAATACAAATACATTTCAAGTCAATGTCAATGTTTCGTCCATGGATGCATTATACAAACTCTCCTATTAGATATCCTGTCCGCACAATTTATTGTTGGGTAAATATGCACTTTTCATTAAAAAAAAAAACCCCGCATAATACGCATTTATCAACCATTGTCGATGCATGTCAGTAGTAATTCTATATTACATTGATACACAGGAAATAGACAGGATACTTGCATGGCGTATTCCATTTTAATCGTTCATCATAATTTTGAGTAAGGAGGCATAAACAGTTACGGCCACCGTATTTGTTTGCCTTTATTATATTCGTATGTATAGGCTATATTGCGTGTGCGTGGTCTATAACGGATGCTGGAGTTGAACCTGAACCCCCCGTCGCCCCCCACAGCCCCTGTTTTGCCAACTGGCTTGCTCTCTAAAGTTCGTCCAAGTGGCGTGTGTGACGTCACGCTCCCACAATGCATGCGCCTCACAACTCCAGCGCCGCGCCGAGAAGTCCAGGCCCCAAAATATCATGAAAATTTTAGAAAAATTTGGAAAAATGTAAAGTTGCAATTCCGCAGGATCAAATTTGAACATATACGCTTTGGACCGACCAGAGGTAAGTTTGCCCCTGGATTTCGGATGTATGCTACTCGCTTTAAAGTTTAAACGAGGTCCTAAAAAAGGATCCTTGCCGACTTGTAAACTCCCGACACACAAACTTGCTGAATGGTTTTTATTTTGCGTGGATATATTGATCATAGCCGCCCGCGTATTGAAGCCCCACGTACATTGGCCTCGTAATAAGCCCATAATAAACGCGTATTCGCGTTATACCCTCGGTGTGTTACTTCCACACAGAGATAGTGTTCGGCGAACTAACGTTACGGGCTCAGTCGCTACCCGGAGCCTCGTGAATCGGGGATGAGCTAGCCCACATCACCGCAATTCGTTACAAACATTACGATCGTACGGCTGCAGTTACGCGAAGTAACGCGAACGAGGCGGTGAAATGTTAGCGTCTCGGTCGTTTTTAAACCGCACGCGGTGCGTTGGCCGCCGCTGCGTTAGCGATTAGTCGGACCGACACGAAAACAGCAATTAGCACCGTTAAAGTTGTCGGTGCATCGCCAGGACCCCCTCGCTTTCCATCCGTGCGACATGAGATAGTGGCACTCTTCTCAATTAAAACCCTTCTGTTCGTTATGTGGATGTTGCACATTGTGTTAATGCACATTGCAATGCTTACGATGAGTGACCGAGAGCATACAAGGTTATATTTGTATGCAGATGTTAAATGGTGTGGAAAGCAAACTGCCTAAAAGAAAAGGCTGTTTAGTGTTTGTGTTTTCATCAGCTGGCATAGAGGGATGAAGTGACATCGGGAGTCGCAAGTTATGTTGCATGAGGTTCAAATCTCGTGAAAAATAAGGTCGTAATAGGTTAATATTAATAATAGTAACATTTACAATTAGTATTAGCAAATATTAATAGGAAAAGGACTAGGTCTGCAATCAAGATGTCTGTGATATTTTTCATGGCATACATGTGGATTTAATAACCTACACGATTAACCACTGATGAAATATCACTATATGTGGTAAGCCTACTGGAATTGGAACTGGATATTTAATTATTTTACAAATAGATTACAAATTGCATACACAGATTTCATCAGGCAAAACAAAAAAGTCCAATATTATAATGACTGAAGCTTTTGCGCCAATTCGTTTTCTAAGATATTATTTACATATTACACAGCACTTTAATTTCCTTCATAAAACAAGATTTATATTGTCCTTAATCTCTTCTCTTTATTAACACCCCAGTCAACCCTGACAAGTTTATTGCATTGTTGTGTTATTAAGTCTGTTCTGCCCTTCAATTATTGGCCTAATATTTGGACTTGTTGATTCAAACTAAACATCGTCAGAAACATGTTGATAGAACTGTGTTTAAAATAAATTATATTCACACAAACATAATCACAATACTGTTCATTTTCAATGCTCACTCATGGCAATATGTGTTTAACCACACACACGTTATATTTCTTTTGCTATTTACATAGTTTAGTTATGCACATGTTGTGCAGCATCAGTGTTGATTGAAATGCCCTCCATTTTCCTTCCTTAACTTGTAGTAATAGGAAGAGACAATGCTGAACTTGAAAGTATAGGTGGAGAGCGTTCATTTTATCTGGTTTGTTATACTCAGTCTTTTGCTTTGTATAATTGATAATTATATTTTTTCGAATGTCATATTTCACCTCTGAAATTAAATGATCTAGATATACATTTCTACCTGCCAGAATCAGTTATTGCCACAGGAAACATGGGGGAAACATGACCAATACTAGAAAAAAAAAGTAAACAAACAAAAGAAAACAAATGAATAGCAATTTGATACTATATTACCATAGCAGGCAAATATTATTTAATACTAAAGTTGTATTTTGACAAAAATCGTCCACCAAACTTACATCACAAATGACATGCACAGAAACTTGACACTCCAAACATAGACAAACACATTTGTCTAAATGTTTTTAAAAGAAAAATATTATCACACACTAGGGACAGCGAACGAAAGTCAATGACTTTATTATACACACAGTAATAATAATTATTATTATTACCCAGGGTAATTCTGAACGGAGAAATTCTTTGTGACATTGCTAGAAACAAATACATACAAGGCATGAGCAACAATGGATTAAATCATGAATTGTCCATTCTATCCATCTGTAATTGTATACGTTGCCCTGTAACAGTTGTAGTGCTGCAATGCTTTAGAAATTATGTTAATGTTTTACAATAACGCACCCAATTGTGATACATACTTCGATGACATTTTAGATGATTGAACTGAATTTCAAATTGTAAAACTTAAATTTTTGGTATGCATTGAAAATATAGCACAGAATGAGCTATGCTTTTCTTTGAATATAAATGAGCATGAATTGATCAAACAGTCAGAAATTAAAAATGCTAATTCAGTATATACCAAATTGATGATCACAATTGTGTTGTGCATCTGTCTTCCTTCTTTCTCTGCAGATTTTACAAAAATGTGTCTCTGGATCCCCCTTAAATTGACCCATTGAGGACCCTCCATCCCTGGCTGGCTGACCCCACCCCTACTCCTCCGCGGCCCCACACAACAGGTCCAAACAACATAGAACTGGTCACGGCCTCCGGAGAACAAGAAGAGTGACTCATCCCGTACAGCCCTTCTGGGGTTGCTATGGCAGCTGCTGTCACCCAAACCAATCTCTGGATACAGGATTCGCCCAGCAAGGCAGGGAAGACCACGAGGAGTTGCCATAAAAGGGCGTCGTACAACCAACAAGCAGCACTTAGGATCCAGCCCTCCAGCTTGCGTATTGGGGAAGGCCAGGTGTCTCCAGTCTGATGGTCAGCCCGCGGGAGCATCCCCATGAGTCTTGTTTGTGTCTGGTCAGGCTTCTGGCCAAAGTCCTTGTACACCAAGAAGAGAGCCAGCCACTGTTCTGCCTGCTAGATCATGTTCCAACAGCAGGACCATCTAAAGAGCCAGCTGCAGGAGGCCCACGCAGCCAACAGGCAGCTCTTCCAGTGCCAGGAGTGTGGTAAGCAGTACAACACCCAGCTGGGGTACCGGCGGCACCTGGTGGCGGCTCACGGCAGCGCGGCGGGCCTGCCGTGTCCCGACGGATCCCCCTCCCTGCTGGAGCACCTGGGCAGCCACAACGACCGCCCGCCCCCTCCCCCGGGCCCCACGGGGGCCGGCGCCGCCGTGCCGGTCCGGGAGAGGAAGTACTCGTGCGAGCGCTGCGACCGGCGTTTCTACACGCGCAAAGACGTGCGCCGGCACGCCGTGGTGCACACGGGCCGCCGCGACTTCCTGTGCCCGCGCTGCGCCCAGCGCTTCGGACGCCGCGACCACCTGACGCGCCACTTGAAGAAGAGCCACGCCCAGGAAGCGGGGCTGACGCCCGGCGGGATGGCGAGCGGCCCCGTGGCCACGCCCACGCCCTCCGGCCTGTGTACCGTGAAGGAGGAGCCCAGCCCGGTGACCTGCGACGTAGGCTCCGCCCCCAAAGAGCCCCCCGAGAGCTCCTTCTCCATGGACATGTACAGCTCCTACCCCATGGCCAGCCCCGGGATGGGCCACCACCACCACGGCCTCATGCAGACCTCCCTGTCTTCCGCCATGGGTCGCCACATGGCTCCTCCCCCCTCGCCGCACGGCCACCACCACCCCCTGCAGCCCCCCGCGCCCTCCCAGCAGCCCCCGCCGCAGCAGCAGCAACCCCAGCAGCAGCAGGCCTACGGCGCCATGCCCCGCTACCAGCACGGCTCCACCTCCTACCCCCGCGTGGACATGGAGAGCTTCCTGCTTGACCTGCAGAGCGGCCTGCCCCCCAACCACCTGAGCACGGCGCCCTCCTCCTCCTCCCCCGCCTCCCCTCCCCAGCGGGACGCCCTGCTTCCCGAGGGGGCCGTGATGGCGGGCGCCGGGGGGGGCAGCGAGCTGTCCTGCGCCACCAACATGGACCTGGGCCCCCTGCTGGGCTTCCTGCCCTTCGGCCTGCCGCCCTACGGTGCCCACATGGGCATGGGGGGGCTGATGATGGGCTACCCGTCCACCTCGGCCGCCAACGCCTCCTCCACGTCTTCCTCCGCCGCCGGCCTGTCGCCCCAGCCGCCCGGCCCCTTCGCCCTCATCCAGCCCCCCCAGGCTCATGTACCTCAGGGCCCCGGAGCCCACAGCCACAGCCAGCTACCTCAGGGGTACAGCAGCCCTGCTATGAGCACTTCCAGCCCTCTACCTCGATACTACCAGGCCTTTCAGCAGTAGGACGCTCTGCCCCCGGGGCCCTACCATACACCGGAGGAGGCGGCTCCACCGTGGCGAACGTGGAGGAACATGGGGAGGCAGGCATCTGTGATCCAAACAATAAGAGCCCCATACTGTATGTCGGCGCTTACCGTGCTTTTAATTTGAAAACGGGGGAGGGGGGGCAGTTTCTCAAGTTTGTTTTATTTTTTGAGTGGGAGGGAGGGGATGGGAGTGTAACTTAGCTGCATTGATGCTAATAATGCTAATTGTTTTTATTATTTTTCTTTTCTTTTTAACACAACAGATCACCTCAGCAGTATTACCTCATTATTTAAAAAAAAAAAAGAAAGCTTGAATGAGGAAGGGAGGGAACCTTGATTATTCTCACTCGAACCAAAATACAGTACTTCCTGTGAATCCTGTTACAAACAGTTGTTGCACTTAAAAGCAGAGAGTACACAGAGGTGTAGCACAACACACACACACACACACACACACAGGACACATCGCTCAGACAGTCGCCCCCGCAACACAGCGACATCGCTGAACACCAGTATTTTATTTTATATTTTATATTCTCACACGAGAGCAGAGAGAGTGAAATACTATACTGACGTGGGCTTTGCCACGTTTGACCTCAGGTCAGTGGAGACTCTGTTATAAGAATCTCATCGGTCTAAAACGCATTGGATAGGACTGAACCTTGTTCAAAAGCGCACCCCGTTGCAGACGAACACACTTGTCTGTTTGAAAACCCTAGCAGCAGTGATGAACCTAAACCTGAAGCTAATCACACGGTAACGCAGTCTGACTGGTTTGGTTATCGTGTGTGGGGGATTTTTACCTTTTAATATCCCTCAAATATTTCTAATGTAAGGTGTCGGTGTAATGCACCGTTCAAAATAACGGTATGATAACTGGGGGTGGAAATTACTCCAGCTTCGACACAGCAGTTGTTTCCTTCGAAGCATCATTCACATTATGATTGAGGTTCTGATGTGTGATTCTGACCACACCAAATGTGCAGAGTCACTTACATTCAACGTAAATGGCGCAAACCTTCGTAATCGTTGTTAAAGCAGGAATACTTAAAAACAAACCCTTCTCTCTACTCGGCTGTTAAACAGTGTTACCACACAATCACTAAGTAGCCGCTGAGAACTAAAGCTTTAATTCTCAAGACGTTACCAGATTCCCACAACATAATACCTTAGCGTTCAACTAATAAATCTTAGAACTAGGAAAACCACCAGTTTGAATTCTATTGCTGCTAGATGCAAGAAGCATTTAATATACAGATTTTTCTTTTTTGTTAAAAGGGACACGCGCACTTCTTCTTATAAATGTTTATGCGACTTCCAAGCATGGTGCAAGCTCCAAAACAAACCAGAACATCGTTTTTTATTTGTAGTTTTTTTTATCAACACCCATCTACTGCCCAACGCGTCGGTGTGGTGGGATCCCGGGGTGAGAGGGTGAGGGAGTGAGAGGGTGAGGGGGAATTTCCTTCAGATAAACAAACAAGAAGTTGCGTTTCTCGGCGAGCCCTTTCTGCTGCGAGGAGTAGGTCAGGTGGGTGCCTTGGGAGAGGGTGGCGTTCAATCAGCATCCTGTCTCATAAACAAGACTCTCTCCGTCCAGATGTGGACTCGAGGAGCAACATCTGACGCCACGCGACGTCCGCCCCCCCCCCCCCCCCGTTTGTCCCGTCGGCGGTTTGGAAGCCCCTCCCCTCCGACTCTGGCGTCCGAACCCCCACGCCTTGGCCCGCGTCGGTGTGACGCAACTCAACAAAAAAAAAAGTCCCCCACTTGAGTCGATGCGGTGTGCGTTTAGGTTTTTTTGTTTTTGTTTTTTCAAGGACATTTTTTGAGTTGGGAGTTGTTTTTTTTTTGTTTTTTTGTGGAATAGTTAGCGAGAGCCTCACTGCTCTGCCTTACCGCCATCATTGCTGTATTTTGAAGGAAACTCCTGGACCGCCGCCCCCACCCCCCCACCCCCTCCTCCTCCACACAAAGTTGCACCAATGTCTTAAAATGCTACTGTTGTGCCTCTGAAAGAGTGTCAGACCTCTTCGCATGGTTAAAGCACTTATGACATTTTATGAAAGAAAAAAAACAAAAAAAAAAAAACAAGGATGACATTGAACTGTTTTACCTCATCAGAACATGCTGACATTGCTGTCAATTTTTCTTTCTTTAGATATATATATATAATTTTTTTCTTTTTTTTGGCTTCTTAGTTATTTGGGCTCTTATTGGTGCCATTAGGTTGAAAGTATAATGGTAGATTTTTATGAATCAGAACTCTTTATTTAGCAACAGTCCTCGACTTTATAATTCACTTATAAAAAAATGTCCTACCTCTTATCGTTCCGTAATTTTTGTTTCCTCTTCTGCAAAAAAAAAAAAAATCATCACAAACGGTATTAACAACTTAGGGCCGATGGTAAATATGCGAAAGAGCGAGAGAGAGAAAAGTGTTAAAATTGTTTTAGATTAAAAAAATGTTTAAAAAAAAATCTTTTTTCGGGGACGTCGGCTCTTGCGTCCGGACGACCGGGACGATGCTGTTAGCTCACGCCGCGCCGCGTGAAGATACGTTCTATTGTTTCTAGAAGATATGTTCTATTGTTCTCAATGTTGACTACCTCAAGAGAAGGGCGATCACCCCCGCCCGTCAACTCTAGCTACAGGACAGACCTCTGTATAGTTTTATTCTGTCGGCGAGCACGCACACGGACTCCGTGGGTCATAGTTTGTCTAGTTTTAGTTTTAGTTTTCTTTTCTGTTTCTTTCTCCTGTTGAGGTTAGCACCGTAGAGAGAGAGAGAAAGAGAGAGAAATCAATATTTCTAGTGAGATTTGAGTATAACCGCGTGGCCTCGAGACGACGACCCGCGTGACAATTTGCTCTTCCCCTCGCTGTCGCGTTATTACCTCAACTCTCAGTCCGGAATGTTTACAAAGCTGAATTATCTGGACGCACGACTGAAGGAATTTTACAATAGCATGCAAGTGAAATGCACAGTGATAGTGTTTTGTTGTTTTTGCTCTTTTTTTTTTTGTTGGTTTCCCCCCCCCCCCCCCCCCTGACGACAACCAATACCAATTCTAAGTGAACGTCAATGGACAACCCCCCCTCCCTCCCCCCATATGGAAATTCTCTTTAGGTTATTGGACAAATAATATGATCCATTGTAATTCCATTTCATTTTGATGAAGAGATGTACGGCGTTGCCGTTCAGGTGCAGACCGCTAGGGTATCGTTTCACGTTGATACTCGTTGTCCTGGCGTTGTACTGAATGCATTCTCACATTTTATGGCCTTTAATAGATTAGACTGATTAGTCGTTATTTTTCTATTTCCAATAGACCAGGCCCTGCTATTATGGTCTGTTATGTGGGTAACAAGGAGTGTTACGAAATAAGTGCTTTTTTTTTTTTTTTTTTTCCTCCTGTCATGATGTCATGTGAACCGAATGAGATATTTGAACATGCAAGGCTCCTTGCTGCCTTCAGTCCCGACAACACTTTTAATGTGAAGGGCCGTGCCGGAACTCAAAGATGCGACGCAAAGTTTCTCGTGGTCGAGGCATTAACATTTACTACCAAGCTTGTGAACGGGTGCGACATATGTGGGCTGTGTTCATATCGCGATGACACGGAGAACGATGTCGAAATACACATGACCCTATATTCAGGATATGAAATTATTAGTATGATGACTAATCAAAAAGTGCGTTGGTGAACCATAGCTTGGGGATGTCACAGACTCGCAGACACGCAATGGACGGACAGACCGTGTGTTTTTTTTATATTGTGTATGTCGACACGATCACCAGTGACTTGACCAGGTACGTTGGTCTGGAAGGCATTGCGTATACTGAATATCACAGTAAAAGCCACAAAAGGGAGCGCAAAAACGATGCTAAGCAGTGAACCCGTCGATGCTTTTGACGCCCGTATTTCATTGGCTGAGAATCATCGGCCAACTTTTAACTTTGTCAAATTAGAACAATTTTGTATTAGGCATTTGTAGTATCACCCGATAGCTTAGAAAAAGGTTTAAATCAAGGATTAAAGAGTTGATATGCTATTATTTTCTAACTGTCAGAGCATAACGCAAAAAATGCATAATAAATCACTCTTTAGATTTAAACGGTTTTGTGATTCTTTGGTTTCCTCTGCTTTGCTTCTTTCCACTGCTGCTTTCTATGCTTTAAGGCTTATATGAAGGATATTCTTTGATTAGTTGATTCATCCTCCGTAAGTTTTGCCCTCAATGGCCAAAGACCACAGACCCGGATATTGTCATGATTACATGAATAGTCATTAGCTCATATTATATTTGCATGCACGACGCAATCATTCAGATGCTACAGAATACATTAGCAATCAAGTAGTTCAAATACTCACTCAACGGCACACTATGAGTGGTCAAACAACAGCCATTGAATGAAAACCTGGTTTGAAATTGATTGTGAAAATGCATCATAGTGAATAATGTATTAATATATATTTATATAATATACTTATTTGTTCATATATACGATATATCCAATCAAGCATCGTTCAATAAATGCACCCGGTCATTCATTCAGTGAAAGGATTCTGTCACTGGAAGAATTACAGACAAATTGCATAGACAAATAAAAGAATGAGCAAAATCATCCCATAAACATCCAATGCGCGTTCTTCAGTCTGTTCTACAAGAAACACATCGACGTACACGTCGACACACACAAGGCATTCCAGGGGACTAGAGCTCCGCCTGGAAGAGCAGGCCACGCCCAGCTCTCGGGGTCCGCGCTGGGGTGGTCGGCGTTCACTCAGACCCCCAGAGACGTCAGTGAGCCAGAGCTGCCGATCTTCTTCAGCCTGTTGGCTGCTGCCACTGCAATGTAGTTCTTCTACAAACAACAACAACAACAACAACAACAAGGAATGAAGTCTAACAAGAATGTGGACAACGCTCTGGTAACATGAGACCACGCAAGTGGCTTTCCTGTCTGGGACTAATGAGGGACATCATATCCTATCCTACTGACTCAGAGCAGGTCCTAAGGTGATTTCAGGGTTTGTGTGTGAGTGTGCAATTACGTGGGTCTGTGTATAAATATATATATATATATATACACATGTGGAATGATCTGTCTATGTCTGAGCGTATCGGGACACCCACATGTACGTGTGTGCATTCATGCTCGTGCGTCTGCACACACTGACCTTCCACAGCTTCTTGGCCATGTACTTCCTCAGCAGAACCTGGGACTTGAGCACCATGTTGAGGTGTTTGGCCTTCTCCGAGATGTTGTTGAGCCAGGGGTGTTTGAGGCACTGGGCCGCGCTCATTCGACCCCTGAACAAAAGAGCAGCACAAAGAGTAACGCGACCCTCGTCGGGCCTATCTCGCTCTGCAGACGGGCGTAGACTAAACAGCGCGCTGTGGTTTCCACGCTCTGCCGGGCTTCGGGGGGGGGGGGGGGGGGGGGGGAAGGAGGGCAAGGTGAGCGGGACGGGGACGACGCCCCCTCGGCAGGGGAGGAGAGAACGGGAGGAGAAACGGCGCAACCCCACTCCAAAAACAACCACAACGTTAGCCAAAAGCTACCGTAATTTTTTTTTTTTTTTTAAAGCAGAAAAGCAGATGGTTACTGATTACCATATTGGGTGGGGAGGAGGGGACCGTTCCCCAGGCGTCTGGTTGACATTTATGACTCACAAAACGGTAATGAGGTTATTCATCTGCTCCCAGAAGAACAGACTGTGCTGCGAAAGTCACTTTGCTTTCTCCCCAGTCGCCTGTCACACACTGAGCACCGCCGGAAAAAAACCCTGCTCGTCAGTTCTGCTGGGACTCGCGGCGGCGGTGTCTGGTGTGTTTCACCTCGTCACAGCCACACAGCGGTGCAGAGAATGCCATTGTTGCGCTACGCTGCCTCATATCAAGCCCACCAGCACCACCACCACCACCACCACCACCAGCAGGTGCCTTCATGTCCTCCGCCCTTATGATCTGTTTTATCATGCTTGACTCAGAAATTCATCATAACAGGAGGAAGATTGGATAAACCGAGAGCTACACTGAGTTTAGGTGCGGGTGTCGGGAGTGAGTACATCTGCAGGTGAGTGAGTTTACGTGCAGGTGAGTGAGTTCACGTGCAGGTGAGTGAGTTTACATGCAGGGGAGTGAGTTTAAATGCAGGGGAGTGAGTGTACTTGCAGGTGAGTGAGTTTAGGTGCAGGTGACTGAGTTTACGTGCAGGTGAGTGAGTCTAAATGCAGGGGAGTGAGTTTAAATGCAGGGGAGTGAGTTTAGGTGCAGGTGAGTGAGTTTACGTGAGGGTGAGTGAGTCTAAATGCAGGGGAGTGAGTTCACGTGCAGGTGAGTGAGTTTACGTGCAGGGGAGTGAGTTTACGTGCAGGGGAGTGAGTTTACGTGCAGGTGAGTGAGTTTAAATGCAGGTAAGTGAGTTTAGGTGCAGGTGAGTGAGCTGCTACATGTAATACACATTGTAAAATGGCGCACGGTTTCTCACCCCTTCTCCCTGATGAGCAGGTTGGAGATGAAGTCCCGGGCCTCGGCAGAGACGTGCTCGAAGGCGTCCTCGTCGAAATACCAGGTGGCCGCCAGCACGTTGCTCAACGTCTGGTTGTCCTCGTCCCCGAGGAAAGGAGACATCCCACTCACACTGCACCACCGAGTCCAGGGACATGAGGTCACGTGGAGGGGAGGTCAAATGTTTCTTATTTAATCAGCTGATTGGACACATACTGTACTTTCCTAGCTGATGGTTTCATGAATCCACAGACGAGCAATTGAGTCCCGTGTTCTGCTTGGACCTCAGGGATGTAACTAGCAGGCCAGTTTCTATGACCTATGACACAGCGCATTCAATTATGGGTTTTGACAGCTGGGACGTCTGCCAGGTAGCCATTTATGAAAGGCAAGGTTGAATCGTCATCTGTTTTAAGCATCGGTACATCCTCATACCAGCTAATATGCAGATGTTACAGTTACAACTGACGTCATGCACAAAGCACCACTATTCACAGGAAAGGTAATTGGGTATAAGAAGCTATCACCAAACAATATTGTGATTTTGATTTATCACCAATTATCTATTTTTTCTATTACCGGTATATTTTTCTATTGTTTCTATTGTCAGTACTCATTTATCTATACTACTAAACCTAAGTCTTTCCCAACCGGACCACCGGTTGGGAAAGACTGCTACTCCACTGTTCATGGATGGGAGGGATTTGAACGGCTGGACACTCACAGCATGTAGGTGACCACCCCTAGCGTCCACATGTCCGTCGGGAACGAGACAAAGTCAAAGTTGACGACTTCCGGAGCCAGGAACTCTGGCGTTCCAAAGTTCACCCGAAGCTTCCCGCCTGGCTTGTACCTGTCCAATCAGAGCCATCGGTGGACGGATTTACACTTAATTGAATACAGTTCCTAGGTGGGGGTGATAGCATAACGAGGCTCCGCTGTTTATTACCTTCTGGCCAGTCCAAAGTCAATGATCTTCACCTGGTGACTCGTACGGTCAACACAGAGGATGTTTTCTGGCTAAAGTGTAGATTCGACACATTTGATGAATATCATAGATATTGTTAGGAAAAATATTATCTAGCAATGGTATGGTTAGGTTGATCTGACATTCTGAAGAAGGACATAGTGAAGATTGTATTCCTCTTGGCGACTTTAAGTCTGGCTCTCTGGAACTTGGAGACATAACATAAAGTGATTGAAGGATACACCTATGTCATGTCAAATCTGTTTGGTAACATGTAATCTTTATACATTATAAGCCAATCAGAATGGGACACTCCTGTCATGCTATTCCGATTTGGGACTTGTATATAATACACTGTGTTTCCGGGAGCAGGAAAAAGCAACCGAGGAAGATTCACGCACAAATCTCTTGCTCGATGAAATCCTCTGCTTCTCCTCGTAGGCCTACGAGACCAATAAACAACTTCAGCTTAAACTATATAGAGCTCCTGGCACTTCTTGTTCTTCGGCATCAACAACAATCTCCTCACTATCAGTTATGATGTGATGGCAATATGGATGGAACGTCAAGGCTTGAACTCAAACCACAATGAAATAGTTAAAATAAAGTCCACAATAATTTAAATAGAGGGTAAACCCCCGGTTGACTGTGATAATAACATACAGGGTAGGCCCATGTATGTCAGTGTTACATATCATCCCCTCTCTCTTTCAGCCCACCTTCCTGTCCAAAACGGCTGTTTACAAATTATAAACTTGGGTTCGAACCCACACACGCACACACACACACACCTTGAGGTCCAGGTGGATGACGTACATCTGGTGCATGTAGTGGAGCCCCTCGCAGATCTGCCGGACAAACACCATGGCGTCCACTTCTGTCAGCGGCGTGCTCTCGTCCACGATGCGGTCAAACAGTTCCCCCCCCTCCACGCTGTCACGCCACCCACCCAACACACACACACACACACACACACACACACACACACACACACACACGTGACACACCGGTGTGGGCCTGGGGTTGTGGAATGTATTGTTTGGCTTTGGGGGGGGGGGGGGGGTTAAGTGATGGGAGGAGGGTGAGGAGGGTTAGAAGGATGAGGAGGAGGAGGAGGGGGAGGAGGAGGAGGAGAGTGCAGGTTTGCAGTACAAAACAAAGTCCTACTATTCGAGGATGAGCACCACCTGGTTCTTGGCCTCGATGGCCTGGTAGAGCTGCAGCACATTGCTGTGGCTCAGCTGGTTCATAACCTGCACCTCATTCAGAGCCATCTCCTGTCATGGACACACACACACACATAAATACACACACACACACGTCTCTACAGAAACAAATGCATGTGTACAGAGGCACACGTCCATGCACACAAACACACAGACACACAAACACACACACTGACACGTCCTGTGTCTAAGTAACTAGTGTTACTAGACTGTGTGTGTGTGTGTGTGTGTGTGTGTGTGTGTGTGTGTGTGTGTGTGTGTGTGTGTTGTGTCTAACCTTTTCCTTTGCGTTGCGGGTGTTGATGACCTTGGCGGCGAGCATCAGTCCAGAGTGGCGCTCCTTACAGCGGTACACCTTCCCAAAGCGCCCGCTGGAGATGCACGCCATGACAGGAACCAGAACAGCCATGAAACATCAACACATTTCTATGCTAAGGCCCAATCTCAATTCTCTACTTTACCCCTTTCCTTTTCCCCTTCCCCTTAGTTTTGCGCGTGCACGTGAGACGAAGGGCTATCTCAATTCTCATTTCAATTGAGGGGTAGGGATGAGGGCAAGGGGTAGATACCCCTAAAACCAAGTAAGATCGGGAGCTTACTTGAAACCAAGGGGTAAAGGCACTCTGTTTCAAGGGCCAAGACGTAGGGGAAGGGGAAGGGGCAAGGCGAAGGGAAAGGGGAAGGGGTAAAATAGAGAATTGAGAAACCAAAGTTTCTTTGGTTTCCACATGTGATGTTGATTTCTTTAGTCTTCCACCGTGCTCAACTTTAGCTTGGCAACAGCGACTGGACTAAGGTGAGAGTGGTAAGTGTGGTGTTGCTAGGTGTTGTGTGAGGACCAGCTGAGTGCCCCCCCCACCTGCCCAGGACCTCCCAGGTGTGGATGAGGAAGTCATCAGAGATGGGGGCCAAGCTGGGAGAGACGCAGCGGTGGGGGAACAGAGCGGGCCGGGGGGGCATGTCGTCTGGTCGAGGGGGGGGGGGGGGGGGGGGGGGGGGGGGGGGGGTGAGAAGTGGGGTGGAGGGGCAAGAAGGAGAGTTGAATGTCAAACGTACCGGTAGTTAAAAAGAAAGCGATAGATAGATAGATAGAGAGAGAGAGAGAGAGAGAGAGACTTTATTAATCCCTGGGAAATTGGGTCACCGTAGCAAATTAAATACCAAAAATAAAATAAATATAAATAAAAATTAAATAAATACAATACAATACATAAGTTGACAGTTTAAACAGAGAGTGTGTGTGAGAGAGAGAGAGAGAGAGAGAGAGAGAGAGAGAGAGAGAGAGAGGCCACATTGGTTTCTTTACAAAATTCCCTCACACACACACTTTATTCCAGGAAAGTCCTTCTCTATCTTCTATTTTTGCTCAATGTTTGCCTGCACCTCAGCTGATTTAATTGAGTGCACCTCTGAGTCTGTGCCAAAACCACATTGTTGGCTCAAAATACTCATGAGGACATTTCATTTACAAACCAAAAATTTCTAAATCTGCACAGTGCTATTTACTATTCATCAATCATTTCATAAAAACTTTCACAAACACAAATTCCAGTAGATTATTTTAGAATATATTCCTGCCGGTAATGAGCAAGCAGGGGTAAACCATCTCAGGGTAGTGTTGACACACACCCAACCATGGAGGCTGGGTGTTGTAGTGCCCCTAACTCTCATACTTCGTACCTATAACCTTCTGGCAGGTCTGGGCCTTTGAGCCATGGCCGGCCGTGTCCTTTGCAGCAGGGAAGACTCGGATCTGGATCCCACTGCCTGGACCGGGCCCTGCTGGCTGCGGTCCTCCCTTTACCTGAGGTTGACACCTGGGCCCTGGCCCTGTCGGTTGGACTGCAGCCTTGGGTGTCGCGTCCTGGAGCCTATGACCATAAAGATCAACAAAGAACAGTTGATGCCCAGTAGATGATGCCTAAGCTCTTGAAGGGGAAATTCTCTTCGAGTCTAACAGATGAGGCAATTTACATCATGATGCAACATGCGCATGTATTTTGTGTTGCGTGTGTGTGTCTGTCTCACACTTGGTGGTGGTGGTGGAGGTGTGTGTGTGTGTGTGCGTGCGTCTATGTGTATCCCAACTTTTGGAGAGACTCCGGACAGCTCGACACATGTCTGAGGGCGGGGGTCGCATCCGTTGCCGTAGGAACAGACAGCCTGAGCGTTGTCGTGGTTGTCATCTGCGGGGGAGGAGCCAAGGTTTTCCCGCCTCCTGAGGTCTTGCCGCGCGCATCCACAATCGGGACCTTGAGTGGCGTCTGGAACACCTGACCAGGGTTCTTTGATTCCGGTCCTCCTATTGGTCGCTTGGAGGGTTCCGCCTCTTTGGTGCAAAGCGTCATGGCGGCGCTGTCTGTTGTTTTGGCGGGGGGAAGGGTAGAGGCCTGGGTAGCGAAAGGGACTTTACTGGGACGTTGGACCTGAGGGGTTAAAGCAAGAGACCTGCAGTGTAAGGTTTACGTACAAGTTGAAGTTCCAGAGTCATGATGACAGTCTTTCATGCCCTATTCTTAACTTTTAATGGCTAATTTTATATATGCCAGGCAATTAGCTCGATCTTAGGTTACTATTAGTATTAATCAATATTAATATTAATATCCATATTAATATTAATAGTATTCATGCTTTTGAATGTTAGTGTTCTTGCATTCAAACAAACGGACAACCTCGTCAACGGCCACGGGGCACTTTCTGTCCCGATTGGCAGGTGTCAACAGGGCTGGCGTCGAATTACGATCTGACTTGACCTGATTTGCTAAAGCCCCACCCCCAAGGGGTATCGAGCCAATGGCTGCGACTTCACGATGTCTTGTCTCTACCTCTGCAAACAGGTGACAAACCTTTTCGTCAAAATCACGAATTTGGACGTTTTATCATGAAACTTGGATTTGTTTATGATAAGTTTACATCTGTTAATTGGACATTGTTTCTTTAAAAATATGTAGGTAACGTTAATGAGCCATTTATAAAAGAATTACGTAATTGAAAAGAACAAATACATTTAGAGCAGACCTACCTTTCTTTGCATTCACAACGGGAGCTGGTTGCTTGTTTGTTGGCTGGCTGATCTGTGATTTGTTGACTGGCTGACGAAAAACAGCAGGAACCTTAAAATAAATTAAATGTTTTAAACTGTTCATGTTTAAAACATTTATTAATGTTTTAAAGTAGGCTATCTGGTGAAACAAAAATAATGAATTAAATAATGAATGCTGGTAGGCCTAAAACTTTATTAGTTTATTTACTTTTATTTACTTTAACTTTATTAAGGCTAGATGTATGACAATTTCCATCATAAAGATTAATAGAACGATGTCCTGTAAATACAATTAAAGAAAAACTAGAATATGAATGTTGTGTATTACTGAGAATAAAATGTCTTCTTAAATCACTGTGTGTGTGTGTGTGTGTGTGTGTGGGGGGGGGGGGTCTGCTTGTTTATTCAACATTAACTTAATGATTTGTATTCTGTATTTATTGTGTTGTTAAGTGGTACTGTGATTGACAATGATGACTTTGATTTGGATAATGAATGACGTAGCCTAAATGAAAACTGTTACTGATGAAGACATTGATGGAGGCACCTGGATGCTGACGGTGGGTGTGGGCGTGGTGAGCAGTGTCGGTGTGGTCAGCGGTGTCTTCGTCGCTGACACTTCTGCCGCGTGAGAGGTCGAGGTGGAGGTCGTCTGTGTGCACTTGTGCTTTGTCTTTAGATCATCTTGATGAGATAATTATTAAAAAAAAAAAATCTATCAATTCATCGGGTATTTTTCTCGACCAATATCAATCTTTATTATATACTTTCTTGTATTATATTACTATTTCTCGCACTACATTGTTTACTTTTTTTTTTTACACTGTTTACAGCCTGTTACAGCCTGCTACTGTTAGTAACCGTTTACTACCTCCACCTGCACTGTTTACTGTCACTTTAATAACTACCTTTAATTACCCTCACTTTAATAACTACTGCCACTTTTCATGTTTTTCAATTTTGCACTGTGCACCTTATTCTGCATTTCAACCCGCACCTTTATCGCTCATTTGCACTTCTGGTTAGAACGCCAACTGCATTTCGTTGTCCCTGTACTTGATCTCTGCACAATGACAATAAAGTTGAATCTAATCTAATCTAATCTAATACGCGTAACACCAGTTGTATTTTAGTTGTTTGGGCCACTTTTTACGCACCTTTCGCCATCCTTCCCAACACCACCAGGATCTCCGCTGTTCGCTTTTCCAGTCGGTCCAGTAGCTCGGCTTGGGCCTCCACCTCTCTCCCCATCGCCAGGTGTACTCCAGCGTGCCTGGAGCAGGTGAGGCACACCGGACAGGCTCCTCCGGTCGTTGCCTGTGCTTTCGCCAAATGCGTGTCCAGTTTTTGGTCCAATTTGTCTAACTTGGCCTCTAGTCTAGAACACGCCACAGAGTCCGGCAGCGGGGCCTGTCCAGAACCCATGTCCCCTAAACACCCGAGATCTGTGACGACAAACGCGGCTAAAAAAAATATTGTATTGGAGTTGATTGAAGTGATTTTTTTTTTTTTTTTTTTTTTTAATCACAGACGAATGACTCAAAAGGATATTAAACCCGCTACCAGACCGGCTACAGCCTCCTCAAACGTAGATGGAGAAAGTGAAAGCATATATAGAAGTGTATCCCCTCACAACTTTACTCCTGAAATAACTTAATTTTAGATTTTCTGTCTTTCAAACAGAGCGTTAAGTCCAACGGGAGAACGAGTCATAAGGCAGATCGAGGGAGATCCTGTCTTTGGTCCCAGTGACACGAACAGGAGGACTCGACCGACCCGGACCTTATCTCAACCCTTGTCCAGCACCAGCTCCAGAAATAGTCCATTCGAGGGCCAGAAACAGCCTGATAAGGAAGGCATGCAGACCATACGGACTGGACAGTGGACAGATGTCAAAACCTCGCAAGTCTATGCTCATAACTCAGCCGTAACGATTTCAGGCTGAAAACGCTGCTTATTTTAGAACCGGTTTCATGTTGAACTTAATGGAAGAAAATAGTCAACGATGTAAAGTGTCACAATTAATAAATTGACATGGAATATGTGAATAGTGTGCATGGGGGTATACATTTTGTTGTTTATTAATCTTGACATTAATAAAAAGCTCCATGTTCTCGTTAGAAAATATCTGAATCAGGACCCGTCTTACCAAGCCATGACATGGACACTTTCCATTTAAACAACGATGACCCAAGTTAGGAAAATTAGCAATTTAAAAACACATCGACACAAAACAGTGGCATGAGAAGAACCATGTTTAATATCTACAAAGAGAACTTTATTGGCTGCCACCAGACAACACAACAAGTATTTTGATGATGTATACAAAAAAAAAAAGGAAGGAAGGAATGCATAAGCTATGTTAAGTTAAAAAACATGGCGTTTGGCAGGTTTACTACAAGAGACAAACAAGTCCACTCAGGAAAAAAAAAAAAAGAAAAAAAAAGAAAAAAAAAAGTTTAGATACAATCCACGGATTTAAAAAAGAGCACTATGTACAAGCATTGCCCTGGCTAAGAGGGAACGCTACAAGTGGAAACGGTTGGAGAAGTTTGGAGACTGGGGCACGGTCAGCGCGATGTCACACTTCTTCAGCTCCACGGGCTTGTACTTCCTGATTGGCTGAGCCTTGTGCACCTGGGACACAGAGAGAGGGGGGGGGGATGTGGAACATGCAGTTCAGACATGCTGTGGCTGAAACACTGTCATGTTGCAACATGCGTGTATGTGTGCGTATGGCATAGACATGGTTATTGACAAGGGGGCGGGGTCTAAGGCATCCACAAGCACATTTTAACATTCGCCACACACCGAAGCCAACACCGGTCTCCTCGTCGCGCTCCCTGCGTTACCTGCTCATTGCGCAGCCTGGCCACCTCCTCCTTGGCGCGCTCCTCCTCCAGCCGCCGCTGCTCCTCCTCCATGCGGGCCCGCAGCGCCTCCTTTTCCATGGCGGCGCGCTCAAACTCCTGGCGCTCGATGGCGCGCCTCTCCGTGGACAACTGGAAGGCCTCTGGAACTGCGGAATGGTTAGTTTCTACAAGGGGAGGCGGGGGGAAGTAGTGGTGAAACACAGGCGGCGGGGGTTGGGGGGGGGGGGGGCACAAGCGGTGAAGTGGAGAAGGTAAAAAGTGATAAAGAGGAGAACGGGTTCAAGGTGGCGGGAGTGCAATGAAATCACCGGACAACACCCAGTGGCCAACCCTGGGGGGGGGGGGGGGGCAGGTGAGACCCTGGGTTGAGTTCCCCCAATTAGTCTATGAATGCACAAGCGGTTCTTTAATTGGTCAATTAACTGATGCTGCTTGACCAAAACGAGGCATCTTCTACCCATTAAAGGCTTCAAGGACATTTAGATGTGATCTTCCCTCAACTCTCCTTTTGTACAACATTCAGACATGAAGGTTTAAAACAGTTTGGTTTTTCCAGGACGTTTTCCTGGAAAAGCCATCGAGACTGATAATGCTGGAAACTGGTCTTTAAATGTCATCTTCAGAAGAAGAAATAAAAGATGTTGAACTTAAAAAAAAAAAAAAAAAAAAAAAAAAGTTATGCGTTAAAGCAGGTCCCAGTTGGCTGAAATATAGTACAGTCCACATCCGGCCATGGTTGTTATAGTCGTAGTTTTGCCTTAAGGTTGCCATGGACGGATGGGAACTTAATGCACAGCAACTATAGAGGAGGTTTGAAGACTCAAGGTTGCAGCAGGTGCAAGAGAGCAGGGAGTTGGTGGATCGCAGCAAGTCTGACGTGAACTTACCCAAAAGGCTGCGGTTCTCTTTCTTTGGCTGGAAAGGCTCCTTGTGGATCACATTGTTGGGCCGGGCCTTGAAGGTGGCTGCCTCCACCTGCCGCTTCTGCTCCTCCTTAACCTGGAGAACAACAAAAGCCACCCGGTGTTACCAAGATGGACCAGTTCCCCAAGAGCAACGGAACACCATCTCCTGAAGCAGATGTTCCACACAGAGCTCAGGGCACCCACCATGCTCTCCCAGCGGCCCGTCTTCACAGCGCCCCTCTGGTCCACCATCAGCCTGAAGGGCTCAGGCTTGGTGGAGCCCTGTACCTTCTTCTCGGGGAGGTTCACCTCGTTGAAGTCAGGCAGCGGCTGGGCCTTGAACTTTGGCACCTGGAAAGTCAGAGTGCAAGACGAGATAAATATACAGGAGAAGAGACATTTACAGGTACATTTTTCCCATCTAAACTGAAGGTGAAGAGGTGTTGTTGTGCCATTTCCCTTGGTGAGCACTTGCGTTTGTATTGCAGTGTTGCACAAAAGGCACAGCATAAATAAAGCTTGATGAAACATTCCGAAAGACTCCTGTTAACCAATTCTCAAACTCCGACCAAAACAGGTTTTGAATATCAAATGAACCCACAGAATACCATCTCCCCAGATGACATTAGCATTGCATGACTGAATGATCTGCAGTATTAACATAGCGAGGCACAGCTCATCCATCTCTCAGAGGGCATCCCTGGGAGCCCGGTATCCAGCGGGAGCAGCCTGTCCGGAGTGGTCCTACCTCCTCGTTCCTGAGCTGCTCCAGCTTGCGCTCCCGCAGCACCCTCCTCTCACGCTCCCGCTCCTCGAAGGAGAAGGGACACGACTCCACCTGGCTCTTGTCGGGCAACCGCGGCTGGAAGGGCAGGCCGAAGTGGGGCACGGGGTGGGCCTTGATGGGGGACGGGGGCTTCACCTGCAGAAAATTATGGACGGGGAAAAAAAAGATTGAGGGCAAATAAAAGTTGAAAGGGGAGATGGGGGGGGAGAGACAGACAACAGGGGGAGGAAAGCCAGGTAGTGAGGGAGAAGGTTGAGGGAGACAGAGCCTTGAGCGACAGAGGGCAGTGGCGCCGAGACGTTCCAACGACACGTCCGCCAATGTAAATATAGAATGCAGACTAGAAACCCGAACAGGGTTGCGTTTTTTTTTGTGCTGCGCACCTCCTCCACTTTGGGCTCCATGCGGACCCTCTTCTTCAGGGCGAAGGCCGGGGACTCGGGGACTGTTGGGTGGGCCACCTTCTTGTCTGGGACTCCCTGCAGAGGACGAAATCATGACAAAATCAAATTTACATTGTACACAGCCCCTGACTGAACCAATTATTTATGCCTCTTCCCTGAGTGTTGGCTCATGTCTCCCCAATGATCCAAGGTCTAAACCGACATCACAAGTTTAGATCCAAGCCTCATCTCAACTTTTCACTTAACGTGTATATATCCGTGCTGATATTATACAACACATCGCTACTCTATTGTACTTTTACAATTCCGAAAATTGCAGGGAGTTCTTCTGGCTTCAACCTGCATTCTTTAATCTTCCCTTTAAGCATCGACGACTGCAACACCCCCCGACATGCATGTACTGCGAGGGCCCGTTCAATGCTGCTTGCACCTATATTTATTCTTGGCATTTTATTTTATGAATTGCATTTACATTTACCCTGGCTGCTACGGCAACCCAATTTCGTGCCAGGGATTAATAAAGTCTTCATCTATAAAATGCTAATTTTATGTGTATCCAAATGATTGAACAAATTTGAACATAATCGTGGTGCACCAATTTACCATCAGGTTGCATCTTGTTCAACATGAGTCTACTCTATAGTCACTGGCTATACAGTCTCCTCTTCCCAGTACAGCCGCGTTGCCGTTTAAGTAAAAACCACCATCCAGAGGGCCACTCACCACCACCTCCCCCAGGATCCTGGAGGGCAGCGGGCGGGGGTGGAAGACGTGGGGCTCCTCCTCCTCCTCCTGCTGCTGCTGCTGGCGCTCCACCTGCCGCTGCTGCAGCCTGCGCTCCACCTGCAGCTCGAAGCTCTGGGTCCGCGTGGGCTCCTTGGCCGCCGGCTTCTTGGGGTTCAGCGCGTTCTCCAGGATCTTCTTGTTCAGCTCCAGGGCCTTGAACCTGAACCTGGAGGAGGAAATCAAGGGAGTGGTGCCTTTAGTGGTTGTGTCGCCCACTAGTGACCACATGAAGACACTATGAGCCCCGAGAAATAACGGGCACATATGGTTACTAGGTGATGTGTGTCAGCGGCGATAGGATGTGACCAGCGTCACCACACGTCTACATTCAAGTACATTCATACCAAGCCGGTTAAAAAAAAAAGTGTAAAATACACAATTTTGGCCTTGCGTATAGACCAAGACTGTTTTCTGCCTCTAAATGAACGTACTGTTTGCAAGTCGCTTTGGATAAAAGCACCTGCTAAATACCCTAAATGTGAATGTACATTTCTGACACCAACAGCTAGCTTAAAAGAGCAGACGGCGCCTCGCTACCAAAAAACAGGATGGAAAAACAGAAAGGTGCGCGGTGGCCGCGGCGGACGTACTTTTGCAGCTTCTCGGCCTCCTCGGCCTCCAGCTCATCGTGGCTCTTCAGCTGGGTGGGCCGGCTGCGCTGGCGAGTCATGAGCTGTGGGGTGTGAGGCTGGGTGATCTTCAGGTGCTCCCCCTTCACCGGAGACGGACCTGGGACCCACCAGGCACGGCGGAAACACAGCCATGAGCTTAAAAACAGGACGGCCCTGTGACACTACCCCGTACAGGCGGACGACGGCAGATGCCTTTTATCCGAAGGAAAACATACGGGCGAGGACAGAGGTCGACCTACAACGAATATCGTGTTTTATGCGTTGCGTGAAAGTACTGCCGAACTAGGTCTGCGAAAAAGCAAGCACATGGTGGAACAGCTATTGCAAATCAGAGTTTCGGTTCCTTAGCAGTAGTCCGGTGCAGAATAACCCCGCCCTGGCCCTCGCGAGACACCATGACATAAGAAAGGCAATCGTATTGATAACCTATCACACCCATCAATAACACCATAATCAGGTGCATGGCGCTACCGCACTCACCCCTCTCTTGATCCTGGCGGCTGCGCAGGTGGTAGCGGTCGGGGGTGCGTCTCTGGAAGGCGGCGATCTGCTCGGCGATGGGCACGTAGGCGGCGGCGCCGTCCGCCTTGCGCTTGCTGCCCCTGGAGAGGTTGAAGGGCTTCGGCACCGTGGCGCCCTTGGGCCCCTTGAGCTGCAACACGGAAACACAGGCACAAACGGTCACCACCGCAGAGTTAAACAGTGCTCGAGTTAAGGTGCAACACTGGGTTGCCGGGTTGAGGACACTGGATGAACCGGGGGGCCACGGCGTAATTTTTCTAGAATACACTGCGAGACTACACTGTAAAACATCCGGCTTTCAGTTGTTAACGGCGGCACTTGGGGGGGCCCTGGCGCCTCTCACCGGTGAGGATGGGTGCTTGCGGAGCTGGGCCTGGAAGTTGACCTGCTCGTCGGCAGTGCTGGTGCTGGCCTTGACGCGGGAGTCGGTCGAGAAGTGGAACTCCTTAGGAACGGTGGCGGACAGGACCAGCTTCTTTGGTAGGTGATCTGAAGGACCGGGGGGGTCATTATGAGCAACAGCCCATTTCAAGACAGAAGCCGATACTGAATTGCATTATTAAATCCTAACACTATCATGACATTTAGCAATATTGTGACATTTGCCCATGACTATGCTGCCAATACATTTTAACATATCACCCATCCTAGAGTCTGCCATGAGTCTTAAGGACACCAAAACAGCATTTCCTGAAGCGTCCTGCAAGAAGAGTGGCCATCACAACACCACAGCCTGCAGCATCTCGGAGAGCAAGTCTCCGGGCAGGGATGCGTCCCGATACCACGGCGGATTCTGCCCCGCCCCCCACCCCCTACCCTCGGTCACGAGGCCACCCACCTCCGGCCAGCGCCGCCTTGTAGCTGGCCTCGTTTTTCCGGCGGTGCTCCGCCACCTCCCTCTGCAGGGTCTTGATGCGCACCAGCTCCTGGGCCTCGCTGCTGTTTGGCCTTCGGAAAGAAAACACACAGAGAGAGCAGGGATCAGACGATGCAGACATGGAAGCGTTGACCCCGGAGAAGCTTTAAGTCGACGGTCGAGATGTTTTGGCGCTGCCATTTACGCCATGTCAGCGGACATTGGGCGTCTACCGACTAAACCGGCGTGGAGTGTGTGAGAATGGTGGCAGGTTTAGCAGGGCCAAGTGCCTCATTGGCCAATCGAGGCATACAGGAAAACCAGCCATTACCATAGGAGAGCATGTAAATACAATACCTGCTCGGCCGGTACCTCACTACGGCTCGCGAATGAAGCGGGTTTGTTACAACATTTACATCAACCCGCGTCCTGGTCACCACCATAGTGCGGGCGGGATGTGGCCTTCGCGGTTCCTATCGGCTTTGCGTCCCAACGGACAGACTCACAGTGGGCTGTTGGTGGTCGACGCCGGTGTACGGAGGCTCCTGCGAAGGTTGCTGCTGAGCCGACGGCCGGCACGGCCTGCGGAGGTCCTGGAGGAGTGAAGTGAAGCAGACGTCAACGTATAGCCAATCGGTTGAGATCGAGTTTTGGTTGTGTGGCCGTGGATGACAACGTCACTTCAACACAGCGGGTCACAATTGGGAATGGAACTTTTATAATTAATCTTTGTATTTGTAGGTGCAGGGAGTTAAAGTGCCACACCATTATTATTCATTATAGTCCCTGTCGTGCCCATAGTCAGAGTTAACACACCACCCAGTGTACACAACAACAACCAAAACACAGACACGTGCTTCCCAACAGGTGCAAAGAATCATCCAGGTAGATCTCCGTCACCATGGATGCACAGAGACTGGTCTGCTTCCCAAGATCACAACTCGGATACCAAAAATAAATTGCCATTAAAAAGAAAAATCCCTTTATTTTGTAATGACTTCCACAAAGTGAAACATGACCAGAACAGAAACATGGATACTTTGGCGCAACAAAAAGTGACGACCAGTCTCGGTGCATTCTTGCTGTTTCACAAGAAGAAGAAGAACAACAACAACCAAACCTTCTGCGTTGGCGACTCCACCTTACAAGCTCACTAGCCACAGTGCTGCAAACGGTAGTTTACAAAAGCAAACTGGAGTCAGGACTGCAAGTTCACATTGCAGTTTAGACACACAAATATGACCAAATGGCAATCATTTTACAGTATAGCAGGATAATCTATGTCTCCGTTGCACAAACATATTCGTATGGGAAACCCAGGTGGCAATAACCCATTCTGAGGCAAAAAGGACTGTGCAATATTATTATTATTATTATTATTATAATTAAGAGTCATGAATTTGTCTCCTGCACAAGTTACAGCCGTGCCGCCCTCTCCTGCTCAAACCCACCTCTTTTGTTTTTTCACAGGGGGAACCACCGCCGCACTGGCAGCCTCCACAGGGGCAGCTGCCTCTTTCCGCTTAGACACCCTTCATGGGGGAAGAGGAGAGTGAACCAAACATCACTACTGTACATCCTCCTATGGTTGGCAGGGGACAGCGTCAGGGGAGATTAACAGGCTACCTTCTACACATACACTGCTGAGAGTGACAATTCTGGGTGAATAAATCCTGAGCCACTTTGGCCACTTAAAAAAAAAAAAAAAAAAAAAAAAAAAAAAGAGAAAAAAAGACATTACACTACACAGACATACATTACACAAGAGCCGTAACAAACCTGCGTGGCTGAGCAGAGGGCTTGGTCTGTGTCCGTGCGGCGTTCTGGGAGGGCACCCGAGCTGCCTTTCGAGCGGGAGGTCGGGCTGCGTTCTGCGTCGGCCCTTGACCGCCCCAGGAGGTGACGATGTTCGATGGAGGCGAGGCGGAGGAGGTGCTCGGTTCTAAGCCAGACAAAACATCCATAGACGTTAGTTGGGGGGGGGGGAGTCAATTATAGATCACAGTGATGGATCTGGGTGGAGGGTGCGCATCTCGCTAAGGAACTCCATTACAAGTCTTTGCCCAAGCAGACAAGAGATCAATTTACACACAAATGAGGGAGAAGACTTTGTTGGGGAGCATAACGTACCTGGGTTGTCAGCTTTGACAGTGGGGCATACTATGGCCTTGGGAAGGTTTCCTTTACTGGCTCCACCAAAGGGCAGGTCAGTTTTTAGAGGAGTGGCCAGTTGCTGATCATTCGCACTTGTCCGTATTTCTAGAGTTGGAAACGTGGATTGATTAAGCCATGGTTTCAACCTTCATAGCAAATAATATACGGTGACCAGACGTCCCTGGTTTCCGGGGACAGTCCCCGTTTTCAGTGACCTGTCCCCAGGTACTGCTGTCCCCGGTTTTCACTGTGACTGAAAAATCCGAAATCGGAATAAAGGAAAAAATGAAAATGTTGACCAAAATACATGTAGGCTAGTTGCGCACCGTAGCCTACTGCTGGCACAGACACAGGCTAAAGCCAGCCAGAACAAGCCCCGATCAGAGTAGAATGCCCCTCTAGCTGCGCGGTAGAACTATCTTCTTCCCTTCGCGGGAGGCTACAGGTAGCCTACCTATGCAGTACTTTCATGGCATTTGTGCATCTATTCAGCCAGCTATGGTGTAAACACAGCAGGAATATCATTATCACTCTTTGGTGGGTCACACCCACCTTTACATGGAATTGACATGACACATGTCCCAACCTCATTAATGTGCTGCCCATGTATAATACATTGGGTTAGGTAAATAAGGTGTAAGGTATGTTGGCCGTCATTTGTAATGTTTAAAAAAAAAAATAATTCAGATATTTCAAGTTAGGGACTATTCACAATAAGATATTAATATTGTACAACAATGTATGGCAGGTTAGCTGCTTTTTACTGCCCACCCACGTTAGGGAAAACTGATTGAACCCCCTAAAAACCATATATTTTATAAAACCCTATAACCTGAAGTTGTCATTCAACTTTAAGTGTGGCATTTTCCAACTTAAAGTCTTAGCCATATCTTGTGAAAATCATGTTGTAAGGAGCCTTAGTTTGGGTGAAGTGTCTGATACGTTTTTTTACCGCTGATTTTAAGGATGTTCTTGATCTCAGCTAGAATTTACTATTTTAATCAGAGAAAAAAACAATTATTAATCAATTCCTTTGCAATTTTTGGATAAATAGAGTTAGAGAAACTGCTTTGTGAATGGTAAGGACAGTGTCCGTTTTTGTTTTTCTATGACAAAAATAAACACTACATGTTTGGAAGTTTTTGGATTTTGTTTCAGAAATCTGGTCACCTTAAAATAATATTAAATTCAGCTGTGTGTGTACAAACACACTACTGCCTTCTAACACTTGGATTCGGGAATATAAAAAACCCCATTGTGAACTAAGGAATGTCAGTAATGTAGGAAGTGGAGGAGAGAGGGGGACTTTTATAGCAACGAGCCACAGACGCCATTTGATCACTTTGAGTAGAAAAGCGAGCGCTGCACAGCAAAGTACATTAAAAACACTCAAATAAAACAATGGCACCCAAAAAAGTTCCTCACTTATGGTACTGGGTTTTGAGTGGCCCACTAACACGACACAAAACAACAACACCTCTGCGTGCCCTACCACACAGCGCCATACAAACTCAAATGGTTGCTCTGCAGACCAGTAACACCAGTGAGGAGACTTACCGAACCAGTGGTCTGCGTTGTCTGCGTGGTCAAACTCCTTCAGATCCACGACGTGGGAAGGAGCATCGAACTCATAACTGTTCTCGATAGACTCGTTTAGAGCCATTTTCAGTGGTAAACGCCCTAAAATGAAAAGTCGTGAATTGGATATATATGAATTATGTGACATCCGTTCAGATCGTTATAGGCAACCAAGGCTATTCGCTTATAAGGTATTAGACAACAATATTTAAGATATTCTCTAAATTTGCAACTTCACAAAGAACGAAGAACAAAGAACAATGAAATGAGTACGCGATGAGAACATTTTCAACAACAAAAAAATGTTTATGCCTTACCTAAAACGACTAGTCCCAGGAAATTGCGGACGTAACACTTTGAACAACACACTCTAGAAAATGAGGACCTAACGTTTGTGTTTAAATTACCTCACATTTAAACTGCCCAATGACACTCATGCTCACACCCTATTGGTTGCTTTGAGGCGCAGCGACCGGAACTGTGTCAAGCGTGGGGAGGAGTCGGACGTGACGCCAGGAGTAGCGTCGTGACGTTCCCTATGGACGTTCCCAATTTGAAGTGTCCGTAGTTCATAAACATTAGAAACATGCGAACGATGTGTTTATACGTTTCAATTTCATGTTATGTAATCGACTAAAAATATAATGTACACCATATGTATCCAATATGCTAAATTGTATTAGATTTTTTTGTGGGATCTCGAGTTTGATTTGTGTGTTTGTTCGGTTAAATCAGGGTTTAACAGAACGTTGATGACCCATGTTATATGTTCTGTTTGACCTACTCATTGGGGAATTCAGAAATATTGTTTTGAATTATTATGTTTTTATATAGGCTATGCATAATACTATAGTATTGCTTTTACAATAAATCAGAATCAGACAGCAGGCTATATTCAGCCTAGAACTAATCAGAGGTAAAATAACTTAATTGTAATTTTTTTATAATGTGATTGTAGTTCCGTTGTTGTGTTTTTTTTTTTTTTTAGCTTATCTAGAAATGCCGGAGAATATCGTGTGCTGTTTCTAGATAAACAGAACAGAGATGGCGCTGGGTGTAGCACGTGTGTCTGTCTGTCTGTGTGTCTGTTTTTACCGGCACACCTTTCTGAAAAGCCAGTAGTCAACCGTAAATTCACATAGGCCTACATTTTTTGAGGAGAGTTTAGAACCTATGTCATGTTTGACTAAGTACTGTCATGTCACTAATCGACACACCTGTGCACATTAAGGCCAAATAGGCAAAATGACTCTGTGCAAAATAGTGAAAAATAAATAAAGGTGGAACGACAAATACATATTATTCCGTAGCCTACAATATAAGGTTTAGATAGATAGACAATACATACATTGATAGCATAATATAGACACACACAAGAAATCATACACTGTAGGAGGAAACAGACAATTTTGAGTCATTGAGTCATGAGTCATTTGTCAGTACCAAGTGAAAGCACCAGAGGGCACTAATGTTGTATTTTTTACTGAACAGTACGCAAGGCATATGCTGACCCGTTCTTATTATACACCCAAGATCCCGACCCGTCTCATGTTCACAGTGGAGAAGGTCTGTGGAAAGTTACCACAAACTATCTGATGAGTGTCTGGCACAGCGAGGGCTAGAGGTTTTTAAATACAGCCATAAAAAAGGAAACCAGAAACCAATGAAATCAATATCTTGATGTTTCTCACAAATTTATTTTATTATGAAAAAAGCACCAAGTTGATGATACATATTATGCATGCCTTGCTATTCATTGTAGCAATTGACAATTATGTCATGATCACCCCTTCATAACAGGTCATATCGGGTCATATACCATCACAGGTATCACCCCTTCACATTTTCATGATGCCATTCACCCCTTCATAAAGGGGTTAACCCTTTAGAATGGCATTCACCCTTTCATAAAAGACATCCCTTCTATAATGGAATTAACCCTTTCACAAACACCCCTTCATAAAGGGATTCACCCATTCATAAAGAGTTCACCCCTTTATAAAAGGTGTCACCTTTTCATAATGGCATTCACGCCTTCATAAAGGTTTCACCCTTTCGTAAAGGGTTCACCCCTTCACAATGGGGGGTTCTGGATGACCCTTGTAACCCATCATTGATGAAGGAGGCTAGCACTGCTGAGCAAGCGCTTTTCAGACTTTTTTTTTTTGCTGCATTACTAACGCACCTCGGGCTGAATTGCCAGCCAATATAAATAGTGTCATCGTTTACATGAAATGAACATCAGACAAAACGTGTCAACATGTCTTGAAGCACATGCATACAAAAGCAAATCACGTATACGAAGCAGAAAAACTAAAACAAAACGTTTCTGAAACTAGTTTTTAAGAAAGTACAATTCATTGGATTATTTTGTAGAAAATAATTTGGCACATGGCAGTTTAAAGCTCTTCAAATCCGATGATGCTTGGAGGGCACTGCCCCCCCCCCCCCCCCCCCCCCCCCCCCCCCCTTTTCAGTTTTTGGTCATGTGATGTAAACAAATGGTTGACTCAACTGAAAACACTGATTTCAATTCCCTGGGATCAAACACTGTGACTAACATTGTTAATAATTGTCATATTAATCATGGTATGAATCTGTATGGTATCCATACAGATTCAGACCAGTAAACACAATGTCTGTGTGTTGATATCAATGTATGTTAATATCTTCAATTAGCTAATTTGTTTGCCTAACTAAGGATCTGCTTACCCAAGACTGATTATTACTATTTCTACTTCTGTACATAAATGACTTATTCTGAATTTTAACACTGTATCTAGTTTATTTATCAGATTTTCACAAGTTGTTTATCAGTTGGAATCTTCATAGCAAACATCAAGCTTATTGTTGTCCTAATGCTCTGCCTAACCACGGTGCACAAATAGTATAGATTGTAGGTTAAAAGTAAGTTAGTGTTTGATGTCATATGTCACATATTGGCACTAAATTTGACATGTGGATTTTAAGGCTTTGGTTGGATGGCCAAACATTTCATTGAACTTGTTAAAATCTTTTCAGCATTCAAAATAAACAGCGGTTTTCAAGCAATGTTATAGTATTTAACAAAAAACTTTCCATGATGATTTACTTTTCATTGTTTAATATGAAAAATAAAGGTCCAGTAAGTCAACAATTTAAGTTAATTATAGCTCCATATGCTATTTCTTCTTTGGTAACAGTCATAATAATGACCAAAATGCGAAAATGCAATTTGAACTTAAATTCTTCTTGACCAAATTCTTCCCTGCAATCGTTTGAATTGTTTTCTAACCGAATCAAACTCCTTTGCGACTGGAGATAGCGTCCGACGTTTGCATTCTGTGCCTAGCGCTGACCTACAAAGCCAGCTTGCTTGTTTTTCTTTGGTTTGTCTGTCACAGGCAGCATGTCCTTGATTCCTTCGTAAAATGTAGAGGTAGATACAACTCATCATATCCGCAGTGAGCTGGACAACACTGGCGGCCTCCTGGACTCCTTGCTGCCTTGCTTCCACGGTGAAATCTTTTTTTTTTTTTATGGAAAACAAGTGTCCTTTTAACTTCAATGGGTTGGGGGGGAGAAAAAAAAAAAAACGGTCTTACCGAAATAGAACAACAAATTTAAACTCCGACGTTGTGGTGTTTAGCTTTTCATGCGGGC
>JAXIVH010000006.1:10155780-10228280 GCA_036785325.1 Urophycis tenuis
TCTTGGACCTTTATTCATTATCTCTGCTCTGAGAAGCCACGCGTCCTCAAACCTGACACTAACCCTCCCAGCTGTTGTTGATGGGAGACACTTTCATACAAAGCGACTTGAACAATGAACTCACGTACAGTACATGTCACTCGGGAGGAGGAGGTAGGGGGACCAGACATCCTGGTCAAGGACGCAAAAAAAGGTAGGCTGTGGACATGAGGTTGCATTTTGGCTACGAGTACATCGCCTTAGCCACACAAAACGCTGCCGAGACTGAGTAAAGGTCCCAGATATCTAATATCTAAGGGTTCCAGTATCAAGAGAGAGGCTGAAATGGAGAGAATCTTGCCTGGCCCACCCCTGGTAAACCAGACCCCGCAGGCCCTTCCAGGCCACAAATAAAGCATGGCCCTGGGCCAATGGTGGACCCCAAATACCACCTATATCTCTTTCGTTGAGATGGAGGTCCGCACAATAACATCCAGATATTTCTATATGATGTACAATGAATGGAAATGTCGAGATATACATGGAAGTGTCCACATGCAAAGCATCTCCATGTTGAATGTAGGCGGACAAATATCTCCATCTTTTGTCTCTATCGAGGAAATGTATTGCGGACCATCTTTTAATATCTCTATCACAGAGATGAGTGTGGGAGATCTCCATGTTTTATATAGCTGGCGCTGAGATGATTAAAAAACAATCAGTTCCACGTTCTCCCTGCTTAGTTCTGTGTGTGTGTGTGTGTGTGTGTGTGTGTCCCGGCCCAATGTTCATGCTCATCCGAGCAACACAGATCCCACATGGTACTCTACCCATGGGTTACCTCTCAGACTGGAAGAGAAGCGAAGCCCCGTCCTCTGGGCAGTGGTGCTAAACAACGCAGCGAGCGTATCAGAATGCGGAGCCATGTGCTGTTTGACCAGACTTTTGGATGGGTTCATTGCCTCCATAAACGGTGTTTGTTTTACCTCACTCATCATAAGTGACATAACACGTCGGTTAGTTTGTGTTGTTTTGGCCTGTAGTGTAGTAGACTCCCTGCTCACAGGCCCTGTTCCACGCGGGCTTCTGTGTTCACCGGCCTGGTTTCCGTACCGAGAAGTCAATGCCAGTGACAGTCAGTCACTCAGAGTATCACACAGTGGGTTTAACTATTGAAGGATGCTAAAAACAGATGTATGAAACCTGTAATATTTAGCGCACGGGTGCCACAAATGAAGAAAAAAAAAAAAAGTGTCTTTTGGACAAGGCTTGCACTATATTTAACTCTACAGCACAGCGCTTCTCATTGTTCTATATTGGTCGTTTACTTTGGTCTCATTGGTCCACTGAGGTGCAGACCAATGTGTGTGTTGGTGTGTGTGTGTGTGTGCGTGCGTGTGTGTATATCTCCGTGTGTTTGCATCGCTGTTCTCGTTGATGTGTGTTTTCTGCACATAAGTGTGTGTGTATCTTTCTGTTTGGCAGGGTCTCATGTCAGACAGGGTCAGGGTCTGTCTGTCTGTCTGTCTGTCTCTCTGTCTGTCTGTCTGTCTGTCTGTCTGTCTGTCTGTCTGTCTGTCTGTCTGTCTGTCTGTCTGTCTGTCTGTCGGTCTGTCCCTCTGTCTCTCCGTCTCTGAGTGCAGGTGGACGTGAGAGGCTGGTACTCACAGGAAGAGGACGATGCCGGTGTTGGACATGGCGTAGGACAGACCCAGGATCCCACTCCCCATGATGGCGTTACTCAGGTTGAAGGCCGACATGCCGAACGACGTTTTGCCTTCAAACTGTCACACGTACATTAAGCATCTTTAATAACGTTTTTTTTTTAATGTTGAAATGATAACATTCAAGGAAATAGTCGATGTGCTATATTATATTCATTTGTGTAATATAGCGTACAAATGAAACAGATGCACCTCATATATAACTGAAAGTTATATATTTTAATACATTTTTACATGTTGAATAATGTAATAATGTAATGTAATAACGCAATTTGTGATTTCATGCATGCTTTTAATGTTCTCGCTTTAATATTGAGGTTCACTTGGGAAATTACTTCACGTGCTAAACTCAGGGCAGTTGTGGATCTTGTAATCGAAAATATCCAATGAAATCCAACTCGGTCTCACTCACATCAGTGAACTGTGGTTTCTTAAAGCCATCGCTCTTCTCTGGAAGGAAGGACTCTTCCTCAGGCTGTATTCTGAAACAAAAACAGCAATAAGAACATCAACAGCACACATCTACAATGAACCATAACGTTGACAAACAAGATTAAACAGATAACTTTATCAATCATTTAAACCACAGCGCTAAGCCAAACTACACACAAATGATGCAACCGGTGGATCTGATTGTCGCTGGCCATTGGCCAATTACATCCCCTGCCTCCAATATGAGCCAATCAGAGCCAAGCACGGTTGCATACTAACAGTGTGTTCTTCAAGAAATTCTGCTAACTCTTGGTAACTCTTTAACAGCTTTGGTGATAAACTCGCAATGTGTATGATTGAGCCCCTCTCAGTTAGTAGGAGGGACACACTTAGAATAATGAAAAAAAACCTCAATAACATATGTTGGCCTCTCGAACTGTAGCTCGGCTGGCTGGCTAGCATGAGGTGGGCGGGGCTTGGAAGTGTCAATGGAAAGATTCTTGTAAACAAAGAGAGAGGTACGGGCTGGCTAGCATGTTCATTTGTAGATCTTATCAGTTATAGGATGTGACTTTATCGATAACATTATTGAAATCACGATTGATCAGCAGATTAACTAGGTTCATTTAAGGCAGGAGCAAGCTAAAATGTTACACATTACAGCTTTGAAGTTAATGTTTCGTTGGATGGAAAACATTTTGTGGAAATGACTTGATAACATTTGCCCTTTTTCTCCATGCTTACCATTGCAAAATGTTGTTGTTCTTCTTATCACTACTGTGTGTTTTCTTATGGAGATGACTCGCCCCATGTCACAAGAATTTGAGAATGATCCTCTTGTACTACACGTCTGATAATGAAACACGATGACGTGAAGGTAAACATACCCTTTGTCCAATGTTTCATATTCATGGTGACTACCATTGGACATCTTCTGCAACTCCATGATGTCTTCAGGTGCTGGTGCTTCTGGGTGGGTGTCAAGGTACAACTCTGGAACACGATGGTCCTGTTTTCAAGGAAATACATGAACATAGACACAATTAATTGCAGATTTAACATTTCTTGAGCAGGGCTGGTCACAAACACAAGGAATAAGTTAATTTGAGGATGTTTTTTTTTCTTCGTTTTTTTTTTTCTCATAAGCTACCAGTATTGGCAAACATTGGGTTGGTTAATGATAATGTTGTGTCCGCGAAACAGAAACCCACATCTGACATTCCCTGTGGTTCTGGAAAACGCACAAAGTTCCCCTTAAACTCCTGGTCAGATTGAAATAGCCAGTAATCGACTGCTATTTAAATAAAATTTGCTTATTTTGGCATCACTGTAATGTAATTACATACAGCAATTAAAATACAGCACATAAAACCAAGAGCATAACGTTATTTGTAAACACCTTGAGGAAGATCACATCAAAAGTACACTTACCATCTTTTTTCCACAGCGTTAACTATTTAATCTATTATTATACTGTGTATACGTACTGCTGACAGTGGATTTATTTTCGTCTCAGCAGAGTGAGGTGAGGAGGACGCCATGTACAGGGTTGGGGACACTTTGGTCATCATAAGCCAAACACACACACACACACACACACACACACACCCACACCCACACACACCCATACACACCCACACACACACATACAAACACACACACCCACACACACCCACACACACCCACACACACACATACAAACACACACACACACACCCACACACACACACACACACACCCACACACACCCATACACACCCACACACACACATACAAACACGTACACACACACACACATACAAACAGACACACAACCACACAAGCATACATACACACACACATACAAACAGACACACAACCACACAAGCATACATACACACACGCACACACACACATTTAATGTCCACAATGTCCTCCCCCCCCACACACACACACACCATTGTCCTCAGTTTACGAGCTCTGGTGAAGTCGTTTGAAGTTTGCATCGTTGACCTTCCAAGGCCAACATGGTAACGTTGTCTCACCAGGCATAGCTGCTTCACTGTACTGGCAGTGTTCTGCATTCACCTGCCCTGTCTGCAGTGAGCTGTGTCTGCCTTACCTTTACATTACATTTAGTCATTAAGGTGTTCATCCAATGAGGATAACAATCAAGGGTGTTCATCCAATGAGGAGAACAATCAAGGGATACGATCCTCATGCAGTAGAAAGTTACAGTGCTGCACAGCACAACTTAGCGTAAAAAAAAAAAACTTGACAGCGCGCGGGATAGAAATCTGAGATACAACAAGGTTATCATGTATTTTCGCAGGCACTCTTATACAAACTGACTTGTGTCGAATTCAGATAGATGCCACAAAGGAGCAGCTAGAGGTTGGTGAGGCCTCTTGCTCAACGGTGTGGACATTGGGGATCGAACCCACTACCTTTCAGCTGGTAGTCGTACACCCGACATCCACTTCACTACCCTGTAAGTATAGATAGCTGTGCGCTTTGTTCAATAACACTAGGACCCAGTTCTCATATTCACCGCGTTGGCAGCACTCTGAGTCTGGGAAGAGGCCATCACTGGGGAGGAAATCTGAATTCACTCCAATAAAAATAAGCTCTCACTAATTTCCATGTCTGCTTGAAAAATGTCAACCGACCTCGACCGGGAAAGCTGAGTTCATCCCTGACACTTTATGGGGGTATTTTTTCCTACGCAGAACTCAAAAAGACCACAATGGTTGTGAGTTCACTGCTTCTTAATCATTCTCTCAGTGGTGAAATGCAGTAATGTGTAAAGAAAATTAGTAAAGAAAGCTGTCCTCAATACAATAAAATGGACAACCCATTAAGCACTCATTGGCAGACCACCATGGTATCTTGCGATTGGGTCAATGCAAAGGATACAGTTGCCTGTTCCTTTGTCAATCATTTGACCACTTGTGTGTATTCTACTGGTTACACACAGCACTAAACGGTCTGGAAATAGAGGATAAGTGAGTGGAATTCAGTACAGCGGCAACAGAAACACATACCATTGTTGTTTTTTCTAACTTAACAGTCTCTCTCTCTCTCTCTCTCTCTCTCTCTCTCTCTCTCTCTCTCTCTCTCTCTCTCTCTCTCCTCTTGCTCTCTCTAACTCTATCGATTTCTCTTGTCGCTCACTCTTCCAGTCTATCAATGTCTATTTCTCTGGCTTCTGAAAATATATGGCTTGGTTCTCTTGGGTCACGGGAGGGGAAACCAGTGTTTGTCTAACCCTGAGCCTTACCTTTTATGTTTCACATGTGTTGTATGTAGAGTCAGCTTGTGTGGTTTTTAAAGTCAGGGCAAACAGATCTGAGGTGATCTGAGGTATACACCTTAGAAACTAACTGTACTGGGCTGAGAGTTGGGGTCTTTGGTAGGAAGTTCTCAGCATGCTAATCCCGGGGTCCGCCCGGTGCTGAAGCCCCATTGTTCTGACCTTGATTAAACAACCATATTGCTTTGACTCTATGGCCCAACAGTGGACACTTGCATCCACTGTTGGCCATAGAGTGTGATAGAGCCATAGAAACCATAGAGTGTGCTATAGAGTTTGATTATCCTTAGACATTCCTCCATATTTACCAGAAACCTTTGACAAATTGAATTTCACTCACACACACAAAAAAACGATACACAAATTTGACAGGGACGTCAAATGAAACGTGTACATTCTGCTCTATTTAGCCAGAGGTATCCAGCCAAAGTGTGCTCCACAGGGCGTTTGGACGGTCTGTGAAGTGTGGCAGCTCGGAGTGGTGGGCCTAAGTATAGCACAGGTCAAACAAAACTGCCTGGAATGTGCCAGACATGGGATGTGCCAAAGACGTCTGTCTTCAGGTTGAGTAATGGATGTTGAGGAGAAGTGACTGGCCCATTGTAAACCCTAGGTTAATCACTACTAAATACACGATCTCCAACACGCACACATTGTTAGAGAGTAGAGGAAATTTCCACTATGATCAGAAGGGACACCACTACAGTCGCTGGTATGTATCAGGTCCGGCTTTCTATTCCAGGCCGGCCGACATTTATAATAACCACCCCCTGGAATAGACCGTCATGTATATCAAGTTGCTATACGAGCCAAAGTCAAGAGCCCACCACTGTTGTGTTAAAGTACACTGCTAAGAACACAATCCCCTGTTTTTGGAAAGCTCTGGTTTTTAAAACTTGAGCGAACCAGATCCATGTTGAATGTTCCAAAGGACACGACCAGTCGGAGAGGATATTGTGGGCCGTGTCCGTGGTTGGACCTACAGACATTGGTAAGGAGGGTTGGCAGGGGGAGTGTGTGTGGGACACACACACACATACATTTTCTGTGTACAGGAAGGGGGTGGGGGTTTCCAGACTGTGTTCAGAGTAGCAGGCCCTGAACTGTTCTGCAGGCAGGCACAGAGACGTGTAGAGTTACGCCTTACATAATATTGTCAGTTTCCGTGGCCGCGGCTGTGGACGTCGCGTTGCAGATTGTGGTGGCAGTTGCTCTGTAATCTTAGAATCTACAACTGACTGGGGATGGACGGCCGATGTCAAGCTCTGACACAACCTTAGCAAAATGTGCGGCGTCTGCTATCTGATCTGCTTGGTTCTTTCACGCTTACTTTACCCTCTATATTTATTTGTTGTTTTTCTTTTTTTCTTCTTTGCAACACAGAACAGCACAGAAGCAATTCACAAATGTGTACGAGGCTTTCTCTGCTCACCGAATCGACTGCGATAAATTGTTTCTCTGAATACTTGGACTAACTACCGTTGAATTAGGAACAGAAGTCATGTCTGTTGAACTAAGTCCATGAACTCCCTGTAGCACATGTCATAGTTTGCGGTGCAAAAAAGTCACAGCTGTATTTTTCCATGTGGCAGCTCAAATGTATTAGGCCTATTTATTCAGTTGTTGTCAGATATTGAGGATCAGTAATAAGTATAAAAACTCAACAAAACACACAACCATTTTCAGAGTCTGTAGCCAACAAGAGGACATTGACAAGACAAAACACCCACCAGTCTCAAATGTAAGGATCCAGCATGAAAGGGGGCAGAAATAACAAAAAACCGACAGAACAAAACAAAAACAAAAGACCAATCAATATATCAGCGCAGATGAAAAAAAAACCCCACACACACAAAAATTCTCGGAAAAACTCATCTGAGTGACAAAGTCACAATAAGCCAGGTCAGCCTGGAAGCCGAATCAGTATTTTGACAGGGGCTAAACACACACACACACACACAGCACTTCAGTGCTCCCGTTCGCCTCCCTCCTTAGGAAGACATTCTCCGTAGGGAAAACCACGTGGCAGAGGAGCTGGAAGTTAGGAAAAGAGAAACTCACCTACCTCTGGACACTGGGGGTCTTCGAGAGTGTGGGAGGAAGGACAGACAGGTCCTGCCGGTAAGGCTGGAGAAAGGTAGCGTTGCAGAAGACAGGTGAGAGGGTTTGCTTAGCTCCAGAGGTACAGCTGGCTCAGGGGTGTTTAGAAAAGCCAGTAAGGGGGAGAGGAAGGGGACAGAAAAAGAGAGTCTCAACAGGCAGGAGGGGAAGAGAGAGGGTGGGAGGGAGGGAGGAAGGGAGGGAGGAGGAGGAGGAGACAGGCACATGGGGAGAAAGGCAGCCCGAAGAGAAAAAAAAAAGGAGGGTTTCTCATTGGTCTCAAGTTACTTGCACTTGCACGAAGAACACGCCCCCATTCTGCGAAAAATGAAAAATAAAACACACACACACACACACACTCTCACACACACACACACACACTCACACAAGGCATGTTTCTGCTGGGTGGCTGTGGGGGAAGTTCTCTGGTTGCTTATGGCCAGGCTTATGGAATTGTTCCTTTGCAGAGTGGACCCTCGGATCCAAAACCACACACACATGCACAGCTGCATGCAGAAGTGTGAACACACACGCACACACACACAGACACACACACACACACACACACAGACACACACACACAGACACAGACACACACGCACACACACACAGACACACACACACACACACACACACACACACACACACACAGACACACACACACACACACACACACACACACACACACACACACACACACACACACACACACACACACACACACACACACATGCCCAGACACCTCGGGACAGACATTATAGGTAATAAACACGGAGGGGTGATGAGCTCTCCGTTGCATAAGGAGCAGCTCAGAGGTTTGACGAGACAAACCACACAAGAGGGACAAAGTGGGAACGAGTACAGCAGCAAAGTAAATACCCCGAGTACGGCCCAGAATATTTCCAACTGCACCAGAACAACTCTGTGTCAACACCAGATGGTGGAGGACAAGGGCATTCCCATGCCCATTTGGGGGTGGTGGTGGTGGTGGTGGTGGTGGGGTGACAGTTTGTACACAGACATCAACATTACTTTTACTCTCATAATCACCCTCGCTCACGCCTGAGCGAGCGCTAGCCTGAGTGGTCTTTAGCGGGGCGGTCTTGTTTATGCCTGTAACCCTGTGCGCCGTAGTTTCCATTGCTAGCCTGCAGCGTAACAGTAACTCTTACAGGAACCGTAATAACAACAACTATGATAATAAAAAGAATATTAAGAAGAAGAATAATGATAATAATAATAACAATAATAATAATAATGATATAATGAATCTTTTACACTTTTTCTGTCTATATGGTAAATGCGATTTCAAGGACTGTGTGCTCCACCATGGCAGACCTGCATGGTACGAGACAGTTGATCATCCCTCCTTGTCAAACCTTGTTAACTAATCAGGGCCCTGTGTCATCTGAAGCTCCCGAGACTCCCTGGCTCTCCCTGACAGGGTCCAGTGACACTGACAACTGAGTCAAGCACAATATTGAGCAGTGTATCCGGAACAACAGTTACGGGGGACCAGGAAAAACGGTTGCATAGGAGTGATCTCACTGGTGGGCCCCCACTCGTTCAGAGTCTCCTTCCCTGTGGCCCCTGATGTGTAAGGGTCCATTCGCCCATTTTGAGAATAAAAGTGGAGAAGGCCTGTGTGTATAGGTTTACAGGATAGCTATGTTTTAATACCGGGTTTTAAATTGAGAAATTGAAGAATTGCATGTAAAAGGAGTTATAAAATAAGAAAGAAAAGGCAGATAACCTGTCCGGTTTATGCACACAGATGCTAGTTTTAGAATTTTGTCGTTGTTAAACTGCTATGAATAAATATTATTCTGCTCATTTAGTAAGGACTTGGCAGCTTGCTTCAGTGACTCGGTATTTCCCTGTGCTACTTAAAATAAACAATTACTTCATTTGTGCGTCTAATATTAGGCCTATTGAAGAATTCAGGATCTTCTGCTTATTTGCGACCTGAGTGGTACATATTTTCAATTGCGGAGCTATTTGGCTATTGGTGCGCCATTAAGTATTAATGGCATTAATGCAATTTAAATATTCTTCTGTAATCTACAATCCATTAGATAAAAAAAAAAAAAAGCTAGGGTAAACTACAAACCACGTTCACCAATGCATAATGACATAATAAAAAAAATGTCAACCAAAGGTACAACTAAAACGAAACTTAAGTTGATTTTGATTGCTCGGCTGTTGCCCTTAATTAGGCTGTCGAGCCATTCTCTAATTGGCCTGACGGATCTACACAACATGTGACCAAACGAGATGCACATGATTTCCAACACCGGTGCGGTGCCCGTTCAAAACAGGCCTGTGTGCGTAGCCCTCCGTGTAACTGCTTGGCATCCTGTGTTGCTGCCTGCAGTTTTCTTGAGAACCGCTCATCCAAACAACTCGGAAGCTCCACACTCGCCTTACTGGGTCCTCGCAAAAATACATTGTCGAGAAAGTCGAAAGACAGACAAACATCCAGAGACTAGTCTAATGATAGTTAGATTATGTGATTTGTGCTCTGAAAGACATCACGTTACCAGAAGAAGAACACAGTAAATGATATCAGATAATACGATAAATTAGACTGATGCCAGCTCGTAAAGAGCTCCACTTCGGTATTTGAAAACGCTTGAAAGAAGGGACGCTGGCGACATCAGGTGGTAAAACGCGTGCCCTGCAGGTCGTCCTTTTCCTCGCTGGTCTCGTCTGTTGCCCAGCGGTTCTGTTGGTGTGTGCGGCTGTTCTGCGATCAAGTTGACACATGTCAGCAGACTCAGCACTGCCAGCAGCAAACATCAAGTTTTGGGTTTGGTTGAACCATCAAGGGTTATCGCCTTGTTGCCAATTATTATCTACTTGTGTTATATGGGTTAGATTAAAAGTATCTAAACTAAACCATATACTGTGCTATTTAGGGTAGTGCCATGGGGAGGGACCTGGGAATGACAGGGTTAACTGTTTTATTTGGTCATGCGACTCCCAAAGAGAATTCCCGCGAAGCACCGCGGGAGTTGGAGTTTTGTACGTGTGTTCGCCTACCTTGCGTCCTCAAACTGTCACCTATTAAAAACTTCACCTCCCACAAACCCCACGCGCTACGAGCGCTGTATGACTTCCTCTGTGATCTCGATTAGATGCTGAAAGAAATGTCTGTGTGCGAGGGTAGCTGCTAAACTAAACGACCTGGGGACTTTCATTGCTCAGTGCAAATATATCCAGCAAGTCGGACGAGATGCCCTGCTAAAAAGCACATCGGACGGAGTCTGTAACGCTCGGGCCATGGGTGTCACCGCTCCTCATTAGCAGCTCTCCCCGCATCAGGCTGGCTACTGGGCTAGCATGATTTTATCAAATGCTAAACACATCATCCAGTCGTTTGACATCAGCTGAGCTTCCCTTTGCCGCTGTCATTTCGTCTCGCAGGTCGACAGTAAACGTGTACAATGGAGGAAGTTGATAAGATTTTGATCCACGCACTCAGGCAGAGCGGCACGTACGTATGCATTCGAACTTGGTTGCCAGTCAACGTTAGAATTGGTCTGCCCAGGCTACAGCCTATCCAGTCTGCTCTGGACCGGTTCTGCATGCAGTTTAGACTTGAATAGGCATGTTTGTAGCCTTCTGTACTGTACGTGACATAGTTATTGACATGTGTGTGCCAGTCTTGACAATTGCACAGCACCAGCCGCTCCCACGAATCGTTAATTCATGTGTACCTTTTAAGAAGTGATTGGTATGAATGATTATGGTATGTAGTTATATAGTTATATGCATGTCTGGGTGTTTCGAGTATTGCCAGCCAAATAGCATTTGAGGCAAGTCCAAAAGTGCCCCCAAAACAGGGGATATCTCCTTGGTCACTTATGGAACTGTGTATTCAGACACCCCTATTCATCTAGTTGTACGTGTCCATCTTGCGACCGTAGAGAGGTGCCTGATGACGTCCAGAGTGTGAAACAGTTCACCAGCGAGCTGATCGTAGAAGCAGTGGTGCGATGCGTCCGTGTCATCAACCCAGCCCTGGGAGGGGGCCTGTCGCCGACGCTGCCCCCTGGCATGTCTGCCCGTTTCCGGGTAGGGATGGGCCTGGCCCAGGCCTGTCAGGTAAGCGGTCTCTCACGCTGATTGTTAGAATGTTTGGCTTGACTTTGGGTTCTCTGACATGTGGAGCAGGTCAGGGCATGGTTGTTTTACAATGCGGTGTGAGCATGTATAAAGGCTCGGAATGCAGTCTATTTGTTGTATTCAGACCACGTTTGGAATAGAGTGTGAACAGATATAAACACATGGAATGCTGTTTTGGTTATAATCAGGGCTTGTTTGAGTGCAGTGTGGACTGATGGAAAACGCATCCAATCCAGTTTCTTTCTGTAGTCACATCTGTAAAGTCCAGTGTGTGAACAGATGCATGTAAACGCATGGAATCCAGTCTCTTACTATCATAAGATTTGGGTCTCTCCAGGATGTGGAAGTGAGTCATTATTTCCAACCATCACGTGGTCTGCAATCTGCATGCTTTGTCATTTACATTTATTGATGTAGAATCAAATGATGTTGGCTACATTCCATGAGTGCTTGGAGCAGCCAAAACTATTTAAACGATCATTGAATGCTGTGAGTCGACTGAACTCGTGATGTATGCAAATCATTTACCCCCCCCCCCCCTACGGGTCATGCATGGGGTTTAGGATGTGTTAAGATTGTATCTGAAGGGAAATGTTTTGATGTAACGGCTCAATCTTTGCACAAAAAAAACCATCCAACATCACAGTGTAATGTCTATTACATTATAATACAACTGGGGAAAAAAAGGATTGAAGTTAATATGCAATAACTACTGATTAACCGTTTTCAAATGCAAAACAAAACCATTTATTATAATATTATTAGCCCTGGGTTTAGGGCTGCACAGTTTGCCTCAATGCATGGGTACTGTGATGTAGTTACATGATTGGCTTCCCTGTGGTTTTATTTACATCATGTGTTGGTCACATGCAGCCAGTGTGAACTAAACACGATGCACCACAAGCACCAAGAGCGAGCCAATCATTAACTATAAACGTGAGTTTGCCGGTGATTCAAGCTAAATGGAAGTAATGGGAAAACTGCTAACCTTGACCGTGTGCCCTTAAATGGAGTGGGACGTTTGCAGGGCACTGCTGTAAAATGTCAGCCAGACAACCTGTTTCACTGAGAAGTGACTGAGCAGCTTTAACCGTACCACACTCACACATCTCACACCACAAACACATACTAGTACTCTTTCAACGCCTATAATACCCCCACTTGAAATGCCATGTATGATTTTGTTCAGTCCGTTTCGCTATGAATCCCAATGATTAATTCTAATTGGTTCAATAGAGTGTAATACCCTACGAGATGATCCAGGGGCCTTCATAGTGTCTTGTTCTTGCAGGACCTGGGCTACAAGGGGGAGATCGGCTACCAGACCTTCCTGTACAGCAATGAGCCAGAGATCCGCTCCCTGCTCATGTTCCTGGTGGAGAAGCTGCCCAGAGAGAGCTCAGAGGCCTCGGATCAACCCGCAGGCCAGTCTGCTGCGCTTGCATGGTCCTCTCTATCATGACACTCTTAACCCCCCCCCCCCTCTCCGTCACAATACATAGACCTCTCCATCACAATACATAGACCTCTCCATCATCATACATAGACCCCTCCATCACAACACAGGTCCACATCACATCACATTGAGCCTGTATCACAATACAAAGACCCCTCTTCATCACAATGCATAGGCCCACCATCAGAACACATTGAGCCTGTATCGCAATGCAGTGACCCCTCTTCCTCACATTTGTCATTGTGGTTGGGTTTGAACATTGAAGTGCACACATTTTTAAGAAGGAGGCACCAGCACTGCGAAATGTAATTTCTCCTTGTACTGTTCCAGGTAAATCTGTGGTTCTCCAGAGGGCCATCGCAGCTAAAATCAAAGCCCAGCTTGCCCTGCCTTGGCTGCCTCCAAACTGCAGGCTGCCTCTCCTTTGTAAAACACAGGTAACACTCCCTTACCAGTAGCACTACTGGTTCACTAAAGAACCTAATCTGTATAAATGACTAATAATGACATCTAATAGCTATTAGTATTAACAGGAGTAGCTTGTGTTATTGGTTGGTGGCGTCTGGATTTAGAATCGGAGCTCTTATCGGTTGCTTTTGCTGTTGTTTTCAGGGTGCTGGACCGTCCCTGAGTTTCCGAGCTCAGCCGCTGAGTTTACCGTACAGCACCAAATCTACAGGGAAGGCGGCACCGAAAGGTGGGTGGCTGGGTTTGCTGTTTGACCTCATGGGCCACAGAAACGGAGCAGTGGGATCGTCTAGCTTTGAGGGCGGTCGACTCCCGGCCGCAAGCTTCCCAGCTTCCTGGTCGGCATTCCGCAGGGAGATGCCTAATACTGTAGCTTCAACATATTAGACTGAACACTACAATAGTCGAGTTTCTGCCTGCTGCTGTGTTTTTACTTTAGTGATTAAAACTAACTAATTAAATTAACTCTCATAATCCACCGGTGAATTCTCTCAAAATGCTATTTAAAGGCTGAGTTATGCTTAAGTTATGCTTCCGCGTTGACGCAATGCTAGGGGGCTTACGGACCCATTACGTCCTTGCGGACCCCCCTTGCGTCCACCGCAAGGGCCTGACGTGCACCTCCCAAAAATCCTAGACGTACGTCGTGGCGACGCAACACCAACGCAGCAGCGTTGGCTGTGATTGGTTCGCGAACTACATCCGCTGGAGACCGCTTTTCCGGTTTCCACTCATAAACACCGCCACGGTGTGTTAAATGCTTCGACTGATTGGCAACAACATATATAACATATATAACATATATAACTTTTGCCTTCATGTCTGTAAACTTTTTTTTTACTCGCTAGTAATCCATATGTAGTGACCAGAATGGTCATTCTGGTCGCCCTCTACCGGTGTGGCATTGAATTGCATTTCAACACGTAAACCCCACGCAGAACCATCACAGTCTCATGACTGCGTCCAAGCAACTATGTGGCCATTGCGTAATCACTACGCGGAACTATAACCGGCGCTTAACAGCGAAAAAAACACTCACAAAAAGTCCTACGTGGCAAAAGTCTCACTGCAACATTTTTCTCCCCAAACTCGTTCTCGCCTTCTGGCCCTCCCAGAGGTGAGGGACTACCAGCGCGAGGTCCTGCCGCCCGTCACGTCGCAGCCCTCCCACCAGGGGGCGGTGGCGGCCTCGCTGCTGGAGCAGCACGCCGCCGAGCTCAGCGCTGCTCAGGAGTGGGACAGCGAGTGGAACAGCCAGGGCCTGCTGTCCCGCCTCACGCCGGAGGTAGGGACCCTCCATGGCCCGTCACAGGTCATGTGATGCTTTAAACAAATCTGATTGTTTGTTGTTGTTTTTTTTTAGTGGATGATCACAAAAGGTGTGTAGTACTAGTGTGTGTTAAATGTATATATTTTGGTCTATAGGGTTGCTCTTGTGTCAATCTCCTTATTTTTTATTCAGTTTGAACGATAATGAAGACGTTTCTGTCGTGATAACGTTGTATCAGTGTAATTAATTTCATGTTTGTCACAGTTTTCACAGATTGGTCGATTAGTCCCTATTGAACAGATTAGCCCGTTTTCATATTCCGTTCCTAAAGATGGAACAGCCGCACCGTTTTCCGGGGCGGCGGCTAATTTCTAAGCCCAGCCGTGCGTTCCCTCCACCAGGAGTACCGGTCCAGGAAGATGGCCCGCCTGCACAAGCGCATCAAGGAGCAGCTGCGCTCCGCCACCGGCGAGGCCGCCCAGGAGAGCTCCGGCGGGCTGGCCGGGTCCGGCTCCGACCTGGCCCAGCTGCTGCTCTCCTTCCAGGGCCCGGCCGCCGGGGACCGCCTGCTGCCCAAGGGCACCCACTTCACCCACACCCAGAAGTTCACCTTTACACAGGCGAGTAAACACACACACGCACATGCACGCAGGCACGCACGCACACACACACATGCAGGCACACACACACACACACACACACACACGCACACACACAAAGCACAACACACACACACGCACGCACGCACGCACGCACGCACGCACACACACACACACATGCAAGCCCACACGCACACACACACACATGCAAGCCCGCACACACACACACACACATGCGAGCCCGCACACACACACACACACACACACACACACACACACACATGCGAGCCCACACACACACAGATACGCACACACACACACACACACACACACACACATGCGAGCCCGCATACACACATGCACATACACACACACACACACACACACACACAGAAAAGTGCATCTAGTTGTGCGGTATGAGAGTTACGTTAACATTGGATTAAACAGCCCTGGTAGTGTGAAGTAAATGTAATAACTTTACTGTAGTAACACGGTGGTGCAAACGCGAGGTCCTCTCTTTACTGTGCTGTCCTTTGTGTCCGAGGAACACACTGCTTTATGTTAGCTTCAGGTTACACAGAGCATGCGCAGTCACACTGTTGAGGCCATGTGCTGATAGACGGTGGTGCTTCGGTGAAGGTGAACAGGTCAAAGGACGGTGAATGTATGAATTCCATGGAGCCCCAGAGGTGAATGAAAGATTTATTTTTTTTAGGAATGATTTCATGCATTTAATAATTAAATAGGGTATTTCATTAAGTAAAACGTGTGCACAGTAAAACATTGTCACCTTCGGGGCTCTGTAGGATTCTGTGATGGGATGCACAACGTTAAATGCAAAGCTGGCTAGTGCTATCATTTTACTTCCACGACACAAAATGGACAGTACTGCATTGCTGTGTGTGTGTGTGTGTGTGTGTGTGTGTGTGTGTGTGTGTGTGTGTGTGTGTGTGTGTGTGTGTGTGTGTGTGTGTGTGTGTGTGTGTGTGTGTGTGTGTGTGTGTGTGTGTGTGTGTGTGTGCGCGCGCGCGGGCGTGCGCGTATGGACCATGTTGTGTGTGTTGGCATTTGTGGTCATCTTTTGTAATCATGACGTGCGCATATCACTGCAGTGTGTGTGTGTGTGTTCACACTCGACTGTACTGTATGTATCCTGCGCCCCGCCGTGTCTTTGGCGTAATCACACTTTCAAACCCGGCCGTCTCTAGGACCCTGGGGTGCTGGTGGAACAGATGGCGGCAGTGGCCAGCTCCATGCCCCTGGGGGGCCAGTCGGAGGGGGAGGTGCAGGCCAGCCAGCAGAAGGAGCTGGCCTCCCTGGAGGAGCAGCTCCAGCAGGTGGCCCTCCGCATCGACCAGCTCACGGGCCACATGAAGCAGATGAACCTCGCCGTGGCCCAGGTGACTCCTCCGCCCGAACCCCACCCAGCACCGCTGGTCGTCCTCTGGGAGAGGAGGGTCTCTCTAGTCGATGACACTCTCAGGTGGACTGACGCCGCCCTCACTTCACCGGGATCGGCCCGCGCTTTCTGGTCCGTGGCACAATGTGGCCACGTTGTGACCATTCAGATGGATAGACGATGTATGAGTGATCTTGGATATGTTATGGAGATAGATGGAGGCGAGGGTACAATGTGCAGGATTCCATTGACAACTGCACTCTCGGAAATTGAATTATAGAGCCGACTCGGGTCCATTAAGTGAATTTGGGGTAGATGTGGTTGATCTGTGTATTATAATATCTAGATCTGATATCTCCAAAGAGTGCTCCAATAGTACAGTGAAAACAAGAAAGAATGCTCCACGTTGTTTGATATATATATATATGGATGGCAGTAATGACACAATCATACCCACCTTGCACAACCCCCCCCCCCCCTCTCCAGGTGACCAATGAGCTGAAGGACCGAGAGCTGTGCAACCAGCAGAAGGAGGACACGATGGAGGTGAAGAAGCAGACCGTGGACCTGCTGCCTGACGCAGAGAACAACCTGGCCAAGCTTCAGGTGAGTCTGGGGGGCGGGTCGTGAGTTAAAGACAGTCTTCCATCCTCCGCCACCCCTACTGGGTTACCATGGCTACCAGGGCCTGGGTTTTACTCCCAATGCTGAATCAACGTGTGTGTTTTCGGAGTAGGCATTTCTATTGCTTCACATATATCACGTCATGTATTCAGAAACGAAATCAAACGGTGCACAACAGCGATGACCCAATTTCATTACCCATGAATAATACGACCTTAAGTACCCTTACACACGCGTCCTCGTCTCCATGTGTGAATAATTCATGTGTTTCATGATTATGAACGGGGGGGCGGTGACGACGATGCGGTTGTTGTGTTTTGTTTTTGACCGCCAGATGCTGGTGGAAGCGAGCGCCAAGAGGGTGGTGAGCCTGGCCACCCAGTGGGAGAAGCACCGGGCGCCTCTCATCGAGGAGCACCGCAGACTCAAAGAGCTCTGCACCAATCAGGACGTGAGTTATCACACTCTTACCAGACTCACACTTCTTACCAGAGCAAATGTACCGGGGGTGGCCCCGGGGGGGGGGTTCCTAGCTCCTGCCCTGCCCCATCGAGGTATGTTCACAGCAACGGGATCTGTTTAATGTTTGACTCCTTCCGCCCACAGATGGAGTCGTCGAGGCAGCTCTCGGAGATCAAGGAACTGCACGAGAAGATCAGGGAGTCTGCGGAGAAGGCCAAGAAGAAGGAGACCCTGTACAAACAGCTGGTGAGCTGGTTTAGAGCTAGTGGTAGCCGCTAGGAGTAGAAGAGTAATTCAAAAAAAAAAAAAAAAAAAGGAAGCAAGGAAGGAACGGAGCGCGCAGCCGTTAGGAAGCTAGGAAGGAACACAGGTAGTTGACCTGTGCGTGGTTGACCTGTGCGTGGTTGACCTCTCTGTGGTTGACCTGTGCGTGGTTGACCTCTCTGTGGTTGACATGTACGTGGTTGACCTCTATGTGGTTGACCTGTATGTGGTTGACCTGTACGTGGCTTACCAGTACGTCTTCCCCACTAGATCTCTGAGCTGGAGAACCTTCCGAAGGACGTCTCTCGCTCGGCCTACACTCTCAGGATCCTGGAGATTGTTGGCAACATCAAGAAGCAAAAAGAGGAGATAACCAAGGTAAGGGGGTCAACAGTTACAGTAGAAAGAATGCCTTGTTGCGTGTATACTAAACGGCTCATGTTATTTTAGTGTTTACTTGAATTACAGTGTGGGTGACATGATTGGCCAGATGAATCCATCCCGGACTGTTTGAAACGGATTGTCCATTGAGCCTGGTATCAGACCATTTAATCAATCGACGTGTAATATACACCCGGGAAGCATGGACTTGGTTCAGAGAATAATTGATTTAGACTTGTTCAATTTCCACGCTTTCTGCATTGTTTGTTTATCCTCAAAGCAAGATCACGGCGAAACGATGACTAAAAAAAAGGCCTTTGAAACCTGTGTCACTGTGTGATGCAGCATTGTGTGTCGATGAATGATCTAGTGAACATTGTTCAGCTCTCTGTGGGGGGATATCTGGAGAGGAGGAGTTCAAATGCAAACAATGGCACTCACTGTTCATTAGATAAGATGTTGGAGGTGTTGATGAATGGCAAACAACAATGCTGCTCTTTTGGTTCAATAATGAATGGTAAGTCCACTGCATTTAACTTGAGCTTGCCTGAGTGTGGCCTCTCAAAGGGCTTTACAATTAGTGCCTCACATTCACCCATTCATACATTCATTCATCCACCAATGGCGGTTTCAGCCATGCTGAGAGCAGTGAGGCTGAGGTGTCTTGGGGTTTCGAACCAGCAACCTTCTGGATGCCGACCAGACAACCTGCTCTACCTCCTGAGCTGCTGCCACCCCACATGCAAACAGGGCTCTCACTGTTCCATAGATAAGGCTGTGAAGTGCTCACGAACACACTGCTCTTTGTTCCTGGTTACTGGCAGATTTTGTCGGACACTAAGGAGCTGCAGAAGGAGATCAACAACCTCACGGGAAAGCTGGACAGAACGTTTGCGGTCACCGATGAACTGGTCTTCAAGGTGAGACGATGGGTCCTGCCTGTGTGCCATTAACATCAACCAGGGTGTGCTGGTTTGGTTTCCCCCTGTGACCCGTGCTAAGAATCTATGCAGTTAGAGTGATTGTAAGGTCTTGAGGAAGTGGAAGTCAAGGGACAAGGGAAATGTGTATCGAACAGCCGCAGCAGTTCACTTAAACTTCCAGTGTAGCTGTAGCATGCTATCTCTCTGGAAATCTAACTACATGTCGAGATGCAGAACCAGAAACGAAATCAGGGATGTGAAGACCCATGGCGTCATCAATTACAAATGTATCATTCAACCCTTACAAGCACAATGCAGCCATGCTTGGCTGTGAATGATGCATTTGAGGAACATGCAGCCCTGATAACATCACCTCAGGTCGTGGTCAGATGATTAGCAGCACGCTGCACGTAGGAGAATTGGGGAAGTGTCGGAACGGTTTCACATCTTTGGGGGGGGACTTTCCTTGAGTAAAGGCTTTGGTTTTAATTTCAAACTGCTATTGGACAGGTTTGTCCATCAGGACTTACAATGAAGTTCAGAAGGTCAGCCTTTTATTGCTGTTGGCCAGACTGTTGTGTACTGTGCGTTTATCCCCTTATTGATCCCTCAAAAAAGCGAATTAAAACAAAGCCTTTCGGGTGTAGAATGTGCCAGGAAAACGACTGACTCCTTAAATTGGTTGATTTTATAAATCCGTTTCATGACTGAATAATGAATCAACTCATTAATGCTCTGCTCCTGAATTTCCTCAGGATGCCAAAAAAGACGAATCCGTCCGAAAATCCTACAAGTACCTGGCTGCTTTGCACGAAGTAAGACAGAATCTCGTCCTTTTTTCTTTTTACAAAACACGTCAACACATGTTTTCTACGGCTGCACTCATGCCCTGTCCCCCTCCACAGAACTGCAACCAGCTGATACAAACCATCGAAGACACCGGTACAATTCTGAGGGAGATTCGGGATTTAGAAGAGCAGGTAACTCGCCCACAACACTCACTCGCCCTTTCCCCCGATGCTAGAATTCTAGAACACAACAATGACCAATAGGATGACTTCCCTGCCCAAACCCAACAAGGATTCTAGAACACAACAATGACCAATAGGATGACTTCCCTGCCCAAACCCAACAAGGATTCTAGAACGCAACAATGACCAATAGGGTGACTTCCCACTCAAAAAACCTGAGTAATTCTAGAACCCAGCAATGACCAATACAATAATTTGGTTTCATCCGGCTAAATGACGAACCCTCCCCCCCCCCCCGACCCATCCCTTCCCATCCCTTCAGATTGAGACGGAGAACGGCAACAAGACGGTGGCCAACCTGGAGAGAATCCTGGAGGACTACAAGGCCATCCGCGAGGAAAACTCCGCGCTGGCGTCCAAAGTGCGGGAAGGCTGATGATGCAGGGAGACGCTGGTGCTTCCCCTTTGTGCCCCCCGGGGTGCCGCCTCCACCTCCAAGGTCACACCACCACAACGCTGTGCGGCACGCTCCCCCACCCCCCCGGACACTGCCGTAGTGGAGACGGGGCAGGGCTGCTTAAGCCCCCCCCCCCCCCCCCATTGGGACGGCAGCACTGCAATCGCTCGACGTCGGAGCGCGAATGGCATTTTTTTTTTTTTTTTTTCCTGGAGAGGCAAGCTAATTGTTTCGGCGGGTTTGTTTTGTATTCCGGGTAAAACGGTGACTTTATATTCCCAAATGCACATGCCCACGGTGGCCAGAGGCCACAGCCGAGGTGCCCTGTGGTGAATGTGGTGCGGCGTGCCCCAAGTACTTCCGAGGAGGACTCCGCGTGCTCCGGACTCCGCGTTTTTTGTTGTTGTTTTTTTTTGTTTTGTAATACCACACTTTTGGTCGCGAGACGCCGGGCAAAATGCGCAGAGGCCCCGTGAGGTCTTTTCTACTTCTTAGAGAGTTTCTACGCATTCCACTTGATTCCGTGGGATGCCGTCGTCCGTGGTGACAGTGGGAGGTTACACTTGTCTCGAACCTGTGATTCGCAGCTAATTACAGCAATCATTCCCACTAATCTACGTTGAGCACTAATGAGAATCATGTTGCAGTTTTTTTTTGTGTTTTTCATTTTGCACCGGTGAAGTGAATGACAGTTTGATTTCAGTTATTCATACCTTTTAATATATATTTTGTGATTTCAATCCTCAAAGTGTTACTCATATGGTATGCCATATAATATTAAAAAGCCTTAAAAAATGTTTGTTGCCAATAACTTAAAAAAAATTGAAATCCTGCCTAGGAATCTACAAACTTTATGTCTAATGCAGTCTATGACTTTCCTTTCTGACATTGATTACATTTTATTTCATTCACTGCAGTGGTCTTACACATGGTAATGTAACCGAATGATTCTGTTTAGTTTTGGTACTGTCATAGAAATAACAAGAATGTAGGCGCCTTGCTTTTATTTGTAGTCTTTTATTTAGGACCCATTTGTAGTTTATTTTAGATAGTTCATGCTGCCTTGAAAGCGAAACGCTGCTTGAAGTATTTTGTCTCTTTGGAACCATGCTCTGTGACTTCTCCTCGTCCGGTGTGGTGGAGAAGAGTCCGTCTGTCCTCAGATACAACGTCCGTCTGTCCATCAACTGATTTATATGAATAAAAACTGGTAGAAATCAATGGCCTAAGTGACTGAATTACACTGTGAAATGTTGGTGACATGGCACGGCACAATCACCCACCCCAAGCTCAAACTCTTGTCTCAAAGGTGTCCTGGTGGTTACTGGAATGTTTAGTTTTTCTCACGGCGTGAACAGCCAACATCACCGAACAAGAAACTGTTTTTTCCCCCCCTGTGGTTTTTTGCTTTTCAAGCAGATACAGGCCCTCCGATTGCAAGATGGCAAAAAACATGGTAAAAGATATTGCAGTTTGTTCAGCGGAATGTCACAAACTTTGTTTTCAGTCAAGCAGAATTGTTTGGTCTTCAGTTGCCTCGATATGGAGTCTCTCTCTTGTGAGATGTCCGCAGGCTGTCCTCCACATCTAATGATACTGTGAACTGTCAACTTCAACACCCTAACCACATTCTTTTGTTTCCTTCCAATGTAAAGTCTCAGGTTTGTACTATGACGACACTTTTAATCATTATTATACTTCAAAGTCAATAAATAAAGATGTGAAGATGACTTAATTGAATGTAAAAACCATGAATGCCTTTTCTATTTCCAAAGTATTTACACCTTTTTTGTATTAAAGGCAATAGGACTCAAGTGGGGAACATTTGTGTCCATGTCCACATTAGATACTGCTAAATAAATGTAGTTCGTAACCATAATCAAAAAACCCTATTTTTTTCCACATTACATCTCGTGCCTCCCCTCGCGTTTCCCGATGATGTAATGCGCATCTCCTCTCCCTCCTCAGCGCGAAGTTGGGAATGCTGCACACGTCATGAGACAAAGTAAAAGTTCCTCCCCCTATTGTTTGAAACAGAAGGAGATTATACAAATCGTAAGCTTGTCTAACTACTCTTTAAATTATTTTGTGGCTATTCAAAATTAATATCTCGGTCATTAAATTGCGTTTTGGAGCGGCATCAGCAAGAGAAACAACCGGGGACTTTTACTATGAAACAAACACAACAACCGTAACAGGATGCAGACGAACCGCCGGAGTCCGCCAGTGAAAACATGATCTGCCGCATCCTTTCGTGTTGTTGATTACAATGTCGCCGTAACTACAAAAACCCATTCGACACCAGCGACGGTATTGATAAGAGGGGACCTGGACGATGGAGGGCGAGGAGGAACGAGGCGTGGTGCGGGTGAAAGTCAAGGTAAATGACACAATATTGTATTGTGTGTCAAGTTTGCTGAGGGGTTAGTTTGACGTCAGCTGATGTGAACGTCGACAGCTGTTTGGGGAGGGGGGGTCGACAATGAACCACTCTGGACCTTATTGTTGCCTTAATGTGACTAAACCTTTCCCCTCATCCATTCATTGCGACAGCCCGGCGTCCACCCCCTCCGTGCATCTGATCAGACCCCGATGCTGTACCATTAGTGCACGTTTTCGATATTGGGCCATTCTGTGATCGGATCTCGATACTGCCTTTTGGGTGACACTTGATTGTACAATAGAAAGTAGCGGCATCGCGATCGGATCATAGTGTTGTTCAGCTGCCTCGCATACAATGAGATTCCATGTTGAAATGGGTCAGGTGTCGCCTCTGTTCTGCTGTTCGGTCGGTGCCGCTTTGTTTATGGGGGCATGGGACCGGTGGGATGCAGCAGCAGGTTCGCCGGCCTTACACCTTCTGGTGCCACGTCAATTCTGGGTTTTATTCATGCCTGAGACTTCATGTGGCCAAGGCGTTCCCTTACTTCTTTATTTGTTCCGGAGGAGAGTCCTGAGTGTACACCGAATACCTGTTTACCAGGTTGCATACAAGCGATGAGGGAGAGGTGAAATAGTTGTGGTTATCTTAGGTGGTGACCGCAGACACGACGTCCCTGCGAAACACGTTACACGGCCACACTGTGGTGTGTAATTCTAACATCGGTACCGCATGAAAGGTTTTGTGGCCACTTTTTCCTATGCAGAAATGTGACGGAGGCCTTCCGGCGGAGTTCCGCTCGTTCGCGGTGGATCCTCAGATTACATCACTGGAGGTGCTCCAGCACATCCTCATCCGCGCCTTCGACCTCAACGGGTGAGTGAGTGTCTGTGTGTGTGTGTGTGTGTGTCTGTGTGTGTGTCTGTGTCTGTGTGTGTGTGTGTGTGTCGGGGGGTAACCGATTTGTCCTTAGCATTTCCCCCATTATGAGAATATCTGGTTCCAAATAATGAAGATCACCATTTAACTTTTTGCTTCGTGGATCAATACCCCCCCAACCCCCAAATGGCAATGTGTTGTTTTTTTTTTCCCCAAACAGGAAGCGGAATTTTGGGATCAGTTACCTGTCCCGGGACCGGAGTGGCGGTGAAATGTATCAGTCTCTGCTTTCCGACTGGGATTTAGACGCTGCTTTCGCCAGCGCAGCCAAACCCTATTTACAGCTCAAAATCGACATTAAGCCTTCGGAAGACAGTGAGTGAACCCACGGTGACCTGGGTGTACTAACATTTCCACACAATGTTATATAAAAGCATCCACAAAATTGTATACATATATTTTTTATTTTGTATGTATTTTTATATATGTTTTTTTTTTTTTACATTGCACTGATTCAGTTTTTTCTTAAGTCTTGCATTGAGCATGGTGAAGCATACAAATTGCATACATACATACATACATACATACACCTGTGTACATATATTTGTACAGTTGTATTCAAATTGTATATATTACGACTAATACACATAGTATATATATTATAGCTGGGGCGACAGTAGCTCAGTGGGTAGAGTGGGTGGACAGAGCGGGTCGTCCACTAACCGTAGGGTCGGCGGTTCGATCCCCTCGATTCCCCTCCTCCATCTGTCCACATGTCGAACCCCACAAATGCACTGATTGTAAGTCGCTTTGGACAAAAGCGTCTGCTAAATGCCCCCTTTACCCTTTTATATCTATAATGCTGACCCCAAGTGCTGCTGGTGTGTTTAGTGAATGATGCATTATTCTTATTTATTTGAATCGTATTCTTTTCCTTTAACATTCTTGCATCGTGGGTTAGTTTTAGCCTCATATGATGAAAGCGCAGTGGGAAGGTGGCGTCTGTAGAAGCGGCGCTCCACCACGGGTCGCACACGTGTGACGCTGTGTGCGCGACACATAACGTTGTGCTTGAGCGGCGATGGTGTGTGTCTGCGTTGCCTCAGGCCCGGTGATGGAGGAGTGGGACATCATCAGCCCCAAAGACGTGATCGGCGCCGAGCAGCTGATCGGGGACAAGGCGCGCTCCTTCGCCGCCACGGCGCTCCCCTTCACCCAGTCCCTGCTGTCCCAGGTGGCCGACGAGGTCCCCCACCCCGTCGGACATCTTTTTTACCAGCCGCTGTCCGCCGCGCTGACTCAGGTGATCACCGCCGGGAGGGAAAAAAAACCCTGAATCGTTTCCCGTGGAGTCGCGTGGTGGACGTGTCCGCCCGAAGCGACGGTCGTAGTGAATTGTGGATGCACGTCGCAGACGCCATGAGCAGGGAGGGGGGTTAGGGGGCGTCTTGCTCCAGGATGCCTGCCTTCTACAGCCTGACTGTGGACGTTGAAGATCGAACCCAGTACCTTTTGCAGTCGGGAGTCGGAACACTTCCTGCTGTCAACCCTGTTCGGCTGTGAGTGAGTGTGAGTGTGTGTGTGTGTGTGTGCGCGCGCATCTATTGGTATGTGTGTCAACGATTGTGTGTGTCTTTGCATATTGCTATGCACGTGTACGTATGCGTGTGTGTCCATGATTATGTGTGTGTCTATGCGTGAGTGTGTGTGCGCGTGTCCCCCCCCCGTGCGTCCGCCTGGTGTCCATGCACCCGGCAGCGTGTCTTAACATCCGCGTGTGCCCCCCCCCCCCCTCCAGATGGGCAGGACCCTGTCTCGGGTGCAGCAGGCGCTGAGCTGGTCGTACGGCGAGGAGGTGAAGCCCTTCAAGCCGCCGCTGAGCGACGCCGAGTTCCACTGCTACCTCAACAGCCAGGGTCAGCTGACGCGCCCCGAGGAGCTGCGGCTGCGCATCTACCACGGCGGCGTGGAGCCGTCGCTACGCAAGGTGAGGCAAGACCCCACCCGCGGCGCAATGGGAGAGAGCGCAACCCGCCATGAATTTGAAACGCGGTGTCACCCTCTCCTCCCGGGGGGGGGGTCGAAGAATTACTCTTTTGATCCTGTGAGGGAAATTTGGATTGAGTGCATTTAACCCAATCGTGAATTAGTGAAACACTCAGAACACAGTGATGGTGAGGCACACAGTGAGGTGAAGCACACACTTAAACCCGATGCAGTGAGCTGCCTGCAACAGCGGCGCTCGGGGAGCAGTGAGGGGTTAGGTGCCTTGCTCAAGGGCACTTCAGCCGTTCCTACTGGTCGGGGTTCGAACCGGCAACCCTCCGGTTACAAGTCCGAAGCCCTAACCAGTAGGCCGCGGCTGCCCCACGGGTGGGGTAGTACGGGTGGAAGCGCTCCCGTAGACTCTCGTTGAGGTTAATCGGCTGTTTCGATGTGTCGGGCGTCACCACACTTGTCAAACTTTCCCCCTTCCTAGGTATGAGGATTGTACAGGACATGCGAGCGATTTTGTTCTTGAACCAAACCCTGGCGCACTGCAAATTATGTTAAAACCATACGCCCACACCCCCTGGTGGCCGCAACCTCACAGGCTCGTTGGTTTGTTTTTTCCGTCGTCGTCGTTGTCATCAACCTCTCAAATGACACGCTGATGAAATACAGCGCGACAGGCGCCCCCCACACTGGCCAGAGCGTGCCCTGTGTGAGAGCCAGACCAGCGCCGCCCGGGCCTGTCTGAAAGGAAGCCTCTTCTCGTCAATACCGTCGGCTCCACCTCGTCACGGCCGCCGATTACTCCTCCTGCACCGCGGCAGCCCCGTCTCAGGAATCAAAAGCACCGGACAGAAAGGAACACACAGCGCGAGAGAGCGCTACGATATCAAAAGAGTCTTGTTAAGACACGACCCTGCGTGTTAAACGGCAACCCACAGAATTAGGTTTTAGACCCATCACTAAAGCTAGTGAGCGAGTCACACGTGTTGGGGGTGGGGAGTTGGCTGTAGAGGGAGGACCGAAGGGAGGGGGGATTTTTTTGCTGTCGGATACTTTCAAAATCAAACTCACTCTGGCTGCTCTCTCCTAATTGCCCACCCTAGCGTTAACCCTAAAGCGGCCGTCGCCCTCTGTGACCCGTCGCCCCCCCTGACCCGTCGCCCCCCTCTGACCCGTCGCCCTCTGTGACCCGTCGTCCCCCTGACCCGTCGACCCCCTCTGACCCGTCGCCCCCCCTCCCCTGTGACCCGTCGCCCCCCTCTGACCCGTCGCCCCCCTCCCTGTGACCCGTCGCCCCCCTCTGACCCGTCGCCCCCCTCTGACCCGTCGCCCCCTCTGACCCGTCGCCCCCCCTCCTCTGTGACCCGTCGCCCCCCTCTGACCCGTCGCCCCCCCTCCCCTCTGACCCGTCGCCCCCCCTCCCCTGTGACCCGTCGCCCCCCCCTCTGACCCGTCGCCCCCCTCTGACCCGTCGCACCCCCCCTCCTCTGTGACCCGTCGCCCCCTGCAGGTGGTGTGGCGGTACCTCCTCAACGTGTACCCCGACGGGCTGAGCGGCCAGGAGCGCATGGACTACATGAAACGCAAGACCCGGGAGTACGACCAGCTGAAGGCGGAGAGCGGCGCCCGGGTCCGCCGCGAGGAGCTGGACTTCATCCGCGGCAACGTGCTGAAGGACGTGCTGCGCACCGACCGCACCCACCCGTACTACGCCGGCTCCGAGGACAGCCCCCACCTCACCGCCCTCACCGACCTGCTCACCACCTTCGCCATCACGCACCCGCAGGTGGGGACGGGTCGCCGCGGTGACGGCGACCCGGCGATTGTGTTGTGGTGGGTGATTGTGTGGTAGTGAGTGATTGTGTTGTGGTGGGTGATTGTGTGGTAGTGAGTGATTGTGTTGTGGTGGGTGATTGTGTGGTAGTGAGTGATTGTGTGGTGATGGGTGATTGTGGTGATTGTGTTGTGGTGTGTGATTGTGTTGTGGTGTGTGGTAGTGAGTGATTGTGTTGTGGTGGGTGATTGTGTGGTAGTGAGTGATTGTGTGGTAGTGGGTGATGGGGTTTGTTGTGGTGTGTGAGTGGTGTGTGATTGTGTTGTGGTGTGTGATTGTGTGGTGGTGGGTGATTGTGTGGTAGTGTGTGATTGTGTGGTAGTGAGTGATTGTGTTGTGGTGGGTTATTGTGTCGTAGTGTGTGATTATGTGGTGGTGGGTGATTGTGTTGGTTGTAGTGTGTGATTGTGTTGAGTTTAGATTGTGGTTTGTTGTGGGATGCCGTTGTGGTTCGACGCAACTGCGTTGTGTCGATGTGTGATTGTGTTGCTGGAAATTCCAGATTCATAAGGCTGTTTATATTGCTGCGTTAAAATGTTTTATGTTTTCATATTTAGTCCGGATCTGGCAGCATGGGTGCATTTATCATTGAATTGAATTACCGTGTGACCTTGTGTTGTACCGCTCAGAGGAACACAAACACGTGGCTCACAGACACAGCAGCTGTGACCCAGCTGGTGACTAGTTAACGTTGCACTAAACCGCTGAACGCCCCCCCCCCCCCTCCCTCCTCCTCCGCCTCAGATCTCCTACTGCCAGGGCATGAGCGACATCGCCTCCCCCATCCTGGCCGTCATGGACAACGAGGCGCACGCCTTCATCTGCTTCTGCGGCATCATGAAGCGCCTGGAGGGCAACTTCCGGCCCGACGGCCAGCTCATGTCCGTCAAGTTCCAGCACCTCAAGCTGCTGCTGCGCTACTCGGACCCCGAGTTCTACGCCTACCTGGTGTCGCGCGGCGCCGACGACCTCTTCTTCTGCTACCGCTGGCTGCTGCTGGAGCTCAAGAGGGAGTTCGCCTTCGACGACGCCCTCCGGATGCTGGAGGTCACCTGGAGCTCGCTGCCCCCCGACCCCCCCGAGACCGAGGCGGAGCTCGTGGGACCGCCGCTGGAACCCGAGGAGGACGGCGGGGAGGAGGTGGCGGCGGCGGCGGCGGTGGTGCTGGGAGCGGCGGGACCCGGCGTGAGCCCCGGCGACGAAGAGGAGCTGCAGAAAGCCGGGCAGCGCCGGCGGCACATGCTCCGCCCGTCCCGGGAGGAACCGGAGGGCGGGGGGATGGAGTTTGTCGACGGGCAGCCGGAAGGCGGCGACGGGGAGGGGGGAGGCGCTGCCGCCACCGCCGCCACCGTGAACGATGAGGGGATGCCGCCCGCCCCCCCGTTTGAGAAGCAGCTGAGCTTCGGGGAGTTTAAGTACTACTGCGCCCGCAAGCGGGACAGCTTCGACATGGACGGCGCCTCCATGCTGGCGGACCCGCCCCGCGAACCGCCGACCCCCGACCCCGTGGCGTGCGCCCCCAGCCGCCAGTCCACGCTGGACAGCGAGGACGACCCCGGCGAGAGGTCCCCGCTCATACAGAGCCGCGACCTCCGCTGCTCCCTCGACCCCGACGCCGCCAAGATGACCAACAAGCGGACGGTGTCCTCCCACCAGCCGGTCCCCAAGGGCCAGGCCAGCCGGAAGGCGGCTGGCGGCCCCGCGGCGTGCGGCTCGTCCCCCCCGGGCCGCGCGGGCAGCTCGCCGGACTCCCCGCCGCCCAAGTACACGTGTTCGTCCGCGGCCGACAGCAGGGTCTCCTCGCCAAGAACTCTGGCCTCCCCCGCCGGCGCCGCGTCCCGCTCGCCGACCGCCGCGGTGAAGACCGCCGTCTCGTCCTCGTCCCCCCCGCCCAGCCGCTCGTTGCTCTCCTCGCCCATCCTGTCGTTCGCCAGGGGCCCCTCATTACCGGGAGGCAAGCCGCTCCCCACCACCGGCCCCCCGTCGCCCGGCAGTCAGTCCCCCGGGGCCAACACGCCCACATCCTGCAGGGGGCCCGCCGCCGCCGTCACCGCGGCCCCCAAGCCCTGCTCGCTGCCCCCGCCCCAGGAGTTCGGCAAGGGCAACCCCTTCATGCTGTTCCTGTGTCTGTCCATCCTGCTGGAGCACCGCGACCACATCGTCAAGAACAGCCTGGACTACAACGAGCTGGCCATGCACTTCGACCGCCTGGTGCGCCGCCACAACCTGGGCCGCGTGCTGCAGCGGGCCAAGGCGCTGTTCGCCGACTACCTGCAGAGCGAGGTGTGGGACTCGGAGGAGGGCGACGAGGCCAGCACGGACTCGCCCGTCGCCGCCCCCGTCGACCCCCTTCACTCCCCCGCCTCCTCCGCCGCCACCGTGAGGCCCGTCTTCACCCCCCTGGCATCGCCCTCGGCCACCTCCCCCAATTCCACCTACAACCTCTCCACCACCATCCCCTCCCCCGCCGGCCCCGCCCCCTCGCTCCCCTCGTCCTGATTGGGTGTGGGGGGGGGGGGGGGGGTATCCCCGATCCCCAATCCCTGAACGGACCTGTTTAGGGGCGATCATCCTGTTTTCTATGGCCTTCCCAACTTCATCGGGCAATTACTAGTGCTGATTTTATATATGTGCTTCAGACGCTACTCATGTATTCATGTAGTCATGTTTAATCCTTAGCATTTATAGCGTTCCTCGTTTTATCAAATTTTTCGCCCAAGGGAACATGAAGGGGCTTTGGTTCGAACGGTGATTGAACAAACGCACGCAGAAATGCAGAGGGTGAACCCTTTCACAGTATATTGTTATGATTGTGAAATGCTGAACGTATGGTGTGTGCGTGTGCGTGTGTGTTTATTATTTTAAGGGGTACATATTGAGGATGTGCCCAGCCTGTGACGACCTTATCAAACTAAATCGTAGACCGTTTTTGCGAAAGCCTTTTGAAATTTTCCCGCCTGTCTCAGCTGAGTAATGGCAAATATTTGTGTCGATTCTGCACTTTCCTCTTTGTTTACAAGTTTATGTTGTCCCAAAAGTGTCTTTACCAAAGAACTTAAAAACATGCGAAGGGACACGGACCAGTACTGTAAAGTACACTTTCGGTCAAATTCCAACCCAATCGGATCTTCAGCTAATTCATCTCACGGACGCCATTGTCCACCTGGTTCATTATTGTTTCTTGTCTATCTTCTTGCGTCGAACTAACGGTAAACTAGAAGCTGTTACCGGTGAGGTCAGTGTTGGATTAGACCGGGGGCTGACAGTACTGAACATCAGCAGAGGGATTTGGTTAACTGGAGGGAATACTTTAAGTTTTCCATTCATCGTGCATTATGCAAACACTACGAACAAAACAACGCGTAGCGCACCTGAACGCACGCTTATGTTAAATGCTGATTGCCGTTTCAGATTCACGTTTGAGCCGGTCAATGGCGATCTTTCATGTTTTGCGGCTGGATATTTACTGCGTGTATCAGAAGTTTGAATTGGCAACTGGAACTTGTGAAATGTTCACATCCTCTTTTTTTGGGAAGATGGTTAAAAAATAACGTGCTAGCTTTGTGGTTCTGAAGAACGCTTTTTTGGATTCAAGTCTTCTTCGAGAGCTCAAGACAGAACTTCCTTTGTCGCACACACGGCCAACTGAACACACGATTTTAGGTGCCAAGGCACGTTGTCTTGTAGTTTGTGATGACAACGTCCCATGCAAGGAACACATCATCTGAGCAAAGCACTACAACTGAAAGATCAATTTGCTGGTTTTGTGTTTCTCCAGTCGCAAGAGCCTTGTAGAGATAGGGCAACATTTTGCCTTTTGTTATCATTTGCTTCCATTCACCACTCCCTTCGCTTCTTCAATGTTTGTGTCTTACGTCCAAGAAATTTTCAGAACTGTTGCTTGTTTTCATTTTTTTGTCAACCAAAGAAAGCAGAGAGCGTCCACACTCTACAAAGGGAATCGATGCGTAATCCTCATGACTGCTACACAGCTATTTTAAGTGAGTCGGGCCTACAATGGAAAAAACCCAACCGTTTGGCAGAGAAGTGTCATTTCCAGTTGTACTAAACCCCCTAACAAAGCCTTTGTTTTAGTTTCTCTTCTTTTGGTATGTGTGGCCTTTTTTGTGTTATTTCTGCTGCTACCAAACGTCTCACATGGCCCCTGATGATCAAACCAGCCGAAGCAGGGGACTTGTGTGATTTCCAGGAAAGGGAGAAGTGAAATGTGTTTTATTTTTTATTTTTTACATGCTTTCCAAAATCATCATGCTGATAGGTTTGTTTGTTTACCTAAATGCTGAATATACAGAGAATGTGAACATATTTTCTCCCCAGAAGGAGCCCCCCCCATCACCATTTTAATTTATTTTTAATCTGTTTTAAATGAATAATATAACTTTTATTAAAGACACATTTACGATTATTGGTAACAATTGACTATTCCAATTTGTTTCCTTGTGTTGTTTTGTATAAACGTATGTAACGGGGCCTATTTAAATATTTATAGCCAATTGATGAAACTTGTTAGATTGATATAATGTGCGCATTTCTACAAAATCTGACTTGATTATCTCATTAAATCATAAATGTGCACAAAGGTTGAACTTTTTATTCATACATATAATACCCATGATTGTATATTGTCCACAAATAGATACATATTTATGCAATGGCTCACAACAGTGAAAGCTGTTGGTTTCTATTTACCTGCATAATTTTTCTGACATTTCATCTGAATTCATAGGAACTGCTAACTGTTGATTAAATCTTGGGAATTTGGGTAAATTATGCCTTTTAAATTATATCCCTGGCATGTATATGACGGCAATAAAGAGTTGACTTTAATTGTTATTGGCCTTAAGTAGGGTGTCGTTTTATTTAATGACTAGGATCTCCTTGGGCAAGTTTAAATTTGATGAACTTCCTTGGTTTGAAAGCAGTGACCAGGCCAAAAGAACTGCCGAAACCCGGGATCGAACCAGGGAATCGAACCAGGGACCTTTAGATCTTCAGTCTAACGCTCTCCCAACTCCACTAAAGCTGGGGAACAATATGTCTGGATGGGGGGGGGGGGGGGGGGGGAAGAAGAAGGAAGAGGGGGAGGAAGGGGGAAGGAGAAAAATGAAGGAAAAGAGAGGAAATTTTGAGAAAAAGAGAAAAAATGGAAGGAACCTGTTGCTATTTGTGCCTCTGCTGTCCATCACAAGTAAAAGCACACATATTCTGGTCTATTAAGTTGAGAAATCTAACCACCATGACACTTTACTGCAGAATAGCATAGGAGGCTCTTGATCAAAAGGTCGCCGGTTGCATTCCACCATTGGAACATGAGGCCTGTAATACAAACTACTACCAAGTGTTATCAAATGTAACTACCGGTAAATGTACTTTTATTCTATTTTTTATATTTCTGAATGAAGTACTGCAACAACGTAATCATCTTCTATGAATGAGTTTGCATGTTTGCAAAAAAAAAAAACTTAAGACAGTCACTGAAATGTAACAAATTTATTATAAATTTCACACACACATAAACACTCACAAACAAACACTTGTGTGTGAAATTAAACCAGAAAACCCGAAGCAATAAAAACAGAAATAAATCAAACAATTGAAAATAGAAAAAAAATATGTAGGCCTATAAATAACCCAAATAAAATAAAAGCAATAAATGAACAAATATGGAAAATAATTACATTTAGGGAAATGTTAGAACACAAATAACAATTTAAAATAGAATAAAATAAATGATAAATACCAAAATAAAATAAATACAATAAATAAATAAAAACAGAAAATATTTAAAGTAAGGAAAATTTAGAACAAGAAACAATTTAAATTAAAAAAGACAACCAAAACAACATAAGTAAAATAAATACAATAAATTAACAAAAGTAGAAATTAGAATAAGTTTAAAAAAAATAGAACAGCAGTAAATTAAGGCATTTTTTCTTTCAAAACTATTTACATTATATACATATTGTGTGACGGCCTATTACTAACCCTCTCTTATGCTTCTTCCTATTAGCATGTTCCAGGCCGTCAGCTGGTTGGCCACACCTTGAGAGGGTGGAGCTATAAATAGGGCGGCCATCTTTGAATCTCGCTCTCTTCTCACTCTGGTTCTGGCAGCATGGGAACTCTGTTTGCGTTTGTTCTTTATTTTACCACTCACACATACACTTGCTTTACACCACTGATAACTAGCATTCATTACAGTTACGTTGAGTTAGTTTTAGTTAAATAAATGGTTATTGCCCTATGTTGTTGTGTGGACTCCTCCTTCTTTGTTGCAAACCTTTGAGCCAGGTTCGTGACAAATGGGGGCTCGTCCGGGATCTTGGATCCTCTGGTTGTATAATACTTGTTAGTGTTTGGCAGCTGTAGGCTGAACTGAATAGTATTGGAGAGAGTCTTACACACAGGGATGGTAGTCTAAGCATGTCAGATTAGGGTGAATTGAGGTTCAGGGCTCCCAGTTGATCCTGCCGGTAAGGTGGTAGCTACCTGCACTGAGAAACTGTTTTTCATTTTGTGTTGCCCTGGTCTGCAAATTTAAAACCAGCCTTGTTTGTGGAACTCCTTTCCTAGTAGGTATTAGAACGATATCCATCTCTGGATTCGTTGTTTGTTGTTTTAGTTTTTTTTTTTTTGTGCAGTAGTGTGGCCAGAGCATTTTGCTGAGGGTACACCTCCATGACTGTCTAGGTAGGTCGCTAGCTTGCTGGTTGCCTGGCCGAGTCATTGGGCTTTGTGTTTAAATCTCCCACCGCCGCTATTGCATGAAGACTAGGGTTAGGTAGACAGCCAGGGGAAAGGATGTTCCACATGGTGGCTGTTGGGCTGGGCTGAAAAAAAACAAAACAGTTGTGGCAGTTGTCTAAGTGGCATGGTAGCTATTTGGTTTGGGGCAGGTAAAACTGTGTGGGGTCTTGTGATTTTTTTTTATGTGTCACCGGTCAGTGTGGTACTGTGGTTGGTTGTGTGATGTCTGCTGTGGAGGAATTTGTGAAGAGTCCAAGTGAAGATCAACTGCAGGCCTTCACTAAGGATCATTTGAAAAAAGTAGCGGAGCATTTTGACATTGCAATCCCTAGTCAGGGGCGTAAGGACCGCATTTTTGGGGTAATCAAGGAAAGGTTGGTTCAGTTGGGGGTTTTGGATGCTGGAGTAAAAGAAATGGATGAACAGGATTCCGTTTCTTCTCAGGGTAGTCTCCCTGACCAGCCTGTGGAAAATGTGCAGCTTGTAACTGGGGTAGGTTTGACTTTTGAACAGCAAAAGGAGTTGTTAATTTTGAAGCATAGACATGAGTTGGAGCGTGAGGAATGGGCTCTGGAACGAGAGTGTACAATTGAGAAATTAAAATTGGAACACTACAGGATGGAGTTGATCAGGGAGGGTAAGATCCTTGATCCCTCAGTGCATAAACAAGGGGAAACTGGTGGATGCTCCTCACGTTTTGATGTCTCTGGTGGCTTACAGTTGGTTCCAAAGTTTTCAGAGAAGGATCCAGATACATTTTTCTTGCTGTTTGAAAGGTTGGCTAAAAACAGGAAATTGAGTGATTCTGAGCAGACTTTGCTGCTGCAATGTGTGTTAACTGGGAAGGCTCAAAAAGCTTATTCTGCTTTGTCTACAGCAGATAGTGAAAACTTCCAAAAGGTAAAAACTGCAGTGCTAAAAGCATATGAACTAGTACCTGAGGCTTGTCGACAGAAGTTCAGAGGTGCAAGAAAATATGCACAGACTTATGCAGAGTTTGCACGTGAGCTATCCACTCTTTTTGGTAGATGGAGGTTTGCATTTGAGGTGCACACGTTTGAAAAATTGTGTGAACTGTTGTTGTTGGAACAGTTCCATGACACTCTTCCTGAGCGTATAGCTACTTATCTGAGTGAAAGAAATGCTAAAACGTTGACTGAAGCAGCGACCATTGCAGATGAGTATGCATTGACGCATAAAGTACGGGGTGACCGACACAGAGAGATGTTTTTTTGAAATACAGAAAGGGTCAGGAAGTGAGTTTACACCTTTCAAGTCAAGTAACAGTGGCGGTAAGTTGGATTCAAGTCGGGTTTGCAATTATTGTCTGGGGAAAGGTAATTGGAAAGCGGAATGTCCAGTGCTGAAATCAAAACCTAGATCACAGCAAGGTTACCGTCAGGTAAAACCGGTGGCCCTTTCTGCTCCTGTACGGTTAGTTGAGAAGGCTGAGGCTATTGCTGCAGTTCGCCAGCACACAATCAAACATAGGGGATGCTCTTGCCTCTCAGGTTGCTGAACCTGCACCTTCTCTTGTGGAATCGCCTGGACTCTCCCAGGAGGTGTCATCTGAAACTGAAAATGTTCAGTGAACTTGATCCAGGTTATGCCCCATTTGTGTCCCACGGATTTGTATCCTTAGCAGGGTCTGATGAAAAAAATCCTGTTAAGATTTTGAGAGATTCTGGAGCTTTGGACTCATTCATTTTGTCATCAGTGCTGCCATTCTCAACAGCTACACACAGGAAATTTTGTGTTTAGAGGCATGGGTTTAAATTTGGTCCCTGCTCCTTTGCATAAGGTTGTTTCTGGTTAAAGGTGAGGTTGTTTTGGGAGTGCGGCCCGCTCTACCGGTTGAAGGGGTGCAACTTATTCTGGGAAATGAGTTAGCTGGGAGTCGCATCTGGGCAGATTCACCACCTTCTCTAGTGGTTACCCATACTCCTACTGTGAATGAGGCTGAGATTGAGGAAAAGGGCCATCAACAGATCTTTTCGGCATGTGCTGTTACTAGGGCTCAAGCTTGTCTGAACAAAAAGAAGTTGGAAGAGAAAAAGGAGGAAAAAAATTCCCTAAATGTTGTGTTGCCATTTCCTGCGTTTCCCTTCTCTTTGTCTCACTCTGACCTGATACAGGAGCAGCAGAACGATCCTTCTCTAGTTGAAATGTTTCAGCAGGTGCGTCCAGCGGAAGAGATGGAAAGTGTGGCACACGGATACTTCCTGGAAAAGGGCATGTTGGTGAGAAAATGGCTGCCTCAAGGTGATGGGTTTGTTGGCAATGCCAGGTTCCAGATTGTGGTTCCAACAAAGCTGAGAGATGGGATTTTGAGCACTGCTCATGACATGGTAGCTGGCCATTTGAGAGTTAAGAAGACGTATGATAAAATCTTTGTTACTTTTACTGGCCTCGCTTGAAAAGACATTTCAGCGTACATCAAAACCTGTCACACTTGTCAGCTCACAGGAAAACCAAATCAGTCAATTAAACCTGCTCCATTGCATCCCATACCAGCAGTTGGTCAGCCTTTTGAGTATTTGCAGATTGACTGTGTGGGCCCACTCCCCAAGTCTAAAACTGGTAGCATGTATCTTTTCACTATCATGTGTCAAACTACCAGATATCCTGCTGCTTATCCTCTGTGAAACATTACGACAAAGTCTATAATGAAAGCTTTGACCCAGTTCATGTCTGTCTTTGGCATTCCAAAGGTCATCCAAAGTGACCAGGGAACAAACTTTACATCTGGCCTGTTTGCCAAGATGTTGAAGAAACTTTGTATCACCCATGTCAAATCCACTGCTTATCATCCAGAAAGCCAGGGAGCTATTGAGAGGTTCCATCAGACACTAAAATCGCTTTTGCACTCATATTGTACTGAGTTGGGTCGTGACTGGGAGGAGGGTTTGCCCTGGTTGCTGTTAGCTGCTCGGGAGGTAACTCAGGAGAGTACGGGTTTTAGCCCAAACGATCTTGTGTTTGGTCACACGGTTCGTGGTCCATTAGCAGCATTACATGCTGACTGGAAGCAGTCTCCTCCACCTACAAAGTTGACAGATTATGTTAATGGGTTTAAAAGATGCCTGTATGAGGCAGGAAAATTGGCAAAAAGAAATCTAGAAAATTCGCAAGAGAAAATGAAGAGGTTGTATGATCGCCGAGCTGAAGTGCAGGTGTTAAGTGCAGGTGATCAGGTTCTGGCACTCCTCCCAGTGGTGGGTTCTCCTTTTCAGGCAAAGTTTTCAGGCCCCTACTCTGTTCTTCGCCAGGTCTCAGATTTGAACTATTTGATTTCTACACCTGACCGGAGAAGGTCCTCTCAGTTATGCCATGTAAACATGCTAAAACCCTATTTTCTTCGTTCCAATACAGAACAAACAGAAAGAGAAACTAAGCCGGTGGCTTTGGTGGCTTCTTTGGGTGTAGTGTTGTCATCTTTGGGGAAAGAAGGGGTTGAGGAGCCAGTACATACTCCGGATGACACTGTGATGCAAGGCCGACTAAAAAATTCTGAGTCACTAAATGACCTGGATAGGTTGTTGGACCATTTGCCTGACACTAAGAAAAAAGAACTGTCTGACCTCATTTTGTCATTTCCGTCTTTGTTTTCAGACACTCCAACCCGAACACATCTAATAGAACATGATATTGACGTGGGAGATGTTGAACCGATTCGGCAAAGGTTTTATCGGGTTTCTCAGGAGAAACACATGCAGTTGGAGTCAGAGGTGGAGTACATGTTGAAAAACAATATTGCTGAACCCTCATGTTCTAGCTGGGCCTCCCCATGTGTGTTAGTAAACAAACCAGACCAAACGTTTAGACCATGTACAGATTTTTGAAAAGTGAATAATGTCACCAAACCAGACTCTTTTCCATTACCTCGTATCGAGGATTGTGTTGATCAGGTGGGCTCTGCTAAATTTGTGAGCAAGTTTGACCTGTTGAAGGGTTACTGGCAGGTGCCCCTATCCAAACGGGCTTGAGAGATTGCAGCATTTATCACACCTTCAGGCCTTTACTCCTACAATGTCATGCCATTTGGGTTGTGAAATGCACCAGCAACCTTTCAAAGGTTAATGAACAAGGTAGTGGCAGGGTTGGAGGGATGTGCAGTGTATTTAGATGACGTTGTGATATATAGTCATACGTGGGAGGAGCATGTACACCGCATCAGAGCTTTGTTTGATCGTCTTGCTTGGGCCAATCTCACTGTAAATCTAGTAAAATGCGAGTTTGCCAAGGGGACAGTCACGTATTTGGGGAAGATTGTTGGCCAGGGGCAGGTACGCCCAGTTAGAGCGAAAGTTTTGGCTATTGATAACTTTCCATTGCCAACCACCAAGAAAGAACTTATGCGCTTTCTAGGTATGGTTGGGTACTATCATGGGTTTTGCCGCAACTTCTCTACAATAGTGGCCCCTCTGACTGACCTGTTAAGTTCAAAGGCCAAGTTTGTTTGGTCCCCTCAGTGTCAACATGCATTTGAAAAGATAAAGAATCTGATGTCTTCTGCTCCTGTTTTGGCAGCTCCCCATCTTGGTGAACCATTTCAGTTGCAGGTAGATGCCAGCAATTTGGGGGCTGGAGCTGTGCTCTTGCAGACTGGTACGGATGGCATTGATCACCCTGTGAGTTTCTTTTCAAGGAAGTTCAACTCGTAGTGATGTTACGGATGATACCGAGGCTCTGAAGCGCGTATCGAGTACGTCAAGCCCTTTTTAGCAAAGCCCCGTATCGAGGCTTGTGTTGTATGGGTGAGATGACGTCAAGCGTGACGTTCAAAGCCTTGTTTGGCTCCGCCGCTTCGAAATGTGGTTCAGTTTTGCCGGACATTTCGACTCCATAAAGATGTCCCGTATCTGGATACGAACTCGTGGGTTTTTGTTAGTCGGAGTTGAGCAGTGGTTTTTGCGGTGGTTTGTGTACTTAAAGAATTTATTTGCGATGGAGCCAGCTAGAAACAAGAGAAAGTTTTCACCTGTTTGGGAGCACTTTGATTTGATTTCGCCCAATAATACAATATCCAATGACATAAATAAGTGTTGTTAAATTTTTTGCTCGTAAGATACAGTGCTGTAATGGGTAGGGGGATGTGCAAGTAATCCGGCGACCTGCGTTCAATTCTGACCTAATGCGTCGTTTTTTAATTTTATTTTAATTTTTGACTTTGTGTTAGAAATATCACAGAAAGACGAAGTTGTCTTTTTCAGCTAATTTACATTAACATAAAAGCATTCGCAGACCACATAACACATTCTGATGCTATTGTTTTGGTGCAGGTTTTCAGCATATTGTATTTTTATTGCCCTGTAGGTGTCACTAGCGTGCACTCGAAGCCTCGAGAAATGAACCACTTTTCAACACATCTGGCCGAAAGGCTTCAACGGTTCATGAAGCTTCGTCTCGCCATCACTATCAACTCGTACCAGTTGAATTATTCCATTGTGGAAAAAGGCCTTGGCTCTGATTTGGGCATTAATACTGTACATTTTGAGGTCTGTTAGTGGTGGGGGAAAACCACTGGTGGTTTACACTGATCACAACCCCCTGACATTCTTAAACTCATTGCAGAACCCCAATCAGCGCCTTATGCGGTGGTGTCTATTTCTTCAACCATTCCATCTAGACATTCACCATATCAAGGGGTCTGATAATGTCTTGGCGGATGCTCTGTCGCGTGCACTACCTCCTTAAAGTGATGGTTCTGAGTAAAATTCACCCTGAGGTAATTTCCACCAATAATCCAGCCAAATACCCCCTCAGATGCATTTTTAGCGACGGTCAATATTTATCAAGTTTAGGGGTATCAGCCGAATAGCTTAGTATTGGAGTGTCCGGTACACTGTGTATATCTCGTAAATTACCCCACTAATAATGCATGGATTGTTACCCAACTTCTGTAGTAGTACATATATGGTCTGTACTCACAAAACGAGGCATTTTAAAGTTTGTAAGTACACCAGGAGTTTATTTAAAAGAGCACTTTTCTGATAGCTTCAACTAGCTGTTGCTAAGGCTACCGCTGCGTCAATGTCTCTTCCGTCTTTCCGGATAAGTTCGTAAAAGTCCTCTTCAAAACTCACAAGTTTGTTGCAAACCTTTGAGCCAGGTTCGTAGCAATTGACAAAGAATGTCACACCCCTTTTTTCTCCTCCCTCTTTCTCCTCATCTCCTCCATCCAAGCTTCCAGTGGCATACTGTTATTTTTGGGAAAGTATATATGCCCATAATACTGCCCATGACCAGTCTCCTTAATGCGCGGCAGGTGGCACTGACTGATTTGTTTCTTTCCACTGTGCGGGTGTAGGCTCTCCGGGTCGGCGGTGGTGAGGGCAGTGGGCCAGAAGGCACAATCTGTGTGCTTCCAGTGGGGGAAGCAAACACAACTGGCACAATGACAGGGCTGGGGTTTGGAATTGCAGGAGCTGGAGGTGATGGCTGGCTGAACAACTGCCTCTGAGCTGCTGACTTCCGCTTATCCACTGCCTGTCCAACCGTACTCTGGGGCAAGTGGTACAGATGTTGGGGACCAGGCCGTGGTGGTACAGCAGGAGGGCGCACCTGAACAAGTGGAAGAGGCCTAGCAGCAACAGAGACAGAGTGAGGCAGGTTGACACCTTGCAGCAAAATCCTACTGTCCTGCCTCTTCAGTCTTTTATTGTGCCACTGGGTAAGAGTTGTTTGATTAACCTCAAACAACTGCAGAGTTGTGCTCCCCATCATTGTGGCATTCCCCAGGACCAGCTGCCTGATATTACTGTAGTCAGTCAAAATCAGAGTCCATCTTGTCAAGCTGTAAGTGCCCTGTTTTGGGGGGCTCTTGTGAATGTTGCACAGCTTGACAAAGATGGACTGGACAAGACGACTACAGTCTGGCCACTGGGCAGGAGATCCCGAGGATGCCAAAACACATCGTGTTGTGCTCTCCACACCAGGTGTAAAGTCAGGTCTCTTTTTAGAGCACCTGAAGCGTCCTGTTAGGCGCATCTGGTGACGTGCAGCATATGCCACCCGCTGCTGGTCATATAGCAGGAGGTTCTGCCACAGCCCCACTATGGTACTGGCCTGCTGATTGCTAATTGTCTGACCAGTTATAGTCCTCAGGCCCACCAGGTACTCAGCCAGGCCATCCACTCTGTCCATCCCTGGGATGCCACGCTCATCAACAGCCTGGAAAAGGTGTAGGAGTATACATCGAAATTAAAACACAATAACACAACTAGAAAAATACAGCTGTCACAGTCCAACAGTCACAAAACACCAAATACTGTAGGATGTTCTTCTAATCAGACATATGGATATAGATGAGTATTTTGCTTTACATGTTTTGACTGCATCTGGTGTCTTCCTCAGAAGAGTCATCTGATGTTGCTGTGATGTGTCACACCAGCTGATGTTACACAGAAACTCAGCTGAGAAGACACCTCACAACATCAGGATATCCTGATGAAGACACCAATTGCAGTTAAAACATGTCAAGGTAATGCAAAATCACACGTCCATATCCATGCGTCTGATTAGAAGAACATTGGTGATTATCAAATGAATAGTTAAGCAGAACAATGCCTGCCTTGGTGGTGGTGCCTGTCTGGGTGTAAAGAAGCACACCTGGTTCGTCCTGTATGCACTTAACGTGCCGCTGTTGGACTTGCCAGATGTGCTGCATCCTTTCCTGGTCCAAAAGAGGAACACCAAGAAAATCCCTGCCCTTTGCCCCCATCAGTTCATTAAGCAGCTGCTCAATCATGACAACTGTCTGCCGCTCCCCTCTTGTCTGCCTCCGGCAGTGCAATGCCAGCTCATCTTTGGTGATGTTCTGAACGACGAGAGCATCAGTGATGCCAGGGACACCTTCCTGTCTCAGCTGCTCCCGCTTGGCCTGACGCAGCAAGGCAACATCTCCTCTGTCCCACTCAAAGATGCAGCTTGACAACTCTTCTTCTTCTTCTTTCGTGTAACGTCAGAGGTCCAACTCTGTCGTGTAGCCATGTCAGCATCTCGGGTCCTAGGTCGAAGAGGCTGGCTTCCGAAGGTGGTCTGTCTGGGCGGCGTTTCTCTGGTGGCCCTCAAGAAGCTTGACAACTTTGCCATGAAGACAGGGTACAGAGGATGAGCGTCCTTTGTGCACCCAGATGCCAGTCGCCGCATGAAATGGTAGATGTCCAGCTTGACTATCAAGTCTGGCCACCCACCAAATCTCTCCTTTTGTCTGCCCTCTGCCCTCCCGACAACAGTCACAGTCGACGTAAAGCAGCTGAGGTGGAGCCACACCGGCATTACTGTACCTAGACATGAGGCCAGCTGCCATTCTGTCCAGAGCAGGACCCTCCTGAGCAGACAGGACACTGATAAGGATTTGCCCTCTCTCATTGCTTACGGATGTGAGCCACAAGGCTGTCCCCTTAGCAGTGCCTGAGAGGTTCTTGGTGATCTGCAATGGCAAAGAAAACAGTGAATTCAATTTAATAAATTGTTAAATCTGTATCTGAACACCAGGGTAATAATTATGTATATTTACATATATTTACTGTACTTTACGGTATAAGCAGTTAAACATACTTAACTTCTTTGTGGAGTCCATTTTTAGGATGCTGCCAAAGGTGGACGTGATGCTGGCTTTGATGTGGTCCAGCCTGCTCAAAATGTCACGCCCATAAGCAGCCAGCATCCATCTGTTTGATGGAACATCCACAGGCTCAGGTGGATCCTGGAATCTGACAGGGAAAAGGCTTGGCCTGGCAGCAAAGTCAGAGCACGTTCCAAGGTACCGGCAGAGACGCTTTAGCCATTCCTCACTGTGGTTCTCCTTCAGCTGTCTTACCAAGCGGGTGGGACTGTTTCCAAGTGTCCTCTCCCTCAGGAAACGGATCACCGCACATCACAAGTGAATCTGTATAAAACAAAAGGAACGAGAGACAGAATGAGACAAACATTAAAACCTTCTAAATTCTTGATAAAAAACTAAGGCAAATTGATCTATGTATACTTACTTTCGAGTCAGAATCAATCTGAACTCCAGCCTGTGAGCCAAGTCCAGCTAGTCCAAGATTGTCTTGCTGGAGGAAAGATATGTTGTCTTGCAACCAGCTGAACTGCACCAGAGAGTCTCCGTGATCATTAGGTAATACCTGTCCACATCCAGAATATGGCGGGCTCTCTTGTGAGCTCCATAGCTTGGGAGCGGTGTACCACAAGCAGAACAGGACAGCTTGACCTTCCACAGGTGGTATGGCATCCATACGAGAAGCCGGTGGTGGAAAAAGCGCTCAGGAGTGGGGACCTGATGGTATATGAGGGATGGCTCTGGTGGATCATACCACAGTTTCAGGTCTGTGTGCAGACGCTGGTTTTTCCACAGGGCTGCTGAAATCCACTTCTGGTCTTGAGTCGGTATGGTCTTCAGCAGCTTTGTGGGCAGCCAGGCAGTGTCTGAAACAGGTGGGATCCCCACATTTTTAGGCAATGGCGAGGTGAGAGGAGCAGAGGGGGTTCCAGAGGAGACACAGGAGGAGGTGGCAGAAAACACTTCCTATTTTTTGAAAAATTAAATAAAATACGTTAAAGGGATATTCTGCCATTTTTGGAAATAAGATCATTTTCCACCTTCCCTCGAGCAAAACAATCGAGCTTTACCCTTTTCCCGTTCATCCAGCAGTTCTGTGAGTCTGGCGGTACTCTCGTACCGCCAGTTGTACCGCCAGACTCACAGAACGGCTGGATGAACGGGAAAAGGGTAAAGCTCGATTGTTTTGCTCGAGGGAAGGTGGAAAATGAGCTTATTTCCAAAAATGGCGGAATATCCCTTTAAGTTAAATACATAGATATGATAACAATCTACTCAAGAACAGTTCCTGTTTCAAGTGTAGTAGAATATCTTCTTACAGCTGTAGCAGTGGAGGGCAGAATGGAAGAAGCTGGGCTTGATACAGGGACAGGAGAGGGAGGAAGAGACAGAGGAGAAACGGTCTGCAGAAATGTCTTGGGACTGTGGCCAGGTGGTGACACTTTTCTTTTTGGATACATGAGAGGTCTGAGGGAATAAAGTCACAGTTCACAATATAAGATAACCATAGATGATAATGAATGAATGAATCTATCATTATTGGCATAGCAGTCAATAAATCAAATCAATTCAACATGGAATGAATGATGCATGAAAGTCCCACTATAGTTACTGCTACATGAAAAAGTACCAGTATATTTTTTAAATCAAAGTCAATCTATGTGTCATTCTCTTTATTTTACCTTAGGTGAATGCTTCCCAGCCAAACTTAAATTTGGCTTTAACATGGCACCATGAGAACCCCCAAACCGTGGCTTTGTAAACTGCCAAAAAGAAAAAAATGACCTTTGTACATTTTATATAGTTGAGTATATTAATAATAATTATAATAATAATATAAATATCAGCACAAGTAAATCCTCAATACTTACTGATGCTAAAGTCAAAATGGGCCTTCTAGGCTCACCACTAGTTGAGACATGCTTTGGTGGTGGTGGTGAACCTGCAGGTGAGGTTCCTGGCTGTACCGTCTCACCAGATGAAGGCCCTGGCTGCTGTGCCACTGTGCATGAGGTTCCTGGATGCACTGAGACAGGGAGCGAACTGGAAGGCTACAGGTTCACAGACAAGATTAAAAAAAAAAAAATTGTAATACAAAAGAATTCAACACCAGCACGTCGTAATTGTATGAGAGACTTCAGATACCTTCTTTGCATGAAAACCACAGTTACAGCTCTGTGCACCTCCAAACAGTGACATCTGTCCCCTCATCTGCATTGTGCCATGGTCTGTGTCGTCTTGTTTTCATTGGTTTGCTCTGTGTTTCCCCTGTGTCCTGTTTCCCTCCTTGGTGATTGCCCCATCGTGTTCACCTGTGTCTTGTTCCCTCACTGTCTTGGGTTTGTAATTAGTCTGTGTATTTAAGTCCTGTCTGCTGTTCAGTCTTTGTCCGAGTCTTGTCGTCGTTTGTCGCAGTTCATGTGAGTTGTCGTCTGTCTGTTCCTGTGTCTGTGCTTAAGTTTACAATTAAAATAGTAAAAAGTACTCTCGCCTGCCTCGCCTCTCTGCATTTTTGTCCTACTCCACCGCAACCCGTGACACATTGGGCATTTCTCAATCTGTATGTTTGACAGTGAATAAGAAGCTTTACATTTAATATGATACACATACTATAATATAGAGTGTGTATATATACATACACACTATGTCCAGGTTTACCTTCAGATATAGATCATGCCTTTTCTTCTGCCGAAGTGCTGGTCTGTTTCCTGCCTCAGAGGGCCAAACACCTGAGGCAGCAAATCTCCGCAGGCGGGATATCCACTCCTCCTCTCCCATGGTTGGCCCTATGATTTTTTTAAACTAATAGCAGTAGCCTACATATTACACATTTATGACAACAGAACTGAATACTATACGGATTTCATTCATACCGTAGCTTAGTATCAACTAGTACTAGTAGCAGCGTATTGAAGACTTTTTGGTTACAACAGAATACTACCGGTAACTTAGACAGATTTAATGTGTAACGTTACCGTAGCTTATTAACTGGTAGCAGTGTATATTCAAGACTTTTGTGACAACTGAAGTGAAAACTATACAGATTTAATTCATACTGTTATGCTGAAAGTACATAAGAACATACTCTCATACTCTGACGTTATACCGGCATACTGATACTGATACTGATAGTAACGTTAAGTTACAGTGATAGAGCCTTACTGTACCGGGGATTACAGTAACGTTAGCGTACATTGCTGTCGGAGAAAAAGAAATCGCGACATAGAAAAAGTCAAAAAGTTAGTTGATTCAATACAATATTATATGGAGCGTGTTAATTTTTTTGCGGTGAATGAAAAACCGATTTAAAAAATGTTAACGTCGTTTCTGATGTTTTTTAATGCACACCGACAAAGCTAGACAGTTGACGGAATACTGCTATGATATTAGCGATATATTTACCTTTTGTAGTGAAAGACACCTGAAGTCTCATCCACTGTAGTCGTCTTTAGAATAATTTGAGCCAATAATGTTTAAATGCCAATTTTGGAGAAGCGGCATCGTGATTGGCTGTCAGAAAGATGGAAATGGTGGACCGCGATTGGTCGGTCCGAGCAATTTTGGAGAAGCGCCGCTGTGATTGGCTGAGAGCAAAGATGGAGAAAGATGGAAATTGGGCAACGTGATTGGACGAGTTGACTTTAATTGTTATTGGCCTTGGTGTCGTTTTATTTAATGACTACGATCTCCTTGGGCAAGTTTAAATTTGATGAACTTCCTTGGTTTGAAAGCAGTTCCTTGGTTTGAAAGCAGAGACCAGGCCAAAAGAACTGCCGAAACCCGGGATCGAACCAGGGACCTTTAGATCTTCAGTCTAACGCTCTCCCAACTGAGCTATTTCGGCACATATCTCATGTCATCACACTGCACAATATTACCGCAATAGCACTGACTTTTCAAACTCGATGCAAAATAATTAATTCTTTAATACACACCGAGAACGATGTGGATTGTTTGTGAAACTACTGCTTTATGTTACGATATAATATCAATGCAGACATTATTGTGGTAGAAATCTGTAATACTTTATTTGAGCAGCCCACTAATTTGTCTGGTCCTTTTCCCAAACGATCGCGTTTGATTTGTTTTGAACTTAAGAGCAAGTGTATATAGAATGCACACAAAGCGGAAAATGTGAAAGACTCTTCATATTATAGCCACACTCTCGCGCCAACTAGTGGAAATAAGTGGAACAGACGACCACCAAATGCACCTCCCAGGATTTTATATGATGGGAATCCGAAAGAGCAACGTTCACTTTCCACAAACCAACCAGAGAATGTATGAATCTGTGCGTTTGCACTGCACACAGGAGATCTGGACAAACGGCCCCTGGTTCACCCTGGTTCAGGCCAGGTTCATGCCATTACAGGGTTGGGAAACGCCATCATATTGTGGGTGTTGGTGTTTTTAGTTGCAAAATAATAATACATATATATATATATATATATATATATATATATATATATATATATATATATATATATATATATATATATATATATATATATATATTACTTTATTTATCGATACACACCACACGATCTCTTTGCAAAAAGCAACGCAATGACACCTGCAGACATACCTTCTCATAAACTACCATTACTGAGTTGTCCAGCAGATGACACTGTTGTAGCGCAAATCCGACCATCCAGAAAGATCACCTCTACTTCCGGGTCGACGGTGGTGTCCATCCTGTGTGTTGATGGTGGATTGACAACCTAAGCGGACAAAATGCTATCCCGAGTGACCCGACTAGGGCCGACTTTGCCCCGTATTCTCGCCAATTGCGGGGTCCGTTTCGTGTCCCAGTCCCAGCCGTCGTCATCTGCCGGGTCGGCCACCCTGTCGGAGCTCCAGCCTCCCCAACTAAAGGAGAGCCATGATCACGGCGAGGTCAACCCCTATGTGAAGGTGAGCTCTCCGACCAAACGGCCAGTATGGAACCGCTGGTGTGTCAACATCGACTCGTGATGGATGTTTGTTCGTGGTCTTTGCAGGGTTTGTGTGGAACTAAACATGATCTTAAATGAACGCCCTCTGATCACTGTTTAGACTGCCAATATCCGATCGAACCTCCCCACAGTGTCATTGGATTTCGTATATTGATATGGATATTATCCTATCCATGTCAAGTTACCTTTTTAATCATATGGCTGCTGTTTTGCTGACGTATCAAGGCGTCTAAGAGCATGCATGTACAATACTGCAGCACATTTTACAATCAGAAGGCTTTAGATGTGTACACAAGTACTATAGGCCTGCTGGTTTTAGCCAACTGTGTTACTGTTTTTTTCTCTTCCTTCCAGAATCCAGACTTCCATGGGTTCTCCGCCGATCCAGTGGTGGATGAGTGGAACATGAGGCTGGCCTTTTTCTTTGGCATCTCTGTGGTGATTGTGGTCGGAGGAACCTTTGTCCACTACCTGCCCGACCTGGGGTACATTTCATCTTCTTATTTGTGTGTGTGTGTGTGTGTGTGTGTGTGTGTGTGTGTGTGTGTGTGTGTGTGTGTGGAGGCCTGCTCTAGTTCAAAAACACCCTTTTGCATCATAGTGTTGTATTACTTTTTGCCGTTCGTGTAGATATTTTAGATATTTTATTGTATAAGATAAGATATTCCTTTATTAATCCCCCTTAGGAGAAATTCACGGTGACCAGCAGTACAGTGGGATAAAGGAGTACAATAAAAACCAGAGTATATATACAATAAATAAATTTACAGATTTGAGGTAAAATTATATAAAAGCTATTTGAATAAGATAAAAGAAAACATACTATATACATACAAAGTAACCTTCCTTTTGTAGGTGAACTGTGCAATGATAGATGAATCTGACTAAAGTGTAAATATAAATATAAGTGTGCAAACATGCAGGATTTCAGAGGTAATGGAAGAAGACATAAATAACGATGGTTTAAGCAATGGTTTATTTGACTCTATTTTGAATGTTCTTATATAATACTAGTACAAATGGGAGTGTTCTTATGTTAAAATATATATTTAATATACATTTTATTTATATTATTTAAACAAAAAAGAAAGTATGTTTCTACTTAATATCATGCTGTAACTAAAATCATCAGTCATTTTCCCTCCAAGGATTTCTAAAGCCTATCTAGCCACCAACCTCCCTCCCTCTCCACTGTACCCCCCCCCCCACCACCAATCTCCACCAATCCCTCCCTCTCTATCCACCTACCACCCGCACCCCCCACTACCTCAGCCATCCATCGTGTCACTTGCACATAACCGCTGAGCCCATTCCCAGCTCAAACCTGACCCCAGAGTGTGCACCTCTCTCTCCTGTACGCAGCATGCGCCAGTGGTCCAGGAGGGAGGCGGAGCGTGTGATTAAGATGAGGGAGGCGAAGGGCCTTCCCTTGATTGAAGAGGACTATTATGAGCACAGCAAGATCGTGCTGCCCACTGCCGCAGAGGAGTAGAGTCCACGTGGGTCAGAGCCACGCATTCAACTTGAACTGTACATTGTATTTCAATATTATGTTAATAAATGTCGTCTGGGATTGTTGCCGTTTTTTTGTATTTTTCTTGTTGTTGTGGGGTAGTGTGCTTTGGCCAAGGAAAGATTTCTGGAGGCATTCAAGCGCCTCTACACAGATTCAGTTGACCACATGCCGATCGATGTGTAAAGTCAAAGAACCATGAATGTTACTTTATAATACAAGCATATTTTGTTTAATGAACCTATTGACTGAAATACACATGTTAGAAACCAGTATGGGCAATGCAATACCTTATTGACCTTTGCGAATTAGAATGCATTCATTATAAGAAGGAAGGGACAGCATAGCTCAGTGGGTAGAGCAGGTCATCCACTAACTGGATTGGCAGTTCGATTCCCACCTCCAACTGTCCACATGTCAAACCCCACAAATTTACTGATTGCAAGTCGCTTTGGACAAACTAGTCTGCTAATGCCCTTCAAAATGTTGAACTCTATATAGCATACATACATAGATGAACATTACAATTCTGCGTTTTGTTAAGCGGATGGGTACCCGTCGGGATCCAATATACATGTATGTATTGTAACAAAATAAACAGGCTTTTCCATGCACCACCCATCATTTCCGTTTACTTTGTAAGAAGAAGCATGACTTGGTACATGAAAGCATCCGATGAATGACCGGCCTTTCATACCGTCCCTATTTTTCATTGGCTGCAAGTCAATGCGGTGGGTTGGTCTTAACTTGCGTCACAGCGACAGGGCGGAGCTTGAAGGGTCGGGCAGGAAAAGAAGAGAAGAGAAAAACGGTAGGAAAATAACAAAAATAAAACACTTTCTTTAAGCGGCTGTGCTCTGTTTACACTTCACACAACAGCGTCCGACAAACCGAGTAAAAGCAAGGCGGTGGAATCACGGGCGTAATTGATTAGCTTATTCGGAAACGGCTGACCTGGAAAACTAAGCGAGCGAGCTAACGAAGCTAACATTTTATGGTGACGGAAGAGACAACAAGCCACTAAAGTTTGCTCTCATCCCACATCAACTCAACAACTAACTCACTAACTAGACTGTACACGGGTCCGCTCTAACCAGTCTTCACTACGAGCATCACTTTAGTATGTCTTGCCATGGTCTGTTACTTTTGCGAAGTCCTCCTGGCTGCAGTGATCCCTGCTTGGAGGACAGGAGAACTCACGGAAATTGCAGTTTTCATGTTCAGTAGATCGAAGGCCAAGGCCTTCACCTTGACCAAATGATTCGTTCTCTATGCTCCATTGGACACACGGCAGTCAAACTTGATCCGTTGGGTTACAATTGCCATGCTGGGAAAACAGTACCTAAGCGCACCTTTTTTCAAAATAAAGGCTACTAAGTTCTCCAATAGGCACAATGAAAACAAACAAGGCGGTGGTGGCGACATGACAATATCAAATGTATAGTCAACACCAGTGTAGCCGCAGGATTATTAGAAATGTGTGCTCAGGGCAGGTACACAATAAAGGAAGGCACATCCCTTTGGAAAAACAGCTGCTGATGTACCCCTGTTCAGTACTGTTTATATTGTGATAACTTTCATCATAGTTTTGGTTATGTTGTTGCTTGTGCCTGTCCTTACTTGGCCGATGAACAGATTCTGACTAGTCTGAACACTGACACTCTCCTTCCAGATGGCCGCCATCCGTAAGAAGCTGGTGATCGTGGGGGATGGAGCTTGTGGAAAGACCTGCCTGCTGATAGTCTTCAGCAAGGACCAGTTCCCTGAGGTCTACGTGCCCACCGTGTTTGAAAACTATGTGGCTGATATTGAAGTGGACTCTAAGCAGGTGAGCTGGCTTACACATTTACCCCTAACCCTGGACAAAGAAATGAATGGCATTTATTCATGTTACAACAAATGGTGCAAATGGTATTTTAGTGGCTTTGCTTGAACATTGGTAATGAAACATGGCTGTCTTCAAAACTTAAACTGGTAGTTATTTAGAAGGCCATGCTGGCAGGATACCTTCCCCATTGCTGGTTTTAGATTCAATAGACTATATGTATCAAAGACGAACCCACATGTCACATGCTACTTGGGATGATGGCACTATATTGAATTGCTTACTAAAATGTTATATTGCATTACAATCTGAGCACGTAGAGGTCCGGCTTTCCAAGGATGAGTAAAGCTAGAATGTAGACGTTGGGGTTTTTCGAACCCGGACCCCTTCCAGCTGAGAGTCGAACAACCTAACTCTGGTGGTTATTTCAGGTGGAGTTGGCTCTGTGGGACACAGCCGGCCAGGAGGACTATGACCGACTGAGGCCCCTCTCCTACCCCGACACAGACGTCATCCTCATGTGCTTCTCCATTGACAGCCCGGACAGCTTAGGTAAAAAAAACAAAACAACAGAATGGGAATCCTATTGGTCTTCGGAAAGACCTTGGTTATCCCAACCTGGAAAATCGACCACGAAGGGACTCGAACCCTCAATCTTCTGATCCGAAGTCAGACACCTTATCCATTAGGCCACGCGGTCTAATACCTGCCTAATGACCAAATATAAATAAAGAAATAGATGTAACTGTTTGCCAACTGACGTCCCTCCCTGTTGGCTCTCAGAGAACATCCCAGAGAAGTGGACCCCAGAGGTAAAGCACTTCTGCCCCAACGTTCCCATCATCCTGGTGGGCAACAAGAAGGACCTGCGCAACGACGAGCACACACGGCGCGAGCTGGCCAAGATGAAGCAGGTGAGTTTTGGGGGCGGGACCTGCAGATCGTTTTTTTGGGGGGCGGGACCTATGTTCATGCTAGTAGCCCCTGGTAGAAGGGGGGAGGACAGGATGTTGTGCTGTAGTGACTCAAGGTTTCTGCCGCCAGCCCAGTCGGGACACCGCAGGGCTGCTACACGGCATTATCCTTCTTGGGTTTGATCCCCCAGTGTCTCCATGTGTCCATGATCTAGATGTCTATTGGCTAACCCCTAACAGCTCCTTAACGATGCGTACCCGGTGGCTTCAGATAGATCTGTCTGCTAAATAACAAAAATAGTGGTAGTAACAGCAGGGAGTCAACAGTACATTAAAATGGTCTCGTTTAGTAGGATGAACGATGACACAATGGGGGGGGGGGGGCGTGGCTTCTGCTTCAGCATTAGATAGATAGATAGATATACTTTATTGATCCCAAGCTGGGAGATTGCTGTTGGTTCACATTGTGCTGTATTTTGTTGAATGCCGTAGCATTAATGGATAAGAAGGGGTTTTGTTGTACATGATGGAGATGTAACACATGTACAAATCCTTTTTTTTATTATGTTATCATGTTATCAACTTTCAGCATATATATTACAATATTGATTTAATATTTTGTTGTGTTTTTTTTTACATTGGTGAGGGATGTTTTTAACTGGGCAATTTTTCAACCCCCCTCTCTCTCTCTCTCTCTCTCTCTCTCTCTCTTCCTCTCTCTCTCTCTCTCTCTCTCTCTCTCTCTCTCTCTCTCTCTCTCTCTCTCTCTCTCTCTCTCTCTCTTCCTCTCTCTATTTCTGTTTCCACGGCAACGCAGGAGCCAATCAAGCCCGAGGAGGGGCGGGACATGGCGAACCGTATCAACGCCCATGCCTATTCGGAGTGCTCGGCCAAGACGAAAGACGGCGTGCGGGAGGTGTTTGAGATGGCCACCAGGGCGGCGCTACAGGCCAAGAAGAAGAACAAGAAGAGTGGCTGCCTGCTGTTATAGAGGGCCCCGGGGGCGGGGGTAGAGGGTAGGAGTGGTGGTCGTGGTTGGAGGAGAGGGTGGGGATGGGTGTAGTAAAACAAAAACAAGGCCAAGACTAAAAAAAAAAAAAATCTACATTGTTCTTCTGTCACGGTTGTGATGTCGCACTAGCATAGTCGTTTTTTTTTGGGGTGGGTGGGGGCGGGTCCTAAGCAGAGATGGGAGCTCACCAGTCATGTGATAAAGGGAGTGTGCGCATCGAAGGCCTGGGGAAAACACTTTTATATACACATAGAAAAAGATTTAGACATTTTAAGTCCTTTAATGAAACTGAGGGGAAGGGGGTTGCATGCCGTAGTGCCCTTATGCAGAATGACCCAATCTCTCAAAGGAGCACGATGACGAGGACAGTCTGACCGCTGTGCCGTTGGCCCCTCAAGACAGGACTCAGGCCGGCCCCCTTTTTTTTTTTCGTCTTTGCACGTCTAGCGCTTCCCTAATCGCCGCCGCCACTCAGAAGCCGTACCACGCCGTCGCACGAGCCTTTACCGAGACCCCCCCCCCCCGCTGTTAGGATGTCTCTCGGGTGTCTCGCTCGAGGACATTTAACCCTTTAGCCAGGAGGTGCCAAGGATCGTACCTGCAACCCTGCAGTTGCTAGACTGTCAGAGCTACTGCTTACCCCTCAGACTATCAACAGGAACACAAACAGAAAACAAAAAAAAAAACAATTAGTGGGGGAAAAAGTCCAGTAAGTAAGCTTAAAAAGAGGCTTGACGCACGTGCCCGAGCCTTCACTCCTGGCGACTTGCCCTCCTGAACCTCATCAGTCTCCTCCGCGTGTCTTCATCGCTGCCCTGTGGTGGTCCGGCCCCCTGGCGCCTCGTCTTGCCTGTGATGCGCGGACGCTCCCCCTATTCATTCCCCCCCCCCCCCGGCTTGCGGAGGGCGTTCCTTTCGATATTCCTGCTTGCGGTGATGTTATTTTTTCTCCATCTCATCTTGAGTCGCCTCTTTGACGACGGCGAGCCGTGGGAAATCTTCCCGGTCTCAAAGCGCCTGGCCTCTGGGAGGCTGAACACGCGTGCGCTGAAGGGCCATCAGGCCTGCCTTATCGGCCATATCCCCCAGCCTAGATCTATCCACCCAGGAGAGCGTCTGGTGTCCCCTTCTCAGTATATGGACCCGTGAAGGTTCATGACTTGCCTTTCCCTTGGTTGGCGATGTTGGCCATGGTCATGGCCAGTCGGCTTCTTTGGAAATAAGTGATGGCACATTGTTTAAATGTGTGGTATTTTGTACCTCCTCCCTGTCTCTGGGACCCAAGCGTGCGCTTGTGGCATTTCTCCCAGATTAGAGCCAGCCTCGGCAGCAACGCATATGGCAAAATCAACCCCTCCCCCCCCCCCCCCCCCCCCGGCACCACCCTGAGAATGTTTGGACCAGATCCACCGTACAGTTCAGGTTGGCAGCCTGCCTCTGTAGGGCAACCATCTTGTCTCAATGTGGTGTGTAAAACCCAGCGGTCATTAGCACAACAAAGCTCCTCTCGGATGCAGGAGAGTGGCTTACATACGATGTCACTGTAGCGCTGGCCAGGTGTCCGAGGTTATCGCGGGATATCACGGCTCCATACACGTGTAGAACATCACACGTCGCTTCCGCAAAAAAAATTGCACATGGACCATTTGCGTAATCGTCCCGAAATGGACCAATGGTCAGTGGTGCGACGTTTATCAAGAGATTTCATAACGCACATGTGAAGCAGGACTTTCGATTACAACTCCAATGGCCGTGTGCCGGTCACTCAGGTGATTTAGCATGAGGTTTGCTACAGGTGATATAGGGATATTAGCAACCTGGAGATATTGGCACCTGGGGGTATAAGCACCTGGGTCTATGGCCGTACCACAGCACCCTTCCATCAGATCTGTCCAGCTTGCCCGGATTCAGTCATAGTTTGTAGAAACGAAAAACAACTTATTAATATTATAAAAACAAAGTGGCTGCTGGTCTTTTTATAGTTTTTTTTTTTGTCCAGGCATTCCATAGGTGATTTTCCTTTGTTTTCCATGGATGGATAAACAGACTAACTATTTTCAAGTGGACGAGCTTTTGTCTCTGATGAACCAACAGTTGAATGTTGCTTTCATTCGATACAAGCAGTTTTGATGTATTTAAAATAGCTTAATGTTTTTATTTGCCTTTTACTATAAATATATATATAAGTGCATACTCGGGATAATGAGACTAACAGAATTAGTTTTTTCTATAAGCTTTTCATGTAATGTATTCATTTGCATGAGATTTTAGATGAGCAACAGTGCGCTTGGCTCATACATAATAAAACACAAGATGATTTTGTTGTTTTGTTTTTAAGGTTCAATATTACAGCTTTATAAACAAGGGTTAGTTCCTTCAGATTGGCAGTGATTTCCAAAATCATGTACCTATCATGTCTTTCCTGTCTGTTTACATGTCTTGAACTGTTATTTTTCCTTTTAGCCTCTTATGCATTTTAACCATTCTGACATTCTACTGCCATGTACCATGTATTAATTGCACATATTTTGCAAATTCTGCTTAAGAACGGTGAAAAACATAAATGTTTCAAAATAAAAATAAATCTCAAAGCATCAACTTCTCTTAAATACAAAATCTAGAAATTAAAGGTGTTTTTTTTTCTTCATTTTTTCATGTCATTTAGTGTGGAGGAAGGAGTTGACATTTAAACAAAACAAAATCAGATATATAATTTACAGCAGCACAGTATTTTGATTTCACAGATCAGGGTGCCGCAGAACTCCATTCTATAAGGTCTGGTGGAGGCCCGTCACAAACTCCTGATAATAAGGCTCTGCAAAAGAAGACATTGAAAAATGTTACAAAGAAAATGGCCTAAAGTGTTGAGAATTTGATGAGCAATGGTAGGGACCAGCGCACACCACAATCCCTCTGGCTGGGCCCCACTGGACTACATGATGTGCGGCCCTTTACCTATATCTGGGTCGATAAAGGAGTGTCTAACGAGGAAGTCCAGGACCACCATGGCACAGTTTGGTTTAAAATCACCACTGACCAGCAGCTCTTTAACCTAAAGAAAGACACGTAATTATGTGCCAAAAGAATACTATAATTTCACATCAGGACACGCTGGCGTTGTGGCTAGGGTGTTTGCCTCCCAGCTGTAAGGTACTGGGTTCGATCACCCATATCCACAACCTTGTAGACATCTGAGAGCAAGAGGGCTAAACCCTCACAATATTTGCTATCTGCTAAAATATTATCAAACATTCATTACAAGGATGCCGAGTCATCAAAAATACCCACCTTATCCATCGGCAGGAAGTAGAATTCCTGCACTTCTCCGTCACCAACTCTGGGCTGGAAATCGGCCGGGAGTTGGAGGTCAAAGACAAACTGGCTCTCTGGGAATACGCCTTCCTCCTCCTCGTAGGTGTAGCTTCAGACACAAAAGGTTATGTCATTCATTCACTCATTCACCAATAACACCAATATAGAGCCAGATCTTCAGAGGTAAAAAGCCAGGTGGCATACACCTCTTTCAGTGCTGTATGGCATACTTGGAAGTCAGTAGTTGTGTGCTGTGGGCTTTACACAAATGCCTGCACATGACCACTGTCCTGGCAATTTCTTTAAGAGATACTGCGTCAAGGAAAGATGAACCTTCTAATTTCAAAATAGCACACAATAGTTGTCGAAAAATAACATATTTAACTTATGTTAAATACTCCCTGAGAGAGCCCCGAACACAGCTCCACAGTCTTTAAACACAGTTTCACCCCCTGCCCAGAAGGCTATTATTGTCTTTACATCAAAGGAGACAAAGTTAGCCCCCTCTCTGTTGTCCTTAAGGAAAGGAGGCACCGTTTCACCCCCTCTCCGTAATGCAATTGTCTTCCCATTCAAAAGGTGGGAGATTGTTTACCTAAAAGCCAGAGTCCTCAGTCCAGTTTCCTGCGTTCTCATCAAACAGACACAGGTTCATAAGTGACCGGTTGTGAGCGGTTCCCATCAGGCCGAAGGTTAACCAAAAAACGGGAGCTGGCTAACACTCGCTAACAAGCGGGGGGGGGGGGGGTTGGTGAGGGAGTGGTGAGACGCCACCTGTACAACACCTGGATTGTTCCAAGACAGTCCCCCCACCTGACCGTGTTGACGGGCCGAGCCTTCTGGGCGACGGCGGCCGGGATGCAGGCCTCCTCCTCGCACTCCTTCAGCACCGTTGTCCTGATGCTCATGCCTGCAGCCAAACCCCCGGCAGCCTGGGCAGACAGACAGACATACTTTAATGATCCCTGAGGGAAACTGCATTTGTTACAATACTCCAGGGAAAAAAGAAAGAAGAGACAGACACTTTACCTATAGTAGAGTGTTAGAATACATAAATATATAATATAAACCTATGTAAAATATAAACCCATGTAATACAATATACTAAAAATATACATAAAGAAATATAGAAATATACATAAACGAGAAGGAGCACGCATGTCCCGGCTTTAACGTCTGCTCCGTCCTCCGTACCCATGCTTAAGATATTTTATGCAGATGCCGGAAAAAAAAACGCTCAGCGATGCACACAGTGGTGCTTATACTGATGAGTACACTTCCCGCCTCACTGGGAACGCCAGCAACATGGAGGGCAGCCCGGGGAGCCTCACCAGGTTGTCCAGCAGTCCGGGGTACGTCTGCTTGGTGGCGGAGCGCCTGGCCAGCCACATCCTGAGCTCCCCGTCGTCGCTCCGGCAGTATCCGTTGATGTGGACCCCGTACCTCCTCACCCCGAACAGGCCTGCTCAGACACACACAGGGCCGGCTGATGCTGCTGCTGCTGCTGCTCTGATCAGAACGCTATCCTGCCCTGTTTTAACGTGTGTCGGCAGCATGCTGAATTCTAGTCTCCTTTTCAGCCAAGGAAGTCTAGGGAGTGTGATTGCACGGATTTCAACAGGACTTACTGGTGGCTGATCGCTCCATAGACATCAGTGGCGTGTCACAGTATCTGGCCATGACGTCATACCTCTGAGGGAACACATTTTGAGACGTTCCACTGAATGCCTCCCATAACCATGTTCATGCTGTCCGTAAGACTACGTGTGTGCGTGGAGGAAGCCGGTCCCCGTGAGGAACACCATCTGACGGACTCACTTCATCCCTCCATCCCTTCAAACAGGTGAGCGCGTCGTTCCGCCTCAGGGTCTGCAGGACGCCGTCAACCCCCTCTGACCTCTTGTCGTGCGAGTCGAGTCTCGAGCTGAGGGAAATGGCGCCGTCGTTTGGGGGATCAAAGACGTCGGGGAAGTCTTTCAAAATGGCCGCCATGTGAGGGAGGATCCAACCGACCTGTTGGTCGGCCACCTCGAAGCGCAAACATCTCGGACGACTGGAGCCTGGCGGGACCATTACATGTACTCAAGGGATTTAGCACTCATTCTTTGCAATGCAAAGTATGAAAGAATCACAGTATACCAGCATGGTACAAATCAATGGATATAAGTGGTGTGCATGTTCAACCTCAAGGTATTTATTCTACGTCTCAATTGTATACTGTATAACGTTGACCAGCATGACAATGACATAATAATGACATTCTGAATCCATCTGTGTTTGGCGTGTCTAATTTTCAAATTTGTTAATTGGGTCATTTAGACATGCTGCCAACATTCGTTTGAATTCAGCGGACCCATTTGATTGGTCTGTCAACCACTCAACCAATCAAAGCAACGCTATAATGAATCAAGTAACGCACAGCTACTCTGGAACGCTTGGTCATTTTTGATATTTAAGGGCCGTCAACATCGATGGGTGTACGGGACTAAATACAAACCACTGAAGAGAGAATAGAACTTGGCAAATCCTATCCAACATACAAATCACACTCGACGGTGTACCTGGTGTGTGGAAGTTATTCATTTTACGGAGCAGTTGTAGCATTTTCTCTGACCAGGCTGTTGCCATTTCGACTAATTTTGAGGACACTAATTACAACGATGAACAGTAACTGACAGCAGTCAAAACATTTTTTCTGTTTGAATGTAGAATAAAGTAATAACTCAGTTTCACTCGGACGCCTTGGTCATGATGTTGCGCGAAGTCTTCCGTATTGTCCCGACCAATGGTGCAGTCGTGCTGCGTTAAAGACACAGTGGGAACTGGCCGTTTCCAGCATCCCCATAAAGTAACATTATATTGTATGCATTACAACAATTAGAAACTCTATTAAAGCTTAATAACAAAAAGATACTCCTGTGGTCGCTGTAAGTGTAAGTAATGTTATTGATAAAAAGTTATTTAGTAAAGTGGTGGAACAAAAATTCCTTCGAGCCGGATTTGAACCAGCGACCTAAGGATTTCAGACATATGCCACTACAGTCCTCCGCTCTACCAACTGAGCTATCGAAGGCCTGAAATGACTGACGATCTTTACGTACATGTTACACACTCATGTTTTGTCAACACTTTATATTTTATTTTTCACAAAACAGTAGCTTCGCGTCATAAACACTCCTATAAACAATGTTTGGATTATTTACGTTTGAACCAACCATACACTGGAACTTGTATTATTAGCAGCGACTCCAGCAGACGTCCATAAGGGGGCGTAGTTGTACTTTCAAGAGTCACGATCTATAATAAAGATATTATATATATATATATATATATATATATTAGAACCCGACAATATGCTGCAGATTATTGTGGGTAAGGGTGTTCACGAGTGAAGCTTTTCTCACAGGACAAACAAATAGCTCTGCTAAAAAATACTGCTAACATGTGCGTACAATATGTACAGGTATGTATGTATGTATGTATGTATGTGTGTGTGTGTGTGTGTGTGTGTGTGTGTGTGTGTGTGTGTGTGTGTGTGTGTGTGTGTGTGTGTGTGTGTGTGTGTGTGTGTGTGTGTGTATGTATGTATGTATGTATGTATGTTTATCTTGCTTTAACAGTATCATTTCAATATTCGGAGTAGTTAAAGTAACACTGGATAAATTAATTTGTTAATTTAGTAATTAACATTGTAGTCTATACAAATATCTATGACGACACATTAGTATTGGTTTTATATTTATGTAGTTTTTGTTTTTGTTACAATTGAGTAAAAAACACTTAGCAAAGATACAAAGCTGGTAATACTGAAAATCCCTTTATTGAAAATACATAGTTCGGCTATAATGTATTCTGTTTTTGTGTAGGTTGGAAAGAGTTTTTAATTTTTAAAAATAATTCCTCAAGTTTTCTTGAGTAGAGAACATATTGTGGCATTGTAAACTTTTTGGGCGGCATAACTTTTAATTACGCCACTTGCACAACAAATACATCTCATTAATATTTAATACATAATAATAATGTTCAGGACGGTCCATGTGTTTTATATTTGAAATTTATGATTTGAAAAATTAAAACGTAGGCCTGTTAATTTAACAAATTGTAGAGGACAGGACAGGACAGGAGACACGAGTGTGTGACAGCGGGAATGACATCATTGAGCTTCGAAGAGTCGTTCAGGTATTTTAAGATGGATCCAAGTTGCAGTTCTGAAATCTTCTATTCAACACCCTTCATAAACTCCAGGAACTCTGGAAGAAAGATACAAAAATACGTCATATTGTTTTGTGCTTCATACAAAACATTTTCAATGATTCATGCATAAATCGCCTGTGAAAATTATTATTTTTTAAAATCATATTATCATACAGGATTTGCATATACTGTAATTCAGAATCATGCCTGTGGCAGAAAACTCTCAACTGTTTAATAGACTTCAATTAAAATGTAATAAGTAGGCTGAATCCTTCACCAAATTGAACCTATGCCTAGTTCTCCCGGAATCTCTGTTCAAAAATGCCTCTAAGCCACTTGAGTCATCTAAAACACATCACCCCTCCCAGGGCGTACCATCATAGTCGATTCTGCCGTCGTTGTTCTTGTCGCCGTCCTTCATCAGCTCCTCAATGTCGTCCTCTGTGATGGACTCTCCTGTGGACTCCAGCATGTTCTTCAGCTCCTCCAGGTCAATGTAGCCATCTCCATTCCTCAACACAAGAGAATTACACCTCTTATATTTTGTACTGCTGGTTTCACCACTCGCCTCAATCCCACGGGATGTGGTCTACACAGTAGACTTCCAGATCCGGGATGTGAAAGTCCTTACTAGTTTGAGTCAACGATCTGGATTTGCTAATGAGCTAATTAGCTTAATCCCGGCAGTATTACAAATGACTAATGAGGGAATTCAGTAAATTACGTCAGTTGGAGTTTGACGTTGGTATACTACATTTTGACTCTATACTACATTTTTGGAATAAATAACCTCTTTGTTATCTGGCAACCATTTTCCTCATCATGCTAGTTATGATCATAGCAGGCTTCAGCTTCCTATGGCGTAGCTTGCCCTTTCGTATTACCTCACACAGTGAGGTAATACAATACAGATTAGCCCTCAACACATGTATTCCTTGTCAGTGCAAGTATGCAATTCATTGTGTCCTCTAAAGTGTGCCGGCATCCAGAGAGGAAACATACTTGTCAAACATGCGGAACAGTTCCGCAAGTTCCTCTTCTGATTTCCCCTTGCTCTCCTCCTTCATGCAGCGCACCATCATCACCAGGAACTCATCAAAGTCTACAGTTCCGCTGCCTGGAAGAACACATCGATAACTCAGAACCATAGAGGTGAAACTTTCAGCCTCTCAATATAAAATGTTCCACTTCTGCATTTTTTGCTCAGTCAACCCAGGGATTAAAGGAACAACAACAACTGGTGACCTGAACTGGCTAGCATTATTTTCGGAGCAATAGCCAATCGATATTATTTTGATCTTGATGGGGAATCCTGGTACAGGAACGGAAAATATGTATAACTTCTAAAAGGTTTGATGTGTGCGACTTAATTAGCGATATGGCTAGATGACAACGAGGACTAAAATGTGTATAGGTGGATAGTAATTTGGCTAGGTTAGCCATGATGATTAGTGATGTGTTGTTTCCTGGTTAGCAAAGATGTCAAGTTTTGTGGCTAGGTTAGCAATAATGGCTAGCTGTTGACGTACCATCTTCATCCACCTCGTCGATCATCTCCTGGAGCTCCTCTGGCGTGGGGTTCTGCCCAAGCATCCTCATCACCTTCCCCAGCTCCTTGGTGCTGATGCAGCCATCCTCCGCGTCCTGAATGAAGACATCAAACGCGGCCTTGAACTCTAAAGAGGGCCAGAAACATAGGCGGCTTTGAGAAGTAACGGAAAATCATCATCAAGATGTGAAAATAACTCCTTTAGTTAGAATCGTATATAGTATCCGATCCTTAGCTAGATCATAGGTAGAAACACAGGTATTGTGTTGTTTGTACATTCTGCTGTCGCATAAGTAGCAGCCTAATGAGGGATTCATGCTATGCTCTTGTAGTGCTACAAGAAGTAGTTGTACTTGCTACATGCTAATGCTAATGTTGATGCCTAAACCAATGTTCTCACCATTTTTCTGCTCTTCTGTCAAGTTCTCAACCTAGAGAAAGAGAGAGACATATTATTAGTTTTGACATTATTCGGATAATCATATTATTTTAAATATGATTACGTGACTCCCCACATATTTTCAGATTCATTAGGTTATGTTATACAGATTAACAAAGCAGTAACACTGTTGATGGTATAGCAAAAACCTCCATTTGATTTATGCAAGTAAGGAAAGCTGAAACTTGTTATCGCCAAGTTCAACCTCATTGACCTCATTGTTTATATGCCATAGCGTTGTAACACTGCTCTGTGATGCCGCAACAAAAGCACCATGCATTCTGCATTACCTTAAATATGTAGATCATGCAAGTCATCTGAACTCATGACAATACGTGTATTTTTATATGTACCCAATCCAGCCTCACGATACATATCGTATCACCAAATTCCTGCCAATACCGCAGCCCCCCGTCAGCTCTGTCGCTCTGTCCTTGAACCCTCAGCACCCGGACCCGGGTCCAACCAGCGCCTCCACGGAGGCACCCGGGCCATCTCAGCCCCCCCCCCCCCCCCGTCCACCATATGACATATGAAATGTCATGGCACTTTCTTCACCTGCTATTCTGGTCCCACGGGGGCCGCAGTTGGATGCGTTAGGCAAGTGGAGGCCATTGGGTGAGACGGGGTGGGTGGGTGGGTGGGTGAGGCAGGCAGTTGGCAGCCACGGGGGCCATTTTGCGATACCACTACCTCACGTTTGGTGGTCAACAGCTGTCGTGTCCTCTTCTCGTTTATCCTACCTGACTGTCACAACTGTCGCTTTGTTCTATTGTGGTCGCGCTGAAAGATGTCAGAAATGCTCGCTAGCTGTTGCAGGCATCCCTTGGACCGGGACCAGGGGATCAGAACCCTCGGTCCAAACTGTCCGGCGACTGTCCGGCGACCGCCCTGCCATACTATCCTGAGGTGGTCTGCCTTTTGATACGCGGACCGAAATAAATGTTCTTGTCTAATACGTGTGCGTGGACAAAGAGTTATTGTGGGAGCGATGAGCCACTGCAGCGCTATGAAATGCTCTTGAAATGTTCCTACAGCGTTGGTGAACGGGCGTTTGATGTCTAGTGGAAATGGGCTTCTTCGTGTGATCTCTGACAGTGGTCAGCGCAGTTGATCTTGGCCTCCCATAAAAACCCACCGTGTGTTTATACATTTAGAAAATCGTTGCGTGCAAGCGGGCCTGGAAAATGGCCAATATTCACAATAACTCTTGGTGCATTTTAAGGGGTACACATGAAGACAATCTCTGAATATGAAGTGGTGTTTGGGATATTTATCCGGAACTTCAGATTTTTTTTTAAAAACTTTGCATATTGGCAATGGGATGGATTTTGGCACAAATTTCCAAGACACATGACGTAGGACACTGTTAGAGCCACAGCAAACCAGAAGAGCAATCTTCCTCTAATACCCTTGTTCCCAATGTCATGTCACTGGTGTCCTTTTTAAAACACCTCACTAGGACCAGTAAATACCCTATCAATTCAATTGTACAAATGGCACAAGTTGCAATTTGCAACCTGTTGAATGTAACATAATAACAAGTATATTTGTAGTTTTGTTTAATTGCTAAATCAATTAATAAAATAAGCAATGCTGCTTGTCCACTCACCGCTGCCTTATATACATCATCCATGGTTCCTGGTCTGTCTTCTTTTTATCCACACACTCACACACACACCACACACAGTGCTGCCCTGATGCAAGACAAAGACTTGAGACGCTACCTGCCTCTCTCTTTTGTTAGGGGGGTGGGGGGCTTTGGTCACACAAAAACCCACCGTTGACGTATACACGTCACCCAACATTGATGAGACATTTGTGTGTGGGTGTGTGTGTGGTTGTGCATGTGTGTGGTTGTGCATGTGTGTGTGTGTGTGTGTGTGTGTGTGTGTGTGTGTGTGTGTGTGTGTGTGTGTGTGTGTGTGTGTGTGTGTGTGTGAGTATGGGAGAGGGAGAGAGAGAGACATCTATAAATAGAGACAGAAGGGTGATTTTCCAACAATAGCAGTGCATTGGCGGCAGCACCTAAATTGGAGACATTGTCTGTTGGTCCCAGCCTCCGTAGCTAATAGAAGAGCCACCATTGGTTCAGAGACACAAGTTAGGTCTGCATTTGGCAATTCCTTCACTCGCCTATTGGATATACAAGCATGCACAAGTGGACCTCTTATCAATACTTATCAATGTGGTTTTTAACAGATTACACTATGATGTTTTGTGACCCGACCTTCATCGGCCTTGGGGTTGACGGTCATGGTTTAAACCATGTGCAGTGTGCTCTCACTGAGGCGCTACCAGACAGGAAGTGAGAGTGAGAGAGAGAGAGAGAGAGAGAGAGAGAGCCTGCAAGGACAAATGGAGGGGCTCTGGGAACGGTAGTGGAAGGTCCTTCTGCAGCACCCGCGGCTTCCAGCTCCAACTGTGTTCCCCAAGTCCTACAAATAGAATAGAAATACATTTCCCAAAGTCCATCTCAGAAAAGGAGCTAATAGGTCAGCCGTATCGATTTCCTCATAAACAGGAACGCTCTTTTAGATTCCCTACATGCTGAGGGGACATCTGCCCAGAGGGAAGCGCTGTCCATCAACCACAGGGATGTTACCACACATTGTCTGTCAGGCACCAGTGTAACAGTGAGGGATTGTTTGCACACATTGTAATTGTGAGCAGTGGAGAACCAAAGAAGGAGAACTTGTTTAAATGACAATAGAGATGGAATTTAAGCTTTTTTTGGTGTCCTGCACTATAAATAGTGTTGCAACAGCAGGGGAGGTGTGTGTGTCTTTGTGTGTGTGTGTGTGTGTGTGTGTGTGTGTGTGTGTGTGTGTGTGTGTGTCTGTGTGAGTGCGTGTGTGTGTTTATTTAAACGGGCATGTTGATGTGTGTGCGTGTATGAATGTGTTTACTTGTATGTATGTGTATACATGCGGGTCTATTTAAGTGTTTGTGCATGTGTGTTTACTACTCTGTGCATTGTGTTATTTATGTGTTATTGTGTCAGTGTGTGTATATGTGTACCGGGGGGGCACTTGCTTGGCAGGGGTAGGTAGGGTAATAAAGGGGTAGCTGGGGTAACAGATCTGGGATCTACGGGGGCTGCAGCTCCCTATGTTGGCGGGGTCCGAGCCGTCAGCACCTGCTGTTGTCCGGCAGCTGTAGCGTAGGTCCGGGGGTCAGGGGTCAGACTGCTAGCTTTGGACCCGGTTATGTGCGGACACTGAACGGCTTTGGGTGCAATTATGACAAGACTAGCCTAAATACCATGCCTAGCTTAGATTAGTTTAGCTGCCTTCCCCCAGAGGACAGGACCTAAGCACCATGCTTAGCTTAGCTTAGCTGCCTTCCCCCAGAAGACGGGACCTAAACACCATGCTTAGCCTAGCTTAGCTGCCTTCCTCCAGAAGACAGGATCTAAACATCATGCTTTGCTTAGTTGGCCTATTTCACTGGGTTTTTTGGGTTCATGAAATGACCATACTAAGATGTAATTCTTTACCTCACTACTGTAAGGATGGTAAACTAGAAACCAGCGGGCACCACATGTAGCGGACTAGTTATTGTTATCTGTGGTCTAAAGCTGAAGTATTTATTTAAAATGTCCACGGTCAAACAAGTCGCGACCTCTGGCATAACGTGCTGGGATAACAGCCGCCATAACACAGTTTCACTGGTAGTTGTTCTCGAAAGCTAAAAATATCCACTGTCACCAAGATATATTATTTCAAACTCACATGTTCGGGCCAGTTGACTGGGCCAAACAAAACTGCCCAGAGAACAGGAAGCTGCTTGAAAATGTTTCAGGTATTAACATATGCAGTATTATAATGGATATCATTGTTTAAAAATGCTTCCCAAACTAAGGAAGTATGGGTCCCTGTGAGTCGAGATTTGAACACCACGCAGACTGACAGCAGCTTGTGAAAAGTCTGTAGTTCCAACTGCTCAGAAATAGCTTTGTAATTATTTATCTTTTTGAAAGCCTACTGGAGATTGGTCCAGTTCGGCATACTCATTTACTTCACTTTTCATCCTCTTAACTATACAGAGCAGACATAGAGTTGTTGAACTTGTTGAAATTCGTCATCATCATCATCATCATACTTTTGAGCATAACTGTGACAGTTAGCCCGCTCTTTCTCCCTGTTGTTCAACGTCTCTCTACTTAGAAAGACCCTTAAATGCAGGTTGATGCACTTCTTGAGGTAGGCACATATGCCATCAACACTACAACTCTTCCTCCTATGGAAGCAGAGAGAAAGACACGGAGAAGCAGAAGGCGGAAACCTGCTGGGTTTTATCACATGTCCTGGAAGGAATTTCTCATATGTGTGGTTTGCAACGTAAGGAAGAAATGTAGGAGTGAACCCAGTTTCTCTCTCGCTGGTCGTTCTACAAAGTGGTCATTCTTTCATGTCCTGCAGCCTGCGCTCCTATTGGTCCATTCTCAAGGGATGTTGTCCTTTTCCCTCAGCCAACTGGTGAACGTTCACTACCATTGGACCTGGGTCTGGATGTTGGACCGGAGCCCAGGGGGAGGCCTGCAGACCTGAGGGTTGGGGTCTGTGTTCAGAAGAGGTAGGGGTCCTGTACTGGAGATCCACGACTGGAACCGATTTTTTTCAGAGCTCGTTTTGGGATTGAACCCAGACTGTGTTGTCGTACAGTAGTATTTGGAAAACTCATGTTTCGTGCAAATCATAATCTTGCGCCAAGACATACTTATTTTAAAGGTATCTCACCGCAAGTCATTCAAGGATTTATTCATATGTAATATTTGTTCTCTTTTACTTATTTGGCCAGCAAATGTGTGTTCGCATGTGTGTGTGCAATGTGTTACAACGTTTTGCCATGTGTGTGCTGAAACGTTTGTTGCGGTTTCTGTCTCGTACGCGTCCGTGCTTCCACCAGTATGTGTTTGCTCGGGCCCATGTCTCTTGGCTGGCGTGTGTTAATGGCAGCAAGGGGGAGTTTGATACTCTGAGACACTCATGAATGAGGGCATTTATCCCCCTCAAACCCAAAAACACCACCCCACCCGCACCTCCACCTCCACCCCAACTACCTCCTTCCTTCCTCACGCCCTTAGATCTGCTCCCTCCCTCCCTTCGCTCCCGAGGCTACAAGAGGGTCTTTCTCAGGGTGCGGACCCTCAGACCAGAAGGACAGGGTGCGGACACTACATCCAGGGAGGATTCACCATGAGTGGAGCGGGACTGCTGTGTCTGCTGTGCTTCTGCGCGGTGCCTCCCTTGGCCTGGGGGAGAGCCAGGGGAGAGGGACCGGATACAGGCGCCAGATGGAGGCTCAGCGCTCAGTCTCCCCCTGGGAAGGAGCCTCCTCTGCCTGCCGGTGGGTTCAGCTGACGTACGAAAGGCAGGCGGTTTCCGGAGCTTTTGGGAGCGCGGAGGCATTCTGCCTGTGGCGTCATTGTTTGGGTTTCTGGGTTTATTCCTTCTTGCATTAATATTCAATTTGGTTAGAATTAGTTGTGTTGTCATAAAATGATGTGAATATATCGATTTGTTATAATTAGTTGTGTTATCATATAATTATGTGAATATATCAATTTGCTATAATTCATTGTGTTATCATATAATTATGTGAATATATCAATTTGCTATAATTCATTGTGTTATCATATAATTATGTGAATATATCAATTTGCCATAATTCGTTGTTATCATATAATTATGAGAATGTACATTTAATATAATTTGTTTATTATAACTATGATCATGTATACATTTTATTGTAATTTTTTAATGACTTGTAACAATGAGGATAACCATTGATTGAATATTTACAACACATGTGTTGTGTGTGGCATTCACGTGTGTGTACGACGTGTGTATGTGTGTGTGTGTGTGTGTGTGTGTGTGTGTGTGTGTGTGTGTGTGTGTGTGTGTGTGTGTGTGTGTGTGTATGTGTGTGTGTGTGTGTGTGTGTGCCTGTGTGTGTATGTGTGTGCTTATAGGTCAGTGTGTGGTGTATGGGATGACGATGTTTGAGGGGGCCATGTGGTCTCCAGAGCCGTGCACGGTTTGCCAGTGTCACAGAAACATGGTGAAGTGTAAACCCACCCCATGTGACCCAGGTGAGACTCCGCCCACCTTTCAGTTCACAGTTCAATCTCAACCTCATCATTTTCAACCCCAGAACGCTTACATCTGATCTCTCATCCCCTCGTTCGTTCCACAACCTAACCTCACCTCGGCTCATATCATTCGACTAACTAACCCATAGTACATCATCTCACTATACATAACATAACCACAGAAAAACATCCTTTCAGTGCCTATCTAACCCCAGAGTTCATCCTTCCATTGTCTAACCCCAGAGCATATACTTCCACTAACTCCAGAGTGTATCCTTCTACTATCCAACCCCAATGTTGATCCTACCTAACCCCAGAGTTAGATAGTTAGGTAGTTTGTCTTCCACACCTCTATCTATTTTCTGGATGCAGTCCCTCTTTTCCTGATAGGATGTATTACTGGACAAATGGCTTTGTCCTTATCGAAAGTAATCATCATAACTGTTATGATCGCACAATTTAACAGAACACTTTCACAGTTAAGACAAGAAGTGGCACTTTCACCTTTAAATGTGCCATCCAAGCAATTCTAATCTCTCTGTAACATAAATCACACAGGATGCCCCACACATCAAATAAATGTACACAAAGATCAGAGTTTAAATTAGTGATGCGGTTATGGTTAGGGTTAGGCTCAGTATATCTTACATCTTACACATAACACTGCATAAGTCCTCACAGTCTCCAAGACTGGGAGCCTTTCATTCCCCAACTCACACATGCTGTAACTTCATCAACTTCTAAGCAAGAATTAAAGATCTCAAATTATCATTAAGGCATTGGTTGTGTAATCCGCAGGGGAAAAACATCCAAAGTCAGACATGTTCTGCCAACTGAATGGTGCCGTTGATGCCTGAGGGCTGGTGGTGTTCGCATTAGTGGCTGCACCTCCTTTACATTTAACCAAAGTTTGTTTTGGATGCTCGCCCTCACGTAATTTTCCATTCACTTAAGATACTTAAGTTCTGGAAGCCACTTCTGGGGGATCTTCTAAGAACGGTGGTGTTGTTGTGACCAGTGGTCCCGAAAGTTCAGGTGGTGAAAGAGACCACGGAGCATAGGATTAGACACCAGGGAGGAGGAGGAGGAGGAGCAAGGAGGAGCAGCAGTAAGATCTCAACCTCCAGAGGACAGGAGGTCAGAAAGAAGGAACAAACTGTGAGTCCATCCCTTTCCATCACATCACTAAAGCCTTTGAGGCTAGGTATTTGACCATTGATGTGTGGATGCTCCAATGATACAGATAATTTAGAATGAGTCTTTATAACATTTGTTCTGTTTGGATTCCACAGCGTCCGACTGCCAGCCCGGTCAAACCTGCGCCGGCGGTGAAGAGGAAGCCCGAGCCAGCGGTCAGAACCCCAGCAGGGAAGGTTAAAACCCCAGCGCCTCCGACGGTACCACGGGTGTCCAGAACCCGCACGGCCCACGGCAACTCCCATTCCTCCGACGAAGAGGACTACGACGACCACGACGAAGATGACGAAGACGATGATGACGTCGTCGGACCCCCACCTCCGTCGGCGGCGCCCAAGCCGAAGGTCGACCCCCTGACCTGGTCGACGGTCCAGACCGGCACCCCGAGACCGCCTCCACAGGGGGCGGGGGCGGGGCAGCCCCGGAGGCCCGCCCCGGAGCCCTCGGTGCGGGGCCGGCCCGTGGTGGTCTTCCCCCAGAAGCCCACCTTCATGGAGTCGCTGCCGTCCGGGTGTCTGCTCTCCGAGACGCTGGTGGCGTGCGGCAGCACCGGCATGACGCGCATGCCCCTGATCTCAGACCCGGGGGTGAAGACCCTCTACCTGGCAGGTAGGGAAGAGGGCTGATAGAACTAAATCATAGGCTATTTGGTGCGCGACTTTATCCAAAGTGTCTTCATAATGCATGCCAAGAGTGAGTACATTCTTAGCATGCGGACCCAGTGGGAAACCCTAAACCTCTCACCGTGGCAGTGTTAACTGCCTTGCTCTACCGGTTGAGCTAGACAGGGATTCAAACCTCTAACCCTAGCAGTGTTGATGCCTGAGTCATAGAGGAGGATTTGTAAGACCTAAAAGATGTTTAAGTAATTCTATCATCATTTTAATGTCCACTTGTCCTGATGATCAATTACTTTCTAAAGGACCAGACAGACCTTCAAATAGACAAACATAAAATAACATATATAGGCCGTTATTCAGGCGCAAAGACAAACAAGATTCTTTAGGTCAAATGCAGTATTGGTCTATTAATTAGTAAGTACGCTGCACTACACATGCGTTTTTTTATCAACACCTTAATGGTGTCCAGTCCTAACTGCATTCCATTGGTTTTTCCGTTGTCCAGACAACAAGATCAGTAAGATCCCAGTGAGGGCGCTGGCCGGTCTCCCCAACCTGGAGTGGCTGGACCTGAGCAAGAACAAGCTGGATGACACCTCCTTCAGCCCCCTGCTGTTCCAGGTCTCCCCCCCCCCCACACACACACACACACAAACACACACACACACACACAAACACACAAACACACACACACACACACACACACACACACACACACACACACAAACACACACACACAAACACGCAGGACCAGCTAATGGGAAATACAACGTACATGACGTGTTTCAGCATACATTTTATCAAAATGTATGCTGTTGTGACATCACAATTGGGGGTGCTGGTATTCCTCACAGTCATAGGAAGTAAAGGAACAGGTATCGCGGTAAACCGGGTTCACCGTGCGATCCTCCCTCAGCCTGGGTGCCATCTGTCCATCCCATTCATCCGGGGTGGACACTCCCGCATGTGACGCCACCCGCAGGGTTCGGATTCGAGAAGGCCTGCGATGGCCGCTGAAGGCCACGGCCGAGTGGTGAGGCAGGGGCCCTTCACGCCAGAGCTGTGTCTCGTTCCGTTTCATTCCGTTTTGTTGAACTTTTGTTGAATTCCTCACTTCATCAAATCTTCAGTGGGTTTAAAGGTGCGTCAGCCAACCGCCCGCCAGGCTCCGAGGAAAAACCGCCCCGACCCGTCGGCACTAAAAACACAAGCCTCGCCTCGCTGTGTAAACCGCCCGCTCTGTGATGCTAGGTTTCCGTCACAACTCGCCAACCGTCCCCATGGCAACGCGGCGCTTATTGACCCCCGACCTCCGGAGGTTGATCGACACGCGCCGCCTCATGGTTCTTGTTTACCGGCCGATCGAGGGCAGTTCAGAAGACGCGTCCGGAACACACCCCTCTACCTCCTCCTTGATGATTAGGCTCCTGTGTTGAATCAAGACCGCGTGCAGAAATGTTGCACCCGCACAATGAATTTCACCAGATGCTTTCGCTGGAAGAGGGGAGCGGGTCGCAGTCAA
>JAXIVH010000006.1:10232757-10261739 GCA_036785325.1 Urophycis tenuis
GGCACCCCGGAGGACTCGCCGCTGCTGACGGTCCACCTGGAGAACAACCTGATCGACCGCCACCTCATCCCGCCCACGGCCTTCTCCTGCATCCGCAACTACCACAGCGTCCTGCTGCGGCCCCAGAGACACGAGGACCTGAGTAGAGACGGACCTGGGGGGGGGGGGGGGGGGGGGGGGGGGGGGACAGGGAGCGAGGGGGAGGAACCGCCCAATCACAGCAGGGGAGAGAGAGATTGGGGTTTTTAGTCGGGTGATGGTTTTGTTCTCGCTGTGGCGCTGCTCACTGTCTAGACCGAATCTCTTGAGGAAAATCTTTGATCCATTTCGTGATTGTGATGATAACAATGATTAATTGGATTTATGTAGGGCTCTTCAAGGCACCCAAACGCGGTTTACGTGTGGTGTGTGTGTGTGTGTGTGTGTGTGTGTGTGTGTGTGTGTGAGTGTGTGTGTGTGTGTGTGTGTGTGTGTGTGTGTGTGTGTGTGTGTGTGTGTGTGTAACCATCCCATTATTCCATTAGCACTGTGTAGTATGTGGGGGGGGGGGGGGGGGTGGGGGGTCAGTTTTTTTCAATCCAAGTACCCAGACTTTTATAGACTGAGGGCCTGTCCACATGGAGAGGGTTGCCTGTTTATGTCCTTGTAAAAAGGTGACTTTTCATTGTATTATTATATTATATTACATTGTTATTATACATTAAGTCTCTCACCAACAACCTCATCGTTCTAACAAAGTGACTTCAACCTCTTGTGGGAGACAAAAAATAAACACAGGAGGCAGAAGAAAGCCATTAGAGAAATGTTCTTGCCTTTTGTGTGTCACTTTTGTGTGTCACATTCAAACAGTTCCCATAAATGAATGCTTAAAATAAAGAAATACGGGCATTTTCCGCTATGAATGTGTGCAGGGCATGTAATTATGAATAAAGAGCATGACTTGTTATCCTCTAAGAAAAGCTGGTGCTCAGGGTCCAACTTAATGTCACACACATCCTGGGTTATTTTAACAGCGCTATTATTTCTCCAAACCCTGTATGTCAGAAAGCTGATTTAAAATGGTCTTTTCACCTATTTTGGTTTTTATCAAATAAAAAAATTGTTTAAGTTTAAGATTTTCTCTGTATTTTGTACACTGATTAGCTTAAGAATGTGCTTTGCTATTATTGTACATTATGGATTAAAATCCAATCAGAACATACCAAACCAGACCTTGCCATCATTGTGCAGTCTCAGTGATGCATTTTCTCTCTTTCTCTCTGTCTGTCTGTCTGTCTGTCTGTCTGTCTGTCTGTCTGTCTGTCTGTCTGTCTCTCTCTCTCTCTCTCTCTCTCTCTCTCTCTCTCTCTCTCTCTCTCTCTCCTCTCTCTCTCTCTCTCTCTCTCTCACTCTCCCTCCCTCTCTCTGTCTTTCTCATAATTCAAATCTCTCTCCTCTCTCTCTCTCTCTCTCTCTCTCTCTCTCTCTCTCTCTCTCTCTCTCTCTCTCTCTCTCTCTCTCTCTCTCTCTCTCTCTCATCTTCCCCTCTGGCACAACCCACTTGAAGCTAAGTTTCTATGCCAATAACATTTTTTTCTTTCCTTTTCCCACTCTTTTTCTTTGTCTCAGGGATCTCTTTCATGGACTCTCTCTCTCCCCCTCTCTCTCTCTCTCTCTCTCTCTCTCTCTCTCTCTCTCTCTCTCTCTCTCTCTCTCTCTTTCTGCAGGTCTCTCTTCCAGTGCTCAGAGGGTTAGTCTATTCTCTGCCCCCTTCACAGAGCTGTTGTTCAGCGTGTCCACAGTGGATTCAGCTCAGCCAATAGGAGCCGGGGAAGACCTGCTTAGCCTGTGGAGTTATCCCTCCTAAACTAACTACTAACTAACTACACTAACTTTATGGACTGTTGAGATTTCATTCATTTTGTCCTCACATAGAAAGGTATGTATGTTTTCACATTTTCAAAATGTTATTGCAAATACATGAATGCATATCAAACAAAATGTAATACAACCTTTCTGACTGTTGATAGATATGTAGTTTCTTGCATGTACCCACACAACACATATTATAATACTGGTTATACTCATTACTTTCATGTGTCATAAATATACACAATATATTTATTTGTATATATGTACAAATTGTGCAATTGTGCTCTTGAATTATATAATATTTTAGAATAATGAATGATTGGTATACTCACTCAGTATTTTACCTGCGTGTCACTAGTATAGGCCAATGAAGCTGCAAGCTTGCAAAAGGCTTGCAAAGTGTTAATGTCAACCAACACTAAATAATTTTCCCAAGTTTCAAAAAGTAATGGGCGAGAAAGTCTTGCACTGCATCCATTAGATGGAAATATCTTAATCCCACCCTGTTCTTCCCAAAGCAATTCACAGATGAATTGTGAATACTTGAATGAATGACTGAATCTTCACAAACCTCACCTCATCTCGCACAATTCCAGTCCCGTCATGCAGGTCCGCTCCTCCAGCAGCAGTCACAACTCACATATGGACGGTATTGACCCGGAAACGACATTGTGTCTAAACGGGAGTGAGTGACTTGGTGCATGAGAGCGGAGACTAAATATAAAGCGTGGTCTTTGGGTTCTCTGGTTCTGCGGCATCTCCTGCCGCTGTGGTTCAGGGTGTGGGAGGCTCCCCTTGGGGATGAGGCCTCCACCGCATGCGGTGAACCCTGGACCGCGGCCAGACGGGCCTCCGGTCCAGCTGAGAAAGGGCATTGTGCTGTTCAGTATAGTGGATCGAAGAGAGCAGCGTTTTTTCTTGTTTTTTTTTTGCCACACTGGGTAACGCTCACATTCTCTGTGTGTTATTTAAAACCCGAAGCAAAACGGCACAAATGCACCAAATCCATTGTAATCAGCTGTCTATCCCAGCAATCATGTCGTATTTAATGTTATCCCAAAAAATGTATTTTATGACCTTTATGAGAGAGAGCCCATAGGGTTGAGTGAGAGTAAATATCGCCATCCCCTCGCGACCGCATCTTCTCCAGGCTCCGTCATTTCGCGGCGGTGAAGTTCTGACCGCGTAATGGAAGGGGGAGGAAGACGAGACTCTGAACTAAAACAAGGCTCGGTCACGGAGGATCTATCATTTCACGAGTCTTCATGTGTGTAACTGCATGCAGGTCTTCTCCAAAGAACCGGCGCGCTTGCCAGTGTTTGTGAATGGGCCTCTGGGACGACACTTAGCTTTGGTGTGGAGTACCGAAGTATAAATATATCTCTCAAATGTAGCGTGGGCCTCCATGGCTTCCTTGAGGCCGACCCACTCGTCACGACGTGGATGTGTAAAAGAAAATAACTTTACCGCGCTTTTGATGAAAGCATCAGCTTTATAGTGGATGCAAAACTTTGTCAGGTCTTGAGACTTTTTTTTTTCTCGAAAGTAATTGGATCAACTTGTGCGTCCAAACATCATAAGGGACTCCTCAGCACCATTGTTATTTGCACAATTGTTCTTTTGGGCTGATTGGCTCAAATTGGTACCAGGTGACCAATTTTGACCATTTAGAAATGGCCATCACACAAAGTGGCGTGGCACGATGCAGCTGCTGGGGTATAAAAGTAATGTTTGATGACTCACTTGATCACCAACTCTCTACTGTTTCGTTCCATGCAATCCCTCGCCGGTCCCACCACCAGAGTTGTGTCCAGACCTGAGGTCGAGCCATGCATCCCTGCCTGACGCTCCTTCTCCTTGGGGGCTTAGCAGCCCTCACCCGCGCCTCGCCCTTCCACCAGAGGGGACTCTCAGACCTGGGCAAGACGGTGGACGTGAAGAGCTTGATGTTGTTGATGATGAACGACGAGGAGGACGGTTCGACCTTCATCGACGTTGAACTGCCGGAGTACCCAGGCTGTCCGTTTGGGTGCCAGTGCCACTTGAAAGTGGTGCAGTGCTCGGACCTCGGTGAGTGACCCCCGCACTCGGGTCCAACGACCCAACCCCCCCCCCCCCCCCATGTTTGGTGTGTAATGGGCTTTACCTTAGTGTTGTGGTTGCATGTTACCTGTTGGTGGACCACTTCATGAGGCATATATACTGCATATAGAACCTATACCATGTATCAGACCATATTACCGGACACTGCAGTAAAGCCAATTTTCATAGCTTTAACCTGTCTCTCTATTCCTGCAACACTACAGAATGCCACCAAAACAAATATCATATAAATGTATTTGAAAAAGTAATCAGTGATTCTCCTCGCCGTGCCTTATTGTGAATACATTGCATTCAGGATCTTATCTGTGTTCCAATCTGGTTTTGTTTGTAGTTTCTGCTAAAATACAGCACATCTTCCTCCCCCCTTCTACGTGTGCAACGTGGAGCTTGGGCTGTATTTCTGCAGTAAATGACATATACTTACACACGACAACAAAGTACAAGCAATGCTCACTTTAACCCTGAACCACACGGCGTTGCTTGCTCGGTGTTTATCAAATCACAGTTTGGTTAGAAATGTAGCACGCTGACTCACAACGGTTTCAGAGAGGAATTTATTTCATGAGGAGTAATTGCTGATCTATGAAAAAATGTATAATTTGTGAGAGAACGCTTGACTGGGAATGGTTTTGAAGTGCATACATGTGTGTTGACTGGAGATATCTGTACTTCTCACACTTTAAACCTCCTGCTTTGGTTGTTTAAACAGGCTCTGTATGCCTACATATGGACAATAAAGTTTCTTCAAACTTGAACCCTTTCCCCGACAGGTCTACCTTACGTGCCCTATGACATCCCCTCTGACACCAGGCTGCTGGACCTCCAGGGAAACCATATCACAGAGATCAGGGAGAACGACTTCAAGGGTCTCAGCAATCTCTATGTGAGCCAGATCCTGTAGTTCGATGGGATTGTAATGTTCGTTGAGCTCCTCTGTCTATGCTCGTTTAAGTCGCAGTAGACAAAAGTGTTGTTGGGGATACACGCGTCTGCTAAGTCATAGCTTTATGTGTGGAAAACAAAGTAAACAATCAACTTCAAGCTAATTTCAGTGCCTGCAATAACCTGTGTTTGACCACAGGGTGTGCTGTTGCTGACTTCATATTTTAGCGTTATGCTGCTCTTTAAGGAAGCAGTGCTGCCTTGCCTTTAGGCTTGGGGTTGCGATAATTGCCGCGTTACAGGCTTTTTCCTGCCCTGACAGGCCCTGGTGCTGGTGAACAACCTCATCTCCAAGGTGCATCCCCGAGCCTTCCTGCCGATGGGACGCATGCAGAAGCTCTACCTGTCCCACAACAGGCTGACCACCGTGCCCAGGAATCTCCCCCCCTCATTGGAGGAGCTCCGTATCCATGACAACAACATCAAGAAGATAGAGTCCAGAACATTTGCTGGCCTTCACAGAATGAACTGTATTGGTAAAGATTTTTGTTGCGTATTACATTTTTCTGTGAAAGTTTGTATTTATAGTTCATGAAATAAACATGGGCCGACATGATGCGGCCCATGTTTATTGGCTTGTATTGATTCGGCCTGATATTCTGTGTTGCCAGAATATCACTCCATCAATGGATTATCACTTGGCATAAATTAACATCCCAACAATTGTCCAATCCAGTTGAAGTCATAAATACTGTATTGGAAGACCTTCTAATTTTGGGCAAATTGAATATGTAACATCTTCAATTTACAACCTCAAGGAAAAAGGTTATTTCACAAGATATACAAAAGTCACATTCAAATTGTGTTTTTAATGTGATTGCAGAACTCGGTCGTAATCCCATCAGGAACAGTGGCTTGGAGCCTGGTGCGTTTGATGGCCTCCACTTGAACTTCCTGAGGATTTCAGAAGCTAAGCTCACCAGTATCCCAAAAGGTAAAAACACAATTTAAAACGATAATGATAGAGATATAAATTATGATTTACATTAAATAGAGACCAGTAAAGAGTTATTTTGAGTTATTTTAAAGTAATTTCTTTGCATTTTTGTCACTTAAATGTGGCATGATAGAAAATGGCGCCATTTTACCAGATAGCGTCGGAGACTCAACAAAATGGCCGATGTTCTTTTGCTTTTCTGTCCCCTGTCACCAGACCTCCCTGATAGTCTCCGTGAATTACACCTGGACCACAATCAGATCCAAACCATAGGGGTGGAAGATCTCAGGCATTATGGCGAACTATACAGGTACATATTTCTCTACAAATACTATACTTACAAACTCCAAGAGCAATAATGACTTTTGAACCTAAAAAGGTTCACAAAACATTCAAATTTCTATACAATAAAATGATGATGGATTTTAAACAATATTCATATGTCATGATATTATGTTTATTTAAATATAAAACCAGGATGTTGTTTTAATTTATCAATCAATTTCTTAACCCAATAACAAGAGTGAAATCCTTTCATATCAGACCATTAAATCTGAACAGCATTTTTATTTTATTTCTTAATGGCAAACACATCAAGGTACTTTTGGGTGTCTCTTGCTCTCTAAAATGGCCGCCACCCATGTCTGTAACACAGCGTGTCTGTTCTTTGGCCCTGACCTCTATAGGCTGGGCCTCGGCTACAACAAGATTCGTCATGTCGAGTACGGTGGCCTGTACTACGTCCAAAACCTCAGAGAGCTCCACCTTAACCACAACCTGCTCTCCTCTGTCCCTTCTGGTCTCCCGGATATGAAGTACTTGCAGGTACCTTCGTAAAGTCACTGCATACGATCCACAACACCCGAAGCATGCACTTTTTTAAATGTTTTTTTTCAGAAATATATTTTTTTAAATACTCAAAAAATGTGTAACATTGGAATCCAGGTGCACTCCAAAAGTGGAACGATCATTCTTCATTCCTTTCTCATCTTCTGAGTGACCACGTGTTGTGGTCGTCCTGTGACATCACAACTTGTCCCCTGCAGGTGGTCTACCTGCACTCCAACAACATCAGCAAGGTGGAGGTGGACGCGTTCTGCCCCTCCTCCTTCAGCGTGAAGAAGACCTTCTACAACAGCATCAGTCTCTATGACAACCCCGTGCGCTACTGGGAGGTGCAGCCCGCCACATTCCGCTGCGTCAGCGACAGACTGGCCGTGCACCTCGGCAACTACAAGAAGTAGCTTCCTGTCATGTGACCAGCGGGGATCAGGAAGGGCGTCGATGAGCGACACAGAGCCAGCGGGGAAGCGAGGCCTGTCTAGGAGCAGATGTACAGTACATGCTGCATCATACAGGACAATATGTTATATCATCCCTCAATACATTACTTTACATTACAACAGGTTGTATTTCTTTATCTTACTATACATTACATTGCTTCACAGGACTTTACATTCATTCTTTTTTTCATGGCAATTATTTACAATGTACAGTGCATGACCTTACATGACTCTACAACACATCATCATATCATATCATCATGTCAAACAACACATTACAACACATTACTTAGCTTTGTTACTTTACTTTACAATAAGACTTAACAATACATTACGTTATCCTACAATACATTCTACTACGTTGCATCATAATTAGTGACATTACCTTACATTATTAATTTAAATTATACATTAGGCCTACATTATCCTATATTATATTACATTATCATAAAATAAATTACATTACTTAACATGCCAATACAGTGCATTACGTACAGGGAAGGGGCCCTTCCCAATTATCCATATTTTGTTGAAATATTTTTTAAGCTATGGCAGCTATTACTATTCATGGGCGTCATGATTGTTGAAATAATGTTCCGTATGATGATGGGGGGATTCAACTTATCTGCATAGCTTGCTGATGTCGGTTCTTGCTTTGTGTATTTTATTTTACATTTATTTTACAATTGATTGCCAACCAGATACTAAATAAACAAAGACTCTACAAAATTGAAGATTTTGGTACGATTTTGGTTCCCGTAATCAATAAAAATATCAACAGCGTTGACTTTAACTCATTTGATTATTCATTTGGAGGTTTTCTTTTCTTTTTTTTTTCTTTGAAAGAAAACTAGTTTGGCCGAGGAAACGAGTCAGGTAAGGGACACGCCCATTAAGGTGGATTAACACAAGAGGCAAAGTTTAGAAGTAAAAGACAAGTACTTGACAGTTGTCCACAATGGCCCATCAGTCGCAGGTAAGAATTGCATTTCAAAAGACACCTGTTTGATCATTCCTTGCAAATAACCGTTTAATGTGAAGGGGCTCCACTATTAATTATTATAGCCAACGTTAAATTAGATAAATCAACATTTGTGTCAGCCGTATACTGTTTATCGTAGATCAGACCAATCATTTTTGCAGGGTGCACTCGAGTTACCGATCAAATTGGAAAGAGGAGAAAGAGACTGTAGGAAAAAAGTCTCTGTGTTTTAAACGGGCTTTTACGCTAATGATGGGCCTATAGAAAAATGATGGACGATACTGGTGGAGTGTATGTTATGGAAAGATAAAATCAACCAAGGTAAAATCCAAGTGTTCTGATCTGCCTCCGCTTAAGTTATTGGCTCTCTAAAATGAGGCCATCCAATTAAACGAGCGGTGGTCCACCTTAATGGTGTTCAAAAACAGTTAAGACTAGCATTAACAACCATCAAATCAAGCTTTTGAGTGAACCAGTATACTATGGCAAGATCTGCACTCGTTCCGTCAAGAATATGGTGCAGTTATGCAGCTTAACCTGCTTGGAAACTGGCTGGGTGCGTTAGACAGGGCGGAGCTTTCCTTTGAGTAGCCTAAAATCAATCGCTGTGTTCTGTTTACATGCATGAGTTACACACGGTTGTTTCCTTTGTAAACGCAGATCGAAGAAATTACGGCCACTGCCAAGTTTGGAGATTTGATTGAATTTTCATATCCCATTGGATATTCACACTGGGGAGTTTATGATGAAGACGGATATGTCGTTCATTTCGCTGTAGCAGGTGAGAATTGCTTACAGTTGATAACCTCGATGAGATGATTAAGTACACAATATGTCTGGTGTATATATAGGTCATATGCATGCATGAATAGCAAGAGATCGTATTTATTTGATTTTGCTGCCATCTGCTGGTTGCAATCCATCGATGATAGTCTCGCTGCTGCTGATTTCGCCATCTGGTCGTTTTTTGTCCCGTCTTAACTTTATTACCTGTTAACCTTTAGGGGGCAGCAAATGCTTCCAGCTATTTCGCCTTTAACATTGTTTTCTATCTGACATCGCGTATCTAATCCATTAGACCAGGGGCATCTGATGTCCAAAGTCTCCAACTATTTGCAAGCGGCCTTCCCCGTGTGCGGAGACCTTCTCCTGGGCGAAACCAAGATCCGCAGGGTGCCGCTGGGCCAGGTGACGGTGCCCACGGGGGCCCACATCTCAATCTGCAACAACCGCCACGCCGGCAAGCCGTCCTCGGTGGAGGACATGAGGAAACGCCGCGATGCTCTGCTCGACAAACAGTTCGGTTACAAGCTCTTCACGTTGAACTGTGAACACTTTGCAACGTTTGTGCGGTATGGACATGCTGTGTGCAACCAGGTAGGCGTACTATCGATTTTGGAAATGGCATTAATAACAAATATTTTAAGAAATGTGTATTTATGGATACCATTTACATCATGTAGCCTACCTTTACCTGTAGTCTTTTAACAACTTTTGTCCTTTTGTTGTTGTTATTTATGTATATTTCTGGACAGATTCCCGGACGACACAAGAACAAGGAGTGTGAGGAGGCAACAGAGAGGTTCGAAGATTTCGTCACAAGCGACAGTATCTCGCGAGAACTGTTCAAGTAACGTGCACGTGAATTAAACGAAAACGTCAATCACGCTCATTGGGAACGGTTGAAAAAAGACGCAGGCGCTCAGAAATCAACGCTACGTGGACAGGGCCGCCTCTTCTATAGGAGTACACGCAATGTTATAAAGATTAAAGCAGGATACTGTGTTACATTCCAATGTTTGCAACTTGTATAGTTTTCCAGAATAGGATACAGTGATTCAGATAGGCCTATATGTTGTCGTTAGGCTTTTTTCTTTCTTTCATTCATTTAGTAATAAAAACGTAAGTTGTTCACTTACCACTCAGGCGTATTTGAAAAATCAAATTATGACATTTGTAATAAAACCTTTTATTGGATACCAATAAATACAAATCAAATGCACACATTTTAGGCTGTGTTTATTCATTTATTTTACAATTGAAGACAAAGATCACTACGTAGTCAGCAATAGAGCTTAATATGAAGGACACCCAAAAATGTGCCTCAGTCAATGTAGAGAGACAAGTTACATGTTACGAGATACATTATAGGCCTATGTGATATAATTCTAGCCAATGAAGTGTATTGGGGAGGAAGGTCAAACTAAAAAGCACAACATTTGAACACATGGAATTTGAATTTGATGTCTTTAAAAGACATTTCTTCATTTGAAAATCGCATTGACATTAGCTCGACATAAAAACGTACTGTTAATGCTGCCACCTGTCGGCTAAAGGCCAAATAGCACCCGGATGTCGACGGCACCATGACCCAGGAAGTTCTTTCATTTTAGCTGAATAACGAAAATGGGCATGTTAACTTACCCCCAACACCCGTATCATGAACCACATCACAATTAAACAGGACCATTATTTTACGACAGGGACGCACTTGCGACACGGGACCGCAACGGAGCTCCTCCGATGTTCAACTCCATGACAAGTGTTGGAGAATAGAAGGAAGACACGAGGTAACAAAGTCAACGGAGCAGCTTTCTGATCCCCCACTTGTCGTAGCTAACGGCTAGCGTCTGCTAACGGAGCCACAACAAACCGTCACGCAACCCATAAGGGACGGCATCCGAGAACACTGTAGCCCGCACAATCGCCTGAGAAAGCCGGACTTGGTGTGTTTGTAAAGTGACCCTAACGAAATCACATTTTCAGCCACTGTTAATTGTACCAAGCGACGAGCATCTATGCTATCGGTGGGATAACTGATGCTAGCTCTCGGCTAGTGTTGGTGAGAGGTAGCGTTAGCTGGACATACTGGCTAGCTTTGTGTACGCATCGTGGCTCGTTATTATTACTGTGTCATGTGAATGTCAGCGTTAAAACAAGGTGCTGTTTGTTGGCTGTTGGGTGATAAGAGGCTACCAGTCAGGGTTTTGGATGGAAAGCCTAAATCAAATGTGAGACATGCGTGGCGTTTGGGCTGTTTATACTGCTACTGTTTTGACAATTCGCTGTGTTACGTACGTTAATTGTTCACAGCGATATACATGCAATCTAATCCAAGATTCCCGTTTAGTGTTTGCATGACGTTACGCACTGAGACACGTTTAACGCACGCACATACGATATATTCTCCAAATGCATGCAATGCAAGCTTTTAAATGGCGAAGTGTCCGATTAAAAATAAATAAATCATGTCTCTTATAGTACAACACGGAAACGCAGCCACTTAAAGTTATTTTCTTTAACGTGACTGCAATGCTCCTTTTGCACACAGTGGCTCTTTTGCAGGAGTGGACCACTCCGCTACCAACAGGGATTCCGGCGTCCCTCACCTCCATCTCTCCCTGCGATGACATCACAGCAGCCTCCCCTCCCCAACGCTAACGTCAGCGCCGCCCACCTCGCCCCGCACAGCTCCAACGCCCACCACCCCCACCTGCACCACGCCAACCCCCTGGACTCCAGCCCCAGCACCGCCGCCCCCCAGCCCCTCACCCACCGCCCGCTAACGGACAGACGCTCGGGCTCCACCGCCGACCGGCTTGCATCCCCCGCCCCCTCTTGCTCGCACACTGGCTCCGCCTCTTCGCGGAGGCCGTCGCCCGGCAACTTGGAGCCGTGGCCGGAGGAGGCGGTGGACAGCTCCTACGGGCTGTACTCGCTGCATCGCATGTTCGACATCGTGGGCGCACAGCTGACGCACCGGGACGTGCGCGTGCTGTCCTTCCTGTTTGTGGACGTCATCGACGAGTACGAGCGCGGCGGCATCCGGAGCGGGCGGGACTTCCTGCTGGCGCTGGAGCGCCAGGGCCGCTGCGACGAGACCAACTTCCGGCACGTGCTGCAGCTGCTGCGGATTATCACGCGGCATGACCTGCTGCCCTACGTCACGCTGCGCAAGAGACAGGCGGGTGAGTCGCCTCCCCCTGACCCTTAACCCCCCCCCTCCCCGTCGGCCTAAAAAAACCTCAGCTTTGGTTTTAGGTTTAGGTTTTTAGTCGACAAGTATGTTATATTTGCGTAGCTCCAGTTACGGTCTCAAAGGGCTTCGCCGGCCCACATTAAATGACCCCAGCCTCACCCTAAGCCCTCAAAAGGGCAAGGAAAATCATAGGTGCATTGTTGGATGGAAGATAGTGGCACAAAGCGGATACACACACTTGAAATTGATGTTCTGTAAGTTTATTACCAAAAGGTGAGACAACAGTGAAAGGAGATGTTCTTCTGCTGACATGATCCATGGCTCACGTTGTTCGCTGCTTTGTTTTGTTTACATCAGCAGACAACCCAACATAATTTGGTTCACTGAAAGACAGGGTCAGTAGCTGCACCAACTATAGCTATGGGAGTCAAGCAGGGGCGAGAGTCGTGTAGAGGCAAGTGTAATGTAGGGATGAGAGTCATGTAGTTATGAGTGTAATGTAGTGACGAATGTAATGTAGTGATGAGTGTAATGAAGAGATGAGAGTCATGTAGTTATGAGTGTAATGTAGTTATGAGAGTAATGTAGTGATGAGAGTAATGTAGGGATGAGAGTAATGTAGTGATGAGAGTAATGTAGTGATGAGTGTAATGCAGGGATGAGAGTAATGTAGTGATGAGTGTCATGTAGGGATGAGAGTCATGTAGTGATGAGAGTAATGTAGTGTTGAGTTTAATGCAGGGATGAGAGTAATGTAGTGATGAGAGTAATGTAGTGATGAGTGTAATGCAGGGATGAGAGTAATGTAGTGATGAGTGTAATGTAGTGATGAGTGTAATGTAGTGATGAGAGTAATGTAGGGATGAGTGTAATGTAGTGATGAGAGTAATGTAGGAATGAGAGTAATGTAGGAATGAGACTAATGTAGTGATGAGAGTAATGTAGGGATGAGAGTAATGTAGGGATGAGAGTAATGTAGGGATGAGAGTGATGTGGTGATGAGTGTAATGTAGGGATGAGAGTAATGCTTCTAGGTGTGCTCGGTGAATGTCAAAATGGATTCCGAGGTGCTTGTGAACTGTCAGATTACGTAAAGGCCAATTCAGCCTGCCTGTAGTTATCCATGATCAGAATGCTCTAATGCCGGGATCAGACTACAAAAATTCTGCCTCTTTGCTACATAATTTAACGGCCACAGACAAAACTGTGAGTGCCACGGGCAATTATGAGTGTCAGGAAAGGACAAAGGGGCTGTCTTTGACCTGCGGCGCGTGACATGGCTAAAAATGTTTCACATTGTCCCGACAACTCCTGCGACGTGTAGGCTGAAGGCCGATGCGTCTAACGGCATGGCTGATCCGATCTCAAACCCGCCCCCAGCCCCCGGGTGAACTTGACACTAGGTCGCCAAGGCGGAATGCTTCCGGGGCCAATTGTGTAGTGTGCCTTGTCTCCGGGCCAAGGCACGGCAACCCATTCATCATGCAGTAATTGCCTAATTTGACATGCCGACCATCGCCAAAGACAAAAATGCTATGTAGTCAGATCCCGGCATAACCTCTGCTTGCTCCTTCCGGACATGTATCTGAATTCACTGTAAGCTGCTCACTTCAAGTCGCCGAAAGGCCGGACGGCAGTGCCAAACGGTACCGAGTCCCAGCCGTGCTAACCCTTGTGTTCCTCCCAGTGTGTCCGGACCCTGTTGACAAGTACCTGGAGGAGACCTCCGTGCGCTACGTCTCCCCGCGAGGAGCGCCTCAGGGAATGGACAACATGCCTCGCAGAAGTACAGGTGTGTGTGTGTGGGTGGTTGGGCTGTGGAGACAATAATGTATTATGTATAGTACAATGTGCATGTGATTCCCAAGGGACACTGGGCTTTCTCCTTTCCACAACCTAATGTCTGTCTAGCAAACGCTAGCATAGCAAATGGCGGCACAGACCATTCCTCCTGCTAAGATCAATCTCGCCTTTATATTTGTTCAGCAGACTTTAGACATTATTTCTCTGAACAAAGACCACCCTGAACTTGTTGTTCAAGGAGTCCTGGTGTTGAGGTGAATTAAAGGGAAGCCGATTAACACGGATACTTCTGTTTGCCGTTTGATGTTGTTGGAACGCGGTCCACATACAAATCTCAAAGTCCTCTTCTCAAGACAAATGTACTGATTGTATGTCGCTTTGGACAAAAGCAGCTGCTACATGTAAATGTAAAGATGTTCAACTTATGTGTAGGTGTACGTTGCAAAAGCAATGTACACCTAGTTAATATTGATGTTCTAAAAGACTATAAAGCTAGCCTCCACAAAATCAATATTGCAACAATCCATGTTGTGATTTTGGTGTAACGTTATAGTGCGCAGCTCCACCATTAAGCTCTACATTGAATAACAGCAGCTCATTCTAAAGCCCCGCGGCCTCATTCCCTTGTCCCTGGCCCGTCCTCAGGAACTCAGCCCGTGATTTGCTGCTCACCGTCAGGGCGGCAGGTGGGCGTGTCCCAGACCAAGCCAGCCCCGCCCACCTCCAGCCGCAAGAGGAAGAGGAGCCACTCCACAGCGGAGTGCAGGGAGAAGCAGACCTGTGGTGAGCAGTCCTCCCTCTTGTAACTACCAGGCTCCCCGTCTGACCTGGACCTCCTGCACCGTTTTTAGATTATAATTCCAGAGCTATTTGAAGTCTCACAAGAGTGTTTTGAAAGAGCATCGGTTAAACCCACGCAGCAATTATGCAGAGCAGAGCGGGTTGATGTAGCCAAAAGGGTTCGGTCCGCGCGTGTGCTAACCATACAGTGTTAACGCCTTGTTCCAGATATCCGCCTGCGGGTGCGCGCCGAGTACTGCCAGCACGAGTCGGCGCTGCAGGGCAACGTGTTCTCCAACAAGCAGGAGGCGGTGGAGCGGCAGTTCGAGCGCTTCAACCAGGCCAACACCATCCTGAAGTCCCGCGACCTGGGCTCCATCATCTGCGACATCAAGTTCTCGGAGCTCACCTACCTGGACGCCTTCTGGCGGGACTACATCAACGGCTCGCTGCTCGAGGCCCTCAAGGGCGTCTTCATCACGGACTCCCTGAAGCAGGCGGTGGGCCACGAGGCCATCAAGCTGCTGGTCAACGTGGACGAGGAGGACTACCAGGCGGGCCGCCGCAAGCTGCTGCGCAACCTGGTGGCGAGCGGCGGGGGCGGAGCCTGCGGTGGCAGCGGCGGCGGCGGCGCCCTGGCCGCGAAGGACGCCGCGCCCTAGACTAGGGGACGCTCGTCGGGGAGCGCGGCGGATTGGGGGTGTGGCGTGCAGAAGGGGGGGGGGGGGGGGGGGGGGGAAATGGGTAGGGTACCGTGGTTTTGGACCCACCCCACCTCTCTGAGCGGCTGCCCCCCCAACCTTCCCGGGGGAACTCGTGAGGCGGTGCTCAGAAGGGGAGGATGGGGACTATGGAGGTAGGGTGAGGGGACTTCGTTTTAAGGACGTCGGTGCTGTGTTTCCCTGACTGCCGAGGTCACGCGGTTGCACAGAAAACGCCCTCCGGCAAGAAGGGGACGACAAAGGGAACGGCGAGCAGCGCATCCAGGTTAACACGTTTTTATTTAATTTTGTTCTGTTACCAGGTCAACACCGATGTAGGAACGTCTGTGTCGGAATACAAAGGAAGGAAATCAACGAAACTATCGGCTCCCATATTTATCACTGAGAACGGCGGCCAAATCGCCGCCACTTTCCAGGAGTGGAACTTATTTTACACACGGTCGGCGACAACCAGTCTGCCACGCAAGTGCGCGTCCGATGTAGTAGTACCTTCTTGTAAAAACTACTGCAATCTTTTGTGGATCCCTTTTTTCCGTTGTTGTAAGTGCAGTAAGGATTGAATTAAAGGTTTTACTGTCTGGTGTGGAATGGAGTAGGCCACTAGCTTACTCGCTAATTCCGATTTTTCTATTCCTGCCAAACGTGTAGCCTACTACCCCAGATTTTGTACCTGGGTTTTTTTTCTCGTCTGTGTAGAACTCCTTTCCCTCTTAGCTGATTTTATGATTAGCTAATTTTTTTGTAGACATTTAACTTACCTACTTGGTAACGCCCCACCCCAACCAATGTGCTCACAAGTGGCCAAAATTTTCACATTGAAATTTGGGTTTCGTTGTGTGTTGTGTGTGTGTGCGTGTGCGTGCGTGCGTGCGTGTGTGTGTGTGTGACTTGTATTCAATGACGCAGATAAGAGTTGCATTGACTGAGTTCTTGCATTGAGGAGGAAAAAAAAATAGAGCTCCACAATCAGTCTGTATTTCGTATGCTTGCTTGGTCACTTTCAAGTGGGGAAAAAACAGCCGACCGATCACTTAAAATTGTAATATAACTAGCGCAAGGCTACGTGTTATTTTCAACCACACAGAAAAGCTACCAACAAACTACTATCTTGATGCAGCAGATGCAATCTTTTTTTTTTTTTTTTTAATAAATGTGATCATTTAAAACTCTGTTCGGAAATCCCGATATCTAGACGCTAACAGACATTTTTTGTAATACCGAACAACATACAAGTCTACAACGCAGACCCAATCCGATACAAAAAACGGCTCACTCTTTATACCGCATTTACAAATGTTTAACCTAGCCTGCGATGGATGCTAATGTACCAAAACAAAGATTTATTTTAACGTTAATTTAAGAAGTGGATTTTCATTTAATCCAACGGCAGTATTAGGGGAAGCGTGTTGGCTCGCTGTGTGATTGTGAGTGTGTGTGTGTGTGTGTGTGTGTGTGTGTGTGTGCAGAATAAAACCACGTTGATGGTCACACGTTCATGTTGGAGATTTGGCGAGACGGCGTCGCTGGGCGGAACCGAGTCGCTAACTCCGTGACAGAACAGAGTTAGCGACTCGGATACAGAACCGTAAGCTAACTCGCTTACGGAACCGAGTCGCTGACTCGGTAGCTTAACCGAGTTGCTAACTCGTTTACTTAACCGAGTCGCTAACTGGGCTATAGAACCGAGACGCTAACTCGTTTACTTAACTGAGTCGCTAACTTGGCTATGGAACCGAGTCGCTAACTCGTTTACTTAACCGAGTCGCAAACTCGGCTACGGAACCGAGTCGCTAACTCGTTTACTCAACCGAGTCGCTAACTCGGTTACCGAACCGAGACGCTAACTCGGTTACTTAAATGAGACGCTAACTCGGTTACTTAACCGAGTCGCTAACTCGTTTACTTAACCGAGTCGCTAACTCGGTTACTTAACCGAGACGCTAACTCGGCTACGGAGCCGCTCCTCAGCTTAGACGTTGACATCGGAACAGCGTTTTTTGTGTGTTTGTCCACAAACGACGACGGGTGGATACAGGCATGTGAGTAATGCACAGGCAGTAATTTGAAGTCGTATACTAATGGTACATGTCGATATTTAGGTGTATTGACTTGCAGACATTTCAAATTTGACAATGATCAGGTGGAGAAAATTCACAACGTCAACAACATCAAAACGTGAAACGTTGTGCACACATTTGCTGCAGCATTAGGAAGCGAAGTATATCCCCAAACTGTGAATACTGAGTCAGTTACGCAGGTGACGTGTGTAGAAGTTAATGGGTTGTGAGTGTCAGTTTAGCCGTTGATGGGAGGTTCTGCATCCCTTCTTTTCCTGCTCTCGATTTTTCTTTGTTCCATGGGCCATGTTCACCTTGCGGCCCTGAGAGTTCCATCCCAGCTACAGTTCAGAACCACGACAGAGCCAAGATGGCCGCTGAGTCAGTATGACCCATTGCTGCAGGTTGTGACGTGTCCTCAATATCAATGGCAAGTGTTGTGCCATCCACCCCCCCCCCCCCACCAGTTTTGGCTTCTTATGTTTCTTAACAATCTCCTTGATTTATGTCACGGCACTCATCTAAATGTTCAGAGTTTCTCACGCAGAAATCTAAATGTTTTTAGTATGAAACGGCCCGTTTATCATTATCCAATAAGTGAATTACCAGAAGACGCCTTAAGATTACAAGGCCATTGTTACTGTGAATTGTAAAGGCCAAGGTTGAGTCTTTTCCCAGTGGATTTCCGAATACAGGTTATTAACTAGTATCTATTATATAGGTTGCTTTATCTTCTGATTATGTACGTCTTATGTATCGTTTTATGCAACTATCTTCTTTACACTTTACACTCGCATGCAAGATGTTCAGAGGTGAACCAAAAATCCTCCTATTTGGCTGGCTATTGGAAAATCTAAAATGCGTTCAGTGGATGGGGGTCATTGTTTTTAATTGGTTGCTGTTCTGATGAAGAGTATTCGCACACCACTCTAAATTGTCTGGCCAATAATGAACTGAAAGCATGCAACAAAAAAAAATGTTTTCATAAATTTACATTTCATGTATTGTTAATCAGTACTTTAATTCGGCATCTCTAATCTTTTATTGAAAAGAACACAAACCCAGTGGCATCATTTTACTTTCACTTAATTGCAAGGCACCACAACTGTGGAAAACCCCATGGTCTCCCTTCACAAGCAGTAAGATGTGCCTCACATCACTTGCCCATTTTCCACATATGACATTCTCATTGTTTTCCTTTTATTTGTGTCTACAAAGAAAGAGATGATGTGCTAATATGTGAATATTTACATGGTTATAGTTGACTGGTACATTTTGTCTGTACAAATCGATTTGTTTAAGATCAATAAAATAATGTATACTCAATTCTGGATGGCGGTAATCAATTATGATTAACTCTGTTTTAATTTCCCTTTGCCTGAGACCAGCCGAAGAAGAACTTTGCAACACATGTAGAAAACCATCAGAAGAAACACGACAACACTGAGCACAAACAACAGCACGTCCAAGCTGTGGTATGAATACCAGGGCATCCTGTAGGAGTCGGTGCGCAGATGCGATGCTCCTTTGTGCCTCATCACAAACTCGGTCCAGAACACGGCCAGGTCCATGGGCTTGATAGGCTGGTCGTGATGAAGTCTCGACATCTTGATCACGTTTTCCTTGTAGCGCTGCCTCTCGTCCAAAAGCTCCCGCAAAGCGTCGGTGAAGGTGTCCGCATCCAATCGGGTGACGTCCAGCACCTTGGCCACGCCCCTCGCCTCCAAGCGCACCATGTTGTCGAACTGGTCGAAGATGAGCGGCAGGCCCAGCATGGGCACTCCGTGGTAAATGGCCTCGTATATGCCGTTGGTTCCCCCGTGCGTGACGAACGCCCTGGCCTTGGGATGGCCCAGCAGGTCGTTCTGCGGGAGCCAGTCTACGATCAGCGTGTTGTTACCCAGCGTCGAGGGCCTGGCCCCCAGGTGCCTCCACACCACCTTCTGGGGCAGGCGGGCGAAGGCGGCCGCCACCGCCTCGGACGTCTCCGGGAGAAGGCTGCCTAGCAAGGTGCCCAGGGACATGATGATGACGCCGTGGTCGCCGGAGCTCTGGACGAAGGCCTCCAGCTCCTGGCTCAAGGGCTCGGACGGCTTGCACTGGAACCCTCCCATGTAGACCACGTTGGGCATGGTGGGCCTGGGGAACTCGAACACAAAGTCCACCCTCATGAGCCACAGATCCACCCCTTGGATGAGGGAGTAGATGTTGGTGGTCGGATCGAGGAAGTCCTCGCACAGGCTCCGGTAGTGAGGCCTCACGGTGATGTGGTCGATGTACAGTGAGATGCCGTAGTGCAAGATGTTTTTCAGCTTACCGCCGAAGCTCATCTTGTCCGAGACCACCGATCCGAGTGTCGGCACGTAGGACAGAGGCGATGGCGCAATGGCGAAGTGGCCCTCGCCGTTGGTGATCCAACGCACGTTCAACACAATCGGAAGTTCCAGGTATTTCCCCACCACCACCCCTCCGGCGAACCCCGGGTCGGTCAGCATCATGTCGAAGTTGGAGGCTTTTAAGCGGCCCACCAACTCCTGGTTCTCCAGGATCATGCGGGCCATTTCTGCGCTGCCTTGATGGGCCTCGTCCAGCAAGGAAATCATCTCCTTCTGGAGGGCGATGAAGGAGCCCACGGAGCGCTGGTTGGTCCGTAACTCCAGGCTCCTCTCCATGAATGACGCCATATATTTGGGGTCCACAAAATTGCAGATCGTGGGGATGGGCATGGTGATGGAGGTGTAATGGGAGGCGTCCTCCTCAATGTACCGGCTGGAGGAGGAGCGCACGACGCTTATGGTGTGTCCCCTGTTGTGCAGTTCCTTCAACAGGATGTTCATGTTCAGCCAGTGGCTGCCATCTACTGGATACACCAGGATATTACCGCCTTGTGCTGGTTGGGAATTCCACAGTACGTTGACCACGACGAACGGAAGAAGCCGTATCGTTAAGGCCATCGGTGTCATATTTCGTCCGCTGAAGAAAGAAGTACATATTTAGACGGTTTATCTGTTAATGGTTAGAAGCAAAATCCTATTGAATAGAAACGTTTTAACAAGTTGACTGTGGGTCAGTGAACTGGAGGATGGTGGAAAACTAGTTGTATTTCATAGTCTTAGTTCTTCGCCGTTCTTCTCCGAAGTCAAGTAAAACATTTTAATTAATTGATGTGAGTCCGAAAGTTAAAGAAAATCAAACTTCAGATTAATTTGACCTCAAGTGAATAGTTAAAAACAATGATTAAAAGACATAAACTTCAATTTTGTGAAGAGGGAATCACTAGTGATGTTGTGCTGTGCATGATAACCACCATTCCATCTTGGATTGTCGTAAATCAGAAGAATCGTTTACTTTAAATACATTGTGAGTATGTGTAGAATAACAGCGTTCCAGCATGTAGGCCTATTGTAGCGTTTCTGGATCATAACCATGCCAAATGCATGAAGAAAATCATTACGTTTTGGAAACATGCAATCGATGCAATCACTCATGTTCAATTGTATTTAGAAATACATACATGCTATTGTAGAAAGACACTCGTCTGTATGTTGAAGATGACGTGATGACGATGCACATGCATCGTCCGTGCACACGAACGACTTACCTGTAAGGGTCAGCTCGATTGCCTTTTCATCGATGAAGTTGAAAGTTGAACGAGCTACGTCTCTACACAACTCCACTGGGTCTGCAGTGAGACCACCTCGGAGGTAGTTAGTTGGACTTGGTGCTTTCAGGAAACTTTTCTTTGCTTCGCGGTTTGAAGGAAAACGCATGTGAACTTTGGCATACATATGATATAACTAATCTATAACACGTGTCCCTGCATAATATCAGTGCTGGGAAACACGGTATTGTAGAGATATAAAATCTCTAGCCGGGATGTGGTGATGTAGGCCTATGTGGGGGTGTGCCCCCTGTGAGACAGACGGCAGAAGAACTTTAGGATATGTTAAAATGATCCAAATTAACTGTATTTATTTCCCATTGTTCTTCTGGCCCACTCCCAATAGTGGTGGGCAAGTTACTTCAAAAATGTAATGTAGTTCGTATTACTAGTTACTTACTTGCATTTGAAAGTAATACGTTTCTTTACAATATTACCTTCTGTGTAGAGTAATAAGTTACTCGTTACTTTTAGTTACTTTTTTTAGATACTTACTACAATAGTTTGTCATAGTACCAAATAGTACTCAATTAACTGTAGTCCCCCATAAATATAGTGGGGAGGGGAGGGGGGGGGGGGGGGGGGGGTCTAAAATCTAATGGGGTCTATATTGCATCTGCAAGTAGTGGTTACCATGAATAGCTGAATTACAATAATGTAATGAAATAGAATAATTATACAACCAAACCTTATTTATTATTTATTATTGCCTCATTTATGAGCTCCTGAGTTACAAAGTGCAGCCGCACAAAGATTTAACAAAAAAAGTTAAATTTCCATGATATTAAACATGTTAATAGTTTATACTATTTCAATAATAAAATAAAAGTGCACTTCAAGAATGAGGTCTAACAGCCACCAGACAGGGCATGTTTTGTAATTAAGTATTTTAGAACGTGCACATATATCCTGCCCTGAAATAGTAGTAATAAAAAAGAGCATGAGAAAAGCATAAATAATTAATCACATTCAACATTTCAAAATATGTTTACTATGTAATTCTCGGACCCACTCCCAACCTTCTGGGGGCCATAGAATCACGCCTTTCACACTGAAGACACAGACGTGGGGGTGAAAGGGGGAAAGTATGTGGAAATGATTGTGTTACTTTACAAAGTAACTTTCATGTTTGGTATCATTTTGATTAACTCTGTAAGTGTAGTAAAACTGTCTCAGTCTCATAGGGAAATCATGTGGTTATCATCCAAAACCCAGAGGTTAGGATTCTCAATGCATATGAAATCAGGTAACGACCAGTCAGCTCCGCTAACCTTTTTGGGCCCTGGAAACGAACAGCAAATGATCTTACATAAAAGAATACTCAGCATGTGGTCTCCTAAACAATACTTTTGGATAACTGGGAAAACAGTATATATATAGTAGTATATCGGGACACAATGGACACTGCTCTTGGAAGATATGTAGTCAGAACTTCCCACGCGTCATGCGTACAGCCACATTCCTACAACCCAGGTAACTTCATTCTCTGATTATTGTCTTGTATTCTTTGTATGTTTTTCTGTAGTCTTCTTATAGTGTTTTCAATACTAATTCCTCACTGCCTTTTATTCTTGAATGGTTAGTAACTTGTTTCTGTCTAATAAAGTATTATTCTAAGGTAAATATTCTAGTCCAAACGGCTAGATTGCAGTTGAACCGTGAGATGTAATGCTATTGGCCAATTATGAGGTGAGTTATATATTTCTTGTGGCCACGGGAATAGCTTGGGTGGTGAGGGTCCTGGTAAGCCAGGTGGACATGCAGGCTTGATAATCGTGTCCACTCTGGTTTATTCAACCTCATGCATTACCAGTGATTAATTGTGTAGTAATCCACCCTGAACTGGATAGGGGATGAAGTGATATATTATTATTTATCTATGAGGGGCGCAAGTCAAGTGTGAAGGAAGGACATTCTTCTTTGCTAGAAGGTTAGAATCCAGGGGTTAGCCTTCCCCGGTATTGATAATGTTCAGTATTTAACGGCACAACTGCAGCAGTGGTTGTGTGGCAATATATGGAGTCAGATCAAGGCATGTTTAATTGTTTTATTGTAACTTCAGTTGCTGACAGAATCCTCATGCCAAACCTTCTGTCAACTCCTTTTCCATCCTTGATTGGGAAATTGACGAATCCTACAGTATACTTTGGGGGGTAGGCCTACATTTGATTTATTTTTCATTTATTTATTTTTGTATTTATTTTTGGAGGGGGGGGGGGGGGGGGATTTCAATAATTTAAGTTGTGTGTATTTTGGGTTCTACACGGCAAATGTCTTTAAGTATATTATTGACCAGAAGGAAAAATCTTATTATGATCATGTAGTCATGTGACTAGTTCATAGAAATCAGCAACATTTATGTGGCAATTGTGATTGATGTGATTCTGGACAGTGACTGATTACACATTATACTTGATTAATATTGTATAATCAACATTGTAACAAACTTGTATTTTGCAGAATGATGAAGCTATGCAATTCTCTCATTTACCACAAACTTATATTAACATATTCTGCTGAGTGTGACTGAAGATTGTACTGGATGTGGCTGCCAATCTTATAATTATTATATCTGTAACCTGACTGTGAAGCCTGTATAAATAACTTATTTCTGCTAAATGGCATGAAAAATGGGCAGAATTGTGATGATTTGCGTTATCAATATCTCAGCGATGTGAATGTTAGGACGAGGATGTTGCCAATGTAGCATGAATAGAACAGGTGAAATAGTTTTGTCCCAATTTAAATAGATAAAGTTGTAACTCAAAAAAAAAATCTCAATTCATCAAGTATGGATTCCCGTAGTTCAACGGTCCACGCTGACTCGCCTCCTCTGTCAGGGTGCTGTCATATTGTAATGTCTACCCTCACACCGCTCTGGTTGTGTGGCTGGGGCCTCTCAGTGATGAGGCTCAGGTTGAAATAATTGTGCAGAATATATATCAGCAGCGCTATCTGTTTAGCTGACGCTTTTTGGTCCAAGGCGACTCGTGACACGTGCATTCAGCCGTGAAGATACAACCCCCAAAAAGGTTGTCATGCGAGTACATAACATTTAGCAAAACAAGCAAACCGGGGGGGGGGGGGGGGGGGGGGGGGGGGGCTGTAAGTATACTACATTATACAAACAAGAGATAATTTTTTCATGGGCCGGCCTGCAGCCTGAACAGATGAGTCTGCTGTCTGTGGTCCTGATGTCAGCGGGGAGCCCGTTCTCCACCACCGTGCAGCCAGGACAGCGAGCAGTCGAGATCTGCTTTAAGGTGGCAGCTGGAGCCCCCCCTGGTAGGCAGGGAGCAGCAAGTCTGTGGGCGGTGCCCGTCCATTCCCTGCATGTACCCCTGTATCCACCCATCACTCATCCATTCATTAAGACTATGTTCATATCCCTGTGTTAATACACATGCTCTATGTTCACATACACGTTCTGAGGACTTCCAAAAACCACCCCGCTCCATTCAACCGCCGCTGCATCCAGCCATGTGTGAGTAAAATCCACAACTACTCTGCACAGGTCTGGCCTATGCATCCTCTGCTGTGTGTTTGTATTATGCACACGGCTAGTGTGCTATATGCATACCGCGGGCCCGGCTTTTAAGGGATCGTTCGCAGCACTCACAGGGCAGTCCGGTCGAAGGTGGAGGAGGAAGCCTCCACCTGATGTGTGGTTCCCATTCCGCACGCCCACATTATCTTGACACACTCATCCCTCTTGTTAACGCACACAGGGTGTCACCCCAAGCATACACCTGAATGAATGATGAACACACACACACACACACTCGCACGCACGCACGCACACACACACACACACACACACACACACACAATATGCATGCTCCGAAGCGGGACAACTCGTGTGTGTGTGTGTGTGTGTGTGTGTGCACGGCAGGGCGCGTGGACGTCATTGTACAGTGAAGTCTAGCCAGGGGAGGTGCTGCAGAGAGAGAGAGATGGAGAGAGAGAAAGAGATGGAGGGGAGAGCGAGAGAGAGAGAGAGAGAGAGAGAGAGAGAGAGAGAGAGAGAGAGAGGAGAGGAGAGGATCAGCTCGCAACTCCGCGAGAGAACCGCAAGCGCAGCAGCAGCATCACTGCCGTCGACCCCTCCCCCTCACATCCGTCGCATAGAGCAGAAGTCCATATTAACGTTGCCATCAGCGGACGGGTGCGGTAAGCGCAGCATCTTTTTTTTTGTTAAGCATGTAGACTCAAATAAGAGCCCACCTTTTTTTAGGGCATGATCTGTTGAATGTATACGCTGCTTTTACGGGCAAAGACGTTAAACATAAATTCAAACCAAATCGGCGAAGGTTGGTTGGGTGACGAGTTGAGAGAGAGAGAGAGAGAGAAAAAAAAAACACAAGAGGAAAGAGAGGATAGATGCAGGCTCGGAGGATGCCCGCTGCTCGGGGTCTACAATAACCCCTTCATCATCTTATGCAAACACGTTCACATCTGCCCGGCGGTCTGTTTCCCCTTCCGCATTAAGAGGAGGACCACCACGGTCGCTCCGTAGCCCCCCGCTCTGTTCCGCCGCGCGCCGCCGTGTTCATAGCATCGTGGTCGGGCAACAACAGATGGGACCCCGCGCGCTCGTCTCCGCTCCACGAAACAACGCAAATACTCACGTTTTTTTTTTTTTTTTTTTTTTTTTTGGTGGTGCTATCGGATGTGAGCGGAATTCTAAAAGGCAAGCCAGACTGGTTATAATGTCCTTGGACATGCCCGGGTGAGTATTTAAAGTGACTAGTCTCTACTCTCCGTTTTCCGTCGCTTTTTTAAAATGCCATGGTGTGTTGTCCTATATAAGAACATATCCCGTATATGATTAGGATTATTAGGATTATTATCATGATTATTACAATCATCGCAATTATTGCAATAATCATAATAATAATAATTCATATTATTATTATTGCAGCAGCCATACGAAACCCCGGGCATCACGTTAGAGATGAACCTGTCGTTGTGTGACCGCGTCCATGGGCTGGATGGGGTTGTAAACCCCGCTGGCTCCGAGCATTCCTAAATAAAGCTCAGTCCACCAGGCCTGTCTTTGTGGCGGTTATATAAATTCCTTTAAATGACAACTCATAGTTGGGATATGCCTGCAGAGTTATCTTGCAGTACCGTGTTGCTTGATTGTCTCGGACGGTGGTGGGGGGGTGTGGGGTGGGGAGGGGGGCTACGGACATCGAATTGATAGGACAGCCTGTAATGCCTCTCGTTTTTGTTTTTTTTTTCCTTCAAATTGGGAAGCGGTGAGCCGGTGTCTCTGGGAATAACCTTGCAGTAGAATACAGCGCCCCCCAGCCCCCCCCCCCCCCCCCCCCCCTCGTCAGAACACCCGCGACAACTTGTTCTGTCGGTCCAAATGGAGCAGAAAGAACCGTTTGGACGCGGATAGTCTCGGGTCGCGATGTGTGATGCATTCTGATGTGTTGGTTCTGGTTGATACAAGTGGGAAGCTGTCCCCCACAGCAACCGCTCGAAAAGCCCACACTTCTTTTAATCGAAAATGACAAATCTTCGACTATATCGAGCCTAGGATGGCCCCCACGCGTCGGGGGGGAAGGTTCCCTGTCATCGAGCGAGGGATGGCGGTTTCGTGTCGGGTTGTTGAGACCAAGGTTAACCAGCGCTACGTGAAGGTTAGAGTAAGGGCATCCGTCCGCTGTCCCTCCTCCTCTCCTCCTCCTCCTCCTCCTCCTCCTCCTCCTCCTCCTTCTCCTCAGCACCGCGCTCTTATTCCGTCGGTGTTTTCACATCCGTGTTGATTATCGACACGGAAGTTTATTCTCTAGGACAATCGCAGTGTTCATTATACATGTAAATACGGGACGGCGGCGATGTGTCCCGTCGCGCCGCTAGCGGCCAGGCGCACAGGGGATTACTGTATCTGGCGCGGAGCCGCTGGCGGTGGGGCTCTGCGCGTCGTTTGGCGGAAAGGGATTCTCGCGTCTGATTGGCTGGTTTCATTTGGGCATCACGGCGCTCAAAACCATTGGATCTGTCTGTCTTCTAGCTGTCTTTGTAGCCTATCTGTCTTTCCGTATCTATCTATCTATCTATCTATCTATCTATCTATCTATCTATCTATCTATCTATCTATCTATCTATCTGTCTGTCTGTCTGTCTGTCTGTCTGTCTGTCTGTCTGTCTGTCTGTCTGTCTGTCTAGCTTAGCTATTGTGTCTGTCTGTCTGTCTGTCTGTCTGTCTGTCTGCCTATCTGTCACAACAAATGTGTCAGCTGTTAATTCGATGTTTGCTGTTATGATGAATTAGCAAAACACCTTTTCGTAACTCAAGTTGTCTCTTTAAAGTAAACAATGGCTGACAATGAAATAGCCCATTATTATGCAATTTTGTGTTAATATGTTCATTTTTAAATGAACATATTAGGTAATTTCCTGGTCAAACGGTAACTCCTTACAGCATTACTTCCAGAATCACCCCAACTTCCTTGACTTGGAATGAATAAGATATATTTGGAATAAGATATATTTGACATCGTTGTAGCATCAGCATTCACAAAATTGTATGTTTTATACCTTTCAAATAAATAATTTTTTGCTTCACAACTTTCAACCCAAAGTGAGGACCGAAAAATATTTTTATTTTATCTCACACAAAAAAGTGTAGAGTACTGCTTAAGCACATGAGTGACTACCTATATACGTTGTTCATCTCTGTTCACAGCTTCCACGTGTTTCCATCTTCATCGGCCTTCCTTCTCCGGCCTCTCCTATGAGTCTACCGTCTCACTGTGTCCCACGGAACGATCTATCCACTCCAGAAACACGCAGGAACAAAATAAATATGTAAGCAAAGGTGTTTTTCAACCTTGATATCCCCATCAGCGAGCTGTAAGAAACACAGAATCCGCCCCGCTTTCGACCCAGATGTTCTCAAAACCCCGAATCGCAGCCGACGACGTTGAGCGGTATGAGGTGAAGATGTTTCTGGATACCTTCAAACAAGCCCGGCCCACTCTGCAGACCCCGAGACAGACAGGAAGTGGAGGCCACAGCGTTAGGAACATTAGAAGATACATTTGATCCAGGCTCCCACCCCACCTCACCCACCACCACCACCACCACCACCACCACCACCACCACCCAACCCCACCCCAGAGCCCCAGAGCCCCAGAGCGTTCACCACACACACACACGGGGCCCCTAACAGAGGGGATCCAGACCAGTCCGACCGCCACCACCACACCCGACACACACACATCCGGTCGGCGCCCCGACATCCAACCATGGGAGACGTGACGAGTCCCGTGGACTCCGGCGTGGAGGTGAACCACGCGGGGGACTTTGGGGCCACCCTGGAGGACCTGAGGGACCTGATGGAGCTCCGGGGGCCCGAGGCCCTGCAGAAGATCCAGGAGATGTACACGGACACGGAGAGCCTCTGCCACAGACTCAAGACCTCCCCGACCGATGGTGAGTGGAGGCACACGGAGCCCCTTTTGGTTTTTCCTTTGGGTTTGGTTCAGGAATTTAGTTGTTTAAATTAGGGTTGGTCAGAGTCAAAGTCATGGTAGTGAGGGAAGTTCAGTGAAATTGGTGTTAAAAATTGTGATTAGTAGTAGAACTCTCGTAGTTTGGGGAATTCAACTGAACTGCTATTAAACACAATTCCCATTCTTATTGTTAATGGGAGTGGTCACGGTGTTAGTTTGGGGAATTTAATTAAACCGCCGTAAAAATGTAATATCATTGTCTCTGTAGCCATACTCCATTAACCTCTTGATGGTAAATCAGAGATACTGGAAACGTTGCGCACTCTACAAACAGCACAATGTTAATAAAATGAAGAGTTTGGTCACATTGGCCAATTAAGAACACTAAGAGGCAGTGTCTCAATGAGCCAGAT
>JAXIVH010000006.1:10261939-10266939 GCA_036785325.1 Urophycis tenuis
ATCAGGGGGCTGCGACGGCATCTCATAAGAAGTCTCCTAAGAGCTCTATGCACTTCAGGGCAGGTCTAGTTAGATCCAGGGTCTGGTGGCGGTCCAGACCGAAGGTCCAGAGGTACAGGTACTGGGGTTCAAACCCTCACCCATCTGCCTACAGGCATCCTTGAGCAAGACGCCCTGATCCCTACCTGCTCATGGATTCCATTACAAGGAAATCTCTGAGTAACTGATAATACAATTTGGTTCGCAATTGAAAAAGTGACTAGCGCCTGCCTTTGTCACATCCCTGTCGGCTCGTGTGAAGTTGTTTTAATCAGCGATGACTTGCACCACAGGAGGAAAGACACTGTCTCTCTCTCTCTCTTTCTCTCTCTCTCTCTCTCTCTCTCTGTCTCTTGCTCTCTCTCTCTCCACCACCGTAGGAGCTCACCTGTCCGTCAGGTGTAATGAAGTGACAACAGACACTGATAGTAGCGGGGGGGGGGGGCACGCTCGGGGTAACAGCTGTCCTCGTGCACGTGGGAGAGAGAGAGAGAGAGAGAGAGAGAAAGAGTGCGCACACGCACCCCACCGAGTAGCCGCACACACACACACACACACACACACCACACAAACACACACACACACACACACACAGACACACACACACACACAGACACACACACACCACACTGACTTCACCATCTGTCTCCAATCCATGGCCAATCCATCTCACTAGCGAGTCGAGGTGGGAGGGGGCGGGGCTGTTCCCTGTCCAACCAGTTACATTCAGACGCCATGGAGTGTGTGTGCGGGGGGGGGGGGGGATTTGTTCAGAAGAACAGTAGCGTGTTATCAGCGACACTCGGATCGGATTTGTTTAGGGAGTTTCGCAAACTTGAGTCGGCCATTTGAGCGGTGATTGTATGGCTGAGGCGATTGTGCTTGCATTTGTCCTGTTTAGCTCCCCTGTAAGGCCACTGTTAGCTGTAAGCCCCCCCCCCCCCCCCCCCCCCCCCCGTATACTTGAAATAGCATAAAACTTGCGTGCAGCATGCAAGTGCATTGGCCTTCGATCTCTAAATTGTGCGCAGGCTAACCCTACTATACCAGTCAGACTTGCCCCCACCCGCCCCACCCCCAACGTACGGCTGCCTGTGATTGGCCGACAGTATCAGGTAGATGATTGCGTATGTTTTTTTTCCCCTGGGCCTCGTCTTCTCCCACCTTATGACTTGCATCATGAAGTTAACAATCCGTAGTGTGCGTGCCACAGCGTGCTACCATGACGACCATGTGACTGCCAGCCTTTGATCCTAACCCTAACCCCCCCCCCCCCCCCCCCCCGTGAGGAGACCAACACAGCTCCGCCTACTTTCCCATCGGACCATGACAGCAAATGGCGTGGTGTGCTTATCTCGGTGACTGTACTGTGCTGGAGACATTGCCTTGTTTGACAGCCATATGCGAACATGGCAGTTTAGATTTGGCTGTACAGTACATCAGGGGTCTTGAGGGTTCAATCTCCATGGGGGTAGGGGGGGTGGGGCGATCTCTTCTTCAGCCATGCTTAGCATTCACGGCACAGAAAGACGCCTCGGATCAAAGTGTCCGAGGCGATTGGAGCATCAAATATACATGAGAACGGCAGCGAGGGCTTTTGTTCGCGATAAGGACGCCGAGTGATCCGTCAGCTCACCCACCGGTTCTGTCCTTCCGCTGCCCAAAATGTCTCCAACGGAGGGAACAACGCATCCTCGCGTTGCTTCCATTAAACGCAATCACCCCGTCAGAGGACTTCCACATTATGGAGCGTCCTTGTTGGTACCCTGACATTTGAGCCGGGGCTCATGCAGGAACCTGGAAGGAAGCAAAGCAAGCTCAGGGGTACAGTGAGAAGATTCCTCCTTCCTTACTGTTTGAAGCCTTAAAGCCGTTTAGTGTACTATTTATACGTATGTGATGCTGTTGTCCTCCGAGAGAGACTCCTCTGGGAGGTTTGGAGTGGATAAAAATACAGAGGCCCCCGGTCTTAACTGAATCTCCATCTCCTGGACACAGAACGGTCCTGACGCTTTTTTTAATAAAAAAGGGATCTAAGAACAAAAATGGAAAAAAAAGCAGGGATTTATATATCTTTTTTTCTTTTGGGGGGGGGTGTGGACAAGATTAAAGAAATTGGCTGGCGATGATTTCCTGACTAGTGGGAGGAATATGTAAAAACGCTGTGATGTTTTCGAGAAGTACGACAAACACCTAACGTCGTCTGTTGTGTTCGGGGGGGGAGAAAAAAAGCCCCAAAATGCCCTCCAACTGCTGTTTTGTCAGCCGCGGTAGGCAAACTGCACCCGACTGTGCGCGGAATAACAAGGCCAGTCCACCATCTCCTTTAATCTGGGAACTCGATGTCAGGATTACATTCCCGGTGGTCGCTGCCTCACACTGCTGACACACAAGACAGCCCATTAGGGCGTCGTTCAGACGGCCAGCAGACATTTTCTGAAGCATTCAGGGGAAAAGCGCAGTAGTCTAGTGGTGACGGGCTTCGGCTCACCGGGGAAAGGTGGCCGCTCCCGATGTCTCAAAAGTGCACCTGTAGGCTACGCACTCTCGCGGCCAGACGCCACGGCCCTCCTTACCTGCTGCTAAAAGATGTACTCACCTGTCTTTGAATTCACCGTACGCTGCTTCTCTTGATAAAAGCGCTAACCAGGTTCGGATCGTGCGCCGCGGCGAACGTCCTTAAATAATCCTCTGCCGTCAGTGTAACCGTAATGACTCTTGACATGCAGTGTAAACACCGTTTAGCCACCAGCAAGACCGCTAATGACAGCAGCTAATGGCCACCGCGACCGCACGAGAGTCACAGTGTCAGAGACATGTTCCACTCTAGCTGTTCCGTGGCAACTTGGTTAACCTAACACCGATATCCTCCGAGAGGCTTTTGCACCGACAGCGAATAAGCAAAGCGGACCAGCAGGAGGACAAAAGCTACGCCGTGTGTGTGTGTATGTGTGTGTGTGTGTGTGTGTGTGTTGTGTGTGTGTGTGTGTGTGTGTGTGTGTGTGTGTGTGTGTGTGTGTGACTGACTTTTTACACTGCAGAAAAAAAAAAGTTCATCTTTAAAAAGTAACATCCCCGACAGGAAGAGCTTCATCCTCAGACACCTTTTGACACGCTGCTCTCTCTCTCTCTCTCTCTCTCCTTCTTCTTCTTCTTCTTCTTCTTCTTCTTCTTCTTCTTCTTCTTCGCCCCCCCCCCCCCCCAAGGTCTCTCGGACAACGTGACCGACCTGGAGAAGCGCACGTCAGTGTTCGGCCAGAACTTCATCCCGCCCAAGAAGCCCAAGACCTTCCTGCAGCTGGTGTGGGAGGCCCTGCAGGACGTGACCCTCATCATCCTGGAGATCGCCGCCATCATCTCCCTGGGGCTGTCCTTCTACCAGGCCCCCGGCGAGGAGGCTGAATGTAAGCCCGCACCCCTAGCCTAGCCCTTTAGCTTGGGGGGGGGGGGGGGGGGGGTATCGTATGGGTTGGGGAGGTGGGGGGGCTGACTTTGACTGAGGAGTCGCCAACGAGGAGAGTATTGTTGAAGCATCAGGGGGAGAGGGCAGGGGTGTCCCTTGCTGGTGTGGACATCTGGTTTTCAATCTAATAAAAATGTGATTACACTGTAATGAAATAAAACGCTAATGTAGGAAGACATGCTGGACTTTTACAGTTTGTGTTTACCGAATCTATTATTAGCGTGTTCATGCTTAACCTTTTGATTATCTCTTTATCTCTCAATCGGCCCTCTCTTACTCCCACCCCCCTCTCCCCCGTTCTCCCTCCCCTCCCCTCTCTGACCCCCTCTCCCCCATTCTCTCCCTCCGTCTCTCACCCCCTCTCCCCCCGTTCTCCCTCCCTCTCTCACCCCCTCTCCCCCATTCTCCCTCCGTCTCTCACCCCCTCTCCCCCGTTCTCCCTCCCTCTCTCACCCCCTCTCCCCCATTCTCCCTCCGTCTCTCACCCCCTCTCCCCCATTCTCCCTCCGTCTCTCACCCCCTCTCCCCCGTTCTCCCTCCCTCTCTCACCGCCACTCCCCGTTCTCCCTCCCTCTCTCACCCCCTCTTTCCCCTCCTGCCGTCTCCCCCTTCTCCCTCCCACCCCTCCCTCTCCCTCCTCTCTCCCTCTTCACTCCCCCCCCCCCCCCCCCCACACGCACAGCGTGCGGCAACATGGCGGCAGGGGGGGAGGACGAGGGGGAGGCGGAGGCGGGCTGGATCGAGGGCGCGGCCATCCTCCTGTCGGTGGTGTGCGTTGTCCTGGTGACGGCCTTCAACGACTGGTCGAAGGAGAAGCAGTTCCGCGGGCTGCAGAGCCGCATCGAGCAGGAGCAGCGCTTCGCCGTGGTCCGCAACGGCACCGTCATCCAGATCCCCGTGGCGGACATCGTGGTGGGCGACGTGGCGCAGGTCAAGTACGGTGAGTACCGGAGAGTGCCGCCTCCCGGGGGGGGTCCGACGGGGGTCCGCTCCGACTGCGTCAGGTGCAGCCGCGTCGTCTCCGGTCCGACCCGGGCGGGTCCGACGCCATCTTTGTAGTTCCGTAAGACCGTTGAAGAAATGGTCACAATTCGTGGTCGTGTGTCCCTGAATGCTGTTCCGTGATGGGTTCCCGCTTGCACATGTCAGTCAGGACCTCCATTCCTGACAAATAGGGTGGTTCTTGAGGCGGTTAATCGACGCTGTATCCCAGACTCTCTGTGTGGAACGCTGCTTCTGCGGCACTGGGTTCAGCATCCCGTTCTTTAACTGGAAGTCTCGTGACAAGGTGTGTGGTTGTCTCGGCACGTCGTACACATCCCTGACGTCAGGCTGACGTTGGAAGGTTTGCCGTCATGTCGGAGGATCACGTTTCAGGAAGAGTGTCAGGTTGATCATAAATAATAATAGTGTAATGATTCGATTGCATTTGTGAGACTCGTGATCCCTGTTGGAGTCCAAAAAACGTTATGAAACTTCAATTTGTCGGACTCCACCA
>JAXIVH010000006.1:10271939-10296767 GCA_036785325.1 Urophycis tenuis
GACTCAACATGCGTTTGATTGGACGGTGGATTCCTCATACAGAGCAAAAATTGAACGGGAAAGCGGGCGAGACTAGGAGAGAGCGAGAGGGGGAGAGAGACATCAAGAGAGAGAGAGAGAGAGAGAATTAGAGATAGAGAGATATAGGAAGATCAAGGGAGAAGGAGAGGGAGAGAGAGAGACAGAGAGGGAAAGAGAAAGGGAGATAGAGCGAGAGGGAGACAGGGCGAGGGGGGAGAGAGAGACAGCTGTTTAATAATTCTATCCCATGAAAGCTCCACCGACTGCAGAGCAATCAATATTTGAACGGAACAAAGTGGGGCGCAAGATGGAGCCATGTGGGGTGGGGGTGTGGGGGTGTGGGGGGGAGGGTGGGGGGGGGGGTTCTGAGGGTTCTGAGGGTTTGTTCCTATTTAAAGAGACTAGCTAAGTGAATGAACCCATATAAAAAAACATAAAATGTAATCAAAGCATCAAGTGAAATATGATGCCTATAGGGCATGCTGAATTTGGTAATTCTGGGAATTGTATATACACTGTACATGTGTACTGTGTATTGTATATATGCTGTACGTATTATATGACGCATTTAATTGCATACGTAGGCTGCATTTTACAGTTACGTTGTGTATTTAAAGCTTGTGACATTTTGTCCCGGTGAATTACAACAACAAATAAAAAGCACATTATGGAGGGGCTGCCAGACCACAATGCCAGCCACAGCCAACGAGAGTTCAAATACAATGCACTTCATTACTTTATTAGTTTATTTACTTCGTACCGTGTCACCACAGTGCGGCGGCACTAGCGGGTGGGATGTACATCTTGTTTTACACACGTCAGAAAGAAAACTACGGGATTTCTAATGGGGTGACCATGTATTCGCTGTCACTTTAGTCCGAGGCAAAAATGAACCATTCCTCTGAACTCCAGCGCCGCAAGATGATCTTCTCGACCAGATCTATGTGCAGGATTGTGTGTGTGTGTGTGTGTGTGCGTGCGTGCGTCCGTGTGCGTGTGTGTGTGTGTGTGTGTGCGTGCGTGTGTGTGTGCGTGTGTGTGCGCGTGTGTGTGTGTGTGTGTGTCTGCGTGCGTGCGTGTGTGTGTGTGCGTGCGTGTGTGTGTGTGTGTGTGTATGTGTTTGTGTGTGTGTGTGTGTGTGCGTATGTGCGTGCGTGTTCAAAAGTGTGTAAATAAAGCACAGCTCGGTAGCAGTACAGTGCGGTGCTTGGACATCAACAACACATGGGTGTGCATGCGGTTCCTTCGACCCACTCCTCCAGAAGGGCTCATTCCACATCTGCTGCCGGGCTCCTGTCCTGTTCTGTTCTGCTCGCTGCTTCGCTTCCTTTGAGTTCGGGCCTTTTTGCTTACATTTACGTTCCTGCGGTTATTTCATATCTATTTTGTTTCACCCCCGCCCCATCTCAACCCCCCGCCCCACCCCCCCACCCTCAGAGGGCAATTCTAACTCACCCATACAGCCGGCCCCTGACGCTGAGGCCAAACCATGCCACGCCACAAATGGTAGGTGTGCTTGATGTACCCGCCCTGACCTCCCCGCCGACCTGCCCACCCATCCACTCCCCACGCTCCTGTTTTGCACCCCCTCTTCACCCCCCCGCTCCCCCCTACCTTTGTCCTCCAGGGTAGCAACTGTGCATCTGTAATCTTTGTGAGATACGGCCACAGAGCCATTTTGTATGAAGCAGAGCTCAACCTAACCAGTGTGTGTGTGTGTGTGTGTGTGTGTGTGTGTGTGTTTGAGTGTGTGTGTGTGTGTGTGTGTGTGTGTGTGTGTGTGTGTGTGTGTGTGTGTGTGTGTGTGTTTGAGTGTGTGTGTGTGTGTGTGTGTGTGTGTGCGTGCGTGCGTGCGTGTGTGTGTGTTTGAGTGTGTGTGTGTGTGTGTGTGTATGTGTGTGTGTGTGTGTGTGTGTGTGTGTGGGGGGGGGGGGGGTCGTGGCTCGTGATTGTTTTGACTGATCTCATCTTAGCTAGACATTTGGCCATGAACGAGGGATTATAGGAAATATAAGAATTACTATATATATGATATTTGACATGACGTTGCCGTGTATTTTAAAATCCCGAGGTTGACAGGAACTCATCCAGATTAATGTACACGGTTCATTACAGGGAAACCGGACGGCACACTGGAGACCAATCAGACCAAAGGTGAGCTCAGTTTGGCTTTTAGTGCGCCATCCGTACAGACACACACACACACACACACACACACACACACACACACACACATACACACACACATACACACACACACACACACACACATACACACACACACACACACACACACACACACATATACACACACACACACACACACAAACACACACACAAACACACACACACACAAACACACACACACTCTCACTAACTCACTCTCTCTCTCACACACACACACACACACACACACACACACACACACACACACACACACACACACACACACATACTCTCACTCACTCACTCACTCACTCACTGACTGACTCACTCACTCACTCACTCTCACATACACACACACACACACACACACACACACACACACACAAACACACACACACACACACACACACACACACACACACACATACTCTCACTCACTCACTGACTCACTCACTTACTCTCTCTCTCTCTCACACACACACAAACACACACACACACACACACACACACACACACACACACACACACACACACACTCACTCATTCACATAAACATATACTCACACACACGCATACACATACTCACTCTCAGACACATACACACACATGCACTGATACACACACTTTCTCACTCACAAACAAATGTCACGACTTGGCTGTAGTTTGGCACGAGGCCTCCAATCGCTGTCACGTACTACTTCTTCTTCAGCTCCTACTTCTTTGTCGTCATCATCATCATCGTCTTCTTCTTCTTCTTCTTCGTGTTCTTCTTCCTACCCCAAGCCAAGAAACAGGACGAGGCGGTTGCCATGGAGATGCAACCGCTAAAGAGTGCAGAAGGAGGGGAGGTGGAGGAGAAGGAGAAGAAGAAGACCAGCGTGCCCAAGAAGGAGAAATCAGTGCTGCAGGGCAAACTGACTAAAATGGCGGTGGAAATCGGGAAGGCAGGTGAGGTGGATTTTAATTTAACACTCCCGCTTTCATCTTCCGCGAGCCCCCACCCCCACCCACCCACCCACCCCTCTTCCAGGTGGACCACTTCAAAGACGAAGTTTGTAGCACACCTTAGGGTACGTCTCCGGAGATCTGTGGGCTAGTAGGCGTCGGAGGGTGGAGGAGGAGGTGGGGAGTCGGGTGGGGTGGTTATAAAGCAGGAGAGATTGTCTTCCGTGATAATTTTCTATAAATACAGACACGTGAGAGATGCTACCTGGAGCTATTAAAAAGGCCCAGCGTTGGCAATTTTGTTCGCCTCTTTCGTTGGAAAAAATTTGGACTAATTTGGACCAATGTGTTGTAAGGAGATGCACGGAGGTGAGTCAGGAACGGTCAGCCGTGGCGGTCCGTTCTTGAACACAAAATGGTGACCTTGACATAAGGGGTCCATGTAATGTTTATTTGTTTGTTACTTGTTTTAACTGCATGAGTTTACAGAATAAGGAATGGATTCGCATTTAAAAAAAATATATATTTCAAATTTCTTTATATTTATGTATTTATTGATATATTTGTAAATGTTATGTAGTATTGTCTTTTTTTCTGATTAAAATTATAAAAATATAAAATTAGATTTTATTTTATTTTACATACTGTATATATAAATTATATTTTAGTTGCATTACTAGTTGAAATGTAATAGTCTTTCAACCTTTTGAAGAACAACCTTTAATAAACACAAAACAACTCCCTCTCTCCTCCCCAGGGCTGTTCATGTCGGCCACCACGGTCATCATCCTGGTGGTGCTGTTTGTGATCGAGACCTTCGTGATCCAGGGCAGGGTCTGGATGGCAGAGTGCACTCCCGTGTACGTGCAGTACTTCGTCAAGTTCTTCATCATCGGCGTGACGGTGCTGGTGGTGGCCGTTCCCGAGGGCTTACCGCTGGCCGTCACCATATCCCTGGCCTACTCTGTCAAGGTGAGCGAGCTAACCGCGGCTACATAACACCTTATATAGTCAGCTAACCATAGTTAGTTAACACCATATATACTGTATGGTCAGCTAAAAACAGCTAGTTAACACCATATGTATTAGTTAGCTAACCGCGGCTAGTCAACTATATATTTTGTTGGCTAACCACAACTAGCTAATGCCATGAAGTTAGCTAACCACAGTTAGTTAACACCACCGTGTTCCGTTATCCATTCTTTATGAGTACACTTAAACGTAGGACACTATCCGCACTCATAAAGTATGCAGATTTTCAGATATTAGTGTTGTTCCAAATGGTGCACTTACCGGAAATTACTATCAGCTGCATGGCTGTGTCACCCGCCAAACACAGGTGAATCCATTATGCCCACTGACGTCTAGCCATTTTCAAACTGAGCACGGCTCAGCCTGGCTCCGCCTCTTCCGCTACTTAGCTAAGATGGTGGAAAGTGTACACCGTTGCACACTATGCATACTAACCGTTTTGAGGGCACCATCCGGGTCCTTCCAGTACACTTCTTTTCACGATCGTAATCGGAACACTCTACGTTGTCAAACTAAGTATATTAAGTACGGGAAGTATGGATATCAGAATTCTGTGTTCTGCCTACTTCATCAGGGTGAATTAGCTAACCATGGCTAACATCATAGTAAGCTAACTAATGTGACGTAAAATGAACTCACAGGCCTTTTCCTGCAAGTTCCCTGCAAGCCTTGTGATTTGTATACTTCCTTATGTGATTTTAATGTAGTCTGTCTGTACAGTGTCCTTGAGTGACCTGAAAGGCGCTTTTAATTAAAATGTATTATTGTTATTATTAAGTCAAGTCACTCATACCTTTTGAGCATTTATACTACATGCAAGTTATCTGATTTATGTACCTGTTTTTCTCAATATTTTCATGCATGATATACAGACTTGTTTTTCTCTATGCGTGAATACCTGAGTGCAGCCAAAGTGGTGGACCTCTCGTTTGACTAACACTCCCCAATCCCTTTGAACGTGACACGCCACTAATGACGATAGCGTGCCGCGGGCCTTGACCCCGTGCCCTGGTCTGCTTGGGCCACGGAAGATCTAATGGCCTTGGGAATGAGCAGAGACTCTGGCTGCATCCGAATACTCAGTATATACTATTTCTGTTCACTGTCTACTACTTGACCGTTAATGTAGTACGTGCTACAGCCGTGCGTAGAACGCCTCTGAAGGCTTCCGAACACCACCGAAAACACTACCGGATGTTTGGAGATGACGTATTTCCCCTCTGTGCGCAGCAGATCAGATGCCGGCAAAATTAAAAAGTCACCTCCCATAATTTACCTCATAGTTTTCCGTCTTGTCGTCGTTGCTAGTGAATTAAAATGTCTCTTTCTGCGCGAATGGCTCTTGATATCGATGCTGTTATTTTTTTTAATTTTCTCTGCGGCTTTCTTCTTCGGTTACCAGACTCCCGCTGCATTGTGGGATAGCGTAGTGTCCTACCGTTGTACGCTGTGGCGGTATTACGCATTCGGAAACTTTTTGCCTACTACACAATGCCTACTAAGCATTCGGACGTATTAAATTTGTCACGTACTACAAAATGCATACTAGCAGTCAAGTATGAGTATTCGGATGCAGCCTCTGCATTCGTCTGGAAGAATGGGATAGGGCAGAAAGTGGTTTCTATCTTAAGTCGTATTTCAGTATCCCTCTCTGGGTCATCTGCAACTTCTGAGTTGTTTACCTTCCCCTATAAAAGGCGCCTGCCAACAATACTTGGGGCGCACTGCTGAGAAAGCTGTATCAAGTGTATTGCTCTCTGTTGAACTGTGCCTGTTCACTTGTTAACAACTGAATATTAAAAATCGATCTTTTAGTTTAATCTAACACCTCGATTGATTTCATTCAGAGCTCACTGTCGTCTCCCGTGCCGGTGCCCCCTTCTGCTGGATTTAGTCTTTTTTACCTCAACACTAACCACTGGCTAACACCATATCTAGCTCGTTAACTATGGCTAGTTTTGCTCCGGATGAAGCTACCTAGCTAACTATAGCTGGCCAGCCAATGCTGTGATTCTCCCCACAGAAAATGATGAAGGACAACAACCTGGTGAGGCACCTGGACGCGTGCGAGACCATGGGCAACGCCACGGCCATCTGCTCCGACAAGACGGGCACGCTCACCACCAACCGCATGACGGCGGTGCAGGTGTACATCTGCGACCACCACTTCCCCCAGATCCCCGACCCGCAGCAGATCCACGCCAAGGTGCTGGAGCTGATGGTGGCCTCCATCTCCATCAACAGCGCCTACACCTCCAAGATCATGGTAGGTGGGGAATGGGTGTGTGTATGTGTCTGGGGGGGGGTTACACCTCCCAGATCATGGTACGATGGGTCTAGCGGGGGTGGGGGGGGGGGGCTACACCTCCACCCTCCACTTGGGGGTGGGTGGGTGGATGCAGACATAGAGACGTGGAGCAGGTGTACAGATGGAATAGAGGGAATTAAAAAGTAGTTCAGCAGAGCTTTTGACAATAAAAGTGTGTGTGTGTGTGTGCGTGTGAGTGGGTGGGTGGTTGCGTCTGTGTGTGTATAAGTGTGTGTGTTAGAGTGCGGATCGGGTCGGAATTTTCTGTCCCAGCCCGGCCCGCGTCCGACAGAACAGTAACCGAACCCAGCCCGAGCCCGACAGGCACCAAGCTTTTTGTGTCCGAAACTGACACAGTTAAAGTCTATTTTTTTTCATACTAATGACAAATTTACGTCTGTGTTTATGTGTGAAAGCCCGCCTTTATTACGCAACTGCAAGCCGTTTGGAAATGTCAACAAACAGATGAGTGCAACATGTGCGGGTTTACGCACGGGTAAATTAAAATTTTCAAATCGCACTGATGTGACTGAGGCCGACCCGAACCCGAGCATAATTTCTAATTTTTTGTCCAAACCCGACCCGGCCCGTTGGGTACCGTCGGGTCCCGTCAGGCTCGAGTGGCGTATCCATCCTCTATACTGTATTGTGTGTGTGTGTGTATGTGTGCGTGCACCTGTTCGCCTGGGATTTCGGACACAATTAAAAGAAGGGGATTTGCGATCCTTTCCTCAACCTGTGGAGCTACATGCTATACTCTTAACATGACACCAACCTGCATCTCGTGTCCGCTCTCTCCTCCAGCCCCCGGATCAAGAGGGGGGTCTGCCCAAGCAGGTGGGCAACAAGACGGAGTGCGCCCTGCTGGGCCTGGTCCTGAGCCTGCAGCGGGACTACGTTCCCATCCGGGAGCAGATCCCGGAGGAGAAGCTGTACAAGGTGTTCACCTTCAACTCCGTGCGCAAGTCCATGAGCACCGTGGTGCAGCTGCCCGACCGCTCGTTCCGCCTCTACAGCAAGGGAGCCTCCGAGATCCTGCTCAAGAAGTGAGTGGTCAAACAGTGTATACATTACATTGTTATTGTACTGTATGTGCTATGACGTGTGATGCTCGGACAACTTGGGAAGGGAATGGTGACGTTGACTTGCCATGAAATGTATAGGTGGAAATTATTGTTATGGGGCTGTTATCGATGTGTTTTGGATGTGGTTGTAGTAAGCACCGATTGCGGTGTTGGGAATGTGAAGTTAGGTCAGTCCGGGCGCCATCTTGTGAGGTAGGACCAACAGCTGCAACAGAGGAGGCTGCTGTTTCATTAGTATGTGGGCGGGATAAACCTTTAAAATTATAAGTACTTTTAATACTATAAGTGCTTGGACAGAAGTATTTAAATCTATCAACAAAAAAAAAATTGGATCCTAGAAAAAGCCCTGAATCTGCAGCCTTCTCTTTTGCAGGAACATACTATTGACCAAAATAGACAGAGAGGCAGCGACCTCTAAACATGGCACGTTGACCTCTAAACCAAAGCGCTATAACGCAGTGTGACATCAATTTCACATCCCTTGTTGATTGATATTTTGAAAGAAGCACAGACTCCATGGGATTTCTTGCATTAAGAGATTAATCGCATGCAACATGCAAACCACAAAAAAACGCACCTCTTGTGGGGTATTGAGCAGTAAAAAATTGCTAACCACGACGCTAACCCCCTTGTCCCTATCTACGCATCCCCCCCCTCCAGGTGCTCCACCATCATGGACGCGGCCGGGGAGCTGAGGAACTTCAAGCGTGCGGACCGCGACAAGATGGTGAAAAAGGTCATCGAGCCCATGGCGTGCGAGGGCTTGCGCACCATCTGCGTGGCGTACCGCGACCTCCCCGCCTCCCCGGAGCCCGACTGGGAGGACGAGGCGGAAATCTTGACCAACATGTCCTGCATCGGCGTGGTGGGCATCGAGGACCCCGTCCGGCCGGAGGTGCGCTTGTTTCCGTTTTCCCCCCCCGGGCGCGTTTGTGTTCCTGTTCCTGTACCCGTTTCTTTCCCTCTGCAGACGTATGGAGGGACTTTCTGGCTATTTTCTGGCTTTGTTCTTATTGCTGTCAGTGCTTTCTGATGTGACACCCTCATTTCCCATCTGGGATTCATAGAGCAGGTCTTATCAGATCTGAATGTCAAATTTATGTTCAGAAATACTTGGTTTTGAATCAGCAAGATCGAGTCTATATTATAAATTATTGAAAGATGGGATATGTGCCAGCAGTTCTGTATTCTCAATGCAGCGAGTTCCATCTTTGGAGCAATCTTTGAAAATAAACTCTGCTTTATACTTTTAGTGTTTCGCCATTAACATAGCGCAAGTGGATAATTTCACTCTAAAGTCCAATTAAAAAATTCCCTGTATGGCTGAAGGCACAAGTACAAAGCTAGACAAATTAACCTTGGTGCATAATACTCTCCTAATGCAACTCTGTGAAATGTCTTGGTCGTACGGCCAAAGTTAAAAGTAAAAACATTAGACTTTCAAACGGAGCGGTGTTATTTAAATGTACTTCATTTAAATAATTTAAATGTAATTTATTTTGTGCAGCTGTAGTTCTACTTTTCTTATCCTGTAAATATAAATACGTTCTGTGTATATTTTTTAGCAGGATTTCTTGTTACTGAAATGTGTCTGTCATTCTCTCCATCACTGTCCTGCATGCCATGCTCTGACACCATCATCTCATCATCTCATCTTATCTCCTCTCATCTCAAGAGCATCAAACGCATCAAAGTCGTGCCGGGAACGTCTTCAAACCAAGAGTCGGATTTCACCATGGCAACGGCTGACGGTTCCCCTTCCTCTTCCTCCCCTTCCTCCTCCAGGTGCCGGACGCCATCAAGAAGTGCCAGCGCGCGGGCATCACCGTGCGCATGGTAACCGGGGACAACATCAACACGGCCCGCGCCATCGCCGGCAAGTGCGGCATCATCCAACCCGGCGACGAGTTCCTGTGCATCGAGGGCAAGGACTTCAACCGGCGAATCAGGAACGAGAAAGGAGAGGTGGGTGTGGCCCCGGGTCTCCACCACCGGCTGTGGTGAAAGGGCGTGTACGGAACGGTTGCGCGGATCGCTAACGTCGGCCCCTTTTTTTTTTTGGTGTTTGGTCCGAGAACAGATCGAGCAGGAGCGCATCGACAAGATCTGGCCCAAGCTGCGGGTTCTGGCCCGCTCCTCGCCCTCGGACAAATACATTCTGGTGAAAGGTGGGGCTTTTCTGATTCTACTCCGGCGCCGATATGAGCTTACGTGACGACATAGAAATGAAAGATGCAAAATGCATGATGCCAAATAACTCATAAATAGTGGGATCTAATTTCAATACAATAATCATATTGTACTACTTAATACCAGTCAAAATGGAAGTCTTATTGTTTGGGTGCAAGCTCTTCTCTCAGCTTTACCCTAGACTCTACTCTTAGCTTTATCTTTGACTCTCCTCTCAGCTTTACCCTAGACTCTCCTCTCAGCTTTACTCTAGGCTCTAGGGTAGCTTGCACTGACTCCTCGGAGGTGTGTGTGTGTGTGTGTGTGTGTGTGTGTGTGTGTCTGTGTGTGTGTGTGTGTGTGTGTCCTACCAGGCATCATCGAGAGCACGGCGCTGGAACAGCGGCAGGTGGTGGCCGTCACCGGGGACGGCACCAACGACGGGCCCGCCCTGAAGAAGGCTGACGTGGGCTTCGCCATGGTGAGAACCAGAACTTTAAGCTCCCCAGAACAGACGGGGTTCACATGAGTTCATGTTATGAATAGAATAGGCAAGTGAGAGGAGATGGTTTTATTCGTGTTTTTGTTTAGTTATGGCGCTAAGCTGCCACTGACCTGGTTTTTAAGCAGGTTTTCAGTCGCTGCCAGACGACAATTATGACATTTTACCGCGATTATTTTTTTTTCTGAGTACGGTCCGAATAATGAACCATTTAGAGGAGAACTATTCAGCAGATCCGCGGCAGACTCTCGATGAGTTCTGAATCGGGGATTTCGCTCCACCGCCCCCCCCTCCCCCACACACGCCGGGGCCATCCCCGCTCCCCTGCCCCCCCCATCAGGCGTCACACAGGTGTGAACCCCCTGAACCGTTGAGCTGTGAACCCCCTCCTCTGTGTGTCGTGTCTCTCAGGGCATCGCCGGCACCGACGTGGCCAAGGAGGCGTCCGACATCATCCTGACGGACGACAACTTCTCCAGCATCGTGAAGGCGGTGATGTGGGGCCGCAACGTCTACGACAGCATCTCCAAGTTCCTGCAGTTCCAGCTCACCGTCAACATCGTGGCCGTCATCGTGGCGTTCTGCGGCGCGTGCATCACCCAGGTGAGCCCCGACCAGCTCCATCAGGCGGGGGGGGGGGCGGGTCCGCCACTCGCCCCGCCGGCGGGCAGAGGTGTTTGCGGGCCACTGCGTCGCTTTGGATTTTACATTGGTGTTTTGAAGTGAGTCAGCCAGAGTCAGCCAGTGACTCTGCAGTCCAGACTGCAGAGTCACAAGTGGGTCTTGAGTCTCTTCCGGAAGATGGAGGGAGTGACTCTGCAGTCAGGACTGCAGAGTCACTCCCTCCATCTTCCGGAAGAGACTCAAGACCCTCTTGTTCAGAGTTCATCTGAACCCTGCATTACCCTACCGTTATGCTCTTATTTGTTCTATGCCTTGGCACTTTAATTGCTCCTTGTAATTTGGCACTTTGATTGCTCATTGTAACTTGGCACTTACAACAGAGATGTTGTATACTAGTAATGGCTAATCTAGCAATTGGAATGCTTGAAACTTGTTCTGGTGACTCTCTTACTGTATTAGCAGCAATGAAATGTTTCACCTTCTTATATCTTACAAATGTACTCTTTGTAAGTCGCTTTGGATAAAAGCATCTGCCAAATGCCCTAAATGTAGTGGTGGGATGTGTTTAGATGCACATCTGGCTGCATCAAACCAGCCTGTATTACACAGTGATACACAGTGAGCACAGTGTAATACAGACTGGTTTGATGCACGTTCCAATGCCTATTATCACTAGCTGGCCTCTATTTGTGAAACAGGTTCAGTGGGGCATCCATCTCGTTCTGCACTACTACTGCTACACTCCATCGTGCCCTTGTTTTCCTTCTAAACCTCCTTTTCTGTGTGTTGTCCAGGACTCTCCCCTGAAGGCGGTGCAAATGCTGTGGGTGAACCTCATCATGGACACCTTCGCCTCGCTGGCGCTGGCCACCGAGCCCCCGACCGAGTCCCTGCTTCTGCGGAAGCCCTACGGCCGTAACAACCCGCTGATCTCCAGGACCATGCTGAAGAACATCCTGGGACACAGCGCCTACCAGCTGGTCATCATCTTCACCCTGCTGTTCGTCGGTGGGTGGGAGTGCTGGGCGGGGAGGTAGTGGGTGCTATTTAGACGCTTTTGTCCAAAGTGACAGACTAAGTCCTCCTACTCAGGCTGGTATACTGCAGATACTGTATAGGGGTTCGAGCCCAAAACCATTTGGGCTGGGAGAAGACATAACAGCATAAACCTGAACGTGGAAATTGATCGTTTGATATTTTGAGAACCTGTGAACAATATGATTTTTTTATTGCTGTTTTATTGCTGCTAACCCTAATCCTAACCCAAACCCCAACCCCTCACCCTAAACCTAACCCTAACCCCCAACCCTAACCCCAACCCCCAACACTAACCCTAACCCTAACCCAAACCCTAACACTAACACTAACCCTGACCCCAACCCTTAACCCCCAATCCAACCCCCAACCCCAACCACCAACCCTAACCCCCTACCCTAACCCCCTACCCTAACCCTAACCTAACCCTAACCCCAACCCCTAACCCTCTAACCCTGACCCTCTTACACTAACCCCAACCCTAACCCTAACCCTAACCCCTTACTCCTAACCCCTAACCCAAACCCCCAACCCTAACCCTCTAACCCTAACCCTCTAACCCTCTAACCCTAACCCTAACCCCAACCCTAACCCTCTAACCCTAACCCTCTAACCCTCTAACCCTAACCCTAACCCCAACCCTAACCCTCTAACCCCAACCCTAACCCTAACCCCTAACCCTCTAACCCTAACCCTCTAACCCCAACCCTAACCCTAACCCTCTAACCCTAACCCTAACCCCAACCCTAACCCTCTAACCCCAACCCTAACCCTAACCCCTAACCCTCTAACCCTAACCCTCTAACCCTAACCCTAACCCTCTAACCCTAACCCTAACCCCAACCCTAACCCTCTAACCCCAACCCTAACCCCAACCCTAACCCTCTAACCCCAACCCTAACCCTAACCCCTAACCCTCTAACCCTAACCCCTAACCCCCTAACCCCAACCCTAACCCTCTAACCCCAACCCTAACCCTAACCCCTAACCCTCTAACCCTAACCCCTAACCCTCTAACCCTAACCCTCTAACCCTAACCCTCTAACCCTAACCCCCTAACCCTCTAACCCTAACCCTCTAACCCTAACCCTCTCACCCTAACCCCCTCAGGAGAGAAGATCTTCAACATCGACAGCGGCCGCAACGCCCCGCTGCACTCCCCTCCGTCGGAGCACTACACGGTCATCTTCAACACCTTCGTGCTCATGCAGCTCTTCAACGAGATCAACGCCCGCAAGATCCACGGCGAGAGGAACGTGTTCGACGGCATCTTCGCCAACCCCATCTTCTGCTCCATCGTCCTGGGCACCTTCGTCGTACAGGTGGGCTCTCGGCACCGTGCTGGTGGGGTGGACGACGCGCTCGGTCAACGCGTCCGTGAGACGCAGGGAACGGGGAGCTTGCATTGCCTTGTTTCCTTTGTTCCTGAGAATTGTGTGCAGTCATAGTTCAGTCCTAATTGTGTCCCACCCCCCCCCCCCCCCCCCTTTGGAGATAACCTATAAAAAAAAAGTCATTTTGTGTTGTGTTCTCTTTTAATTGGGCTGATAGTGAGGTATCTTGTAAAATAAATGCGCGGAATGCCACTTTGTTCTTTTATGTGATTTACACTTTGTTTATACTTTGCGGGCGGTGCTCACGTCCACCCACTGAGCTCAGGCTCCACGGAGGCCGTGGTTTTTGTCAAGGAGCCGGGACGCCGGGGCGCAGCTAACGCCAGCGTGTTTGTGTTTGTGTCCAGATCGTCATCGTGCAGTTTGGAGGGAAGCCCTTCAGCTGCGCCCCGCTCAACGTGGAGCAGTGGCTCTGGTGTCTCTTCATCGGCCTGGGAGAGCTGCTGTGGGGACAGGTGACCACGTTTCCTCCCTCACAGAGCGACCACAACCCTCGGAGTCGAACCCACAAACACAAACACAGCCTCATCTCTTCCCCGGGAAGCGCCGAGTCCACTGAGATAGCCTCAGTGATTTGACGTTTTCCTGATTGGCTTCAACATTTTGCGGGGTTTATTTTCCGCATAGGTTTCCGTTTCCACGTTATTCTAAACAACCACAAGACATAAAATGTTTCCGATAAACGTAATGACCACGATACATCGGAATGAGTTGCACATTCAGTTTCCTGAATTTCCCCTAGGGGATCAATAAAGTTTTTATCTCACTATCTATCTACACGAGGCGACACCAGAGACACTATAGAAGGAGGAGACACATCACTCCCATTGAAATGCATGGGAGTGATGCCAAGATGGCCGTTGTTTGCACATGTCCCGCCTCCAATCCGTTGCCGTTGCTCCAATCATACGCGGTCACGCTTTTTGCGACACTTGGAAGTTATTTTCAATCATCTTTATTTATCCAAACAGACATGGCCCTTAAGCAGTCCATAACAAATCAGATACAGGCAAGGTTAAAGTTACGTTGTTGATCTCTTGCTTTATGGCATGATCTGCGATAGCTGACCGTGAGCGATGACGTCTTGCTGTTAGTGCCGGTGTTGTTATGCCGTAGATGAAAACAGTGTCGTAAAGCAGTGCGCATGCGCTGTCATGATGACCTGTAAGGAAAAGTGCTTTAAAAATGTTACTTTGATACAAAACCACCAAACCCCTCAGCGATTTTAGTCTGTTTTTCATCGTGATGTCAAACATGTATTTTTTATGCCCCTTAGACCTCGGGAAATGGAGATACAGCTCTCCCCCTATACATTTACCTAGGGCCCTGGTCTTGCTAAGACCAAATAGCTGCCCGAAAGGCGTGGCCAATATGGCCGCGAGTGAGAGGACTTACCTAGAAGGACTTTGGCGACACCCACTCGCCGACCCCCCCCACCCCCCCAAAAAAAAAAAACTCCCTCTGCCGGCCGCACTAACGCCTTCCTCCCTGTGTCCGGCCCGGGCGTGGCGGTGACGACGACAGCTGGTCACCTCCGTGCCCACCAGCCACTTCAAATGCCTGAAGGAGTCGGGCCACGGCACGAGCACCGATGACATCATGGACGAGGACATGGCGGACGACGAAGACGAGATCGACCACGCCGAGCGGGAGCTGCGGCGGGGGCAGATCCTGTGGTTCCGGGGCCTCAACCGCATCCAGACCCAGGTACGCCCGGCGCCGGCGTTTTTTTTTTTTTTTTCGCGGGCCGTAGCGCGGGATGCTACGCGCCAAGCTAACGTCACAGGATTTAGGCGTCCGTTGTTGGGTTGTTCCACCGAAATCCTGGGGAGGGATTGGGAATTGGGGGTGGGGGTTTAACATGATTGTGTGTTCTCTCACCGTCTCTTTGAACGATGTAATCGTGCGGGTGCTTTCATCCACGTTGGTTTCCCCCCCCCACCCCCGTGTTTGTCTTCCTTGGAGCGCCGTGATGACTTTTCATTCCCCCCCCCCCCCCCCCCTGACACAGGAGCCACCGGCACCGACACTTCTTCACTGCGTCGCGTCGTTCATTCACCGTCATCCACCGTCATGTCATCCTTGTTTCTCCTGTCGTGTCGTGATGCGTTCAAGGGCTGTAAGGAAAATGTCAGACGGTTTTTGAGTTTCTGAACAAGACATATTCAGGGTTGAGGCGCAGACACGATCCTCACATTTCGCGTAAAGTCAAGGGGATGTAAAATCGGAGTTAAGAACGAGTACAGCGTTTTCCTTTTCTGCGCCAACTGTACAGGAACGGCCGCTCCTGTTGTAAAACACAGTGATTACATAAAGGGTTGGTCTGAACATATGGACGCTTTTCCATAGGTGGCAGGAAATGGCTAAAAGCACCAGATGTCCACCAAGTTGTGCTGAAAGGCATAGGAGCAGGACCTATATTAAGCCTTGTGAAAACACCGGCTATCTGGTTAGAGAATGAACTGGTCGTAGGTGAAGACCAGTAGTGAGACAATACAGCAGAATAATCAGTTTGATTCATATTTTACAATACCAATACCGGCTTGAGTTTGGTATTACTTAATTGTTCATTATTATTATTATTATTATTAAAGGGTAAAGGGGCATTTAGCAGTACATTTTTGTGGGGTTCGACATGTAGAGGAGGGGATAAAGGAGATCAAACCGCCAACTCTATGGTTAGTGGACGACCCGCTCTGTCCACCCGCTCTACCTACTAAGCTACTGCCGCCCTATTATTTGTTATTTCTTCACTGTGAAGAACAGATTCTTATTGCTTATTCTTATTATTCTTATTGCTCCTACTGTTTTGTTTATTATTGTTGTTTCACGGCCCTGTTTTAACATTCAACTCCGACGAAACTTGTTCGAAACGTAACTCGCCGCCCACTGCACCCACCTCTGAATCAACTAACGCATCTTTTTCTTTGTATGTCTTTCTTTTTTGGGCGGTGGGGGTAGATCACCTAAGCTCATGTCGTGTTGATTACTTCCACCCACCGCCTCCATTCGGGCAGCGACACACACACACACACACACACACACATACACACACACAACCACCCCGTGTTGACATGTCACGTGTTCTGTGTGCCGCGCGTTTCTCTCTCTCTCCACCAGATGGAGGTGGTGAGCACCTTCAAGCGGAGTGGCTCCTTCCAGGGGGCCATGCGACGCCGTTCCTCGGTGCTCAGCCAGCTCCATGACGTAACCAATATTTCCACCCCCACTCACGTAGTTCTGACAAACGCCAACGCCACCGCGGCGCCCGGGAGTGAGTTTCTGACGTCCCCCTCCTCATTCGTTGCCGGTAGCACTGCACGCCACGCATGCATGAGTGTGTGAGTGTGCGTCTCTGTGTGTGTGTGTGTGTGTGTGTGTGTGCGTGTGTGTGTGTGTGTGTGTGTTTGTGTGTGTGTGTTTGTGTGTGTGTGTGTGTGTTTGTGTGTGTGTGTGTGTGTGTGTGTGTGTGTGTTTGTGTGTGTGTGATACAGGACTGTGTGGAGCCAACGCTGTTCTCCGCTGAGATCCTCCTCGCCGCTCTCTCTCTCTCTCTCTCTCTCTCTCTGTCTCTGTGTCGTTTAGTTATGTCTGTCCGTGCGCTTTGCTGGGTTTTTTTAGTTTACTTTCTTGATTCTGTGCCTTAAACCTTTCCCTTCACTGCTTCCCATCCCGGACTGGCTTTATATTCTGCTGCCCGATCCGCTCCGCTCTGCTGAAAATGTGATGCATCTTGTGCCATAGGGGTTTTAACACACTTAACCCGCATGAATGCACTGAATAAAGTCATTAAGTCAGGTCATTGATTTACTTCACGATTAACTAATTCATTTGGCTATTACTAGTCACAGTATTTGTTTTATTGTTGTTAATGGGTGAGTAGATGGATTTTGAGTTGTGACATTAAATATTTTTTCATGTGTAAGCATTCGAGTATAGGCCTGCCACATATTCATTTATTTTTACGTTACCTTATACTCATTTAACACATTTTTTTGATTTCATTGATTTGGATTTGCAGGTTTATCAGCTACTCACTCATTTGAGTTACCGCCACAGCTGTCCTAATTTCCTCATCTCTGATAAATAACACTCTCTTTCTTCTGTGCCTGAATTTGCTTCTCACTCACGTTTCTCTGTGTTGTCGTGGGCGAGCAATGTGTGCTGCTTTGTGTACAGCGGTTTCCCCCTAACCGACGTCCTGGCCGCAGCTCTAGCTTAACGCAGATCGGACCGCGTCCTTCGGTCAAACTGTCCGTTTTTGGGAAAGTGGCAGATTTCGGTCTTCAAAAAGCATTCTTTTTTTTTCTTCTTCTTTTTTTTTTTTTAATGTCATTAAAAAATACCCTGCGCCCGAGAAATGTTAACGAGCCAATTAGAGCGCTTCGAGACAGGACAAGAAAACAACGCACCACGCACAACATAAAAGACTTGGCGACAAACGCAACGATGCGAGCGTAAAGTGTCGACTCAGCAGTTGCCATGGCGATGACTTTTTGGGTGCGCCATGATGCGACGTCAATCGTCTCCTCTCAACAACCCGATCCCGCCATGTCGTTGCCCAAAATTGCGTATTTTGAAGACCGTTTTATCTGACCACATCAACCGCACCTCACCGGTGATCCTGCGTCCGGCTGAAGTCTAACAGGGCTTAGGTGTCGTAATGGTCTAGATGTTTCCAAACCCAAATAAAAATTGGCATCACTATATATCAGTGTAGTTTAGCTGGATTACATACACTTACACTTTGTAGTTGCTGACCAGTTATGAACCACAATGTCATTGTGTCCTCACAGCCATCTTATATTGGGTCTGCTCATCAGCTGTCTTCCACCGGTCAGGCATGGCAAATGTTACATGTGACGCGTGTTCTCTGACCACGTGTTTTGGTGTTTGGAATAACTCGCTCCCTCCTGATGGCGCAGCTATTACACGTTTTTCCATCTAGCTTTGCTGTCGCAAAAGACTCACACCGAAGCATAACTGAATTACAACACTTCACAGGCCCTTATACTCGAATGTTTACTGTGTGGAGTTTGTGGAGATAGTGATATCTCTCTCCGCTTATGTAGAAACATTTTTTTAAGTTCAATTCTGTGAGAGAGTGAATGGGCTATTTGGAAAAACAAAACCTGTGAGACACACTTTAAGCAGTCCTTCATGTGGCCTGCTGAGTTCTGGATGACTGATATCACTACTTGTCCATTTGAACAATAAGACGTTGATTCATTTTCTCAGCCGGCTAAACTCCACTCATGGTTTGTACCAGATGCCTGCTGGAGAACAAAACAAAAACAAAAAAAAAAGACAAACATTTTGTTTTCCTTTTGCCCATCTTGTGCCTGCTGCAACATTTTTGCTCGTGAATTATGACACATGACAGCTTCCTGTAAGGAAAATTAATTTCTTCCTGCAGCGAGGCGGAATGCGCTGGCTCCTCCGCAAACCACAGTAGATAGTTCACCCCGATCTGCTTCTTCCCATAGAGGAGCCATCGCATGCCTCACTGAGCGTCTCTCTCTCTCCGTTACAGCATGTGTGGCAGCTACCCTGGCTGTCCTTGCATGTCCGATGGTGTTGTTGTTGTCGTTGTTGTTGTTGTCATTGTTGTCTCGTCGTGGTGACTTGTGACTCTCTGTCTCTGAGTACTGTTCTGTGTCCGTTCTCTGTGTGTTCCAGCTGTTCTTGTCACCACTCAGATACCCGGTCAGTGTGTCCCCACAGTCTGTTACCGTTGTCTCTGTTGTAGAGTTGTCTTCTGTCTGACGACGTAGCATTATTATTATAAGTACGATGTGAGGTAGTGTAGTCTAGTTTATGTACAGCACAGTTGCCTTGGTACAGTATAGCACACTAAAGTAAATGTTTCCAAATGTTGGAGTAAATGGAGATTGAAAGGACTTAGTTCTTAATATAAAATGTATGCCCTTCGCCTCTTTAAAGAACAACACAACACTAGACGGCTTTTGTGATTTTACTGCCATCTAAAGGTTCAAAGTAGTCAACACAGGACAAATAAAAACACTTAGCACACTATCTAAATGTTGTGACCAAGATGGGTGGATCTATCCCCATGTCATTAATAATTAGTTAGCGTTTATTTCCCACATTAGGAAAAGTCCAAATTCAACTTCACGGCTCACTAGCATGTTTCTCTACTTTCTCTACTAAATAAACTTTTTCAGTCTGACGGTGTCGAAAAAAAAAAAGTAGCCCCTCCCCTTTGTTCACGTGTTGTCTTGTTTTCCTCCTCGCGCCCGCCATCCCCCCCCCCCCACGCCACGGAACCGTTCAGATGCGAGTGGTGAAGGCGTTCCGCAGCTCGCAGTATAATGACGTCAAGAAGCCCGAATCCAGGAACTCCATCCACGAATTCACGCAACCCCCCGCCTTTCTGCTCAACGACTCGGTCCACAGCATTCACTCGATCGACGAGACGGACGAAGACTCCGCGAGCTCTTCGGGCCAGAACCACGCCGGCCCCGCCCCCGGCCCCGCCCCCGACCCCGCCCCCGACCCCGCACTCACCCCCACCACCCCCCGACCCCTGGCCCCGCCCCGCCCCCGCCGCAACTCTCGGCCCAACGCCCGGCAGCAGAGTCTCCCCGCCTCCCTCAACTGCAACAACAACAGCAATGGCGGCGGCGGCGGCGGCGGCGAGGTGGAGGCCGCCGCCCATCGCAGGATTGCAAACTCCGCCCCCTCCCGTCCGCCCAGCTTGGAGACGTGGTTGTAACTTTAGCCTCGAACCCGATTTCACAAAACAAAAAAACGGCGCCCAGCGCCCCCCCCCCCCAGCCCACATCTCCCCTCCCCCCCAACTACCCCCCCCCTCCGCCCCCCTCCCCCCAGTTTGCGGTGGGACGTGAACTAGACAATGGTGGGATAAAAAAACCGCGGGAAAAGCTATAAGTATTACCCTGAAGGACTTTAGTATGACGGATAATCAATGGATTTGCTTTAATGTTGCCCCCTCCCCCCCCCCCTCACCCCTTTTCCCGCCCGCCTCACCCCTTTTCCCCACCCTTGCACTTCATCCATACTGTCTGCTTCAGAATACCTTCATACCCTGCCAAAAAAAAAAAAAAATGGATGCGTAATTGGATAACATTAAGTCCTGTCCTAGCCGCTATGTTGACACTTTAAACTATATATCTAAGCATGCAATAGACGAGTGTTGGGTGCGAGTGACGAATGAAGTGGAACTGAGAAGGTTGGCACGGAGAGCGAACGACTTACCTGGGAATCTTCACGAGATTCCGTTATTCTGCTTTTTAAAAGTATAACTGTTCCAATTATTAACATTATTACTACTGCAATGAATATGTTTAATACCATAATTATTATAATCCAGCTAACAATGCTTCATGTGTGTATGTGTGTGCGTGTATGTACGTATGTATGAATATATATGTTTGTCTATTCACTTAAGAGCTGTATTTGTCTATATATACATATATATATTTATTTATTTATTTATTTGATTTTATATACTCCTTCTGGTCATGTCCCTGTTTCCCATTTATGTGTCTACGTGTATTGTGTCTGAAAAAGTAAAAAAAAAAAAAAGGAATACTTACATATTCAAGATGAAATTATTAACACGTATGGCAACTCCGAAGTGAAATATTAGCAAAATAGTACATATATTATACACAACAACAACGAGAAATGAAAAGCTTTTGCTTATAATTGGAATTTTCATGTAGATATACCCTAGAATACAGAAATTCGTTTGGACACTTAAGTGATGGAAATAACTGAAGTGAGTATTCAGATCATTAAAAATGTGTGTAAAGATTAAAGAATTTATTTAAATAATTTTTATAATCTTTTGCGTATTCTCTTTAAAAAAATGTGATGCCAAAAATGATGAGCATTTCAAATGTATTACCAGGTAAATAAGCCATTCAAGACTCGCTGTTTGTGATTGGCTTAGATTAGTGACATCACTCAATTTGAGCCAATCAGAAACGGCAACTGCATTGACGTTTCTCCACAAGTGGCACGGTGTGTGTTTTAGCCGTAACCTTAAGTTTAATTTCCTTTTGAATTCGTATCCATTAATCGTTGCAACACACTCAGAAATCATTAGGAACGTTTTTAACAATTATCTGTGAATTTTGCAATTTTTGAAAGCTGACGCGAATTAAACTGTAAGCTACCTTTGTTATTATTGAGACCAATATGACAAGTACAGTGAATTCAACAACCTAAATCCGATTAATTTAATAACCAGTCGGATGAATCTGATACATTTAACAACCTTGATCGAATTTATTAAAGATTGGGTAAAACCGATGAAATTGGCAAGACGGAAAATCATAACTATCAAAGCCTTTTGGATGAAAAGAGAGAATCAAACTCAGAACCATTTACACGTTAATGACATGCTCTATCTATCAAGATACATGAAAAATAACGGCCTTACAAGAAAAATCCCTAAAAAACTGCGAGCTTATTTTAAAATTTTTATCACATTATTGGGTATTATTTTTTTAAAGGGTCTCTTTTACTGCCATCATAGAATTGCAATAAACTCATTTGTACATTTGTGATTATTGAGACCGAGCTGAATATAGATGTCACTATATCCGATGGAACCGATGAATTGATGAATCCAATGAATTTAAAAAACAATGAAGAATATTAAACAGATGAAATGAATGACATGGAAAAGCCGAATCAGTGCATTTGTGATTATTGAAATCAATCTGATTCCATACATTCCTTCCCTGTTCAAAATGTCTGAACTCATTCAAGCTAGTTGTTTACAATATATACATCTCATAGGCCTATAAGTATTTATATCATTTTAAGCTGATCAGAAATAAAGCTGTGCTCTACCAGACTAGCAGCAAACACATGCTCCTTTAAACCTAGCAAGCGTAGTGTCTGTATTTTTTCCAACCGCTGATGCATTACCTCATTAGACCACACAGTATTAAAGCTAACATTATGTCCTCATCGGACCCAGTAATAGAGCTAGGACTTTCTGTCTCTGGCTAGTTTCTGTCTAGTTTCTGCTCCCACACACCACAGGGTGGTCAAAACAACACCATGTAAGGTTGAACTCGACTCAACTGACCGTTAAACTGTCTCTTTAAAGTGTCTGAGATGAACCAGACCATATGGGCTTGACTTCTTCATCATGCCATACATACCGACATATACTATAGAATTTCCTTTGTCCCACAGATACTTAATGAGCCGCCTCCAGAGTCCATGTTTACCTTGTGTCTCTGAATGAACCAGTTCAGGTTGAACCTTCCCCACTCCTCAAGTCACACACCTAGCCCCGAAACCACGACACCAGAGACATCGAGACCGTGCTTCATCACCGCCAAATACCTGTGTGTGTGTGTGTGTCTGTGTGTGTGCGAGTGAGTGTGTGTGTGTGTGTGTGCGAGTGAGTGTGCATACACTAATTTGTGTGTTTGTGTGAAAGTGATGACACTTATTGAATCAGGTGAAACGCAAATCAGCTGTGCTCATGATTATTGAGAGAAAGATCAATGACACCGATGTCTCGGATGAGTCCGGTCTTGTAACCTCCCAACAATATCGATGAGCTGGAACATATGAATCAGTGTGATTATGATTGGGTTCTTGGTTCAAGGGTTTTGTATTAGGGTTAGGGTTTCCTATTAGGGTTAGGTTTAGGTTCTCAGGTTTGTATTAGGTTCTCAGGTTTGGCATTGGGGTTAGGGCTTCCTAATAGTAGGTTATAAGGTTCTCGGGTTTGGAATTTGGGTTAGGGTTTCCTATTAGGGTCAGGTTTTGGGGTTTTGTTCTAGGGTTTGGTATTAAGTTTAGGGTTTCCTATTAGGGTTGGGTTTAAGGTTTGAGGGTTTGGTATTAAGGTTAGGGTTTCCTATTAGGGTTGGATTTAAGGTTCTAGAGTTTGGCATTATGGTTAGTGTTTCCTAATAGGTTTAGGTTTAAGGTTGTAGAGTTTGGTAGCAGGGTTATGGTTTCCTATTAGGATCAGGATTTAGGGTTTGGTTCTTGCTTTTAGGTTTGGTGCTCTACCTCTCAACTACAGGTACTTAGATAATGACATGCAAAGGTCAGCATATATGAAAAATCCCCAAAATTCGATGAAGAAAAATTATGGAGGGAATAAGAAATCCACAAAAGAGGTGAAGAAAAAATGATGGAGAGAATAAAAAGCAAAAAAATAAAAATATGGAGAATAATTTGTCTTCATAACACCCTGCAATAAACTAGCATACCGCTAGACTAGGTGCTTCTGGAAAGACTTACAAAGATCAGCCTATATGAAAACAAGACTTGTGAAAAATGATGGGATAAAAAGAGTTGGAGAAAAATTATGGAGTATATGATAAATCCCCAAAAGAGGTGAAGAAAATGATGGAGAGAATAGAACCAAGAATCAAACCCTAAAATCTGACCCTCATAGGAAACCCTAACCCTAAAACCAAAAACCAAACATTATAACTTGATCTAAATTGAAACCCCTAGAACCAAGTAAATTGACTAATCAATGACAAATCAAACATAATGAAAATGTTGCTTGATCTTCGAGTCCTATATGTCCACAGGAAGTATGTATGACTCTGAGGAGTAGTTGATGAATATCTGATCTCTTCCACAAGATGGCAGTACGGTCAAACGTTTTCCTCCACCGCGGTGAGCAACGAGAACACGAGGCGTTAGATGGCACTAGAGCTGTATCCCTTATCAGTTCAGACGATGGTTTAGTGGATTTGCTGCTGGACAGGCATCGAGTTATAAAGCTATTTATTACGCAGTATTAAAAACGGCCGTTTAGCAGTGTCTTTTAATACATTGACAACCTTATCTTCAGTTATGGGCCTATATTAAACCCACATTAAGCCCTACCACATGGATGAAATGTGATAAATCTCATTAAAGTTATGGAACATTTGTAATCATTAAATGTAAACATTATTTTCATATCAAGTCAAGTTTGCCTCGGCACATTTAACCAATACACTTTGCAGTGAATAAATACTGTCATGAGAAAATAAAAAACATTTTTAAGAATATTCAAAAACATTTTTAATAAATACATTATTTTCACTTATTGCTGAATGACCATTCAAACACAAATGTTATTTCGTTTTATTACTTAAAAGTGTTAAGGTAGTTAAGGAGTGTTATAGGATAGGTCATTCGTCGGGAACTTCCCCAATACCATAGTCGTAGCATTGTGTGTGCCAGATAATTCTGCTCAACTGAACAAAATGTGATTATCTTACTTAATCACTGTAAAGCATCATTGAGAACGAGCCGCGCCTGGGTTTTTACATTAACTGTTATGTTTAGCTATCCCCACATTCATAAGCCAATAAAACTGAGCTCAATATGCAAAATGTAAGTTGACAGCTGCTTGTAAAATATCTTTCATAACTTTACCTGTGAGCGAGATATATTTTCCCATCTAGGATTCATCACCAGTCGCCGGGCACCATTTTAAGATTTCTAAATGACAATGAAAAGAAAACATATTATATTATCATTTCAGTAAATTTTCATGAGAGAAGTAGGCCCCATTCCAAT
>JAXIVH010000006.1:10296967-10339133 GCA_036785325.1 Urophycis tenuis
CGACGGAGATCCCTTTTCTGCCCGGCGACGCGCCGTGAATTCAGAGCGAGGCGGGCGGCGAGACGCGGGCGGCGAGACACGGGCGGCGGGAGGGCCTCTATCTCAAGGACGCATCCGGTGAGACTGTGGACGGCGGCGGCGCGCTGAATCCAGACGCTTCCTGCTGGCAGTCAAACGCCCCTCAACAGGGAAGACGGTCCCCCTCCCCCCCCCCCTCCCCCCTCCCCGGCACCGTCTTTTGAACAGCAGGGGGGGGGGGGGGGGCGGAGAACGCCGTGACGTCAAAGGGCACCTCACAAAAACATTTTTGAAAGATGGAGGCTTATCAGCCCCCGCGCCCCGCTGGGCCGCGCGCTTGCCTCGTGGCGATAAAGATAGCTAGTGGCGGGGGGGGGGGGGGGGGGATGCAAGAGAATGGGGGGAGGGTGAGCAAGAGAGAGAGAGAGAGAGTACGCCACGGTGCACTTTGGATTTACTGAAAACTAGCTAATTCACCTGGGTTATTCTCCTCCGGTCTGAGGAAGAGGAAGAGGAGGAGGAGAAGGAGGAGGAGGAGGGGAGGATTTGTGGTGGGTTTGCACGTTAGTCTGCAGCACAGAGCCAATTAACCCCCCCGTGATCCTTTGTCACGCAAACACCAACAGCGGGAGGATCCACCCCAGCCAATTAGATCCACCGCCACATTCTGATTACATAACACAGATAATAATAGTAGCACCCCCCCCCCCCCCCCCCCCCCACGCCACCCCCGAGTCATTTAGCAGACGCCGTGCTCCGGGGCGACACACCGCGAATTCCGGCACACGGGTCACACACACGGGAGCGGGCCAGGAGCGAGACGAGAGGGCGCTGCTCGATACAGCGCTGTTGTGAAATGTTGTGGCCGTCGGGGGATCGGACACGGTGCCTACTACTTAGGTCGGGCTGGCTGGCGGATCCGACACACAAAACGGCTCTCCCGGATAAGGTGGGCGAGCGAGCTGACGTAGACGGACCACGCCGTCGGTTTACAGCCCCATCTGCTCGGTAAAGACCTCGGAGCGCCGTGCGGCTCAACCGGGAGGGGGGGGGGGGGGGCTTAAGACCGGCCCCCCAGCTGGTGGCATCCTTCAGGTGATCGCCAATGTGCATGGTGTGAGGGATAATCCCCAGAGGGCCGTGCGGCAATCCTCTTTGCGGCGGCGCTGAGCGTGGTCAGCGCGGACACGGCTCTTCTTCTTTTGGGCGTGCCGTCCTCAATCCCCCCCCGTGGCGATGGACGGCGCCGGCGCCCGAGGGCGTGTACCCAGGGGGGGGGGGGGGAGGGGGAGGGGGAGGTCAGGAAGGTGAACACGCATGAGGGAACCGCGGGGCAGTGGAGCGCTGAGCCGATCCAACGGCGAGGTGGAGCTAATGACCCCGAAGGAGGCGGGCGGCGCGGGCCTGGCGTCTGGTCACGCACACGCCTGCTCCTCACGCCAAGGGGGCCGGGGCGCCCGCTCCTCCTCCTCCTCCTCCTCCTCATCCTATTATCCTGCCAACTTTAGCTGAACGCCGCGGATGGAATTGCACTGATTACGACGCTGGGGGTAGGACCTTAGGTGGGGGGGGGGGGGGGTTTAAAGGTTTTAGAGTTTTGTCGCGATCATGGAGTTGAATACGACAAGATACGGTTAACGGGATGGCAGTGAGAATCATTTCAAATCACGTGTTTTAACGTGGCCCTGGACAAAGTCCGGGGGATTTGTTTTTGTAGAAATCAAAATGGCGACGTGGCGCCGTGGTTTGGCCTCAGGCGGAGGCGCGGCCACGCCAAACATGCCTCCGCAGAGCCGCCGCAACAAAGTACTTCTGACAAACGATACGGGATAACGGGTGGGGGGGGGGGGGGGGGGCTTTCCCAGGAGAGACACCACAGAGTGGGCGCTGTCCATTAACAGCAGAGTCCCTCACAGGTGGTGGTGGTGGTGGGTGGTGGTGGACAGGGGCGGTGGTGGACAAGGGCGATGGTGGACAGGGGTGGAGGTGGACAGGGATGGAGGTGGAGGGTGATGGTGGACAGGGGCGGTGGTGGAGGGTGGTGGTGGGCGGTGGTGGACAGGGGTGGAGGTGGAGGGTGTCGGTGGACAGGGGCGGTGGTGGACGGGGGTGGAGGTGGTGGGCGGTGGTGGACGGGGGTGGAGGTGCAGGGTGGTGGGTGGTGGTGGACGGGGGTGGAGGTGGAGGGTGGTGGACAGGGGCGGTGGTGGACGGGGGTGGAGGTGGAGGGTGGTGGTGGTGGCGGGCTCACCTTGTAGGCCTTCTCGATCAGGTTGACGTTGTTGAGCTTCAGTATGACGGCGAAGTTGATGGGCTTCTTGCTCATGCGCCCGGGCTTCTTGTTGAAGTCCACTTTGAGCAACACCTGGGAGGACACACGCACACGCGCACACACACACACACACACGTCAGTGCATCACATAGACATCGCTCACAGGATCGCGCTCGCGTTAGCTACGTTAGCATAAGAGTTAGCAAAGCCAACAAACTTAAGGGGGGGGGGGCGGAACAATGTAAAAATGAGAATAGAAACTCGCTGAAGCACATGAGTCACGACTCATACTTCATCGTTTTATTGCGACGGCCATTTGGAAGAAAAAAAAAAAAAAAAAGCCCCGCATGTTTAGCCGTCCACGTTTAAACGTGACAGCGATGTATAAACAAACAGAAAACGGGCCTGTCTGAAGTTTCTCCACTCCCAGGCCGGGCGGCTGGCCAACCGACGACCGGTCGTTCTCTAGCGCATCTGCCTGCAGAGCGCCAATGTATTTTCATGTTTCGTGTGTGTGTGTGTGTGTGTGTGTGTGTAGCTATTTCTGTCAGTGTGTATGTTACGGAGTATGTGTGTGTGTATGTGTGAGGTCGTTAGCGCGCGCGCGTGTGTGTGTGTGTGTGTGTGTCTTCTGTAGCTCCTGGCCGGTGCTGTCTGTACAAACATAGGATGTGGTGGTGGTCTGCGGGGGAGCCGAGGGGGAAGTGGCCAGGCATGGGCCCACCCTGAGACGCGCGCGCGCACGCACACACACACACACACACACACACACACACACACACACACACACACACACACACACACACACACACACACACACACACACACACACACACACACACACACACACACACACACACACACACACACACACACACACACACACACACACACAGGAAACTCCAACTCATACACCCCCTGGAGAGGAGACTTCTCACACACACACATACACTTTTTGGTGCATCCACACACACGTGGATGGATGCACAAAAACACATGCACCCCAGACAGACTTACTTGCGAAAACTAAATAACTCTCTGTGCATACTGTACACACACACACACACACACACACACACACACACACACACCCACCCACACACACACACACACACACACACACACACACAGAGACACACACACACACCCGACACACACACCCATTAGGAAGAGGCTGCTACTGTTGCTCTAATTAAAACAGTAGCAGCCTACTACAACCTTTAACGAGGGGAACAGAGAAGACAGGCGGGGTGGGGGGGGGGGGGGGGGGGGCGTCGTGTGTGTCGGGGGGGGGGGGGATAGACAGGAAATGGTGTGCGTCACAAATAAACACTGCGTGCTGTTAGGGGGCGGGCCTGGAAGAGCCTGAGGAGGGGAGGGGGGGGGGGGGGCTGCGTGTGAGAAGAGAAAGGGTGGGGGGGGGGGGGGGGGGGGTGCAGAGAGGATGTGTAGGGATGTGGTCTGTGTGATGCGTGAGAAACCCCCCCCCCCCCACCTTGCTTTATCTCTTGTCTTGGGTCAAACTGACGCACCCTCAGCCTCACACACACACACACACACACACACACGCGCACACACGCACAACTACTAAAGCACAGTCTACATGCTGCTGTTCTATGGCAACAACCACAACAAGGGTCCTAACCGCACAAAACACTCCAAGGCACACTTAAGACACAGACACACACACACACACACGTTGACCTGCATTATCACGCTCTTTGCATATGGAAGACGCTGGCAGTTGGTGGTGCCGATTGGGCAGATAGCAGAGAGGTGCGCTTGTTTCCACACGTGTGGCGCGCTTCCTCCGGATCCTGTGCAACAGCTAGCCGTTGAGGCGGCAGAGCGCGCGCCTGTGCGCGCACAGCGAGGCCGACGCGGGCGGTTTGCTCCCCCCCCCCCCCATACCGCCTCGCTTCCTCCCGAGGGACACCCTATAAGTGACACCCGGCGCAGAGCTCGCCGCCTCCGACAGGTCTCTGGCGGCCTTCGAGTCAACTGTCAGCTGACAAACACGCGGCACTCCTACTCTAGCCGGTCGGCGGGGCTCCGGTTCACCTCCGGTTTGCCTCGCGCCCCACCCCCCGACGCCGCGGTTGACGGACAGCGGGGTCCTCACCTCCAGCAGGAAGGGCAGGACCGGAACGAAGGTTTTGGTGCTGCTGGAGAGGAGGGTCAGGGCCCGGCAGCAGTGCAGCCTCAGAGGGTAGTAGCGGGCTGTGGGGACCAGCCTGGGTAGAGAGCAGGGGCGGAACATAGGGAGGTCAGTGGCGCCACCTGCTGGTGGTGGAGGCTCACGCAGGCCATCTGTTGATTTGTCACCCCCGCGCAGCCCGATGACGGTCAGAAGCAGAAGTGTTATCCTGTTTAAACGCAGCATCCTGTACTGTTGTTGCTGCTCACTCTTTCTATACAGCACTTTAAATGCTTTGCAACGAGTGCAGTGTTGCCTGTATTCCATCGTCTTCCTTAGCATTTTTAGATAAATAAAATGTGGAGAAATCCATTCACATGTTACATCCTTATTTTTTTAATTTATTTTTTTATTTACTGGGACCTTGTGGTCTTCATTTGTCATACCCATGTTTTTTAGAAATGGAAACGAAATTCATTCTCTGCATTTGACCCATCCTATTGTACAAAGGAGCAGTGGACTGCTATGATCAGCACCTGGGGAGCAAGTTGGGGTTCAGGGTTCAGTGTCTTGCTCAAGGACACTTCGACATGCAGACAGTTTTGGAAGTGGGGATCAAGGGGATCGAACCGCCGACCCTACGGTTAGTGGACGACCGGCTCCGTTCACACGCTCTACCCACTAAGCTACTGCCGCTTCTACTTCTCAGACTAGAGATGGGTGTGCATTATAGACATTCATTCAACAAGTCCATCAAGCCAAGAGCATTATCTGGTAAACACTAATAATGGGTGGAGGACGTAAATGTGTAAGTAATAGTACCTTTAGGCAAGGCTCTTGGGGATAGAGTTGGAGCATTCAATCTTAGAGTAAAGACTTTTACGTTTTTACTTCAGTAAATAACTCGGCAATCACCGTTTTCACTACCTTATACTTTTACTTTATACTTGACATTCCAGCACTTCGGAATGTGACCGTTAATATAGGATAATATTATTATTATGTTATATGAATTATTATTCGTATTATTATTATGTGACATGCACAATATGTAAATGCAAGTAAACAACGAGCAAGCTAAATAGCAACGTAGTGCATCTGATGCACACTTCAACACACACACCGCAGCATTCGGAATGAAGCCGCCGTCCAATAATCCAATAACGAGCAGGACGTCTTGCTCGAGGGCGCCGGCAGACACGGGAGTCCGCACCCACGACCTGGGCGGCGCCCGCGCATCCAGGAGGAGCACTCACTTGATGGTGCCTATGATGACCTGGCAGAGCGGGTAGATGAGGGGCTGCAGCACGTCGCTGGGGTGCAGGGTGCTGAGCACGCGGCACCAGAGGTGCAGGCAGTGGATGAACTGCCAGTTGTACACCGACTGGTAGGTGTCCTGTGGAAAGATGACCAGAAACACGCGGTGATGCGAACAGCTTGTATCACGGTATGAAGTCTGATTGTGTCACACGGTCATTGTGATGAAGATGATGATTATTATTAGTTTGTAATTAGACGCCTGAATGAGAAAATGTTGAATATGATATTGTGACATTTTATGAAAGCATTGAGCTTTGACATCACATAAAACAAACATAATCGACAATGAAAGTCAATGTGTTTTTCTCCAACAATGTGTTGGGAGTTTTTTTTTCCCTCCCTGTAGAAATGTCTACCATTTAAATATTTTTTTTGTAAATAATTTTACTTGTAAGGGCCAATATTGACCAATTGTGACGACCCCTTATAACGAGGAAGCAAAACGAGCCCATACGTTCAGGTCTGGACGGTGATGACATGGAAGTGCCTTTAACAACATTGTAACCAGCGGTTACAATGAGACCGCCGCCTCGCGCCCCAAGCCGCCGCCGCGGCGCGCTAACGTACCTTCTTCTTCATGGTCATGGCGTTGCGGAGGTGGATGGCCAGCTGCCGGATGTACAGGAAGCCGTGCTCGTAGGTCGCCTGCGTGTCAAGAGAGTACATCTCCGCCAGGGTGCGCTGCATGAAGTTGATCATGGGCAGCGCGTTGGGAGACGTGAACTTGCAGTTCTGCACGTAGGAGATGTACATTTGCTGCGCAGAAGGGAAAAAAAACAAAAACAATAGTTAGAGTTAGGCAAACGAGAGAATGGCGACGGTGAGTAAAAATTAAAATGTACTGGCGGAAGCCGCCTGAGCCTGAAACGCGTTGATGTCGAAACTTAATATTCCTCGGTTAATAATTCCTACACACCTACTGATCCAGGCATGTCGCGTGGCTTTGAAGGGGGCTGTGGGGAAGACTCAATCCCTATAATTTGGGTGTATTTTATTGGAAATGGCCCGGCCATCCATCAGTTCTTGGTGAGTGAAAACGCGCCGTCTGAACATTAGTTGACTGCGCCCGCTGCTGTACGAGCCCATTTAGATTTGAGACTGCTGCCGGTTTATTTCTGAACCAATTAGTCTAATCTCTTCCCCAATTGGTTTGGGGAATCCATCTCGCCTGTCAATCACAGGTGCGTGAAATCCAACACTTCTTGGTGGTGGAGAAGCGTTAAAAAAGAGCAGAGAGAGAGGGGGGGGGGAGGATAAAGCGTTGTCTCTCCTCTGCAGAACTCTGCTCCCCTGGCTCAGATCTCACTCAGCGGTGAGTTGGTGGGGGGGATGTGGGGGGGGGGGGGGGGGTCCGCGGCCCTGCTCACCTTGAGGACGGTGTTCAGGTAGGTGTCCTGCTTGTGCCTGCAGATCTTGTTGAGGGCGAGGAAGGCCAGCACTCGGCTCGTCTCCTCCCCGGCGCTCCACTGCTTCAGCAGTTGCTGGACGTGGAGGAAGGGAGAACTGATTTTAGCCACAGTGGGTAAACAACTGTTGGTGGGTGGACGGACACACACACACACCCACACATGCACGCACACATGCACACACACACACATTTTATGAGGTTATATTTCCAATTTAGGTTTATTAAAATGATCAATGATCTCCCTTCACTAAGAAATAAAGCTGTCAGAAGCTAGTAAATAGCGCATCCCTTCTGGCAACAGCAAACAGCAACGCCTCGTTGATATACTGCATTGTGTTTGTGCACTGACATATTGCAGGGGCAATAAAAATCACACCGCCTTCGTTTGGGTCACCAGAGATGAAGGGGGGGACGAAACGGACTCATTTCAAATCCCCAACAAAGATAAATAGAATGCGCAGCCCGGGGCGCCGTGAGGTACAACCTTGGCTGGGAGACGAGAAGGACCAGGGGGGGCGAAGCTGGTCATATAGTTCATCCACAGCCAGGGTTCAACAACAAGGGGGCCCCCATGGGCCCCGGGGGGGGCAAAAGTCACACCGGGACAGTTACTTTAAAGTAACTGTCCTGATCAAGAGGCCATTTTGAATCGGTTAATTTACTTTTGGATGGTAGCTGCTGTTGGAAACTACATTGTTAATTTTTTATTTTGATCAGGACAGTTACTTTAAAGCCAACTGTCCTGATCAGGCCGATATTATTAGTATAATTAGATTTACATTCTAAAATCCGAGTCCTCCGGTGTTTGACAGAAGTAGAGTGCCGTTGTACTGTGAGGGCAGGTGAACAGAAACACGTGACGGCCAGTGAAACCGTGCTTGGGGGCAGCATGCTTGGAGCCACGCGCCCAATGTTACCGTTGAGCCGTGTACATCGGGAGTTTGGCAGCCGCGCACACGAAGCCCCAACGTGGGACCGGTGAGGGGTTAAATTTAGGAGCTTGTGTCACATTCATGGTTACAGAGATGTACACTCCTCGTCATTTAAAAAAGGGTAAAGGGGGGATTTAGCAGACGCTTTTTGTCCAAAGCGACTCACAATCAGTACATTTGTGGGGTTCGACATGTGGACAGTTGGAGGAGGAGGGGGATCAAGGGTATCGAACTGCCGACCCTACGGATAGTGGACGACCCGCTCTGCCTACTGAGCCACTGCCGCCTCATTTAATCAAAGTAAATAAACAAGGACGCAATAATGATTTACTGATGCATATAATAAGCGGCCGTGGTCATGATTGATCCACCGCTCTCGCAAAGCCGTTCCATGACACTGTTCTCTGCCCTCAAAATAAAGACACATTAAAGGACATACTTTCTCCACAACATTAGTGTCATCAAGCAGCTTCACTCTGAAGCTCGGTGCGTAGACGTGGCCACTTACCTTGATCAGGGCCCGACACTGCTTGGGCAGGGACAGGTAGTAAGGCACCAGCTGGTTGGTGTGACGCAGAACAGCATTGATGACCGAGGACTCTGTGAGACATGACAGCAGCTGGAAGTGAAATAGATGTAAGACACTTAGGGAGAGAACTGGAAGACAAACAAGAAAATGGCCTTCTGTTGCACGAGAAGGGATGGAACAGAGAACGGGGGGGGGACACGGCTGGGTATGTGCCATCTATTGAATATACCCATTATACAGTATGTAGCACCTTAGCAACATTTTTTGTAGAAGTTCATAGAGTTGAATGTTTATATTATTATATTATTTATATTATATATGTTTATATTCCATAAAAAACTGATATGGTTATTTGTCAAAATGTTATAGTTTATGATGATACAATGTGTATGGATGTATGGCAGATGCAGCTGTGTATGCCTCAATGAATAGATCAAGCAGTGTCTGAATTTCTTCTGAACCTCCGAGATAAACAACGCTACGTTCCCCGGATGTTGCGTGAGACTCACCTGAACTAGTCCACCGATGTACATCTTGATGTCCAGGTGGTTTTTCTGCCACCTGGGACTTGATGATGGAAGCACAAGCCTGCAGAACGATTCATCAAATCATTAAATCATACAGAAAGAAAGATTGTAGGCCATTAGATAAAATGCAGAGGTGTGTCTAACCCCAAATTACCATTAAATCACCAGGTAATTCCACATTAGTCCAATTCACACAAGTAAGTCCAATTAAGAGAATAATTCCTTTCCTTGTTCAGCCAATTCCAATGCAGTTGGACACCGTTTGTTCAGATGAAATAGATCATGAATTTTGCATTCATTACACTCTCCCTCCAAAACATGTATGACTAGCTGGCTAGCTTTAGAAATAAGTCTGCCTAGCCTGGTGGAAGAGCCCGGTCATGCACAAAGAGCGCAAGGGAGTATGCGTATGTAGCCAAGTAGGTTGGTAGACTGACAGGTAGGCCGCCCAATCATTTCATTAAGGCTGAATTAAATGATTGGACAGGTTATTACAGGCCTACGGCAGCCAGAGATAACAGATTGTTTTTTCTTGTTTGTCAGAGCAATTGATTTATTGATTGCTGTCGGGACGTAAACAAGTTTCAACAAATGACAAAGAATGAATTCAAACATAAATTGTCTACTTTATCTTAAAAACACATACAAACCAAGAATATAGGTTAGCGAAATATTAGCCACTTTATAACCAACAAGTCTAATGTATCTCAGCTATAGTGAAAATAGGAGATGGTAACAGCTCCAAAACACTAAAATTAAAGACATGTTGGACATTGGATCCAGGTTCTTACTTTTTGGAATCTTTGTCTGGCTTCAGATTAAGCATGTTCTGTAGGACACCAAACATATCCTTGATACAGAAGAGGACCAGGGCGTTGAACACTGTTCAAAAAAAGGAAACAGCAATGAGGCAAATTACATTTCTATCAGGTAAGAACACAACAGTAGCCTCAAAATGGCGGCTGTTGCAGTGTAAATCAAAGGTACAGGTTTGTACCTATGTGGTCAACATGGAAGTGTTGTCGGCCTGTCATACCTGAACTATCGGCCACTTTGTATTTGCATGGTCCCGATCCTTCGCCCTTGGTCGTCGCCACGGCGGCCTTGAAGGCCTGGGTCACTTCTCGGAGAAGGCGAGGCGTGGGGTTCTTCTTGATGGCAGACCTCCAGTCCTTAATCATCTTCTCTGTGACTTTAATGGTCGTGTCTTTTTTGGTTTGCTTCGCGGCGTCGCTTTTCGTACTCTCCTCGGCCTCTTCTTCGCCGGAGCTGGCCTCCTTCATTTACACACATTCACACACACACACACACACACACACACACACACACACACACACACAATTTAGTACCCTGATCCACAGAATATCACATGTGCATCATGCTCGTATGTGCATGTCGCAACGGAGTGTTATTGTCTGTAATCACTTGGCTGTCTTTGGACATTACTTCCAACTCCCAGCCACAGCCTACCTCTAGCTCAGTGGGCAATGAGTGGTATTTCTTCTCTTCTTCATCCTCGGAGCTGTCCGTGTCATCGAAGTTCAGGAGCGACTGGTCGTTGTCCTGCAGAAACCTGTAGAATTCTGGGTCTTTGTTCTTTAGCCTGGACAGCTGGTCTTTGTGCTGCGTGGCCTTGCCTCTCTTCTTATCGACACTTCCATGTCAAAGTAAACAGAGAAACATGAATTTGTGCAATTGTCCATCACGAAAATTGTTGGACATGTTAATTGTCGATTGTTAACTTAAGTTCACGGGAGTTAAAGAGAAGGGAAAAAAAATACTTACTCGTCTGTAGCAGAAGTTTGTCCAGCTGCCTTCTTCTGTACTCCGTTCTGTTGCGGCTGCTCATCCTCTGAGTCTTCATCGCCCCCAGAATCAAAACCTGACTGTAGGAACTCATCCACATTGAGATCCTCCAGCTTCCTATAGAGGGAACAAATCAAGTATCGTAGATTTAATGTGATAACTACATACGAGCCTGTTTTAGACAGCATGATGTGTTTGTACATTTAAAACAGTATCATATAGGCCTATCCTACTAAAACGGACAGGCTATTACACAAAACAAAAGCACAGCAGCTACCAATGTAGATTGAGGTAACAATTAAACAACTAATATTTAATAATATTTGAACTGACAATACCATATAAATTATATTCACACACGCAACGTTAACTACACCGGCTATGCGTGAAGTTCCACAACACATCATCTAGTAAGCAAATACAACTCTATATGATGCTAATATAACTGATAACTTATATTAGATAACGCCAACGTTACATGTGGTTTTGATATGAACAAATATCAATAACTCGTTGTTCATAGCGTCATGCCAAATACATTAGTAAAAAGTATCCTACCTTTTCTGTGTGGTTGCCATGCTGGATGAAAACGTGACTCCCCTCATTCCATTACCCACAATCCCTCTGTGCTCCGCTCATTGCATTACCCACAATCCCTCTGTGCTCAGAGCGAGAGTTGATGTTATGATTCACGGGCCTTCGTTTTTTTCGTGATCGCATAACCACGTATTTGTGTTTGGTTATTTTTTAATACAATTGCGTATGTCATGTCGATTTTGTGTTGTGTTATAGTAGTCCCAAACACAAAAGTAACGGCTTTGTCCGTATTAAGACAATAAAGCATTTACTAAAAAAACACAACTGGCGAGCACGGCAAACAAACTTTATACTGCCAAATCCACGAACAGACTGTCGAGTGTTTTGATGCTCCACGTGATAGTCCCAACTCGCAATGTAATTATGAGCTGAATTCACAGGACCTGACAGTGGACTACATCCACATAGAGTCGAGATCCACATACAGTCCCACGTTGAATTGCATAGACCACTTCAACCTGGGAAAGGATAGTGGTAGAAATACATTTCTGCAGTAGGCTACTGCCACGACAGCTGGTGGTGAGTCTTTATTTGCGTAAAATCTGCCGACAAGATCTAACTTACATGTAAGGTCCTAGAAAACATTAATTTGAACTTGGATATGACGTGAATAAGAAAACTCATCCTAACTCAAACCGCATGCCTGTGGTGGATGCGGGCTGGATGTTCAGTGCCAGTGGGTTCGTTTTATCGGCGTGGTAAGCCAAGGTGAGCGGAGGTTTCAGGTTATGGTCGTTGTTATGATTGTCAGAAGAACAGCTGACATCGACATCTCCGCCTACAGTGTGAGCAAAGAGGTTCTAATCAAGCGCAGCCACTATTGTGTGTTTCCTGTGCGCTTGACTTGAATGACCAGCAGACGCTCAGTAGTTAAGGTCGTATGGAAGTGCTGGATAAAATCACACGCGGAAAATTTTAATTATCCTTCCTCTCCAATTCCAACCAAGTGTTGTTTTAAATCGTGTTATCTTCCTTTTACATCTCATTTAATTGCATAGCCCCAAAACAATATAGGTATTGTTTTGTTTTACATAAGTAGGCCTACTTGGTGCCATAATCAGTATCAGAAAGATGTTTATTGCCAAGTAGGTTTGCACCTAGAAGGTGCAAACCTACTTGGTGATTGGTGCGTGATAATAGACAATAACAATAAACAATCAAGAATCAACATAGTGCGAGATGGCGGGACCTAAACCTATAAAATAAAGTTAAGGAACTACCAAATGTTTTAAAGAGAGCACATCCTACCCTAAGTTGTCTAGGGTAGGATGTGCGTTGTTGATGTAACGCATAATAACGCATGACCGGAGTGTGTCAGGGTGAGAGACGGTGTCAGTCGGTCCACCTTAACTGTTGGTGTCCATTCTGCTGGCGTTTACGTCAACTGCATGAAGCAGTAAGCAGAGGCTTTCTTCATCTGTCGTACGCTCGAATCAATATGTGAAAATAGTCAGGCAGGCCCTGTGCATTTTTACAAAGCCGATGTGAATGTGACCGCTGTGTTTAATATCATCGTCACGGCGGAGAGGCTGCCCAAGTCGCCCATCATAACCACTGGTAATTTTTGTCTTCAGTCTTCCTATGCTGTATTGCTGGTGATGATAGCTGCTGATATTTAAAATAGATCAGGGTGGGGGGCGGTGGGTTCCCTGGGCTGGCTAACCCAGACATTTGTGGAAATAAATAGCGCACCACTGGCTATATATTACAGTGGATATCCTTCATGCAATGAGGTAGATAGTGCAGTTAAAACTGTAACAACAGTTTTATTAGGCCTGTTGTGTGTTGGACCCTGTGTTGAAATGATGTGTTCAATGCAGACGCATGGACGTCCTCTGTCCTCCCGTCACGAAACGCACCAATGTAAGGACATTGATGAGGGGACATTGACGGGACATCACCTTGTGTAGTTATACGGCTGTGCGTTTCGGTGGTCTACCGTGCATGTTGCGTTTGCAGACAGGCGAGGATGATCGCCACACAACTGTGGCATTTCAGAGGGGGTATTTGGTCTCGCAGCAGTGTATGCTGATGCCTCTTAAAATGCTGCCAGGGGAATGGATCAAGATCCACAAATACGTTGCAATGATGCGATTTCACGAGGAAGTTCAAGTTTAAGGATCGTGCTGTTGCTTGGGCTATTGTGTTCCAGCCGATGGACTCAGATAACCTTGACGTACACCTGTCACGTTTACCTAAACAAACCCAGAGCGGGTGGAGTACAATGGCAAATTGTAAGGGTGTTTATAGCTATTGAACCTGGGTAACTTTAGACGCGGGAGAGATGGATACATGGGGGGGGGTCTAAGTCGTGGCCTTTCAGAGATGTATTAAGAAGCTATAATCAGTTCATATAGCATGACTGAATTGTGTTTTGTAACTGATAATGCCGTGAGAGAGCGGCTACAGGATATGTGTTTAACAGAGTGTCCCGGGGGTAACACACAGCGGTGAGGTGAGCTCTATCTGTGGTCAAACTATGATTGTGTATTGTCATTGTTTTGTATTAACGTCTACCTACATGTGGGCAGTTATAGCCACAAGTATTGTATTCAAAAATACATTAGAATTCAGGAATTCAGGAATGTAATGTAGTTTAATTTATGATATATTTATTATATAGGTATTGCAAGTAGGTTCTCTATTGCCAGTTGAAGTGACCTTTAGATTCATGTTTTTTTTTGTCAATACAATACATCATCACTGTAGTCTCACTGAAATATCAAATATGCAAAGCAAAGCCAACAGGATGTCGGCCTCTGATGACCACCGCGTCCAGCCAGAATTCCTCCGCTTGAATGGAGCTGTTATGGCTGTCACCTACATTCCCTTAGCTTAGAGTGTAGACGTCATGATGACAGCTTTATGAATATCCAACCTTTTGTCGCTCGTCTGCATTCATTCAGTTCACTATGTGGCTCACAATACCTTACAATATCTCTCACAATGTCATATCCCTCTCTCTCTCTCTCTCTCTCTCTCTCTCTCTCTCTCTCTCTCTCTCTCTGTCTCCCTCTCTCTCTCTCTCTCTCTCTCTCTCTCTCTCTCCTCTCTCTCTCTCTCTCTCTCTCTCTCTCTCTCTCTCTCTCTCTGTTGCTCTCTCTCGCTCTCTCTCTCTCTGCCTCTCTCTCCTCTCTCTCTCTCTTCTCTCTCTCTCTCTCTCTCTCTCTCTCTCTCTCTCTCTCTCTCTCTCTCTCTGTTAGCTCTCTCTCTCTCTCTCTCTCCTCTCTCTCTCTCTCATCTCTCTCTCTTCTCTCTCTCTCTCTCTCTGTCCTGGTGTCTCTCTCTTTCTCTGTGTGTGTCTCTCTCTCTCTCTCTCTCTCTCTCTTCTCTCTCTCTCTCTGTCCCCGGTGTCTCTCGCCCACCCCCCCCCCCCCCCCCCCCCCCCCCAAGTGGCTCAGAGCGCGGGCCCGAGCAGGCAGCACGAGGCGAGACGGACCACCGGCACCACGGGCACCACCATGATGGAGGGCGGCATGCAGCTGCTGAACCGGGACGGCCACACCATCTCGCACAACTCCAAGCGGCACTACCACGACTCCTTCGTGTGCATGAACCGGATGCGGCAGCGCGCCCTGCTCTGTGACATCGTGCTGCACGTGTCCAACAAGGAGATCAAGGCGCACAAGGTGGTGCTGGCGTCCTGCAGCCCCTACTTCCACGCCATGTTCACCAGTAAGTCGGTCGTTGTTGTCGTTGTTGTCAGGTCGGCCATCTTGGGTAGATCCCCCAGGATGGGCGGAAACCTCGTTAACCCGGTTGCCTCGGTTACCGTGGCGTTCTGGCCTCGGGACGCAAATGCCTGAAACGGGGGTGCTATCAAATGCGCGCTGTGTCGGAGAGAGGGGGGAAAGGGCGGGACTTCCTGGCGCGCTTAGCAGGAAGCGTTGTCCGTTTCAGTGACGTGGGTTTGAGAGGCGAAGAGGCCAGAGAGAGAGAGGGCGGGACGTCTGGCGGCGAAATATCCGTTACGTCAAATTCTTTGTCAAGAGAAATATTTGTTATTCTTCTTGTGACGGTGTTCCTCTTCCCCCCCTCTGGGGGACTTTTAACGGGCGTACAAGGTTCACAGGAAGTAAGAGACTGGAGAGCAGCATTTCGGGTAGGTCGTGACCTTCTCTCAGCCCGGGCGCCGCGGGAGCACATCGCGTCGAGTTGCGGCGTACGGCGTGCACCACCACATGACCAGATCAAGACCGCGACCACGCTTATGCACTCATGTCGGTAGGAGCCTGTGGGGGGGGGGGGGCGGTGATGAAGACGCCCGCCTGCTCCTGCGGAAGGCAGGCCGGTGACGAAGACGTCCGCCTGCTCCTGCGGTAGGCAGTTCTCCGGGTGACGAAGACCTCCCCATGCTCCTGTGGAAGGCGGGGGGTGTCATCGTCGGGGGGCCCGCCGGTCGCTGTCTGGCGCGAAAAAAAAAGTGATGTCATGCTCATTTGTATGCCGCGCGAATTCACCTCGTCCGTCCTCCTCGTCCTCCTCCCCTCTCTCTCGCCACCCGCGTTCTCCGACCGCATCGGTGGTGTGGTCGTTCTAGTCCCAGATCCACCCCCACCCTCCACCCCACCCCCACCACCCCCCCCCACTGCCATCACCACCACCCACACACACACACACACACCTCTGTCTATGTTCTGCTCATCGGTCTATTTTAAAGGCACCTTGAAGGCGATCATATTGCCTGTCTGGGTAAGGGGGCGGGGGGGGCTTTCCTCCCCAGACAGACCGGTTTCAAATTGTAGCCACCAGGGTTCACAAGGTCCAGTCGAATATAACAACCCCACCCACCCACACCACGGCAGAGCGTTCAGACCCCGAACAGGCTTTCCGCAGATGATAATGTGTGCTAGATTCGGGTCCTCTGCATTGTGCTGGCTGGTTGCCAGAGGGCTTGATCATTGTCATTTTGTCTCTATGTATTTGAATATTTTCCAGTGGGAGAACACCCCACCTTTTCCAGCAGATAGATTACGTAGATTTAGATTGGATCGGAGACAACTTTTACCGGTTTTCGCAAGCTCTGATATAATTTGTTCTTACACACACACACACGACACCGCACACACGCACACGCACACACCGCACACACACACACACACACAGCACACACACACACACACACACACACACACACACACACACACATACACACACACACGCACACTTTTGGACTGACCTAAACCTGTACAGACTCCTCCACTAGCAATCGGTAGCAAAAGTAGCAAAAAAAAATTCAGACAACCCACGAAACAAATCAGAAACACTCCAATTGGCAGCCGTGGTACATCTGCGCACGTCTCCCACCCCCCGGTGTGAGTCAGACACCGTGGGCTGCCCCCCCCCCCCCCCCTCCCCCCGACGTCCAGGAATGAATCCAAACGAGTCCTCCGTTGTCACGACGGCACGGGACCCCCCTCTCGTACATATTTAGCATCCCCCCGCTAACTTCACAGAGAAAGGTCCAAAGCTCCGACGATCCAGAGACCGCGCGATTAACAGAACAATGTGTGGTGTGTGTGTGCTGTGCGCGCGTGTGTGTGTGTGCGCCGCGTGTGTGTGTGTATGTGTGTGTGCGTGTGTGTGCGTGTGTGTGTCTGTGTGTGTGTGTGTGTGTCGTGTGTGCGTATGTGTGTGGGGGGGATCTGGCCGCAGACGAGATGTCGGAGAGCCGGCAGACCCACGTGACGCTGCACGACATCGACCCCCAGGCCCTGGAGCAGCTGGTGCAGTACTCCTACACGGCCGAGATCGTGGTGGGCGAGGGGCAACGTGCAGGTACGACGCCGGGGGGGGGGGGGGGGGGGGGGGAGCGGGGGGCGGGGGGGGGGGGTGGGGGCGGGCCCTTGACCCACGGTCACGGCGGGCGGAGCAGCCCGAGCTGACGTGTTTGAACAGGGGTTTTTAATGGTTGGGTGGGGTTAGGCCTATGTATTTTAAATGAATCGATGAAACAGGACTAGAAATGGCCGGTTCCTTCGCTAACAATTGTGTGTGTGTGTGTGTGTGTGTGTGTGTGTGTGTGTGTGTGTCTGTGTCTGTGTGTGTGTGTGTGTGTGTGTGTGTGTGTGTGTGTGTGTGTGTGTGTGTGTGTGGTGTGTGTATGTATGTGTATGTGTGTGTGTGTGTGTGTGTGTGTGTGTCTGTGTGTGTGTGTGTGTGTGTGTGTGTTTGTGTGTCTGTGTGTGTGTATGTGTGTGTGTGTGTCTGTGTGTGTGTGTGTGTGTGTGTGTTGGGGGGTCTGGTCATGGCCGACGGCTTGACGATGTAGGCTGCGGGGGTGTGCAACCAAAACAGCGGTCTTAAACTGCCGGTTGCTGACTATTAGAAAGTCAAGTATTGATGGGTTAACGTTGCCTCAGGCATCGCAGGGTTTGACCTCCCTTCAACATAACGCAACTCCAGCAGAAACCTTCATCTCGACGAGGGGATGCGGTGATATGGAATTCCCGTGAACCTCGGATTCCAATATTATGAAGCTGTAATAGACACCGACACCACATGCGATCATTACAGCTCCATGGAACCAAAAAATCACATGCTATAGAGCAGTGGTTCTCAAACCTTTTGTGCCCAAGGCACACCAAAGGACAAGTAAAAATCTCAAGGCAAAATAGCCTTTATAACACGTGTTGTCACTCATATCATGTAAAATATCTGTAAATGCGCTTAATTATTTACTAATGCCAAATAAAATGTGACAAAGACTCATAGTACTCTACTATTAACCAAATATTTCAAATATTAACTTCAAATTTTACCGAATTAGGCTTCATCAAAGCAGCAACACACCCATTTAAACCAGACAGGTCACAAAATAACAAATGAGGCAAGAATTAAACAATTGTTTTTTAGGTATATAGTTTGCCTCTGTATTATGAAATGAGTGCATACAAAGTACTGATAAACTAAAATAAATGATCATTTCGTGTAGGTGTATATTGCAATAATAATGTATGGTTGTCACAAAATCCCAGGGCACACCGTTTGGGAACCAATGCAATAGAGCTTCATACGCAAATTGTTGGGACCACTCTATAGTCACTCACACTAAATCTAATCTAGCGGTATCACACATTTTGGGCGAAACCACCCAATGGTCACCAAACATCTCCTCCCCGGCCGCTCTCCCAGACGCTGCTCCCGGCTGCCAGCCTGCTGCAGCTGAACGGCGTGCGGGACGCCTGCCTGCAAGTTCCTGCTCAGCCAACTGGACCCGTCCCAACTGCCTGGGCATCCGCGGCTTCGCCGACACGCACTCCTGCAGCGACCTGCTCAGTCGGCCCACAAGTACGTGCTGCAGCACTTTGTGGAGGTGTCCAAGACTGAGGGAGTTCATGCTGCTGCCCCTCAAGCAGGTAGGGGCCCCCGGGCTGTCGACCTGTTGGTATGTTGATGTTGTTGTTGTTGTTGTTGTGGTTGTGGTTGTGGTTGTGTTGTGGTTGTGTGTTGTGGATGGCTGCGTCGCAGATATGGTGAGCTAATTTGACAAAAAGGTTTTGCATTCGTTTATTTTATCCGAAAGTATAAAATATATTTTCATTCGAAAAATATGTTGAAATAAGTTCAAATTGTTCCTTCTTTTTAAAAAAAAAATATTCTGCTTGGTTTACGGTGAAGTCTCACCTACGGACACGCGTCTGCATTCTGTCTTTCCATCTTTCCATCTCACGTGGTAAGCCGAGGCTCGGTCTACCTGCTACCTTCACACCAGCTGTTTTTTTGAACAATGACAAAGGAAACGCCACCAAAGAGCACAACAAAGCCCTCGCGTCGAAATCCTCGTGTTATTTTAAAGCGGGCGGTCACACAGGAAAAATCCCCTTCAAACCTCCAGAGTCAAATGTGTTCGCTCCCCCCCCCCCCCCCCCCCCCCCACCCTCGGTCTTCCATTTCCCTCGCTGGCATGAATTCCCGGGCCCCCGTCCCCGCAAACAGCCCGGTGACACGGCGCTCCGGTCCGTCAAGTGGGCTGAGTCACGCTCTTTGTCCCCTTTGTGCAAAACCCCGGCGCTCACGCCTCTGCGAGCTGCCTCGCTCGCGCTGCCGCCGTGAGTGCGTGGGTGGAGGTGGAGGTGGTGGTGGTGGTGGTGGTGGTGGTGGTGGAGGAGCCGTACCTGCTCGCTCCAGCTCTCTTTGTCATCGCCACCCAGACAGCTCCGAGGGGGGAGGGGGCTGGGGGGTGTCGTCAGGAGAAGCGGGCTGCCAAAGCAGACTGCCCCCGACCTTTCATCATTCAATAGGGAGAGAGAGAGCAAGTGCCTTTCCCTCCGGAGCGTGGTGAGTCACCCGCCCGGGGTCACCGGGGGGTCAGCTCGACCGGCCCCCACCGCCGAGGATTTTTTGATTGGCTGTGCAGAAAGTCGGGCGGGGGGCCAACAACAGCGCGGCGCTGAACCCCCCGGGGGGGTCATATCCTGCCCGGGGGAGTAATGGGGAGACGATAGCGAGGTTGGTTGCTAGTCGCTCCACCCCGGCGACGCGGTGACGGTGGGCGGCGGTGGCGGCGGCGGCGGCCCCCAGTGGGTCGCAGCCACGTGACACTTCCTCTGGAACGGGTTCGAAAGGTCGGCGCCGAGGCAAATGTGGGGGTAATGTGCGTCATCTTTCGGAAAAAAAAAACAGAAAAAAAAACGTTTTTTTTTCAGGGCGAGTGTGTTTTCAGAGCGTCTCTTTTGTTCCTCCGAAACGTTTTGAAATGTCAGCTACAAAACTAAAAAAAGTAGAACGATGGAATCGTGGTTCGTGTATGTATGTATGTATGTGGGGCAGTGTGGGTACATGGGTGTGTTTCTAGGCAGGGGGAAAACCATTTTGAAACCGTGCATACGGAACCCCCCAACCAAAATAAGAAAATAAAAAAACGTGTGAAAAAAAAAAACCTCCCACTATTCAGTCTCGTTGGCTGCAGAGAGAGAGAGTCTCCCAGCGTGGTGATCTGGTGGCCACCCAGCGCCACACACACACACACACAAGCCCAGAATGGAGCACGGCTGCATTGATGTGTCTGTCTTGTTGGCTGAACATCCCCCGGTGTGGTGCAGATACATCAGCACAGCACAGAGACACACACACACACACACACACAGGGTCTCAGGCACGGCGTCTCAGGGACTCAGGAGTGACTCACCCCCCCTCCTCCCCCCCCCCCCCCCCCCCCCGGGGAAGGGCAGCATGACAGGGCTGTGTGACCTGCCCCGCTCAGCCATACTCTTTTAGATTGTGGCATCTCAGATGTCAACCCCCCCCCACCCCCCCCCACCACCAACCCATCACAACAGTCTACCTGTAGGCATGCTGGAGCCGCAGGTGGTGCCTAGCCCCACTGCCACCGGGCCCTCCGTGGCTCGCATCTGAATTTTTCGACTGGCTACAGGGCTGAAGCGCCCGCGAGCTAAATGGCTAAATATTAATCCGTGAGGATTTTGTTGTAACTGTCCGCCTCACCCATCCCCCGCGCCCCGCCCCCCTGCTGCTGTTTCTCTTGTCATACTCTCATCAGTCTCCCTGACCTCTCACACCCCCCTTCTTTCTGAGCTAATGTGCTGCAGAGAGAGGGCGAGAGAGGGAGAACAAGAGAGAGAGACATTGCATAGAGAGAGAGAGAGAGAGAGAGAGAGCCGTCCTCCACTGGGTGACTCAGTGGCAGGCTGGCAGCGGCTAAGTGCTGTGCTGATCCTGGCCTGGAGGAAGCCATCAGCTAGCAGCTGGCTCCACTGGCGACGCCCAATCCTGCCCTGCCTCCATCTATTGGTCCTCCCTCACTCTCTCTTTCCCCCTGCTCTCCTCTCTCTCTCTCTCGCTCCACTCTCTCTCTCTCTCTCTCTCTCTCTCTCTCTCTCTCTCTCTCTCTCTCTCTCTCTCTCGCTCCACTCTCTCTCGCTCCTCTCTCTCTCTCTCTCTCTCTCTCTCTCTCTCTCTCTCTCTCTCTCTCTCTCTCTCTCTCGCTCCGCTCTCTCTCTCTCTCTCTCTCTCTCTCCTCTCTCTCTCTCTCTCTCTCTCTCTCTCTCTCTGTCTCTCGCTTGCTCCTCTCTTTCTCTGTGCCTCTCTCTCTCTCTCTCTCTCTCTCTCTCTCTCTCCCTCTCTCTCTCTCTCTCTCTCTCTCTCTCTCTCTCTCTCTCTCTCTCCCTCTCTCTCTCTCTCTCTCTCTCTCTCTCTCTCTCTTCTCTAGCTTGCTCCTTTCTTTCTCTGTGTCTCTCTCTCTTCCTCTCCCACCCACTCGCTCTCTCGCTCTCTCTCTCTCTCTGTCTCCTCTCTCTCTCCCTGTCTCGCTCGCTCACTGCAGATCATGCAGCGCTAGAGACAAACCTTGCACAGAGGCCCTCTAGTGTCCTGAAATACTCAACGTTAAAAACCCGACCGGAGTGCCAGACAAGGCCTTAAGTGAGTTGCACACATGCGACCACATTAAATGTCAAAGGTAAAAAATAGCGTTTCCAAGCGGCTCTGTAAATTAAAATGGTACCCAAGGCTCCATCAGGGTCTCAGTGTCTTAATGAAGTCCTCGGCATGTCTGGGCGGAGGTGCTTGACGTCTCAGCGGGGGGGGAGAGTGTCTGTAATAACTAAGCCCAGGAAGTTTAATGTGCATGTTTTAATCACAAAGGTGGGCTTTTTTTTTAACATTCCCTCGGCCGCTCACTTTCCTAGTGAGGATTCGCGTCTCGTCTCCTCGGCTCGGGGAAAGTGACGTGTTGAGACCTTTATCTCTGTAATCCGTCTCTCTCTGCTCTCCCTCGATCACTCCCTCTCTCCCCTGTATCTAAACTGTATCTCCATCTTTATCTTCCTCCCTTCCCTTATCCTCCTGAGACCCAAGGAAAAAAAAAAAAGTGTCGTCCAATTTAGCTTTTTTTTTTGTGATTTCATGCCTCTTTAGAGTTAAAACATCTCATAAAATTTCATAAAAATATTATTATGTTAGATTTTACAATATCGTCTACTGTAGTGGACAACAAGACAATTTTACTGATAAAAATATTTTTGCTGCAGCTGCCATTTTGTCTCAGGAACAGGAAGAGGGCTGCCCTCATCCCAGCCTAACACATGAGACATCATTGGAGAGGCCAGGATGTCCTCTTTAGAGAACAGCAGGACTTAGAATAATAGGGTAGCTTAAGATATGGACAAAGTACTGATGTCCACAGGTACAGTACAGTACAGTACAGTACAGCACAGTACATGTACAGAGGATAAAAATGAATAGGCTGGGTCTCGGGAGGGTAAACATCCCTAATCTCTCTCTCTCTCTCTCTCTCTCTCTCATCCCCCCTCTCTCTCATCTCTCTCTCTCTCTCTCTCTCTCTCTCTCTCTCATTTCTCTCTCTCTCCCTCTCTCTCCCGCACACCCCCCTAATGGCTCTCTGGCGTGGTTCTCCGCCCAGGTTCTGGACCTGATCTCCAGCGACAACCTCAACGTGCCGTCGGAGGAGGAGGTGTACCGCGCCGTGCTCAGCTGGGTCAAGCACGACATCGACGGCCGCCGCCAGCACGTCCCCTGGGTACGGCCCGCTTGTCACTCGCCCCAAAGCGACACGCGGAATCCTTCGGAATTTGGTGACTCAGACGGCTGTTAGCCGTGGAATGGGATGGATAATGATGCCTGCAGGGATTGAGGGAATCGAACCCGGGGTCCGTTGGCCGGGAGCAGTGGCGTTGCCAGAAATTTTCAAATGGGTGGGCACCGATAGGCAGGCGTGTTTCTAGGTTCTGACTTTTGGGTGGGCTTATTGGGATTTTGAATATTGATTTGAGGAGATTTGAGGACGAAACGATCAAAACCGTTTAATCACAGCTGATAAATTACGCGAAACATTTTAAACTGCATGAACTCATACGGCATGAACCCACGCATCGGCGCGTCACATTTATTGAACGGGTAAACAAAGGAAAGCCTTCTGATTGGACGGGCAAGAAGTAGGCGGGCCTTGGTCCATCCAGGCCCGCCTATGGCCGAGAGTCTAACCGTCGTGACCCACTGGCACGCTTAAGGCCAGTTTACACCAGAGCCGTTTTAGAAGCGTTTTTTAGTCGGCCGTCAGACGGCCGTCAGACGACCGACTGCCGCTGGTGATAGAATTCCATTCAAACCAGTGCACTGATTTACACCGGCAGCGTTTTACGCCCGTCTCACAGCCGACCAAAGCTTAACTTTACACTTCACTTCTATTTTTAAGCGTTTCTGAAGCGTCTCGTTTGACGTGTACGCCTATTATCTTATTAACATAGCCAAACAAACGGCGGCGGTGTGAATTGATACGCCAACGTTACGCTCACGTTACGCTTTCGCCTGCGGTGTAAATTCCCCAGTTAAGAATAAGAATTACTGATTTGATCCCGTGAGGGAAATTTGGTCTTCTGCATTTAACCCAATCGTGAATTAGTGACACACTCAGAACACAGTGATGGTGAAGCACACAGTGAGGTGAAGCACACACTTAAACCCGATGCAGTGAGCTGCCTGCAACAGCGGCGCTCGGGAGCAGTGAGGGGTTAGGTGCCTTGCTCAAGGGCACTTCAGCCATGCGCACTGGTCGGGGTTCGAACCGGCCACCCTCCGGTTACAAATCCAAAGCTCTCAGTAGGCCGGCTGCCCCACACAGTTAGAGTCACCCCCAGAGAACTTAGAGAACCCGAACCCCGGCCTACAACGCCGTTCCTCTAATGCTTCACCTCCTTCATTTACCTCCCCCTTTACACCCCCTCCCCACCCCCATCGCTCCTCCCTGCGCCCCCCTCGCCCCCCCCCCAGCTGATGAAGTGTGTGCGCCTGCCGCTGCTGAAGAGGGACTTCCTGATGAGCAACGTGGACACGGAGCTGCTGGTGCGCCACCACTCGGAGTGCAAGGACCTGCTGATCGAGGCCCTCAAGTACCACCTGATGCCCGAGCAGCGCGGCGTGCTGAGCAACAGCCGCACGCGCCCCCGCCGCTGCGAGGGCGCCAGCCCCGTGCTCTTCGCCGTCGGTCAGTGTGGGGTCTCCCCCGCGTGGGTCTGTCTCGCTCTCTTGGTCTCTCTCGCTCTCTCTCTCTCTGTCTTTCTATGTCTCTCTCTCTCTGCCTCGATGGATCGATCCTTCTGGCGCGGCCTCCATCGATCTCGTCTGGCGCTCGCTCTCTCTATCTCTCTCTTTCTCTCTCTCTCTCTCTCCCTCTCTACCTCGATCGATGACAAGGTTTTGCTCTCTCTTATTGTTGGCTTTCCCGACGGCTCTTTGACAGACACACACACACACACACACACACACACACACACACACACACCGGCCCCTCAATGGCCAGCACTGCCATTGGACGATGTGATCTATACCCTGTTGGTCTCTCTCTCTCTCTCTCTCTCTCTCTCTCTCTCTCTCTCTCTCTCTCTCTCTCTGTCTCGTTCTCATGTGTCACCGGTCTACCATACACATGCTGACAGTAACAGTAGTATCAGCTTTTATTAGAAGCGGCAGGCCGCTGCTGTTTAATTATAAAGGGATGCCGCGGGCGGTGGTGTCTAAATAACTTTAGCCCAAATTGAGCTGTGCCTTCAACACGCATGTTAAATATTTATTGCCTGTTACTAAATACACACACGTTCCCTACGGCATGCCAGTCAATAAAAAATTTAAAAAAACACATCTCAATACATCTCTTTTTAATTTGCTTCTGCGAGAAAGCAGGTGGAGGCATTGCGGACACGGATATGCTGAATCCCTACATTAAATGTTTTTTTTTTAAATGCCCGCTTGTGCTCCTCCACGCCAGGCGGGGGCAGTCTCTTCGCCATCCACGGGGACTGCGAGGCGTACGACACGCGGACCGACCGCTGGCACATGGTGGCGTCCATGTCCACGCGGCGCGCCCGGGTGGGCGTGGCCGCCATCGGGAACAGACTCTACGCGGTGGGAGGGTGAGTGACCCCCCCAACGCCGTGACCTCTCGACTCTGACCTCTGGGCCTCAGTTGTCGAACGTTGATTTAACGAGGCAGGCCGTTAAGAGATGTGGGTTATTTTTGATGATGGCGCCGGTGGCGGTGGCCCGAGGGGGGATGGGAAGCCAACGCTGAGCCAGTCGGACTCGTGATTGTGTTGCTACATTAGCTCGTTGTTGTGTTGTGTTGTGTGCTACATTAGCTTGTTGTGCTGTGTTGTGTTGTGTGCTACATTAGCTCCTTGTTGTGTTGTGTTGTGTGCTACATTAGCTCCTTGTTGTGTTGTGTTGTGTGCTACATTAGCTCCTTGTTATTAGAATGATACAAGAGCAATTACGACAGACAAAGAACACACCATCGACAGTTCACAGATACAGACACAGATCTATCTCTATAACTGTTGAGCCCACACGACTAGGTACAGGCTGTATCCACAGCTGAAGGTTCTTACCTTATGATTATCTATTTTTATTAAAATGACTAAGAATTTATTAAGCCCTTCACAATATGATAGTATTTTTTTTTTTGGGGGGGGTCACGCTACAAATACGAGTGTACAATGACCGCCGGTCTCAACCGTGTGTGTCTCTTCAGCTACGACGGCACCTCTGACTTGGCCACGGTAGAGTCCTACGACCCCATCACCAACACCTGGCAACCGGAGGTTTCCATGGGAACGCGGCGGAGCTGTCTGGGCGTGGCCGTCCTGCACGGCCTGCTGTACGCCGCCGGCGGCTACGACGGGGCGTCCTGTCTCAATAGGTAAAGGTCAGAGGTCGTGGAGGGCCTGGCTTGGCCGGGCCTCAGCCTCTTCCTGTTTTATTTCATAGGTTTTTTTTTTCCAGCTTGCTGTGCCGTGTACGGTTTTACCTTTTAGCTTTTACCTCTTAGTTTTGGGTGTCTTTTAGATTGTCCGTTTTAGTGTTTTGCCGTGTGATTTATTCCTTTGTGAAGTGTTATGACTGGTGCTTTGTGAATATGCTTGCCTTGCTTAATATTGATACATAATTAAGAAGTTTGCCTTTTGTGGTTTGGGGTCTTGATGCTGGAATACAGAATCCTGGCAATTAACATTTTATATGTGACTAATTATGTTTGCTTTGAAACCGTCACCTTTAAATTTGAATGTCTCTCTCTCTCATCTCTCTCTCATCTCTCTCTCATCTCTCTCTCTGTCTCTCTCTCTCTCTCTCTCTCTCCCTCTCTCTCTCCCTCTCTCTCTCTCTCTCTCTCTCTCTCTCTCATCTCTCTCTCATCTCTCTTTCTCTCTCTCTCCCTCTCTCGCCCACCTGTGTCCTCCTACAGTGCAGAGCGCTATGATCCTCTGACCAGCACGTGGACCTCCATCCCTGCCATGAGCACACGCAGGAGATATGTACGCGTGGCGACCCTGGGTGAGTCACCGCCGCGTCCATCACAATCATCGGCTCTTCCTCTCATCTCGTTAATCCTTTTCCACGTGAAGCCCTGAGAGTATTGAGTATTGAGAGTTGGGGTTATTGCATTAAGATGAGATCAACTTTATCTCAGACCGGGAAGTTTCAAGTTGAACGGAAACGAACGGTGACACCGCCGTGGCGTTCCCTGCCGTTCCCATGATCAGTGCTCCTCTCCCTTTCACCTCCCGACAGACGGGAGTTTATACGCGGTGGGAGGCTACGACAGCTCGTCACACCTGGCCACCGTGGAGAAGTACGACCCTCAGGTAAACGGCGACGCGACGTCGCTCGCCACCGCGTCCACCTGTGTGTCCGACTGTCCTCTGTCTTGTCTGTAAACCATAACCATGTCCCTGTATCCCCACCTTCCCCCCCGGGCGCCGCGATCGGCCCGAAAACAGAGCAACGCGTGGACAGCCATCGCCAACATGCTGAGTAGGCGCAGCAGCGCGGGCGTGGCCGTGCTGGAGGGCATGCTGTACGTCGCCGGGGGCAACGACGGCACCAGCTGCCTGAACTCTGTGGAGCGCTTCAACCCCAAGACCAACACCTGGGAGGGCGTGGCGCCCATGAACATCCGCAGGTCAGTCCCCCTCACACCCCCCCCCCCTCCCGGCGCCACCTAGCGCCCAAATGTGTTAAATGACATTTAGTGGGCATTTAGCAGATGACTCAGCAAATGACAAAGGCAAGATGTCTAGTGTTCTGTGTCTGGTCATCTCTCATACTCTGGTGTGCAGATGCAAAAGTCAGCAGCTCTCCTGTTCTTAGGGCTTCTCTCTGAATGTTTTGCAGGTGCGTTACCTCTTACCTCTGCCACTGAGGAGTCTTTTACTCTCACGGCGCGGTTAAAGGGAAAGAACATCCCAGTCTGAGAAACACACTCCTGCTTCGCTGCAGCGTGAACTTTAGATGACCTACTTCTCTCTGGAAGTTTTCTATTTACAGTATAATGAACCGTCTCTGGCTGGTGATTAAGGGAGAGCCAGAGAGGAGGAGATGGTATGCTGCTATGAGGAGCTAGTCTGTATTTATGCATGAACCAACTCCTCAGTGACACCGCTAGAGAGTGGATCACAAAGATCCCCCCCCCCCCCACATACACACACACGCATGCACACACACACACACATGCACACACGCATGCACACACACACACTTGCACACACGCAGGCACGCACGCACATACTAGGGCTGGGTGCTTTGGAGAAAATCAAATATTTATATATTTGACCGGAAACCTTGAAATTTATATAGCCACAATTGTGACTATTGATGACGTATTTCATGAAAAATTGAAACCATTAGATTTTTGATAACTAATCATCACTGATGTGGATAAAATGACTAAGTTGGTGAATAATAGAACAGCTAGAACGGTCTGGTGAGTTCAGAAAGTTATATCATGTTACTGTAATGCAGCCTTTGAATGCCACCAGGAAAAGACAACACTCACGTCGCATCACGATATTATGACGTGTAAGATCCAAGCCGATATCACGTCTCATATCACAATATACCGACACACCGTCGATATATTGCCCAGACCTTAACACACATACAGACATACACACACACACACACACACATACACCAACCAGACAGCAGGGGGGGCTGCAGCAGCATGTATGAAGCACCGTGCTGATCAGGCTCTGTCCGCCCGGCTCCCTTTACCAGAGTGCAACGTTGCACTCTGCTGACACTCACTGTCCCCACCCGGCTCCACAGCCCTCAGCCCTCCAGCTCTCCTTCATGTATTTACTGGCCTGGGGGATAGTGTTGCTCGTGTCAAATCCCGCCCCCAAAGGTAAATAACAATGCGTGGTGGCGTCACAAGGATGCCGAGTGGCAGTTTAGGAGGATCACCTGGTGACAGTTTTTTAAGTGGGAGTAAAATGGCGTCGACATCCTCGCGGTGACACTGCGAGTCAATGGAGGCGGCTAACGCCATGGAAACGGAAATGGAAAGCGCGGCGAACCCGTTTTCTGGACGCACCGTGATCAATTTGGAATCGACTTCAACTTCATTCACAGATTTAGAGATGTCGGCTGCCTTGATCTCTTGATCCCCTCTTCTGGTGTTAAACTAATCTAAGAGGCTACCCCCCCCCCACCTCCCCCAATGCCTCCATTACAGTGCAGTAAAAGGGTAAAGGGGGAATTTAGCAGACGCTTTTATCCAAAGCGACTTACAATCAGTACATTTGTGGGGTTCGACATGTGGACAGTTGTAGGTGGGGGATCAAGGGGAATCGAACCGTCGACCCTACGGTTAGCGGACGACCCGCTCTGTCCAACCACTCTCCCCACTAAGCTACTGCCGCCCGCTCAGTATCCTGATCCTGTGCGTCTCCCCCCCCCCCCCCCCCCCGCCGCCCCACCCCCCACCCCTCCACTACAGGAGCACCCATGACCTGGTGGCCATGGACGGCTGGCTGTACGCGGTGGGCGGCAACGACGGCAGCTCCAGCCTCAACTCCATCGAGAAGTACAGCCCGCGCAGCAACAAGTGGGCGGCGGCCTCCTGCATGTTCACGCGCCGCAGCAGCGTGGGCGTGGCCGTGCTGGAGCTGCTCAACTTCCCGCCGCCGTCGTCGCCCACCCTCTCCGTGTCCTCCACCAGCCTCTGACCCGGGGCCACCTCCGGAACCTCCGCCGCCGGCGCCGCCCAGCGGGCCGGGCCGGGCCGGGCCAGGCAGCCCCCGGCGCCGCCCCCGGCGCTGCCCCCGGCCCGGCCCACTCCAGTCCGGGCCACGGCCAATAAAGCCCAGACTGGCTCTGGGAAACGGAGGAACTGCTCTATATGAGCGACAGAGAGACATAGAGAGAGAGAGAGAGAGGGAGTGATAGAGAGAGGATGAGAGAGTGATAGGGAGAGAGAGAGAGAGAGAGAGGAGAAGGGATGGCTGAGGTTGTAGGTGTACTGAGTGAATTGTGAGCGGTTGATAGGTCACATATATAATAGGTCCTGGCCTTATTTTTTCACTGTTCTGCAGAATGGTTGGTGCCCTTGTGAAAGCCTACGGGCAGATGTTTAAAGAAGTAGAAAATATATTGTCGACATTTTAAACAAAAAAATATTTTTGTCCCTGAGAATATAGAAGTAATTGATGTCTTTTTAGTTCTTCAAGGGCACCAATGGGCCTTATTCACATAGCGGGCATCTTGGTTCTAAATGCTAGCTGTTTGGGGGAAACGGAATGAGCACTTAACCAGCTAACACAACCAATATGGCTGCTAGGTGAATAATATCCATTGTTCTCAAATACACAACTTTATCAGACAAACATATCCATCTTAATGTCTACCCCATTCTTCTCACACCTCTCAAGTGTTTGACACAAATCCTATAAGCTGTGATAGCCATTGAATGTCTATCATGTGTAATGTAATGGTTCATTATTGTAGACCTGCACCAAAAAAAAAATGGGTTACTCATGTTTTTGTAATTATTTATTTGATATTTAATTTGAGGAATGTGATTACTGATTGGAAATGCCATGCATGTTTACAGGCATCGTCTCCTAACGGGAGATTAAAAATGTTGTAGTGCAGCTATGCCACAGTAGGTGGCAGTAACAGCAATGTTTTTAAACCTCACCCCCAAGAAAGCATGGACACTAACAAGAGTATGCCCTATCGTTCATCGAATCAGTACGTGAGATCGGGTCATTTTTTTATAGGAAAAGAAACGCGGTATGTGCAATTCAATTCTATTATTTATGACTTTATGTGACTTGTTTTTTTAAATTTTTTTAAGCAGTTGTTTTTAAGTGTTCTCCTTTGGTTTGTAGTTGTCATGGGTGAAATACGCTAGAATGTCATACTATGGATTAGTGATGTTTTTGTAGGGAGTACATTGGGTGCTGATCAGTGTGCGTCACTGGATATTTCTGGTCAGCCAGCTCCCACAAGTCCCTCAGCTCATCTGTGAACAATGTCTCAAGCATGATCCTTAAAAAAAAAGTGTTATTCTTCTGAACTGATGGATTCTGATCTGCCTGCTAAACGAATCACAAATCGATGGAGTGAGTTGTTTTTCCGGCAGAGGCAGGATCGGGGCTCGATACTTTTGACCCATTGTGGATCTTAGGGCCAGATGTTAACACTTGGACTTAAGCATGACGTAAACGAGTACGTGCACCGCAGGCCAGCTCTGCGGGGGGTGTCAATGGTGTGTGTGAATCTCGGTGCGGTCTTTTCTTTTTCGTTTACTCAGAGTGGTGTATCGTGTTGTCATGTTAACCTCATCTTGAGATTGTGGACATGGCGCCAGGTTTCTTTTTTTTTTTTTTCTTGTGCTACGCAATCGAGTCCTTCCCAGAACGTGTGGGGACCCGTCTGGAGCGGAATCACAGTACGATACTGGGATCCGAAGTGGAAAGTCACAATTACACTGTTTCCACCGTAGTCGATACTGCCCCCCCGAAATCGACACCTATATTGGGCAACGAGGGCTTTGCTCTTCCATGCAAATTTCCATGAGTATTGGGTTTTGGCTCGGTTATCAATCAGTACATGGCTGGGATTCACACGTGGCTCAATGAAATCATTCCAAACTTCTGAGAAGTTAACATGTTATCCTTTTTTTTTTTCTAAGGATTTTACTGATCCTTTTTGGCTGCGTTTGAATCTGAAAGGTGCTCGCACACTTTGTCCCCCCCCCCCCCCCCCCCCCCCCCCCCAAGAGCACACACAGGCGCACCACTGTGGGACGATGGCCTAAAGTTGTGCGGTCCCACACTGTCAGCTTGCAGACTGCCCTCCCTGACGACGGAGGCCCGTCGCTGGTGTGCAGTGGGGCAGTGTACGGGCACCTTTTAAAAGAACCCTCAGTTGGTTGGGGGGGGGGGGGTCAGATTACGACCAAGCAGGAGAGGGGTCTGGGCGTCATTGTCTGAATGCAGATGATATGAGAATGGGATGTACTGTGTGGGAGAGTGACAGGCACACAGAACCACACTCCACCTTCCACTCAAGTCTGTAGCCCCCCCACTCACTCACACGTCAATAGGACGTCCCACCCACCCCCCCATTACCTTTCCTCTAATTGGTGCAATTATCATTGTCGCTTTTTTTTTCTCCAAATGATTTCTGTTTGTGTTTTGTTGTTGTTGTTGTTGTTGTTGTTGGCCGTTGTTAATTTATACATTTGTTTTGTTACAGTTATTTATTAAGAAACTTCAAATGATGAATTTTGCACTATGGTGAAACGGAGCAATACACTGTATGTATGGAAAGAATAAAGAGGATTTTTTTTCTGGTGTGATATCGCTGTTTTTTTGATTGACTGTATTGTTGCACGTACTCGCTGCATACTTGTTGTTCTCTTGCTATTATTGAGCATAGGAATGAGGCCCACACACACCACACAGGATATGATTGCCCACTTGCATCTTGAGCTGCTGGAACAGCACATGTAGCCAGCAGTGTGCGTGCGTGTGTCTGTGCGCGCGGTTGCTACGGCTAACTGTACAGTATCATTTGGTAAATTTTCCCATCATGCTCACCAGGCTGATCAGAATAGACAGCTGAGCACTCTCACTTTACCCCTGCTGACCACATGGTCACATATCGCGCCCACCTGTGCTTCCCTCGGTGTGCCTGGACTACACACACACACACACACACACACACACACACGCACGCACACAAATACATACACACTGGGACTGGTAAATACATGAGTACATGTAGTCAGTGCAGGGCCATGGGGATAGAGACTATCAGAAGTAGTTAATTTATGCAGAAGTGTGTTTGCATCACTGAAGGAGGGTTAACAAGGGCGTGTATGTGTCCATACATGCCTCTGGTGTGTGTGTGTGTGTGTGTGTGTGTGTGTGTGTCTGTGTGTGTGTGTGTGTGTGTGTGTGTGTGTGTGTGTGTGTGTGTGTGTGTGTGTCTGTGTGTGTGTGTGTGTGTGCTCAAATGTATGTAAATTAGCTTGTGTGAGTAAGTGTGTGGAGGGGGTGTGTGTGCTTGTGTGTGTGTGTGTGTGTGTGTGTGTGTGTGTGTGTCGTCTCCTTTACCATGAAGATGCTAATGAGTTTACAGCCTGGCTTGCTGGACAGACAGGCAGACAGACAGACAGACAGACAGATACATGTGAAATTTTAAAAATCTGTGACAATTTACAAAATCTGTAAATTGTCAAAAAATACAGCCATCTAAATGTAGAATCCATATGCACAGAAAATGACGCAACTAAGGCTAGAAAACGACATTACATACATTGTGATTACCCCCCCCCCCCCCCCCCCTCTCTGGCCTCCTCTCAAGGAGGTCTGTCATAGTGCCAACATACAGCATGTCATCCCTATCTGGTGTCCTCTTCACTGCACAAGCCAGTTGCTGCAGAGCCATATTTATTTATTTTAAGATAGGATTCTCTTAATGTCATGGAAAATCCTCCAGCTACCTTGTAAAAGCTATTAATGTAAAGTCGTAATGTGTTTATGTTTCTTACAAATAATAATTGTAATAAACAGACTCTGGCACCAGGGTAGTGCTAAACAACAATCTTATCGTTGGCCGGTTACTTGGCTGGTTACTTACTACATATCGTATTGAAGCCAAAGTACCTTTCAAATACATCAAGTATTGGATGGGTTATAAGGCCCTGTATCACCTGTTCCTCAGGCTGAGTGAGTCTGATTGCTCTACAAGTTGTCCTTGATTATACAATCATTTCTTAGACCCATAGGGCATACAAGGCAATGTGACAAACGCCAAGGCTTACGGTGAGTCAACAAACTTCAATAAATATTTTCATATTGTATACGTATGATTATGTTTGTACAGATACTGTAACTTTCTTTTTATTTGACTTTATTTTGTATGACTTTGTTTAACGTCTTTTATATTGATATTGTGTTTTATAATTTGCGCCGCTGTTCCAACATAATGTACCCTCCGGGGGAAGTACATTGCATAAAAGCATCTAATGAATAATGCACTAATAGTGCTTTGAGTAAAGAAGCCTCAATCAAACTCAAACAAACTGCACTATGTGCAATATTGGAATAACACACATTCGTGCTGCATGGTTTGTGGTCCAAACATCTATCTTTTCAACATAACCCCCCCATCCCCCCCACAACCCTAAATATCAACGGCTCTTGCCTTCAAAGGCCGACCGCGCTCCAATTAGGATTCTTTTACGGTTCTCCTGTGTGAGAACTTTGGCGCGGAGGGTTCTCCGTCGTACACCTGATGTTGGGGGCCCCGGGGCCCTGGCTCCGCTTTTACGGGCCCGAGGTGTGAAGTTAGCACGGCTGAAGACACCCGCTGGGTCTGGATAAACACCAATGAAGGGCTTTTCTCAGAGAGCCACGGTCCCGTCTTACCACACATGCAGGGGCCCCCGGGGGCCCATGGAGAAAGACACTCTGATGGCCTTCTCTGGTTTGGCTCTATATTATAATATGTAATATGACATTATGTTGTGTGTATTGTATTATGTACTGTGTTATATAAATGATTGTTGAGAGTGTGTTTTTAAAAACGGCAGATTCACAACAAAATGGCACACACACACACACACACACACACACACACACACACACACACACACACACACACACACACACACACACACACACACACACGCGCGCGCGCACAGGGGCGACAGTAGCTCAGTAAGTAGAGTTGGTGGACAGAGCGGGTCGTCCACTAACCGTCGGGTCGGCAGTTCGATCCCCCTCCTCCAACTATCCACATGTCGAACCCCACAAATGTACTGATTTTAAGTCGCGTTGGACAAAAGCGTCTGCTAAATGCCCCTTTTACACACATCCTCTAATTTGAAGTTATTCTTGTCAACCAACATGTGTTGACATACATGGGAGTATTCCCAGCAGGGTTAGGCTAGGCTTCCAGGGTTAGGCTTCCTTGATTCAGTGCTCCGAAATGCTTTGACTGTTTTTGTTGAGCTGGGGAATTCAAGAAAAATGAGAGGAAGAAGTCCTGAGTCACGCGAATCCTTTTCTGCTCTTAAAGTTGGACGCGTGGAGGATATTACTACCCCCCCCCCCCCGGTTCAGTCAGCGATGACTGGCCTCCACAGATTGTGAGAAAAAATGAAATGACGGCCTGCTAAGTAAAGTGTTTATGCTGGCTAACAACTGTGTAACTCTCCCCTTCCTGTTTCGCGGGGACAGCCAGCGGGCTGAGTAAGAGGGAAGCAGACGAGAAGGGACGTCGTCCTCAATCAGCCTTCACACGATAGCTCTGAGTGTGGTTCTGTTTCAGTCCACCCCCCCATTCACCAACTTTCGTCGTGATGCCCTTCCCTGGTTTTTACCACTGTAACGCCTGTGTGGACAAGGCTTGCCTGCTTGCTTCTGCAGGTTTGTCCAGTCTGTTTTTAGCTGGATACGTAGCCTACCTGCTGTTGCAGATAGAGGTTCCTGAGAAAATGAGAGTAGGGAAAATGAGTCATCAAAACTATAACATGGAATTTGGAATGTTTTAGTTTACCTTTCCAAGAAATCATTTACAAGAATCAAAATGCCTGCATGGGAAACAGAAACAGTGATGAAAGTTCAACAGCAAACAAAAGTGAATTGTTTACGGAAACTATACTATATGACATACTATAATAAAATATGAACCAAAAAGTGGGCTTTATTAGTTACTTGCTGAAATGTTATTAATTTTTTTTTAAATTTCACAAACATGTACACATGCATATGTTGTCATTTGGACATGCAATATACACACCACAGTACATGGGGGTAAGCTGATGAAGTCACCCCCAAACTTGTGATAAATAGACTAATTCAGTTAGTTATATTGTAATGGAACACAGTTCACTTTCATAGTCCTTCCCAGTCTGAATATCTAAAAGTCCCCCAAAAAATATCTATTCCTAAATGGAAGTTTATAGTCACATTGTAGTATATTGTGCCAGGTTTTTAAAGTATTAACCTTCAAAGAAAATATTGACTATTTACCTCCAAAAAGTCATTATTAGCACAGGGAGGGATTCGGTGAGGGTGTGTCTGTCTTACTGGATGGGGTCTGGTTGGACTATGGGTATTAGATCTTAAGGGTTAGGCTACTGGGCATAGTGAGGACCACTGGCCCTGGTGATAAAAAGTGTCACGTGTTACCAATGTTGCTTTTAATAAAACTATCCTTAAAAATGTATTGTTAGAAAATGTGTGAATGCTAATGGTTGACTTCCTAGCAAATACATCTCATCTGAAGCATCCTGTCTTTGATGTAACATTTGTCTATATTTTGGAGGAAAAGGTCTTCACTCAAAATCACACTGACTATTTACTGACAACAAAAGTAATTGGTTGCACATGGGGATAAGTGAATGGGCACTGTATACATTATGCACCCGAGGTAACCTACATCTCGTCATTTAAATGTGAGTGTAGTTGATTAATAGATGTCCTGGCACACACAGAGCAGTTTGAAAGCTCTCGTCTTTGATCTGACATTTGTCGGAAATTTTGGAGGGAAAAGTAACTCTGGCATCCTGTGACGCTTTGGCTTCGGCAGAGAAGAAAAGGCCTCGTCAACACCCCTGTAAATCACTCACTGGGCGTCCTCGGTTTAACGGGCGCGCGCCGCTCGCCGTGTAAAAATCCGACGCAGGTACTACGTGACGCCGCCGTCACCGGCGACGCGGCCAAAGAGCTACCGCAGCGCTCCCAGGCCCTTCTCCTCCGCGGTGGACTGCGCTGTAGCTCTGGGCCATCCACATGTCCATCAGATGATTGAGTCACTCCAGAGACCGGTGGAGTCATGCAGCTTTCTGAGTCAATCAGACGAGAACATTTAGACATCATTATCTCTGGTGGGGCTTTTTTTTTTTTTTTTTTTTTTTCTTCCTCTCTCTTTTTCTCTTTATTTTACCAGCGTGTGACAGTTACAGCCCCGGGGGGCGTGTGTGTTATTTTACAAGCCTGTCTTGCAGGTTGGTTCTGCCTGTCGGTTTATCAACACTCAACACCTCATATCATGTGAACGCGGCGCAGGCTTAGACAGTGATCTGCAACCAGGCAGTGAGCAGGCACTCAGCGGGTCCATTGATAAGGCCTGATTGGACCTTCAGACAGCGAGGGGTCACTGATCAGCGCCGAGTTCAAAGCCCTCTGTGGCCTGATGGGTCACTTTTTTTTCCTTTTTCTTTAACACTTAATCTTATCATAATTAGCACTCTTACCTGTTAAAACACACATGACAGAATGAAACTAACTAATTCAATTATAACCCATTGATCCTATTGTTATCGGGGCCATAGCAATGTTGTGCTCGATTAGCATAATCTTTATGATTACTTACTTATCTGTTCAAGTACTTTTTTACTTATTTTACTTACTTATTTTTTTATTTAGGTACTTTAGGTACTTTTAGTTGGGAAACCAGTAGACATATATATATAATAATAATAATAATAATACATTTAATTTAGAGGCGCCTTTCATGTCACCCAAGGTCATATGTATACGTATACGTATGTATATACAGTATACATTAATTATGCTCAATATTATTATAATCCTATTCAAAAATACTCCCAGAGTTGTAATAATAATTTACAATATATTTCCCAATGAATAAATCTATATAATCATTAAAAGGTCTTCATCAAATGCAAACGCCCTTGCTGTGTTTTGCTGCACAGCTTCCTGTTTTCAGCGGAGCCAAAATTAACCCGGCCTCGTCACATCCACTCCATCCCCGCCGGCGCAGGTTTCCTCACAACAATACCCCGGGCAGAACATACACACAGTCGAACCCGCTGCACACCGCCAAGAGCTGACACTGGACAGAGACAGCCGGACGTGCTGCTGATCAGCTGCACGGCGACGCAGTTGCCTGGTCGTCGTAAGAGCAACGCACTGAAAAGGATCACACTGTATCACATGTCACATAACATTACTTCGGGACATTGATCGGGTCGGAAACAATGCATTCTGGGAGCCGGTGCAATCATGAGGACCGTGGGTATTTTCGTGTTCAGGCATGTCCGCGGAGGTTTCCCAGAGGCCCCGCTCCTGCTTGATTGACACCCAGGGTCCAGCGAGGGGGGAGCGGACTGCTGGTTCTGACGAGCCCTGAAATGAGGCTCCATTTGGTGGGAGCGAGGTGTGAAGAGGCACACCTCTATCCAGACCCCCTGTCTCTGTTGTGGGGGGACTGATTTTAACAGACGGAAGGTGTGAAGCCCTTCCTTAATCACCGCATACATGGTGCGCACACAGAGACATGCCCCCACACAGCTCCCACTTCACACACACACACACACACACAAGCACACACACACACACACACACACACACACACACACACACACACACACACACACAAGCGCACACACACACACACACAAACACAAACACACACACACAAGCACACGCACCCCATCCACACAGTCACTCACACAAGCTAATTTACATACATTTGAGCAGACCACACACACACAAACACACACACACACACACACACACAGAAAGAGAAAGAGAGAGAGAGAGAGGCACACACACACACACACACACAGAAAGAGAAAGAGAGAGAGAGAGAGAGAGAGAGAGGCACACACACACACACACACACACACGCCCCAGCCCTGACACTGACACCCTAAGCCCCGCCTCCCCTGCACACAGACACGCACTCCCAGCGCTCTGCTTATACAGCCTTCACTCTGCCCACCACTTCCTCAGAACACGCCTGTCTGCCGGAGAGACAGCACACAGCTCCCACAGCCAAGAAGGATTACACTGCGCCGCCGACACAGCGGAATTACAGACCTCTCTGTTCCAGGGAGCCCGACCTCACAGCCTCACACACATCCCGGACAGCACACACACACACACACACACACAGACACACAGACACACACACACACACACACACACTCACAGAGGGCAGCATGGGGACCAGCATGTCATGTGTCCCCCAGCACAACCTGAGATTCTCTGGCAAGAGCTTCCTGCGCCGGAACAGGTAAGAGCAACAGAATACCTGTCATTCTTTACCGTTTCTTGTTTCACACCGCGCAGTGTGGCGGCCCCAGACAGACCCCCAATGTCTGTGGTTTAAAGGCCGTTGGGAGGGTGGGGGTGGGGGTGGGTGGGGGGCAGGGGGGCGGTTCGGGTCGGCTAGGAGGAATTCCAGGTATTTCTGGTGGTTTTTGGAGCCGTAGCAGCAGGGGGTTATCCAGAGGTTTTGAGTCATGTTGCGGCCGGCAAGGGGTGAAGGATCGCCTGGTGACACTCGGGGGAGAGGAACCACTGTACGGTTCTACACAGGGAGAGGAACCACGGTCTGATCCCACACAGGGAGAGGAACCACGATCTGATCCTAGGGAGGGGAACCCGAAGCGGCGAGGCTGAGTGTCAGTGGGCTGTTCCGGGGCCAACCTGCGCCTCTGATCCCCCCCCCCCCCCCCCCCTCTATGCCATTTGCCCTCTCTCTCTCTCCGCATCTCCTGTGAAGTCGATCTGCCAGCTGTCTGCCAATCTGGTTCCCCTCCAAAACTCGGGGACTGATTTCAAGGCCATGATGACAATGGGATGTGATGTGTGAGCGGAAATTACACTCTTAACACGTTTGATCCTAGATGTGAATTATTGGTACTCAATATAGAAGTTTTTTTTGTGTGGCCCATGTCCACTTGAATACAAGTGGTTTCCATGTGAGTGGGTACTTGCTCTTAATAGTGTGTGTGTGTGTGTGTGTGAGTGTGTGTGTGTGTGAGTGTGAGTGTGTTAGTGAGTGAGTGTGTTTTTGTGAGTGTGTGTGTGTGTGTTAGTGAGTGAGTGTGTTTTTGTGAGTGTGTGTGTGTGTGTGTGTGTTTGCGCGTGTATGTGTGTGCGTGTGTGTGCCTGTGTACATGTGTGCGCACGCACGCGTGTATGTGTGTATGTGTGTGTGCGCGCGCGCGAGTGTGTCTGTTTGTTAGTTTTAATAGACCGTCTCCTGTTGTATATTTCTGGGCGGCCGCCCTGTAGACCACTGGGCCTGTACTGATTAACAGCCCCCGTCGGCCCCTGTTCTGTCAGCGGGGGGGCCAGCTTGCGGTCGACTTTACACGTCTCCGATGTTCGCTGTTGTTCTTCGCCCAAGAAGAACTTTTCAAAAAATAACAGCGGAGGTGGTCTGTGAGAGACCGCACACTGACAACCCCCCCCCCCCCCCCCCCCCCCCCCCACCACCCACCACCCTTCCCCATAGGCTGAATAGTGATACCAGCTCCCAGGGAGGGGGGGGGGGGGGGGGGGGGGGGGGTTGGGGTGGGTTGGTACCTGGCCGGGTTCACACGGACAATACGTCGTCTGTTTTCACTCGCTCCTACGGTTGTTGAACGCAGTTAGTAACCCCGGGTACTCCACACCTGTGTGTGAGGGGGTGGGCAAGGGGGGGGGGCAAAAACGTTTTTTTTTTTTTTTTTAACTGAAAGTTCACATTCCAGGGGGGCACAGAGAAAGTTCACCGTGGACCATCTCTGTAACCGCTGATTAGGAGGACGGGGATTTGTCAACACAGCTAAAGACCTAAAAAAAAAAAAATCACATACAGATAACATATTGTAAACAGTGCGAGCACACACACGCACACATCTACACCACACACACACACACACACACACCGCAGACAGTTTCACGCGAGACACTAATCCTCTCAATTAATGATTGATGCTTGACCCCCACCTCTCCCTCCCCCTCCCTCCTCCCCCCAGACCCGGATAGACAGGGTGGGGGTGTGGGGTGGTGAAAAACAAAGGCCGGCGTTGTGGTGCTCGGGAGCACATGGGCAGATAAGCGGAGACGAGCCGCAGAACGAGGCTTGTAAAAACACCCCCCCCCCCACCCTGCGCCTTATCACCGTAATATGGGAGGCCGTTGGGAGAGAGAGGCCACCGCCATGATAACAGATGCGCGGCGCAGCGGCAGACAAAGGCCGACATTGAGCGCACGCATTCTCCCTTTGACCTCTGTGCATCCGCCGCATGGACGCTGGACGTCGTCGTCGTCCCGGCCCCTTTAAATGGACCTCATTGAGAGACGGGGGAACGCATAGGGGGGAGGAGGAGGGGAGGAGGGGGGAGAGGAGGGGGGGAGGAGGGGGGCGGGGGGAAGGGCAAAGAGGCCATGAGACACAAACAACGAGCTAAGTCGGGTAGTTATGTATGTTACGTCATTGTGAGTGATTAGAGTCAAGAAATTTGGCAATGGTTAAAGATGGCCAGAGGGCCGCGGCATTAACATGTGGAGGTCAACAGTGTGTGTTCACTCAGGTGTTCATCCGCAGGTGAAACAAACAGGCAACATGGCGGCGCTCCGTGTTTAACCACGGAGCTGGAACCCAAACGAGAATGTAGCAGAGTTTTGACGATAAACATCTCCGAGCGTGTTCTGACGCAAGTCTCTCTCTCTCATCTCTTTCTCTTTCTCTCTCGGTGTGTGTTTTTTTTTCTTTTCTTCTCCTCCTCACTCATCACTCATCTCCCGTCCCGAGCAGCAGTCGGCTGTTTCGCAAGAAGCATCCCCAGGAAGGCCAGGAGAAGTCCAACAGCATCATCAACATCCTTTGCACGGTCACGCCACGGCCAAGGTGGTCCACACAACTCCTCCACCTCTCCCCTCCTTCTCTCCCCCCTTCCCCCCCTCTTCCCCCCCCCCCCCTCCCCTCTCTCCTCCTCCGTCCTCACCTCCACCCTTTCGGCACCATCATCATTGTCATCGTTAGCTACTTCCTGCCGCGACCGTTCCACGCGTGTTTTACCGACAGCGTCGAAGGCCAGCGGGTTGACGTTGTTGTTGTTGTTGTTGTTGTTGTGTGGCAGGACATGTCCCCCAAGGACCTGCAGTCCATAGAGAACATCAAGTGGGACCCCCGTTTCCCTACGACGCGGCCAGCGGCTGGAGAAGAGCAGCATCAACGTCAAGAACTACGGCCGCATGGTCCACAGCTCCAAAGTGCGCTTCCCGCTTCTCGCACTGTCAGGTGAGCATGTACACGCGTGCGCACACCACACACACACACACACACACACACACACACACATAATACGCGGTGGCAATGCACGCTGCACCGCAACTACACACATGCATTAAGAGTTTTATACACCCACACACACACACACACAACACATATACAGTATACACCCGCGTGGTTTTTACAGCGTACACATACCACACCGTACCACCGCGTTAACGAGTCTTTAACGAGCCGGAGACCGGGTCCACGTCGACCCCGCTGTACCTGAGTCATCGTGAGCTTTCGTTTGGACCGATCACGCCAGG
>JAXIVH010000006.1:10339333-10364333 GCA_036785325.1 Urophycis tenuis
AGCTGGACGTGTCGGAATGATGGAGTCATGGGCGGTGGTGGTGGTGGTGGTGGTGGTGGTGGTTGAAGTGGTGGTGGTGGTTGTGGTGGTGGTGGTGGTGGTGGTGGTGGTATTGGTCTACATTGAGGTAGCGATGCTGGTGGAGATGGTCGTGGAGGTGGGGGTGGAGATTGAGGTGGAGATGGTCGTGGAGGTGGGGGGTGGAGATTGAGGTGGAGATGCTGGTGGAGGTGGTCGTGGATGTGGGGGTAGAGGTGGAGGTGTGCATGGAGGTGTGGGTGGTAGCAGTGATGGTATGAGCGGTGGTGGGTGGGGGGTGAGGGGGTGATATGGTGTGTGTGTGTGTGTGTGTGTGTGTGTATGTTGGGGGGGGGGGGGGGTCATCAGGTCCAACATTGGGTGCTGTTTACCAACCCTCCGGAGCCAATCATGGAGTTTAAAACTATGGAGTCACCGTGGGGATGCGCCACAGAATGCTTTTAAGGGCGGTGGGTCCCCCCCAGTCTGAAGTCATGTAAAAGGCCAAACATTGTTCCCATTCTGGGTCGGGTTAAAAGGAGGCCCCCCATGTTTTCACCATCCTTTAATTCATGCCCATGGCCCATAATGTATCACCACATACAGGGTCATATTGGATGCTATGCAAATCTGTGCCACCTTTTTATTCCATTGTGTGAATATTCATGGTAATAGCGCAGCTTTTGTTTGTTATTTTCATGCCGGAGCCACTTAGCATGGGGTCAGGAATGGTACATTTTCAACTGCTATAATTTCCACATAAATTACACTGTGCCACACAAAAAGTACTGACCATAACATTATGAAGAAAATCTACACGGTATCAAAAATCATTTCATACATTTTCTAAAGATGCGATGAGGAACAGTTTACACAGCATTCCAGTAGGTTCTAATTGAATATAAACATATTGTAGATAAATATATTTTGTTACATATTTACCTACATGATTATTTTTGTAACTGGTGTCCTCTGATTAAAATTATATTACATTCAGATACATAACTTTCAAAATCATGTAGGCCTATTCACATCCATGCTAATAAAATGTTCACCTCAACAAATACAGTTCAGTTCACAAACATTTTGAACCACTTTTATTTCGGTCACCACTGTCATTACTTCAGTAGAATTGTACATTGGACAACATTAAAATTTTCTGCTGTCATTTATTTACTATTCTCATTGTTTTAAAATACGTCTCTCTTAGTTCTGTTGGGCTATTGACACAAAGTTAAAGAGTTTTATGAAATGTTCTAATAAGAAACAGAGTTCGACCAGACAGATCTTGATGTCGTCTGAGCGTGCCTTTGCTGCCTCCTCCTGGCTGAGTATGGAACTACGCTTTTTCTACGACGGCTACACCGTTTCGTTCATCCTATGTAACAACCGATTCTCTTGTGGTATTTCTTGTTGTCTATTCTAGTCCTGTGCTTAAGGTAAAGCACATGTTTATTGTTTTTTTACGGCATGATGTTAGTTTTACATTAAACATTTGGTAACATCAATAATATAATCGCACTGAGAAAGAGTCAGAAAAAAACACCTATTCATGATGATTACACACATATATAGTCATGCTTCATATCAAATCAACCGGAGAACAGCAGTCGTGCACTATGAATGTAAATAATGTATACAACTAAACAAATAAACTAACGAAAATAGAGGCTCTGCGGCACGCCGGCTCTTCCCCCACATTGTGGGGTGCTGTTTAGACATCTAACCACAGGGGAGCGCCGTCCACCAAAACGCTGTCAACCACTTAAGCGCCTGGGCAGAGCGAAGCAGCAGGTGACACGATAACCTGAGTTACCAGCTTCGATTTGAGTTGGATAAAATCGTGTCTCGACATGAACAGTTGTCAAGGGTATTGTTACACGACACATCTCTCTTATCTTGAAGAGATCTAACCAGTTAGGGAAACATGAGCTAGGCTAAATAACTTGACAGTTACGCACTGTATAACCTGTAACCCCCCCCCCCTCCCGCCAAATTACCATTCTCTATAAAAGAGGAAGGTAATGTGATTCTGTGACAGTGATTCTAACAAGATAACACAGAGTGTGTATCCTGATCCTAACCTGAAACTGTGTAGTGTCAAGCACCAACATGTGTGTGTTACACAACGTGTTAGTCAGCAGGCTTACACTGGTGTCTCCAATGTCAAACCTGGAGATGCAGAAGAGAATCTGTTCCACTCAGTATTAAGAGCTGTCAAACACGGATGTTTGTTTTTCACCCTGTAAAGGTGCCAATCATACCAGACACAAACCAGCCGCCAAAATACACCTTTCCAACTGCACCTTGGCAGTGTTGTTGAAGAATTTGACACAATACGTGCCTAGTGTCAGCTCTATAGCAGAGGTATCAGCCAACCATTTGTCATGGTGATTACTGCAGTGATGGTTATCTGGAGGAAAATCTGTAGATAACACTGGTAGTCAGTAACTACCATTGCCGTCGCTGTGAGTCCACATGCCTTGTGGAGAGGCTGCATATCCAGCCTTCTTTCTAATAGAAAGCTGCATTGATATAACAACCTATACCTACCTAGTCCTTGGGCAGACACTTCTACAGCAAATGGAACAAATAAAGCAGAGGTTAAACACACACACACACACACACATGCACGCAGGCACGCACACACACGCACACACACGCACACGCACACACACACACACACACACGCACGCATGCATGAAGCCACGCACACACACACGCACACAGGCACACACACACACACCCGCACGCACGCATGCACGCAGGCACGCACACACACGCACACACACACACACGCACGCACAAACCACTGGACAGTGTGCAGAGTCGCAATGGGCCTTATTCACCAGGCCGCCATCTTGGTTCCATCCATCTTGATTGTAAACACTAGCTGGTCTAGAGCGGGGGGGGGGGGAATTAAGCACTGAATTATGCATTCAGTTTTACACCAGATCGCCCGGCTCTGCCGTTAGGACCGAGACGGAAACAGGGCGGCCCCCCCACATGTGAACAAGGTCAACGGGAATCTCCCTCCTCCGGTGAGAAGAATTCCTCCGTGTAATCCAACCTCCGCCGTGTCAGACGCCGTTTTCTGCGGCGAGAGCCCGGCGGCCCTCACCCCTGCGGGGAGACCAGAGGCCTTTGAGAGCGGGAGAGCCCGGCGTTCAGAGGAGGGCCCCGCGCTCAGAGGAGGGCCCCACGCTCAGAGGAGGGCCCTGCGTTCAGAGAAGGGCCCCGGCGTTCAGAGGAGGGCCCCGCGCTCAGAGGAGGGCCCCATGCTCAGAGGAGGGCCCCGCGATCAGAGGAGGGCCCCGGCGTTCAGAGGAGGGCCCCGTGCTCAGAGGAGGGCCCCACGCTCAGAGGAGGGCCCCGCGTTCAGAGGAGGGCCCCGTGATCAGAGGAGGGCCCCACGATCAGAGGAGGGCCCCACGATCAGAGGAGGGCCCGGCGTTCAGAGGAGGGTCCCACGCTCAGAGGAGGGCCCCGCGTTCAGAGGAGGGCCCCGTGATCAGAGGAGGGCCCCACGATCAGAGGAGGGCCCCACGATCAGAGGAGGGTCCCGCGATCAGAGGAGGGCCCCGGCGTTCAGAGAAGGGCCCCACGCTCAGAGGAGGGCCCCGCGATCAGAGGAGGGCCCCGGCGTTCAGAGAAGGGCCCCGCGATCAGAGGAGGGCCCCACGCTCAGAGGAGGGCCCGGCGTTCAGAGGAGGGCCCCGCGCTCAGAGGAGGGCCCCACGCTCAGAGGAGGGCCCTGCGTTCAGAGAAGGGCCCCGCGATCAGAGGAGGGCCCCATGCTCAGAGGAGGGCCCCGCGATCAGAGGAGGGCCCCGGCGTTCAGAGGAGGGCCCCGCGCTCAGAGGAGGGCCCCACGCTCAGAGGAGGGCCCCGCGTTCAGAGGAGGGCCCCGTGATCAGAGGAGGGCCCCACGATCAGAGGAGGGCCCCACGATCAGAGGAGGGCCCCGCGATCAGAGGAGGGCCCCGCGTTCAGAGGAGGGCCCCACGCTCAGAGGAGGGCCCCGCGTTCAGAGGAGGGCCCCGTGATCAGAGGAGGGCCCCACGATCAGAGGAGGGCCCCACGATCAGAGGAGGGCCCCGCGATCAGAGGAGGGCCCCGGCGTTCAGAGAAGGGCCCCACGCTCAGAGGAGGGCCCCGCGATCAGAGGAGGGCCCCGGCGTTCAGAGAAGGGCCCCGCGATCAGAGGAGGGCCCCACGCTCAGAGAAGGGCCCCGCGTTCAGAGGAGGGCCCCACGCTCAGAGGAGGGCCCCACGATCAGAGGAGGGCCCCACGCTCAGAGGAGGGCCCTGGGCTCAGAGGAGGGCCCCGCGATCAGAGGAGGGCCCTGGGCTCAGAGGAGGGCCCCGCGATCAGAGGAGGGCCCCGCGCTCAGAGGAGGGCCCCGGCGTTCAGAGGCGGGCCTCGCACTCAGAGGAGGGCCCTGTGTACAGAGGAGGGCCCCGTGTACAGAGGAGGGCCCCGCGTTCAGAGGAGGGCCCCGGCATTCAGAGGCAGGCCCCGGCATTCAGAGGCGGGCCCCGGCATTCAGAGGCGGGCCCCGTGCTTAGAGGAAGGCCCGTGTACAGAGGCGGGCCCCGCGCTCAGAGGAAGGCCGTCATGCGGAACCCAGACGCGGAACCAAGGCATGGGTCACTTGCTTTTGTGAACAACGAACAAGAAACCTGTCTCTCGTCACCTCGGGCCTGCGCCACACCCAAGCAGCGGGACGGCGTCCAAGGTGCGGCGAGAGGACTGAAATTGCGACACGTGAAATTGACTGGGGTGGGTTTTTTTTTTTCTTTTTTTTTTTCTCTGTATTCTTTGCAGAGGAGGAGAAGGAGAAGAAAAGAAAGATGATAATGATCGCGTTGGTGCAATCTACCGCCGGCCCCGCCCTTCTGCACAAGACAGAAGTTCTTCGGGGCCCACTGTGTTGTTTACGTTAAGCGCGTTCTAAATGCGCTTAGCGGTTGTAATGACTGCAAGTGACAAAGTAATCGCCTAATTACATACTATCCAGCCCGTTGTCGGTCTAGCGGATGCTTACAGAAGCTTTGCCGTGGTTGGACTGTATGTTCAACTTCCCATCAACATTTTAGAATTCACGTTGCTCATGTACGTGCAGTTTAAACGACAGCGAGGTAGATATCTGTCCAAGTCCCCGTACATGCGCAGCAATTTATTGACTCCCTCTGTCTCTGAATGCCTCTTTTGACAACTTCTTCACATCTAAAGTCAAGTCACTATGGCAACAGGGGGGGGGGGGGGGGGGGGGGTAAGGAGGAGGATGGTGGTTGAAGGAGAGACAATGGCACCAGAGAAGGTTATCTGTTTGCGTTTATGGAGACGATAGACCAAAGCAGTGATCACTGATCCTAGAGGGGGGGCAGGTGGTCCGGGGGAGTTGAAAACCTCTGCTTGCTCCCCCAGGCAAAGCCATGTTCGGACCACCCCCCTTCGGGAAACCAAGGAAATGGAAATGGGGAATGCTTGTTCGGGCTCTCTGTGGCCATTTGTATGAGTTGTCTTTCGGTACTGTAAGCCATCCATAACACTGTGAGGTGACCCCTGAAGTCAGCCCCCCCCCCCCCCCCCCCCCCCCTCAAGAGGCCAGGGGCAGGAGGGTGAGTGGAGGTGGTGGGGGAGGGGGGTTGGGGTGGAGAGTGAAGACCCACCGGCCTTCGCCTAACATCGCTCAGTCCCTCGGCCCAAAACACGGGGGTATCATGTTGCCGCGCGGGGGGGGGGGGGGGGGGGGGTAGACGTCTCGTGAGAAGGACGCCGTTTCCAGGTACTTAGCGGGGGCCCCGCCCTCCCACGTCTCCCCCCCCCCCCCCCCCCCCCCCCCCGACACCAGCCCACCAACCATCCACACCACAGAGTCACCTGATCCGAGGAGAGAGGGAGAGAGAGAGAGAGGCCTTCCGGAGGGAGCAGGGCCCTGGCGGTGCGGTCAGCCCTGTGATCTGGCCCCGTGAGACGCCGCAGCAGGAGGACCGCAGAATCTGCTCCGGGCACGAGTTCAGTGAAGTGTTTTGATGGAGCAAGCAAGCAAGCAGCCGACGCTTTGTTTGAAGGACGCCATCCTGTCGAGTTTGTGTGGATGATGTGCTCTGGTGATTTTTTTTTTGCCGCCGTGTTTCTCAGGAAATGTGCTTGGACGCTACTTGCTTTTTTTTTTAAGTCGTGCGAATGATAAATGTGTTTTATGTTGTCGTGGAACCCTCCCTCCTTCACCCCATTCCTTTCTTCTTCATTTTCTTCTGATAAAACCATGGCGCATTTCCCCCTTTCCCGTGGTTCAAACCACGGGAAAGCCCTGGAAATTGCAACATTTGTACCTCTTAGCTGGTCGCTCAAATTAGAGGAGAACATTACACAGTAACTTCTTCTGGGTCAGAAGAAGAAACATGCAACAGCTGTGCATTAACGGCTGTCCATATATCATAATCAAGATTACAATGAAAATGCAAGCAGACAAACTCCATTGATTGGAATTAAGATGATGCCCGTGCAACTCATGTGAAAACTCACAAGGTGGTGTTAATTAATCTTGCTGTGGATTGCTGCTATCACATCTGGCATTTACTTTTCAGGAGAATGGATGAGACATACAAGTTTCACACAGGGAAATCCCTTTTATTCCTTTCGATTACCCTACCGTGTTGTCAACAAGTTTCACACAAACAAAAACAGATATATTTTATTAAAACAACATCAGAATCCACAGTTGCTGCCCAATCAACGAGCTGATCTCCAAATCCACTCACGGATATAAAACCAGAGAAACGAGTCCATTATCTGTCATCCAGTCCACACACACTCGGTGACTCGGTGAATCGGTGACAAAACTGCATAACCCCCAACGCGTTATCAGTAGAACAGAGTCAACCCCTGTTGTTCCAAACGATGAGTGCGAGTCACATGTGACATGACCACATGCTCAAGAGCTACCGCGGTTCCTCTTCGCTGCGTGCGCGCACGGCCCCCTAATGGTGGAGCCGGGAGCCGTACTGTCTGCTGTAGACAGGTGATCCTTATCGACTGTCTCCTGATGGTCATACGTCACTGTGTGTGTGTGTGTGTGTGTGTGTGTGTGTGTGTGTGTGTGTGTGTGTGTGTGTGTGTGTGTGTGCGCGCGCGCATGTGCGTGCGTGCGCGTGTTCGTGTGTGCGTGTGTGTGTGTGTGTGTGTGTGTGTGTGTGTGTGTGTGTGTGTGTGTGTGTGTGTGTGTGTGTGTGTGTGTGTGTGTTGGCATGCTGGTCTTTGGTTAGGCTGGTATGTGCTGTCTGTCTGACTCTGTCTGTCTCTCTGCTTACAATCGTGCCTGTGCGTGTGTGTACGGGTGTGTGTTATATGTGTATTTTTATATATAATAAAAATACAAATACATGTCTTTGGTCTTCTGAAGGGTTCTTCCACGTGTGTGTGCCAAACTGTTTGGATTCTGTGTTTTTTTTCATCCCCGACATCAAGTAGACATATCACACCTGCCTTGCTTTGATGGATGTATCAATATTATAAACTTGGCCCTGCGTAGACGCTACAAACCCGTGACCCCTGTTTCACCTTAACGCAGTGCACGTTGAACCCACAGGAAGGACTGTGGGAAAGTCGGCAACATGAACCGAGGTGCCCTAAAACCATCCCGTCTACCTGTGGGAGGGTTTCACAGAAGCGTGTGAGCAGCAGCCAGGCACTGCCATTCAACGCGCTCTCTGGTTTGGCCACATATTTCTCAACCGGGACCGAGAATAGACGAGAGTGCATCATGGACTCGGCCAAAACTACCGACGACCAAGGAGCAGGACTTGTGGATGTTGGCGCGATGCTGACCAAGAACGACCAGGACCACTGCCCCGGGACCCCTGCGGAGTGGAAAGGGGCGGCCGATGCGGCCGAGGACCGTCAACTTGATAAACCCCCGTACTCCTACGTAGCTCTCATCGCAATGGCAATTAAGGACAGCGACGAGAAGAGGCAAACCTTGAGTGGGATATACGACTACATCGTCTCCAAGTTCCCTTACTACGAGAAGAATAAGAAAGGTTGGCAAAACAGCATCCGACACAATCTGAGCTTGAACGAGTGTTTCGTGAAGATCCCAAGAGATAACACCGGGGACAGGAAAGGCAATTTCTGGATTGTGGATCCGGCGTTCGAGGACATGTTCGAGAAGGGCAACTACAGGCGGAGGAAACGGGTCAGGAGACCATTCAGGGCGCCGACCTATCTACCCGGACCCCCCGTGGAGTACGCAGAGCCCATGTATATGCACGGGCTACAGGAGAAGCGCTTATACATGCAGTCGGCGCAGTACGTCAGCGGTTCGTGGGCGTTGTGTCACCCGGGCTCACCCCAGACACCCAGTGGTTATGGGTCAGCGTCGCTCATCAACGGACACGCTCGCTGCATCTCGCCGAACGGATACAGCGCCGGCGCGGTGGGCTATTACCCGGGTCCCTTTCACCCTTCTTTCGGTGCCCGCTGTCACCCGCCCGTGTTGGTCCCCCACCACAGTGGATGCACCTACGGGGGCATGACCCAGCCCATCAGCCCCGACGGAGGCAGCGTTTCCATGGCCAGCTACTCGCAGCTATATGCAAGGCAATCAGAAATGCAACTGCATGGTTTTGAATAGGGAGTTTTTTGATGCGTGTGATCGGAACGTGTATGCGTTTGTCCAGTGTTCAGTTGTTACAATTTTTAGTAAGTCACATGGTTGTTTTCCTGAAACCGTTTTAAATACAGTTCAATGTGTCAAACGCAATCACATGTGCATCTACACTAGACGTTGCATCACATGTTAATATATTAATTTTAATATAGATACTTTAAGTTCCTTCGGTGAGTGAGTGAGTGTTTTTCGCAGCGTATTGTTTTCGGTTGAACCTGCAGGGGGAAAAATGTGTTCACAGCATAGACTGACGTGTTAGATTGTATGTGGCTGTTGGCCTCCAATGTTATTTATTCAGGTTCTTCTGATTCATCGAATGCATTGGCTCATCACATGTGTTCTAGTTTACCACTTATCAGGCAATTTGACTACTTTGACTATCTTATGTGATGTAGACCTGTTTACTTTTGTTGGTTCCCATGAAAGTTATATTGCAATAAAGTTCTATTTTTGCATTAAATTCTCATTGTCTAATTGGGCTTATCACACTACAAAACTTTAAAAACTTTATAATTTTACTTAGGCCTACGTGAAAAAAAATGACTATCTACAACCTACACACCCTTGAGTTTGAAAATCAAAATTTGATTTTCAATTGCCTTCAGGTAAATCATATTGTCATGTCATATTGTTTGGACCACTTCAATTGTGTAATTTCTGTGCGCAATCTGCATGCCAACATATATCTCGAAACGTGTGTTTGTTAGGCTACTTGAAACTACAATATAGCTCAGCTTACCATGTTTTATTGATTTATTTATGACATTTTAACAGCAAAACAGCGTTCAGGTAAATAATCACACATACTGAAGGTAAAGAAATTATCGACAGTGACATCACTAATAAACACGCCCACAACTGTGACCTACATCCGTTTCCTGCGCATGGGCGTGAATAGGCTGGTAGCGTGCGCGCCCATTCTTCCCTCATACCGCCAACACCACATTTCTCATGTTTGGGTAGCAGTTTTCGCATATGTTCTGTACTTGAGGGAGATGGAGACCATCAACCAGTTCTTCGTAGAGCACCCGGAGTTCATGTACGGGGGTGTTGGAGCCACGGCGTTTGTCACCGGCGGGGCGCTGATTTACAAACTCGCCACAAGGTAAGAAGCTAACATCACGCTAGTATGTCGCGGTGTCCACTGGTTTGTTATTGCGGTGCGTTATGCCCGTTTAACATTTCATATGCACTGGCTGTGCGTGAAAACATGGACCACTATGATGCAGGACGACAATTGAATGGGTGGTTATTAGTCGTCGTCGCTTACTGGCATGTTGTGAACGTCCACAACGCCCTGAAGCCGCAGCTGTTAGCTTACTAGCACCGCTCATCATGTGTGTTTGTGACTGCATGCTAACTGTGAGTAATGTCAAGTTGTGTGACATCGGCCATGCAACACTCATAACACTATTGGGAGCTTTAACATAATACCACAACATTAACCTTTTCGGGGGAAAAAATCCAGAAAATCCACTAACCTTTCTCCACATAGCCTGCCATTTGAAAATGTCCACACGACATGCATTTAAGTGCAAGTTATCTCCGGTTTACAGAAAGAAGCCCACCCATGCGAACGTCAACTGCTGGTTCTGCAGCCAGAGCACGGTGGTGCCGTACGGCAACCGGAATTGCTGGGACTGTCCCAACTGTGAGCAGTACAATGGCTTTCAAGAGGTATGGTAAACAGACCTATGGTGACATGCTGTGTTCTCCTAAGCCGATAGGTGCATTTATGTGTTACAACAGAAGTAAATAAACGGGGCATTTAGCAGACGCTTTTGTCCCAAAGCGACTTGCAAAGCGAGTACATTTGTGGGGTTCGACATGTGGACAGTTGGAGGAGGGGGATCGAACCGCCGACCCTGTGGTTAGTGGACGACCCGCTATGTCCAACCACTCTCCCCACTGAGCTACTGTCGCCCCTACAGCTACAGCTACAGCACATAAATGTGAAATAAAAACTTGCAAGAAATACACCCCCAAATTCTCTTCATACACAATATGAGAAGTGTAAATGTAAACATAATTGATGGAGAGATATCGGCACATTCAACATTATTTATTACGAGTCGACTAACCGATGTGTTCTCATTACCTGTGTCGCCGTCAGAACGGAGACTACAACAAACCCATCCCGGCCCAGTACATGGAGAACCTGAACCACGGGGTGTCCGCCAGCCTCCCCGTGCCGGACACCCCCAAGACCCTGCAGTGGGTCAACACCCAGATGCTGCTGTGCAGGAAGTGCAACAACAACCAGTCGTCCAAGATCAAACAGCTGGCCACCTTCATCCCCAGGGACGACGTACGTGTTGTTTTCGGGTGACGTTGACGACGTCGTCTTCCAACAGATCGGTGCACTGCTCCACTGTCACGGTTCCCTGTTCCCTGCCCTGTTTGCACCGTGATCCCCAGCAGAATGTTCGGCGCATCGCTACGAATAGGCTCTTTTGTGTGCATTTTTACCTTCTGTTTACATGTAGGGCAGCCGCGGCCTACTGGTTAGGGCTTCGGACATGTAACCGGAGGGTTGCCGGTTCGAGTGAAACCTTCAGAAGAGACAGGCAGACAGACAGGCAGAGACCAAATTTCCCTCACGGGATCGAAAGAGTAATTCTTCTTCTTACTGTCACTTTAGTTTCTACTGCCACTTTAAAACTGTCCACAAATATTGTACTCCTCGTGTACAATTCTGCACCTTAATTGCTCCTTTGCACTTCTGGTTAGAACGCCAACTACATTTCGTTGTCTCTGCACAATACACTGTGCACTGTGACAATAAAGTTGAATCTAATCTAAATTTGAGGCACACTTGCCCGTCACCATTTGGAAAAGGTTTGGCGCTAACTGACTGAAATGTGTTCTGCGTGTTTTCGCAGGAGAACTACGACGACGAGATCGAGGCCTACAAGCACCATCTGGAGCAGACCTACAAGCTGTGCCGGCCCTGTCAGGCGGCGGTGGAATACTACATCAAGTACCAGAACCGCCAGCTCCGCACCGGGCTGCTCAACCACCAGCTGCGGCGCTGCAGGGACGCCGACAAGGGCTTCGTGAAGGTGCCATTAAAGCTCCGGAGTGTTCTTCCTCATGTCTCGATGACCCCCCGCGATCAACATACCAGCCTAGGCCATTTTGGTCACCGTGACTGAAGCACGACGGGTCGCTGAGGGAAAAACCGGTGTGAAATCTCCACCGACCTGTTTGCTAGCGAGTGTCCTGCCGTGAACCCGAGCCGGTTTGTTTCCGCGATGTCGACGTGCCTGTTCGGAGGTGCCGCGCCGCCACGCCACGGTCGTGTGGAATTCCAGCCTTGGCAAGCCCCCCCCCCCCCCCTCCTAGAACTGTCAGCCCACAACAGGTCCCATAGTGTTCGAGTTTGAGCTCATGTACACTTAAATACACACACTCGTCCCAATCTACTCGTGTTGCATAAGACCTGCAGTGTGAGGGGAATATTCTCTCTTTTTCGTATGTCAATGTGCTGTGAGTTATCAATTTTCTGGCATGGTTTGTCACACGGACGGTGTCTCAGTGGGCGTAGCAGATAATCGGTGCCAAAGCACGCCAGTGGGTTGACCGATTGAGGTTCTATTCCTCTGAACTTGCACTTTGTGTGAGCCGGCACAAACCAAACCGACGCTGTCGCTGCTCTCGGACAGCAGTCATGCAGCGACCGTTAGCTAGTCACGCGCCTCTGAAACGTTAGGCTCCGCAGGCCAACTGTGCGAACTCCAAAGTCCACGGCCGTGCGCGGGCTCACCGTGCGCTTCACTGGGCCTACGGAGTTTCTCTGCGGCTGCATCCGAATACTCAGTATATACTATTTCTGTTCAGTGTCTACTACTTGACCGTTAATGTAGTACGTGCTACAGCCATGCGTAGAACGCCCCTGAACACTTCCGAACACCACCGAAAACGCTACCGGATGTTTGGAGATGACGTATTTCCCCTCTGTGCGCAGCAGATCAGATGCCGGCAAAATTAAAAAGTCGAAATTTACCTCATATCTGGTTGTCCCAGTTTTCCGTCTTGTCGTCGTTGCTAGTGAATTAAAATGTCTTTCTGCGCGAATGACTCTTGATACCGCTGCTGTTATTTTTTTTAATTTTCTCCGCGGCGTTCTTCTTCTTCGGTTACCAGACTCCCGCTGAATTGTGGGATAGCGTAGTGTCCTACCATTGTACACTGTGGCGGTAGTACGCATTCAGAAACTTTTTGCCTACTACACAATGCGTACTAGGCATTCAGACGTACTATATTTGTCACATACTACAAAATGCATACTATATAGCAGTCAAGTATGAGTATTCGGATGCAGCCTGCGTAACACATCTTCATCTCTCCGTCCCCCCCCCCTCCTGTTCCTCGCCGCAGAGCGCCACCTCCATCGGCACGCCCACCGGCGTCGTCCTGCTGCGCGCCCTGGCCTTCCTCACCGGCGCCTTCCTCCTCGCCGTGGTTTTCTCCGGGTGGTCCAGCCCGCCGTCCCCCACCGCCGACCCGGACGCCCCGGAGCCCGGGCCCCAGAACGGCTCGGGCCCGAACAACCGGAGCGGCGGCGCCGGCGAGCACGTGTGGCGGCGCCTGCTGGAGCTCCTCCCGGACGCGGCCCTGGAGAAGGCCGGGCTGGGCTGGCGCTACGGCCGGGACAACCAGATGGCCGTGGCGTCCGTCGGCCTGCTCACCTGCGTGACCGCCATCCTGCTGGCCGGACCCGTCAGGTAGAGAACCCTCGGTCCGCCGGCCCCGTGTTCGCCTCTGTGAGGGATAGTTGGGCTCAAATGAGTTGGGGATCAGGTTGGATTGTTTTTTTTGCTGGGGAGTGTTGTTGTATGTGCCAGTGGGGAGCCATTGATTTTGGGGCATTTTTCTCCAACCTCATGACTGTAAACAAAGTTATTTTAAAAGCTAACAGGTGAAAGGGAGAGTACACTACAGTCCATATCCAATATAATCCTTTTGACAGGAACGTGTGTGTGTGTGTGTGAACGCAGCCACCAATGTGTTAGAGGAACAAGCCCGGCGGTCCATAAGACAACTCTGACCTCGGCCGTCCTTTCAGGTTGAGGAGAATCGACGCCGTGGCGTCCGTGCTGTGGCTCCTGGTCCTGGTTCTGTACCTGGCCGAAGGCTACCTGTCGGAGGGCTACCTGGCCGGCCTCAGCGGCTGGCTGGAGTCGGCAAAGCTCGGCACCGCCGCCCTCTGTTGCCTGGTCTGCTTTGCCGCCGCCGTGGCAACCCGCAAGTCCGTTGGTCCCAGAAGAGCCCGGGGTCGAAGGTCAGAAACCGAACAGAAACGCTAAAACACCTGTCGTTGACACCCACTCGGTACCACTTAGGACCTGCAGCGCGGCGCCGTTTTGATAAGGCGCCCCGCGGTTCTACACCACGGATCATATTTTATAAGAGGCCAACGTGGTTCTCGAAGACAAACGCCGAACATTTCTGTGTTTGTTTGGTTTTTTCGGACTGCGAAAGCACGATTAACTAACGCAAATGAGCACTAATGCGAAACAGTATTTATGACGACACCTTTGGGGTCTTTTCGTGTTTATCCACTTCTGAACGGGGCATTTAAAGCTATTGTTTCTATATCAAGTTTAGAGGCTTTCAAGCTCTCCTGTAGCACACACTGTGGTTTTATTCATGTACACTTTGTAGCTGGCCACTTTGTTGAATTGAGCACTAGCTTGTGTTGTTTGATATAGTAGTATGTCTTTCCAACTATATACATCATTTAACACAGATTCATAAGTTCTGACTGTTTTTGTTCCAAATACTGGATATAGAAGCATTCACAGTACAAAGAGTGTCGGTAGATTTTTAAGGCGGCTGGGTGTCTCTGTAGCTTGAACTTAAGATATTAAGTAGATGAGGTATTAAAGTTATGTAAATGTTGCCCCATTGCATAGTTTTAACAGTATTTATACAGACGTGAGTGTGCGTGTGCGCATGTGCCATGGCACTTGATTACCAATTACCTGCTCATTTCCTTTCTAATACAAACACTAATTTTAAGTTCAGTTACAGCTTTTCCAATTGAATAGTACCAGTTTTTTCGTGTTATACCTTCTCTGAGTTGAGTTTCCCTATTTATCTTTGCTGTGTCTTGTTTTTAGCTCTTGGGGTGATTTTATGCCCGTAGTTGAACACCAGGCATGTACTGTCCTTGCCTTAAAGTACCCAAGTAGATTTTTTCGGAATTAGAAAAAAGAAGAAAAAATATTTTCAAAATGCAATTTCTGAAGAAAAATCAGAAACAATCACTTAACTGAACAAAACTGCAATTCAGTCCCTGTTAAAAAAAAAACACCACATAGTTTAGTTTATAAAACTTGACCCTAACACTCCCAAAACAAGTTTAGTGAACTATGCATGATAATACATTCTCAGAGAAACAAACATTCTCTAGAGTTTTTGGTAGTTTTGACTTGAATATTTGTTTAATCTATTCTGTGCTTGAGGGTTTTTTTTTTTGGGGGGGGGGGGGGGGGGGGGGGCGCAATTACTTTCCCTGTGATTTCTTTTAAAAATGTTTTCAAACTTGAGAAATCATTGAGAGTGGTCTGGGTGCTACAGGGATGTTTCTGAACTCACTACAAGACACCAACACCCACCCTTCGCTCCAGGGTGTGGGCGGCGTGGAAATGCCAGAGAGATGTGCGCGATGTGTTGCTTTTATTGTAAATGAGTTGTGCAACATTTCATCTCGATTCCCGAACATCGGAAAGATGCTATCTAACCGACCAGTAATTTGAGAATTCTATTGCCGACCGTAGCATGACCTTCTGGTGTAAAACCGTCTTGCCTAACTACATAAACTACACTTTGTGATTACCTAGTTTTTAAAAACACTGGCGGCGTGTATGTTTCTCACTTCCTGACAACGACCTTGATAATCTACCTAATATTTTATATATTTTTATTTCTAATATCTCGGCAGTTGAACATGTTGGTGTGGCATGTACAGATTGCACATGGAACAATGTGAATTCACGCTATTGTATTGATCAATGAGTGTCAATACCCTTTTTTTTTTTTTTACTTGTAGTACTGCCTGTACCATTTACTTTGTATTCTCAAACGAATCACGAAGCTGCCCATGTTTTCAATTTTGCCAGCAGGAAGTGGCTCACGGCTCATTGTAAACAGTGAAGCAAGCACCTGCAGAATGTGTTCTCTGACCGCCCGTGAAACCTACTTGCAACCCGTAGAATGGTCGCCGTCTCCCCTGTCCGTCAGAGCAGACCATGGGTCACTATATTGTAAGCTACATGGCATGAAAATGTTATTTTATTTTTTTATTTATTTTTTTTAACCAATTTAAAAAAATATTTGGGTTGGGTGGTTGTCTCTATTGCTCTACTTCGTCCCAAACCAGCAGTTATGTTAAGCTATATTTATAACTTGTCTGTGTGTCCCGGGGGGCTGTGTTGGCTTGTGCTATTGACCCACTAGCTTTTTAATAACCTCACCATTACCAGCCACTTCAAGTCCCAAACATTTCAAGTTACTTTAGGAGCAGTAGGCGTGGGAATTGTCGTGTTATGTAATATTATGTGAATCACTGCACAATATCTTCAGTTATTGCTAGACTAATTATGAAGAACAACATTTTTTTTATTTGGTCTTTTGAATTGTGTGATTTTTTTTTTTGTGTGGGTGTGTGAATTTATTGTGCCTATTTGTGACAAATGTGATTGCATGTATCTACATTTGTAAACGGTTGGAAACATTATGAAAGATTTGAAGTGTGTGTGTGTGTGTGTGTGTGTTGCAGAAACTCATGAGACTTACTGTGTGACAAGTACTTCATATTTTATGCTACAGAAACAAATACAATGTTAACGTTAAGGTAAAATTCCTTCCAACTATGTATTTAGTGAGTTAGTCCAACTATCCTGTATTTGTAGTTAGCCTGTAATTTTTTTTATACTGCCATTATTAAAGTATGTATCATTTAGTATGTAGGCAACCCAATAATAATTCAGCTTCCTTATACACCATTTTTACATTTTTGGAAAGGCGCATTCATTTAAATATACATTATGCAAAGCCTATAAAGAAAAGTATGTCAATATATTAGCATTTACATGAAAACTCTTTTTGTCTTTCCTTTTTTGAAAGACCCCAAAGAACATTTGTGCGACTGCACGTCAACTGCTCTTGTGCTTTCTGAAACACGCGTTGCACAAACCAGTCAACGTAACTGACGCAAACCGCGACCAACTGGTTATTCATTTCCACCCCAACATGTTCGCTGATCATCATGACAAAATGTGTGTCTTTTTTAAAAAACCACATGCTGAATAATTCAAGTCCTTACCCGGAGGCTGTAATGTGTTAATTTGAAACAGAATAATTATCACCAAAAAAAAACGATCCTGCCAAATTGTTTCCAACACAGACTTGTTAGAAACGACTCTTACATGGGAGCTTATGGTAATGGGTTTACATTCTCCGCAACAAGACCAAGCATGATCTGATCCTGTCCTAATGTAGGAGCTCCAGGATCTGCTACTGGCCTTTTTGAATGTGGGCCCATGTTCCTGTTTTTCAGTTGTGTATCCATGGCCTAGACTAGTGATGCTCATATTGGATCTCGAGATGATCACCTCTGAACGATCTCCATCGATTTATTGATCACCATTGCAGTGCTTTGAGGTTGTGAATGAAGGGACGCTGGTGAAAATGATTGCGCCAGTTTGCTTTCATGTGCTTTTACTGAGGGAAGCGAAACCCGCAGAATTGATGTTTTTTTTTAACTGTAATAAAGTAAAGTGTTAAATGACGCTTGTTGTCTTTCCCATGTTTTTCCCTTTCGTCTTACTGATTCGTGGCTGTATGCATTTATCCGACCATTAAATGCGCCACTGAAATGATCCATTTCAATATTTTTTCGGAACTGTAAAAGAAAACAACAAATTTCAATTTGACATTTTATTTCACCATTGTGCGCCGTGCAAGCGCGTGACGGCCAGGTCTTTGATGGCCGGCGTCGGCCGCGCACGTTCTTTATTGTATTGCCAATTTTATAGCGTGAAGCGCTTCCACTTCAGTTTTATCGAGTTCCCCTTTATCTGGCGCACGCAACAAGGGTTTCGCTAACGGTTTCCTAATAACAGAAACTGTGACTGCCCAGTGTCTGCCACGCCGCGCGTGTACCTCCGTTAACGCCAGCCTCGGCGCCAACCGCCAGACACTTGCTTGTGCGGTTTCTCGTCTCGGGCGAGGAACCGCACGCGGCCGGAACCTGTCCCGCTTGTAGACCCCCCCCGTGTGTTCTTGTGTGTGTGTGCAGGTACCTGGCCGGCCAGCCGCCGCCGCCCCTGCTCTACCCCCTGTACCCCGGCCAGGCGGACCCCTTCATCCCCACCCCGCCCCCCGGCCTCCCCAGGCTGGCCCACTGCCGACGCGGGCCCCCGGACCACCGCAGGGCCTCGCCGTCGTCCCTCCCCGGCCGGCTGAACCGAGCCCTCTGCCTGGGCACCATCCCCTCATCCCTCACCCGCACGGGTAACGTTGTGGCCTCGCTGCGCGCACGGCGGCCATTTTGGATCACCGCTCACAGCCGGGAGACAAAAGGGGGGCGTGAGCGTGAGGCTGGGAGCAGGCGCTGGATCGGGGGGGGGGCGTGCGTGCGTGCAGACGCCGTATGACGCCGGATGACCAGGAACAGTGGCTGTGCTGCTGTACTCGGTGTATGCGTGTGTGTTCATGTGCGTCATAGTATTGTGAATCATGCGAGACATTTTGCTATTTGCGTGAGGCACTGCAAAAACTTTACAGGTGTTAATGTTAGCGACCTGTTGGACAGACACCGTTAATCTCATCGATGACAGCATGTGGGGTGTATATATATATGGTGTAGGGGCTCGGAGGTTTGACTCCACGCTGGAAGGAACTGGATACTGGGATTTTCCCTGTGGTACAAGTGGATACTGGTGTTTGGCCGGCTCTCTATCTGTATTCTCATTACATGCTGATTGGAGCAGATATGTGCTGTTCACCAACCACCCCTGGCTGTTGTCTTGCATTGTTGGGAGTCCCTGTGTGCCTGTGAACGTCTGGCCCAGCAGCAGCACAGACTCTGCGGGGTTAGCTGGCCCTCTGAGGCCGACGCGGCTCGTGTTTCACCGCCCGCCGCTCCCTCTTTGTTCTCCCTTGTTCTCAAAGACGCCCAAGAGCATTTATCCGTTCCACGTTATCGCCGGTATTGAGGGTGCGTCAGTCATTCTGGGTATTCCGTTTCAAAGCAGCGCGACATTTGTTGCCACATTTTGTGCTCTGGCGGGTTGAATAGCGTAGCGCGGACGGTGTTGCGCCGAATGCGCTGACGTGCGATCCCTTCGTTTTTTGCAGAATCGGGATACCTCTTCAGCGGCAGCAGGCCGCCGTCGCAGTGCCAAGACTCGCCGTCCTCAGGTGCGTTAACGGCTCGAACCTCATTCACGGTCGCCACGGCGATTTCTCCCAGTTAATTTAGTTTCTTCTGTTTCCGTCGCCACAGACTACTTCTCCCTGAAGTCGGTGAGCCGCCTGTCGTCCCCGTGCCCCTCGCCGGCGCCCTCGGTGGCGGGGTCGGTGACCTCCACCTCCAGCTCCGCCCGCCAGCGGCGCCCGCTCATCAGCCCCGCCCGCCTCAACATCAGCGGCCGGAAGCTGCGCCTCTTCTCCCACGAGGCCGAGCCCCTGCCCATGGCCCCACCCCTGGCCCCGCCCCTCTCCCCGAGCCACTGCTACGCCGAGCCCGCCCCCTCCGTCTGCAGTGGCCGCTGCTCCCCCGACCTGTCGGCCTTCCCGAGCCAAAACGGTACGGCGGGGGTTCTGGTCCGGAGACGCTGGGGCTACGCACGCCGTTTTAAACACGGGGCTCTTTTGCTACTGATTTGCATGTTCAAAGCCACTTAGAGTAATGGAGAGGCAGTAGGATGATCAGTAGGGGCAGTAGGATACTGAGCAGTAGGACAGTAGACACAGTAGGACTTTGGCCCCGGGGATACCGCGGGCTTTCGGGTTCGACCCCAGATCCCAGTGTTTGACGTGGTGTTGTATTGTGTTGTCGTTCCATGCGTGGCTCCACTCCAGAGGTGAGGTCCTACCTGGGGGAAGGCAGCGTGGTCGAGGAGACCAAGGGAAGCTCCTCAGGGTCTTCGGCCTGCCTGGTGGACACCACCACGCAAGGGACGGAGCCCACACCTGCAACCCAGGGTGAGTGGGGCGCGCGCAGTGGCCCGCCAACGCTGAAGCCAAAAGCACATAGAGCTCGAGTTTATCTTGGCATTTTGTCTTCAAATGGCCGCAAATGCAGCCTGGTGGTATTCTTGTCCTTTTTTTTTTTTTTTAAGACCATGTGCTTTGGGCTTCGTGTTGTCTTGGGTTCAATGTCAACATTTGAAAATATCACGTTGCAACGTGTTAGATGTGCTGAGTCAAGGAAGTCTCTTTTTGTGCCAATTATGGCACCCAAAGAGACTAAGACTATGATTTAAGTGTAATATAATGCCAGAGAGTTGCCATCCCTGTCATAGTTCACAGTGTATCATTCAATGACATTTCTCCTCAGGATTGGTCAAGCGGCTGCTGTGGCCCGGGCTGCTATTGGCCAGCCTGAGTGTCAATCTCCTCTTCTCCGCCCTCTACGTGTACCGCAACTGGGAGTGAACCAGGAGACTCTGACTCGCTCTCTCTCTATATATCTTGCTCTCTCTCTCTCTCTCCTGGTCTGCCACAACGTGAGTCGACCCCGCTCGGCCGTTTCATAACACTCCCGAGTTTCTCCCGGAGTCACCCAGACGCCCTCCAGAGAAGGCGGGGAATGCGGTTTTATTTCCTGTCTGGTGAGCGTCCCAGAAGCTCTGCTGAAGGACAAACATGAGCTGAGTCTTTTGGTTTTGGTTTAGTTTTTTTTTTGCCAGCAGAGGGTTGACGAGGAGTTTCCGGGGAGCTGTTTGGTGCTTGTTCACCAGGGCTTACAAACTCCCCACTCTCTCTCTCTCTCTCTCCCTTTTTTTTTTCTATATATATATTTTTTAAACGATGTGGCAAGTCTTAAATCTGCGGTTTGTCGCAGCGGCAGAAAGGCGTTGTAACTTCTCCGGTGTAAATAAAGACATCATCTCAAGATGAGTCTAAGCCCGGGGTTGTTCCCGAGGTCATAAACATGTGCAATAAAACGAGTGCTGCTCATCGAACACAACTTTACACGAGTTCATACCCACCATCACCCTCACCCACACCCTCACCCCACCCGTGGGAGTTAACTTTGCTTTGCTTTTGCTTTGCCACTTGTAAAACATACCACACTGCGACATGCACTCAGCAATTATCCTTTGTACCTGTACATTGTTTGTACAAATGTACCACAATGTACCTGTTGTACATTGTTTGTACAAATGTACCACAATGTACCTGTTGTACATTATTTGTACAACCGTACAACAATGTACCTGTTGTACATTGTTTGTCTAAATGTACAACAATGTGCCTGTTTGTACAGTACATTGTACATTGTTGTACAGTGTGTGCGTGTTTTTTTTTTTTTTTTTTTTTAACGCTCGGTGGTTTCAGAGACACAATGGAAACGGAATGCTTCTCACTTCTGTAAATATCCTCGGTGTGATGAGGTGTCGTTTGTAACCCCCTCGGTTGTTGGGCGCAGTCGGACGTGGCGATCTGTGGAAGACCGCTGCGCCACGCCAACCCGGGGTTTTCACTGTTCACAAGCGTGCTGCATGTTTCTCAGAGCAGTCGTTTATCTGGAGTGTAAAGAAATATCAGGTGCTAATATTTATATGTTGTTGTTTTTTTTGTTTTTTTTGCGTTAAAGGAAACGTACAGTGTCTCGTGTTTGGTTGTGTGCGTCTTTATCAGAACGACTTGACTATTGAGTTTATCGACTTGATTGATTATTATGTGTTGTTTTGTATGTTTAACTATGAGGTTTGCGCTCAGAACAACGGGACATTTTTTATATCTGTGCGCTTGGATGTGTGTACATATGGAAGGAAAACATCAATGGATGACTTGCGCGAGGAATGTATGATTTACAAGAAACTGTACCGACGCGTCTGTCTACCGTTAAATCCTTTTTTGAGGGCAGGGTTTCTTTTCTCAAAGAGAAATTATTTGTTGAATGACTGTACACTTTTTTGTGGTGTTAGCGTTGCCAATGTTGAACGATTTTTGGGGGGGGTTTGCAAGTGCTGACCTTGAGATAATTGTGTGTGTTTGAATATTAAAGTGCTGTTTTTATTTATGAATTGTATGTGGATTCCCCCTCCCCCCAATTTCTTTTCTCTACCCCTAAGTACTAAAGATTGTAAGAGAACCCACAAAATGCTACTGAAACTCCAAATGAAAACCCCCTCTAATGTTATTTTACCATTGACTGTTCTTGTTCAACAGATGCAAACTTGGATAAACCTGTTTTAACACTACGCGATCCTGAATGTTGTTGTGTTTTAGTACAAACACAACGCGGGTAGTGAAACTAGGATTCTATGATTAACCAGGCAACAACCAATTGCAGGTTGTCCAACTCAAATTGGTCTCATTTGTGTCATTAAATTGATGAGGTGCATGGTCAATATTTGATTTGTCATAGATTGAGGAATTGTTCAATGTGTTAAACAATTAATTTTGTTTTCTTGACTGTGTTATAACCGTGGATGAGTGTTTTCAGTGTTGGATGTTCTTTGTAAAATAAAAAGATTTTTAAGAAATTATTTTCGACTGGAGTTTTCTATCATTCTCACTTGCCATTACTAACACAATGCTCAGTTTAAGTACCCCCTCTTGTGGCAATAATACCATTAAATCAAGCAGACATTTTATGCTGTAATTTCCAGTGTGGATCTGTTTGGACTAAATGGCACTCTCACTTGTGCATATTACACAACCAGGATTGAGATTCATCTTTAGGCCATGAGAGTTGGGAGCTTGTAGGCAAATAACAAGGTTGTCAAGCGTTGCCATGGCAATGAAAGACTGAATTTGACAGGTGATTTGGAGATGAGATGAAGTGTTTGGTTTGTCAGCCAAGTCTCAAGGCTGAAGCCAGACAACTTTTGTAGATGAACGTGCTAAAGGCACATTCACATGTAAACTGATAATGGATGGCGAGGCGTTTTGGCAACATTAGAGGCTTGGTGAAATCAATCTGGCTTTTGAATGTATGGGATTCTTTTTTTTATGTTAAGAAAAAAATAGATCATCCCACTCAAAAACAACTAAGGTCCCAGAGACACATATCCTGATGTCTAAAGATGTCGTGCATGTAATCTGGAATGATGTCCCTGTTGGATAAGACTGCTTCATTACTGTATTTGTTTAATAGTAACCTGCTGCTGGCTCACCCACTTGGAATGCACGTTGAGACTGTTATTTAGAACTATTGTTTTCTATTCTGCCTGTGCTTCAATACTTCCTGTTTTTACCAGCTGGCCTCACACTAAACTCGGGTTTCCCATCAAACTTTCGCCTAAAAAACCCATTTTAACTGTCAGCCCCATGACACTTGTAAGCCTGTGGTTAGATTTATGAGGCCACTGATTGCATTTATGATGGTCATCAAATGTTATAGGCCTGTTACCCTAAGGTTTATAAAGGAACATGCCAAATATCCCCCAAAACTGACCTTATTCTACCTATAATTGTGTTATATAAAATATATGCGTGAATGTAACTAGTGCAGTTGAAAACTGATTAGGTTCATTTAAATAGTTCTGATTAAATAGCTGGTGTTATGAAAACAGTGTCGTTGCCTTTGTTTCCCCTTTCTTGGGCACTATTGCGGTTTGGTGTCCACAGTCCATGAACAAGTATCTTTTAAATAGAGAAATACAGTCCGCTATCCATGTGAAAAGTGTGTGTGTGTGTGTGTGTGTGTGTGTGTGTGTGTGTGTGTGTGTGTGTGTGCGTGCGTGCTAGCGTGTGTGTGTGTGTACTGTGTACGAGTGCACGTGTGTCCGTGCGCGCGCACCTGCCTGCGTGTGTGTGTGTGCATGTGCGTGTGTTTGTGTGTGCGCGGCGCGCCTGCATGTGTGTGTATGTGTATGTGTATGCGTCTACGGCGACAGGTGCCACGCTATTTTGGACTCACACAAAATGATAAAGTACCTAAAATATCCCCCCTCCACCACCTTCCGATGCATTAGGGGTGTTTTTCAAGTAGTTCGTTATTTTTTTGCGTAGGTGTGTGTATACATTCATTCGGTCGACAAAAAAAGAGGAAGATGTGGCCGCGTCTTGGCGGGTGAATTTAACATTCGGATATTGGTGAACTTTTTGCAGACGCTCCCTTGGCCGCCACCAACACCGGTGGCGAGGCGCAGTCAGTGCAAGAAGATCACCGCTTGAATGACAACGCACAAGCCAGAAATACGGCGGAAATTTCATGTGAAGTCACATCGGCGGTCGGGGTCGGTAAAAACACAGTCACCCTGGGATTATCCAAGAAGGGGATATTGGAGTCGCCGTCTCTGAATTGGACAATCCCCCCTCCCGGAGAATGAAGAGATGACCGTCGGCCGTTGTGACCGCTTGTACAGCTGAGGCAAGTGTCTGGGAACAGGTTGACAACAACACCGTACGGTGTTTTACTATGAAATGACAACATCGGACATGTTCACTGCATCGGAGGCTGCTGCATGGACACAATTCTTTTTATAGTCCTGCCGAAATTACGCGATTTGTTGTGTTCACTGATGTGGCAGACTTTAATCTCGCTAGATTTATGGCGTATTTAACCGGTTACTGAGCAATGTTATGTTAAGACAGAATGGATATTACTAGTCGTAAAACATGTGTTGAGACATATGTGTGTGTGTACTCGGAAGTGTTTTGAAACAGTTGCTGTATCTCGGCTGTTGGCTTGAATGTGACAATTCTCAACATTATGTAAAAAACTGCAGGGCAGAGAAAGACCCTCCACGTACAATCCCAGACAGATCAAAACAGAGCAGAGCTTACATCTCAGAATATCACTGAACTGTAAGGCTGCGGCCATAGGACGAAATCAGGTGTCCATTAACCAAACTAGAGAGGGTCAGATGAGAACCTTATTGTTTTTGCGTGAGTTGGTCGATTACCATTGGTGTCCCCTCCATGATACTCAATAATGATGTATTGATTCAAACTGAACGGTAGTATGAGTGAGCTGCACATTAAATATTAATGCAACTATGTGCACACAATATCAGCATGCTGTTTGCACATACAAAATAAAATATTTAGTTATACAACTAATACAATGTTTAATTGTTTCTGTGTGTGTGTACTTATACACACACACACAC
>JAXIVH010000006.1:10366833-10393840 GCA_036785325.1 Urophycis tenuis
AGGAGAAGGCCCTGCAGCAGCAGATGCTGCCCTGGTACCAGTGGATGGAGTTCAACTTCCCCTGCGACCTGGAGCCGTGCTCCGCCCTGCCCGTGGTGGCAAAAGGGGGCAAGGCCAGCTCCAAAGCCCCCAAGAAGATCTTCATCAACATCAAGTTCGAGTCGAGCGACGTGAGTCCACCCAGCCCCCCCCCGCCCCCCCCGCCCCCCCCCCCCCCCCCCCCCCCCTCCACACCCCCACCACATCAACACCATGGAGTGGACCACTTCTCTATTGTACTATGAGTCATGTATGCAACAGGGGGTGGGTGGGGGGAAGAAGAAGCCATTGAATGTCGTGCAGTGTCGGCAGCAGATATAACCTTGATGGAAAGTGTGTGGTTTTGCCCCAAAACAAATGAACATGCAGATGAGCATTTCAGGGATCTCCCCAGCCGCGCCACAGGCCTTCAGCCCACCGCCAATTCACAGACAAACAAAAAGCACAATTTAGAAAAAAAAAACCACATTCTGGTAAAGAGAGTTGAATTTTTGAGGTTGGGCTTTTCATCTAATGGGTGGTACAACAGCATGGCATCATGGAGAAGGAAAGTTGGTTTGACGTCATCTTGCTGTGTGTGTGTGTGTGTGTGTGTGTCTGTGTGTGTGTGCGTGTGCGTGTGCGTGTGCGCGCGTGTGCGTGTGTGTGTGTGTGCGTGTGCGTGCGCGTGCGCGTCCTGTCCATCCAGGAGAGCTTCATGCTCCAGCAGGACCCCCAGGACCCCCCGCTGGCCGTGATCTGCAGTGCCCTCAAGAAGAAGGCCACCGTGTTTCGCTTGGTGCGGCAGGAGCCCGAGGACTACACCCTGCAGGTCAACGGCCGCTGGGACTTCCTGTACGGGAACCATCCCATGTGCCAGTTCAAAGTGAGCAAGCCCCGCCCCCTTTGCTTTGTGATTGATTGACTTGAGTCTTCATCGAACCAGATGAGTGCCCACCTGGTCTCGTGGAAAGCGTGATCAACCCGACATCGTCGCACAAACATCACTGTGGGCAGAAACTCACAGACATCACTGTTTGTGAGTGTCGATTGACCGCATGCACAGTGGTTGGTGTGTTTTTTTTTCTCACTGTTATACATTGTGTTCTGACTGTGAACGCAGCGCTTACCAAAACGGGGAAAAGGGGGGGGGGGTGGGTATGTACTTGTGTGTCAAGGGCTGTAAGTGTGGTGACGATATGAAGGTCTCTGGCTGGTTGTTGATTGTGAAACTACAGCTACCTGCTGGTGTCTGTGACTCATATCAGGTACAGCAGCCCATAATGGCGACTCAACAGCCTGAGAGATAACCACCGCACACACACACACACACACACACACACACACACACACACAGCTGCAATGGATAACACACAACTCAGTTGAACTAATTAAACGTTGAATCTGTAAAAAAAAAAATAATAATAAATTTAAAAAAAAACAAAAAAAAAAAACAATCCCTGTCTGTCCCCAACTCCTCCGCCTCTGCCTCCACCCTCCAGTACATCTTCTCGTGCCTGCGGGATGGCCAGAACCCCCAGCTGACCATGGTGTACCACTCCACCATCAGGGCCCTGCAAGAGGAGCAGGGCAGCGCGTGGCGGCAGGTGTCCAAGAGCACCAGCCCCTCCTCCAGACCCCCGCCCCTGCCGCTGAAGAAGGTAGGGGCGGAGGGGTTGGCCTCAGAGACTGGCCCTCATCTTCTCATTAACAGAGAGGCCCTCACTGCTCTCTCTCTCTCTCGCTCTCTCTCGCTCTCTCTCTCTCGCTCTCTCGCTCTCTCTCTCTCGCTCTCTCGCTCTCTCGCTCTCTCTCGCTCTCTCTCTCTCTCTATCTCTCTCTCTCTCTCTCTCTCTCTCGGTCTCTCGCTCTCTCTCTCTCTCTCTCTCTCTCTCTCTCTCTCTCCCTCTCACACTGTGTTCTAGACCAGGGGGTTCGTTTTATGTTGGACTTTGACATAACATGCCGTGGAGGCAGATTATTAACCATTTTAGGAAAAAAATAAGACAACCCTACTCAAAGGTTTTGTCGCTGCAAAGGGTAAAATAAATATGAAGCTAAAATGGGTTATTGACGGGGAGTTGAAAGGTGCCTCATTCCTCAATAAGAGGGATTTTCTTCTAATAATAATTACAATTTTAGGAGCTGGTTAGTATCCTTGGTTACTTTGTAAAAAAAAAAAAAAATCAATTTTGTGCAATTCAAGTTTGTTTTTGTTGTTGTTGCAAAATGTCTTACTTCCCTGGTTCTGCGCCAACAGCAAAATACTACTTTGCTGTGGTCTATCAACGAGCCTCTTTGCATCCACCTGGTGCAAGGCAACCGAGTCAACGCGGACGAGGGAATGAAGGTGGGTGTGGCACTGCGTGGGTATACCTGCGTTTTTCGCCCTTTGCTGTTCAATGAATTGTCGCGTTTTGTTGTTTACAAATGTCTACTTTTCGGTTGTAGGCCTTGACATGCAAAGGGGGTCACGTGACCACGACCGCACGTTTCCCATAATTCATGTAGGCGGTTGGGTTGAAACTTAAAAACAGGAAGTGGGGAGGGCCTATCTGGCGTTCGCATCTCATTTTGGGGCCCGGATTCTTAGAAAAGGGCTTCCTCTGAGTGTAGAGATGGAAGTCGCTATTGCAGACAGCGGATGACAGTTCGGATGATTGTCAGTCGATAAGTCGCCAACTTTTATTTACTTTGCAATGTTACGATGGCGCCATTGGGGGCTGGTACTGTTGATTGGTTTTAATTGCGTTTTTTTTATGAAGCGTAATGCTTTTGCAAACTCTGAAATATTCCCCAGAAAAAAAAAATTAATAAGCCCTCTCGTTTTTGTTTGTAGGCGTCTTTGTTTTATTCTTTCACAATTTGACATGGGTTCTGGCAGAGAAGAAGTGTTTGGGTGCCCCGGCGTAGGAAACCAGGTTAATGTGTGCCTGTGCGCCCTTCTGATTGGGTTTCATAACTAACTACGTTAGCCTTTAGATGGTTTATTAAGTGTAAGTGCGCTTCCGGTCGCTGCCTCCGAGCACATCATGACTCATGGCAAATTCGTCCTGTCACGCGGTTATCAGTCCTGTCTGCAGTTTGGTGAGGCCAAGGTTTGGAGATTTACCCTTGGGAAGAACATCCACTCGTATGTTGGGGAGTATATTTAGTAGTCCTCTGGTCTGGGCTCCAAACGCAGTCTCGCTAGAGCCAATGGCAGTGTTCGGAACCTTAATGCGCTCATACAATTGCATTTGGATCCAGACCCTCATTGGTTACAACCCCACCCCACCACCACCACCAGCACAACCATCAACAGCCATTACGCATGAGTCTGAAGCCTTTATGAGCTGCTCCCATTATGAATGGCCAGAACAAGAACCCAACTGACGTTAACAGAAACGAGATGATAAAAAAAATACAAAAATCTTGAATCAAGCCACATCGCTGTCTTTCCACCATCAGTGCATTTACATACACACTAATATATTTCATATTCTTTAAATCTGGTTAAGATAAGATAAGATATTCCTTTATTAATCCCCCTTAGGAGAAATTCACAGTGACCAGCAGTACAAGGGGATAGAGGAGTGCAATAAAAACCTGACTATAGACAATAAACAATAAATAGATTTACCTAAACAAGATTAAAACATATGCGAGCTCTTAAAGTCAGATCAGGTGAAAAAAATGAGAACCTATTTACATACATGGTAATCATCATTGAGATGGACAGTGCAAATTGGTAGATGAACATACATGGTAGTCATCATTGAGATGGACAGTGCAGTTGGTAGATAAACATACTTGGTAGTTATCATTGATTGGTAGATGAATAGATGAATAGTGCAATTGGTACCAGAGTCTTACTGAGGTGTAGATATAAAAATAAAAATAGACATAAAAATAAAAATAGATGTGCAGTTGTAAGTTGTGCTAAGGCATTACACCGATTTGTTAACTGCCATGTTACTGCTTAGGTGGGTTAAGCAATCTTGGAAGAAGAAAAAAAAAATCAGCTTCATCGAAGATTTGTGTGTCTTCAACCGACGAAGACGCCTGCCCAATAAACCCCTTTCCTTGCGTATCTGACCGAGTGTACCCATCCACACACACACACGTCTCCCCCGGCAGCTGGTGGTGCAGGCGGGCCTGTTCCACGGCAGCGAGCCGCTGTGCAAGGCGGTCACCAGTTCGGAGTTGGCGGTGGGCTCGGAGCCCGTGTGGAACGAGAGGCTGGAGTTCGACATCAGCGTGGCGGACCTGCCGCGCATGAGCCGCCTGTGCATCGCGCTGTACGCCGTGGTGGAGAAGACCAAGAAGCCGCGGGGAACCAAGAAGAAGAGCAAGCGGGCGGTAAGTCTGCAGCGAGTCTTCCTCGCCTTTTATTGTGTGTGTGTGTGTGTGTGTGTGTGTGTGTGTGTGTGTGTGTGTGTGTGTGTGTGTGTGTGTGTGTGTGTGTGTGTGTGTGTGTGTGTGTGTGTGTGTGCGCGTGTGCGTGTGCGTGTGCATGTGCGCGCGCGTGTGTTTTGGAGCGGTGCGTGTGACGGCATAAAATTGTGGGTTTGTGTTTTGTACATTGCGGGAGGGAATTTGTTAACACGCATAAACAGCCCTGCTTCCTCTATAGCGCGCAACGTGCACGCGCGCGTGTGTGTGTGTGTGTGTGTATGCGTGTGTTGTCAGTGTGTCGTTGTGCAAGTGTCTTCGGTATCTGAGGTCTGGCATGCACAGTTCATTTTATCTGCGACGCTACGGAGGACGGAAGGAAAAAGCAGCAGCAGCAGACGTGCTGTTCATGGAAGAGGGCTTTCTTGACATCCCCCTCTAAATGCAGATACACCGTTTCCTATTCGTAGAAAACACACAAAAAATGAATTGCTGAGTGAAAAGAAAAGCTGAGATAAGAATACTCGCATATAATATTGCTATTTTATACAAATACATCACTGTTAATATTTAGGACGTCAGTCAACAAGTTAAAATGCTATTAATAAACAAAACACAAAATTGTCCAAAACGTGTATAAAATCTCTTCGAAAGAATTCCAAATAAAATACAAATTTATGTCATCTGTGGATGAGGCCACTTCGTTCCATAAAATATAAGTGGGTATTCGTTATTGAAAAAGAGAAATGTAGTCCAGCCTTGCACAAAAGATGTTCTTACTGACTGGAAAAGTTCAGTACAGTCCACCATGCTGGAACCGCTCCCCCCCCCCCCCTTCCTCACTCCCTCACCCCCTCCCTCTCTGTTGATTGTCAGTTTGGTTTCTGCAGCTGCCGTGGGCGCTGGCCCAGGAGAGAAAGGTTCCCAGGTGTGGTAGTAATGAAACATTAGGACCCCCCCCCCCCACACACACACACACACAGCCTTAGCACCCATCACCCAACCTCCTCTTCTGCTTTCTGATTAACTTCTCTCTCCCTTCCCCTCCCTTGGTGAGAAGTCCCTGCATACCAGGAAGAGAGGAGGAAGTTTAGCCCGCTTTGGCAATGCTCTTCAATCGCCAAAAAATACGAAATATCCGTTGTAGTGTAGATGGGGTGGGAGGGGGGTACAGTACAGTATGCCTGTAGCAGCAAAGCCTTTGAGAAGCGCATGGGTCCGCCTCCACCAGACCAAATAACACACGCGCTAACGCCTCACATCGCCTGTTCTCGTACCCCTCTCGGTTCCTCGTTTCTGTTTGTTTCTCTTTGTCCCCGAGTGGTTATCTGTGGGAACCCCTGTGCTAAACGGCTGACGCTGGATGGATGCAGTCGGTCACAGAATGCACCTGACATCAGAATGACCTTTACTGCTTTAAGGTCATTGAGAACAATCATTTAGTTGCTTCATTGGGTAAATCCATTCGGGGAATCTTTCTCTCGCCATGGGAAAGTCTCAGAAAACGGTAACTTGAAGTGATGTGTCTCAAGCCTCGAGAGGCTGCTAACGAGAAAACATACATAGTGCAGATTTAATTTAATTATATAGCAAATAAAATACTTTTTTAAATTTTACATCCCTATTTCATTAATATAACTAGTATACAACAAATTATTCTCGTATATATTTGAAAAACTTTTTAATTCATATTTTTTTAACTGTAGACCGAACCATTTCCAGATGAACAATGATGTTGATGCACATTGTACTTGACCACATGGGTCATTTTTTAACCTCACCAATCATGATGCTCTCCCTCACTACCCCCCCACCCCATCCCTGCTACCAGGACTGCCCAATAGCCTGGGTGAACACCATGGTGTTTGACTACAAAGACCAGCTGAAGACTGGGGAGTTCCTGCTGTCCATGTGGCCATCTGTTCCTGGTACTCCAGCACTGACTGGCATTTCTCATGCTACCGCAACACTGCTGCGCACGGCTCACACCAGTGTCATGAACAGCAACGCGTCGCATTCGAAACCTCACATATTCACACTATGCGTGTCCCCATTTTGCAGTGTGAGGGCTTTAAGGTGTGGAAATGGATGCCTCACTATCAGCTTGGGGTCAGGTGTTCAACAGGCGGGGGGGCATTTTGCACCTAATTTGATGTTTACGTCGAGTGTTCACACTTCAGCCACCACGGCATGCTAACCCAGGCTAACACCGCGCTAACCGCTGACACATACAAACGCACGCTTATCACACCAGCAGCACGCCTATCACACCAGCAGCCCGCCTAATCTTTTCCCGTGTGGTGTGTGCAAAATAAGTGAAACACGAAAAGCAGTCTTTTTTTTTTTTTTTTTAAAGAGGCGGCAGAAGCAACACGCAAAACCTCAAATATCACATTGAGCCGTCGCGTGGCACGTTGACGCCAATGCGCCATGCGACGGCACACGATGCACGCAATGCGACGATAATCCACACGAGTGGTGTCTCTCTGGGGGGGGGGGGGTCCCGTGGGCAGATGATAAGAGCGAGCTGCTGAACCCCATGGGCACGGTGGAGAAGAACCCCAACGTGGACAGCGCCGCCAGCCTCCTCATTTGCTTCCCCAGCGTCCGGCCCCACCCCCTGTACTACCCGCCCTACGACAAGGTGAGACGGTGGAAGGGCGCTTTCCCGACCCCCCCCCCCCCCCCCCCCCCCCCGACCCGTTTTAGTCCGGCGCCTGACCTCTCCGGTCCCGGGCCCGCGCGGGTGTGGGATGGGTGAATGGCAATTCATTTTGTGTTCACGCTGTTGTTGTTGTTTTTTTTTTTTCTTTGCAGATATATTGCTCGGAAACGAATGGGGACATGCCGGTGCCCACAAAGGAAGAGGTAAAGGAAGAGGTCAAAATGCACTCGAACCCAACCAGTGTGGTGTGCGTCGAATGGGCAGTGTGCGATGCTCTCTGTACATCGGAATTCTTAGGAAATGGGTGCAAAGACGCACAGCCAGGATGACGACTGGATGATGCATAACTGATGCATCGCCGGTCTTTTTTACCACATAAAATCCGACATGCTACATCTTTGTGTATGCTATTACCTCTAAGTGTATGCCTGGATGTATGTATATGCATTTATGTATATTTTTATATTTCTTTGTATTTATTTTTTGTATATTGTGTTACATAGGTTTATATTATATATTTATATATTCTAACACTCTACTATAGGTAGAGTGTCTGTCTCTTCTTTCTTTTTTTCCCTGGAGTATTGTAACGAATGCAATTTCCCTCAGGGATCATTAAAGTATGTCTGTCTGTCTGTATGAACACAGCCAAAACTACATTGTGACATTATGAATATTACTGAAACAATTAAATTGTTTTCAACATGGAAAAATAATTGAACTAAAAAAAACACAGCCTTTGTTAAGATTCTGCCCTGGTTTGTGATGTGTGTTGCGTGTGTGTTGTTGTTGTGATGCCGCCGCGTCCGTGCAGCACGTGCGTCTGAAGGAGATCATGGACAACAAGAACCACACGGAGTTCTTTGAGGATGAGAAGGACCTGCTGTGGAAGCTGCGGGCCGTGGTGCGCTCCTCCTACCCCGAGAGCCTGTCCAAGCTGCTGCTCATCACCAAGTGGAACAAGCGCGAGGACGTCATGCAGGTGCGGAGCTGTCACTCACGCACGCACGCACTCACTCACTCACTCACTCACTCCCCCACACACCCACCCACCAACCAACTCACTCACTCACCCACTTACTCTCTCTCTCTCACTCACTCACATGCACGCTCGTACTCACTCACTCCCCCACACACCCACCTACTCACTCAATCACCCACTCACTCACTCACCCACTTACTCGCTTACTCACTCACTCACTCCCCCACGCACCCACCCACCAACTCACCCACTCACTCACTCACTCCCCCACACACCTACCCACCAACTCACTCACTCACCCATTTATTCTCTCAATCCCCCACACACTCACTCACTCACTCACTCACTCACTCACCATCAGGACACAGGCAGGACTTGAGAAGCCACGGGGTTAGCAGGCTGTGTGGGTCATCAGTGGGGATTTCTGAAGGGTCATTCCAGATGCGCACAGTTTGAGTTTCGGTCTGTTGACCTTTCAACTGCTGAGCCAGCGGGTCAGGTCGAGTCTGTCGCCTTCAGATCCTCTTTCGGGATAAAAATGTACAAACAATTGTAAAAGCAAGTGTGTGTACAACTCTCCGAAAACTCATCAATTCAATGTTCATCATTGAAAAAACTCATCAGTTCCATGGGGGAAAAAAATAAGTTCTGTTTATATTTTAGCAATCTAACTTGTCACCCATTCCTGAGACTCATAACATACACAAACAAACATGTTGTTTTCACTCAGCGACACCACGTGTGCTTAGTCGCCGCTAAGTCGCTGCTCCTTGTCGGTCCCGCTAGATGGTGAGTCTGCTGAGGAATTGGCCGGAGCTCCCTGGGATCCATGCCCTGGAGCTCCTGGACTACAGCTTCCCTGATCCCTCGGTGCGGGCCTTCACTGTCAAATGCCTCAAGAAACTCAGGTAAGGAGCGCGGCGCCAGCAGCTGTTCCGCACGTAGCTGTTCTTACCCGTACGGCGGGGAAGGACCTTTGAACCCCAGTGTCCACCTGTAAGGTCTCCTTATACAGGTACACTCCCAGGCGCTCATGGATGACATCAATGCTACAGCTGTTGTCTGAATGACGATGATTGAATTGTCGATGAGCTGCCTAAGCACTAAAGGGGCATGTGTGGCATTTGTCAGAGATGTTGTATGCTAGCAGTGGTTAACCTAGCAATTGAAATGCTTGAAACTTGTTCGGGTGACTATCTTGCTGTATTAGCAAGCAATGAAATGTTTCACCTTCTTATGACAAATGTGCTCTTTGTAAAGTCGGCCTTGGGTAAAAGCGTCTGCTAAATGCCCCTGAATGTACCAACGTTTGCACCCTCTCGCCCGCAGTGACAACGAGCTGCTCCACTACCTGATCCAGCTGGTGCAGGTGCTGAAGTACGAGTCCTACCTGGACTGCGACCTCACCACCTTCCTGCTGGAGAGGGCCCTGTCCAACAAGAGGATAGGCCACTTCCTCTTCTGGCATCTCAGGTCAGAGAGAAAATGGTCTGGTCGTTCACACATAAGGGGATGTGATAGAAGATAAGATAAGATATTCCTTTATTAATCCCCCTCAGGAGAAATTCACATTGACCAGCAGTACAGAGGGATAAAGGAGTGCACTAAAAGACCAGAGTATAAACGATAAACAATAAACAATAAATAGATTCACCTTAATTAAGATAAAATTATATGAGAGCTCTTAGAATCAGATCAAATGAAAACAACAACAAAAAAACCCTATATACATACATAGTAATCATCCTATTGAAGATGAACAGTGCAATTGGTCGATGAGTCTGACTGAGGTGTAAATATAAAAATAGATGTGCAAATATAAATTGTGCAAAGTAGATGTGCAAAATGTGCAAAAGTACAGCATTTCACAGGTAAAATAAGAACATGTAAATCATTGATAAAAAAAAAAAAACATCTACAGATGGAAACTAAGCAGTTGGGGGAAAAAAACAACCCATTACTGTTTTCACAATGGACTCGTTCTCTTCTTAATGTCACAGGTCGGAGATGCACGTGTCCTCTGTGAGTCTACGGTTCGGCCTGATTCTGGAGGCCTACTGCAGGGGCAACATCCACCACATCAGGAGCCTCACCAAACAGGTAGCAACGCCCACACAACGTTTCCACTCTCCCGCAAAACATCTTGTCACTCGCGGTGACACACTCGTTCCAACACATTTTTCTCTGTTTCGCTGTTTCGCTGTCCATGGGGCAGCTGCGGCCTACTGGTTAGGGCTTCGGACTTGTAACTGGAGGGTTGCCGGTTCGAACCCCAACCAGTACGAACGGCTGAAGTGCCTGTGAGCAAGGCACCTAACCCCTCACTACTCCCTGAGCGCCGCTGTTGGCAGCTCACTGCCTCGGGATTAGTGTGCCTCACCATCACTGTGTGCCTCACCATCACTGTGTGCTGAGTGTATTTCCACTAACTCACGATTGGGTTAAATACAGAGACCAAATTTCCCTCACGGGATCAAAAGAGTAATTCTTCTTCTTCTTCTGTTTCACCTCCGCCCAGAACGAGGCCCTGGGGAAGCTGAAGGCTCTCAGTGACATCGTGAAGTCCGGGTCCCAGAGGATGACCGCCGAGGACCTGAAGCTCTGCATCAAGCAGGAGTCCTACATGGAGGCGCTGTCGGACCTGCTGTCTCCCCTGAACCCCAGCATCATCCTGTCTGAGATCTGGTGGGTGGAGCCCTGACTGTACACACACACACACACACACACATGATAATGTACCTGTAGAGAATCCTTCAGCGCATTTAAGGGTACCTGGACAATGTGTCGTCCCCTATAGTTTATTATTATTATTATTAATAATAATAATAATAATAATGATAATGATAATAATGTGTGTTATTAATAAACTGCATTTCTAAAACCCAATGAGCTGAACAACAAAAGCACAAACAATACAAAACAATAAATATCATCATCATCCTTATACGGGCTTATGTTCATTAATTAGCGTACATGGTTCTTTAAGTTCACACATGCTAGCTGGCCCCTCGGATGGTTCATGCATGGTGGAGGAACGCGAGTGTTTTATTTCCGTGTGCAGTGTGGAGAAGTGCAAGTTCATGGACTCCAAGATGAAGCCACTCTGGTTGATGTATAAAAACCAGTGGGTGCAAGGCGACCTGATGGGCATCATCTTCAAGAACGGAGATGGTGAGACCATCACGACACACAGTGGCTCACTCACGCACTCACTCACTCACTCACACACTCACTCACTCACGCACAGACTCCAACTCACGCACTCACTCACTCACTCACGCACTCACGCACATACTCCGACTCACTCGCGCACTAACTCACTCACTCACTCACTCACTCACTCACTCACTCACTCACTCACTCACTCACTCACTCACTCACTCACTCACTCACTCACACACTCACTCACTCACTCACACTCTCTCACTCTCACTCTCACTCTCTCACACACACACACACACACACACACACACACACACACACACACACACACACACACACACACACATGGACTGAGACAACGGCTTTGTGGTTACCTTTCCTTCCACCCTTCCCTCAACACACACAGATCTCCGTCAGGACATGCTGACTCTGCAGATGATCCAGCTCATGGAGAACCTGTGGAAGAAGGAGGGTCTGGATCTCAGGTACGGGTACCGCACAGACCTCCCTGTCCGGGCGGTCAGCGCCAGTGGGGGGGGGGGGGCGTCCGCGGCGCGGCGTGGCGTGGAGCGAATGACACAAGACGGATTGAAACGCGGCCGTCCTTCTTATTACCCCCCCTGTCTTCCTCTTCTTCTGCCCCCCCCCCCCCCCTCCCCCCGGACAGGATGATCCCTTACGGCTGTCTGTCCACGGGGAACAAGATGGGTCTGATCGAGGTGGTGAAGAACGCCGACACCATCGCCAACATCCAGCGCGACAACAGCAACAGCGCCGCCACGGCGGCCTTCAACAAGGACGCGCTGCTCAACTGGCTCAAGTCGAAGAACCCCGAGTGAGTCACTCCGCGGCCAGGACTGTTGCTAGGCGACGAGAGGGATGCTGAGCGTCAATGCCGCACAACGGAAGCCGCCAGGCACCAATAAGGCGTAGAGCGGCTTCTTTTGACCCGTGTGGCACTTTGTTCACCAAAGTGCTTAAAAGGGAACCTTTTCCCGGGAGCACCGTATGGAAATGCATACCGGTACCTTGATGAGCGTGCGAAAGAATAGGGCTTTTTTTTGTTTTGTTTTTTTTGTCAGAAGTCGGATCTCGAGGAAAAAGGGAACCGACATGAATATGCCAACTCCTCGGCCAGACAGAAAAGTTTGCTAATTTACTTGCGCTTGCCAACCGGAAAAGCAGAGGTGTGGGTAATAGTTTATCAACACAACCCATCCCACGGTCGTCTAGACCGAGCCCACGGGAGGATGTGGCCGTTAATGATTAGCCAGGCGCAGGAACGCGGTGAATATTCCATGCATCGGGGAGGAAACCCTGCCTTGTGACTCAACCGTTTGTGTGTGTGTGTGTGTGTGTGTGTGTGTGTGTGTGTGTGTGTGTGTGTGTGTACGTACTCATGCATTGATTTTCTTATTTCATTTTCACTTCACTTAACTTTGGGAGGTGAAGGAAGTGAAGCCAATTGCAATAAAACCAGTAATTATTATGCAACAGCGAAGCGTATAAAGGGTCAAAAACCTTAATTAGGGCAGGAAAACTTATTGTTCACCACTTCTTGCTCCTCCAAGATTGTGTAACTTGCTGAAATGTTAAAAAAAAAAAAGCACAAGCAAAGTTTGTCTGCCGATCTCATTTCGGGTTCAGTCCTTTGCAGTTTCTTTTTGCAGAATGCTTAAGGGACCGTGATGAAAGGGGCGAACTCGAGCTCAACGATGGTTTTGTCCGCAGGCATAAGCTTGACCAAGCGATTGAGGAGTTCACGCTGTCCTGTGCTGGCTACTGTGTAGCCACATACGTCCTGGGGATCGGCGACCGTCACAATGACAACATTATGATCAGGGAAACGGGACAGGTGAGAACTCACTGTTGACGAGTGCCTGTATCTGTTTACTGCATCTGAAGCTCAACTTTCAGTGAACTTTTATTTTGAATGCCATTTGCTCCTGGACTCTTGGGCTGCGTTACCTGGATGCTATTAGCAAGTTCATTCACGATGTTGTCTCGGGCTTCATCTGTAGCTTTGGAGTTTCCAGACTTACATGACCCCTATTTTACTTACTTGATGGCCCACCCAGTAAACTGTACCAACTGGGAGGATGTTCTGTCATCACACATCTAGGAAACTCTGTGCAGGGCAGATTTCGAAACAGCTTGTATTGGCTCAGCACACTTGGTCCCTGGTGATGCAACATAGCCCTTTAAATGCCTTTCATTTGGTTTCCCACTCTATATTCTCTGATCCTGTAATCCCGCTTTCAACCACAAGGGGGAAGATTTACCCTATCTTTTTTTTTTTAATCATCTCCAGCTATTTCATATTGACTTTGGCCACTTCCTGGGAAACTTCAAGAGGAAACTGGGCATCAACAGGGAACGCGTGCCCTTCATCTTGACCTACGACTTTGTCCACGTGATCCAGCAAGGAAGGACCAACAACAGCGAGAAGTTTGAGAGGTACAACACAACCTTTTTCATTTTTATAATGTTTTTAATGCTGGTCTTTCATGCCGACCGACGAGTGGCACACCGTTGTCTTGTCTTGTCTCACCCCCTGCGGTCAGGTTCAGGGACTACTGCGAGCGAGCCTACAAGATCCTGTGCAGGAACGGGACTTTGTTTGTCAACCTCTTCGCCATGATGAAGGCAGCAGGACTGCCAGAGCTCTCCTCCTTCAAGGATATACAGTACCTCAAGGTACAGTGTGGGTTTGTTTGTTTTGACGAAGACGAGGGTGAGGAGGATGATGATGATGATGAGGAGGAGGAGGAGGAGGAGGGTTAAGTGAATTTCTCAAATGTTCAGTCAGTAACATGGATATTACCGACAGTCATCGTGTGGTCAAAGATGAATACGATCTCAAATCTGGACGAACTTTGTCTTTCTTTCACTTCAAATTTGTTTTGACCGATCACATTGCTGGAGGCGGAGGGAATGGGGAATTGGCACAAACACAAACGCAGCCGACGCTGGTAAACAGCAAAAGGTGTCTGTAATGGTCTCAAAGCAACTCCATATAGACCGGCCACTGTAGCAATACACGTAAACATGCTGCGCTAGTTTCACTTGGTCTATCTTCATAACGATAAAAGGAACAAGGCATAACTCTGCCCTTTCAGTGTCTGGTTTCTGGTGTTGTCTCCCACCAGACGTTCTGCTATACCGTCGTAGGACTCCTGGGTCCGAGAATGTCGTTTCTGCTATTATCGTCTTATCTGGTTATTATAGAAAGGGGTTTGAATCCGCATGACTGTTACCGCTAGTCGTTTTGGACAAAATACTTAAATAGTTCATGGTTAACAGTAAATCATCGTCATGCTTCTCCTGTTAATCACAAATTGTTGGAAGAATACGCAAAGGTCAGCAGCAGCTGCGGTGCTGCGTTTACTGTGAGGAAACCAACCTCGGACTCGATGAGGGCTGTGTTTTCCATCACGCCGGCCATGCGTCTAACCTTGCCCTTTGACCCCCCCCCCCCCGTAGGACTCTTTAGCGCTGGGGAAGTCTGAGGAGGAGGCGCTGAAGAGCTTCAAGGTGAAGTTCAACGAGGCTCTGCGGGAGAGCTGGAAGACCAAGGTGAACTGGATGATGCACTCCCTGGCCAAAGACAAGAGGCCGTGAGCAGCCGGCCTGGACGCCGACAGAGGGGGTGGGGGGTTTGGTGGAGCCACCTGGGAGCCACCAATACTCCTTGGGATTTGTATTCCATGGGACCAAATGCGGGGGGGGGGGGGGGGGGGGGGGCGGGGAAATGCACTTAAAAGATTCAACCTCACGGATGCCATTTAAAGAACTTCAACGAATGTTTACGCCTGAGTTGCCCGGTGCCCTTAAAAGCTAAGCTGAACTAGCTTCTGCCTTCTGGAGAGAGAGAGAGAGAACGATATATATATACAGTATAGATATATATATATGTAAACGGGACAAACAAACAGGATCGCTTTGATGAGGTCACAGAGGTCGTGGCGTTCATGAGCACGCTGTATTCCTTCGTCAAACAGAAGGCAGGTTTTCCTTGGCCGTATGAGGTGTTTTGAATGCATTGCTTATGTACCGCGAATGGACAAAAACCTGTATGAACAAAAGCCCAGCAAACTGACTAATGTATCGCTCAACAGAAGGCCAACTGCAAGCAGACTTCATTGCTTTGGAAGACCCCATGTCCTTTATGGTTTACATCATGTTCTGCCATTTCAACTGCATTTCTCATCAATTTATCAGGTTATTTTTGAGTTATTTAAGATATTGTCAAGGCATTCAGAGGTACTTGTATAGGTTTTGTTATTTTGTTGTTTCACTGGTCTTCTTTCACTTTTTCACTGAGATTGCCTACAAAACGACGAAAATTGCCTCACAGTATGAACTTTAGAGTACCAGTAGTAATAATAATAATAATAATAATAATAATAACTGAATATGAAAGTATTTCTGAATGATTAAGCCATCGTATAGAAAGCAATCATAGCCATCTACATTTTGAGTGTATTTTGTGAATTAAAACAATATTCTCACATCCCAGACCACCACATGCCACTTCATCCAACACCTCTCAGTTTGGAGTGCGTGTGGGTGTGCGTGTGTGTGTGTGTGCGCGTGTGTGTGCGTGTGCATGCGTGCGTGCAACATTGTCTACCAATTAATTTATTTTAATGCTGAGAAGTCAACTGTGCTTTGGCATAGTTTAGGTGAAAAATGTTCAATGTTCTGTTCCATTATGGTGATGCTGGCTTTCATTTGATCGTGCAATGAAATTACTTCATGGAAAGGCTACACTGTTATCAAAGCCCACTTGTGACTTGCGCAGCTGATGTCCTTTCAGAAAGTATTTACGGGAATACTTGTTTTTTTTCCAAATAGACGGATAAAAGGTTGATGTCTAAGATGCCTTTAGCTAATTCAATGTTTAGTGCTGCTGAGTTCATTGTCCCTTGATAAGCATTTGGTTAAACAGTTTATTCAAGAGAAACACTATTATTGGTTTTGTTTGACACATTGTCATTATTTCAATGTCTCCAGCATGATGGGGCAACAAGAACCATGGAAATATGGATGTAACGTAGGGAAGGTAGACATCTACTTTTCTTTTCGTTTATATACTATAACAGCTATAATAGCTCCATGGGGGCGCGGAGGGGGTGGGTCCTGGAGCAATTGGGCCGCACACAGGGGCCTCGCATTTTTCCGAGTGCTTAACCGCGACCCCTAGCGGTGAGAAACGACCTAACAGCGGGAGCTCGCTGCGTGAATCACGTCGCTCAGGCTCCGCCGACTGGAGGGATGTGACCCCGGAACAGGACGCCCTCCGAACACAACACACCATTCAAACAGGACACCGAAGAAAGAAAAGCTGGACCAGGAGGGGTAAGCAAGAACGGGGTTCATTTTCTCCATGAAAACGGGGCTCGCCACGTTAAGGGGGTTAAAGCCCCGTAGGGCTGTGTAGGTTGTGTTATTGTGTGGGTTGTGTACCTGGACCACGGTAGCAACTTCATTCAGGCTTTTGTCTCGGGCTTGCTAACGAGTTAGCCTAGCTCTGTGCGCTGGTTTCCTTGCACTGTGCAGCCGTGGTGTCGTTCAAATGACAAGTTTTGGAGAAACCCGACGGTGATTTAAATGTGAACTTTTGCGTTAATACCGTTGTCGTTGTGCACAATGGACGTTTGCTGGCGGCTCGCGGAGCAAAACGGCGATGGAGGATCGATGGTGGCTAGCTAGAAAAGTGCTGCTACAGTGGGACGTTTTCTGTTCTGTATCGTTGGAAATGTTCTCGTCTGCTTCACTTAATGTACACTTACAGATTTTAAGCGTAAGGTTATTTGTCAGTGATGCCACAGCAGCGTTATTGGCGTATTAACTCTCTTCCACATCTCTTCCACATCGTCCACACTGAAATGTAATTGCATCGTTATTATGGGTTTCTCTCGGCAAATCAAATTACTAGTGCGATCCATGCGATTTTTTTTTTTTTACTGCGTTATTGAATAAAGTCAGGGTATCAGAAACCCAATAGGGTCGTTCTTATTTGGATTAAAGATGAGACACTCTGGTGTCCTCTTGGGGGGACTCTGTCCAGCCAATGGGGACGTCTGACCAAATGATCTTATTGAGAAACTGAAACCAGCCTTTTCTCTTTCTAATACGATGGATAGGGTCTTCCCACGTTTTTTCCACAAAAAAAAACAACCAAGCCAGGCATTTTCCCAGTATAGAAGCGACGTGTGTTATTAATTAAAACCGTGTGTGGTGTGCTCCCCACAATCTATTTTTGTATCCATCCCCACCCATGAATGTTTTTTTTTTTTTTTGTCACTCAATGCCATACAATGTCTGCTTTTGCCCAACTGTCAGATAGCTGACAACATGTTCAGCTGTGAAGTTGGCACACTGCCTGGGGGGGGGCACAAATGAGTGTGGCTGGGAGTGGGCTTGAGTGATTGGCCATGGGTAACAGCTTATACCCCTTCTCCCCCCCCTCCCCTCCTCCACCTCTATCACACCCAGCCCATGCTTCATGAACCACCTCATGCTATTACAGTCTTGGTGTGACCATGACCATGTCTGGGGATGGGGCTTGATCAGCACCAATTTCAACCCCTCCACTGGGACAGGTGTACTTCAGTGTCTACCCCCCCCCCCCCCCCCCCCCTCCCATCAGCCCCATGCTCGCCCCATCTTGTATCCGAGGAAAAGCGAGAGGGAGTTTATATGTCTCATCGCTCCTCCGTATTTGGTATTGGCGGGCTCCCTGTGGTGACCGCCCGGCGTTGTGATGCTTCTCGTGGCGGTCTGTATTTATTTGTCATTGCTCACTGTGGCGCCGTGTCAAGAGCAGCAGACGTGATAAAGGCGTCGTTGGTAGCCCGCTTTCTGAGGTAGGGCGAGGGCGCTGCTTTATATGCATGTTATGCTATAGATTCCTATCTATAATGTAGGGGGCCTCTGTCTTTGTCTCTTATGGCACCCCGTAATAATGAGTAGCATGGAAATATCATGAAAAAAAGAAAGGTCTAGGCTTAATCATAGACTCTTCCCCAGTAATGTCTTAATATATAACACCCCCACATACAGAATCCTGTGTTCTCTGCCTTGATGTTGGTGCTTTTGAAATGTTTCAGTCTCTCCTCTGCCCCCCCCCGGGGACCAGCTTAAGGGAGCAGCTTCTGTTTCCAGTCCTCTGAGAGTGGTTGTGGTGTGGGCGGACACGCGGCTAGATCACAGACCCCATTCAATTATGGGCAGCATCAGCCCTACCAGTCTGAATGTGTAAATCCGTGAAATCAAATGCATAATGAGTTGAAGCCGACGATGCCGTGTTTAAATCTTATGACAGGAATGCATGCCATAGTCATTCCTACTAGGCAGATATAGGGTTTGTGTTTTTTTTAAATACCCATAATGCATTGCTTCGTCTGTAGACTATGGCACAGGAACAAATGAATCAAAATACTCCCGGCTGATAACCAAGCGTTGTATTGAAACACAAATATTAACCTAACCCCAGGCTCGTGGTTCAGGGTAAACGGGCATGCTTTAGCAATTTAACTACCATAAACATGTTTTTTTGCGGCCGGCGCTTTGCGTCCGAGCCCACGTCGGATGCAGCAGCAGCAGCGTCGTTTTGCATTCATGCCTCACGTGTCGACAACAACACATGACCCACTTATCAGTCTTACTTTTACAATCCACTTCTTTGCCATTGTCCCCCCCCACATACTGTGGCCATTGTTGTGTACAGTGTAGATATGGGGAGGTAGGCCGGGCACAAAGGCAGCATGCAGGCATCCACGGTGGCCTTAATGGCCAGCAGTGTCTACAGCCGCTTCTCTGTTCAGCCCTGACCCATAGAGAAAAGGCAGGGTCATTCATGAGTGACATCTGCTCGTTACAGTGGGCGAACGCACATACCGTAATTGTACGTAAAATGCACGCGTAAGCGTAATTTCAAAAGACCGTCATAGGATGATTGCTTATAATGAGGTTCCACTGTAAGAGAGGATCCCATGTTCAAATGTATGTCGCTCTTTACCCCCCATCTCCCCCTCTCTCACCCTCCCACCCTCCCGTTGAGCCCACGTTGGCCGTGCCCACGGGCATGGCAGCTGTGTGTGGTACCGACACCCATCACCTAGCACAGCTGCTGTCCCCCCCCCCCCCCCAGCACCGGGCCCATCGCCGTTGGCAAACCCAGTTGGCAGGCCGCGCCATGGCATGCAGCCTCCTTCAGTTTCTCACACATTCGCGTGGGTTCACATTTGAATGAAAGTCACTCCTCCCTCTCCCTGCACTTTTTTTTTTTTTCTGTTTGCCTCTTGCAGTCCGCTCCCGTGGCGCCCAAAAAGCCCGAAACGGAGAGAGAGAGAGAGAGAGAGAGACGCCGTTTGCGAAACAGTCAGTCAGTGTGGGTTGGGGCGGTTAAAAAAAAATTAAAAAAAAAAAAACCGAGGGAGAAGAATGGTTTCTGTCAGCTGGTTTGACCCGGTGTGTGTGTGTGTGTGCAGCCTGGGCACACGCCCCGCTGTGGTCTCACTGACCCCGCGGTCAACCTGGAGCGCCTATCGCGTTGCACACTGTAACCCCTGCACGAGTCCTCTCACCCGGTAACTGGGGTGCAGCGCGGAAGGGCCTGGCAGTGAAGCGGAGCCAGGGGTCCTCCTCGTTCTACTCTATTCCATCTGGAGACGCCATACAACACGGGCGTTAATACTATGACATAAAAAAAAAAACACCAACGATGCAACATCATCGGTAAGAAATTGGGATGGCGGCAGCCGGGCCCGAAAATGGCCGACACGCCAAAAATACTCCCTGCAGCCGCTCAACGGCCCGCCATTTTTTTTTTCTCACACTTAACAACGTCAACAACGCCGCGGAAAGCGTCGGCGAAAAACAAACGCGGGCGTTGTGCTTTTGATTCCTGAACTCCTGATTCCTGTTGGTTGGCGTGCTGTTGACTCCATCATCATCATCATCATCATCATCATCAGCCCCGGCAGGGCCCGGTTGGCTAGCGCCGGCTTCCGAGGCTTTGCAGAACGCACTAGAAGGGATCCGACTCGTTGCGGCGACCCCGCATCACAAAAACCGCCGGCTGCCAGCCAGCCAGTGAGTGAGATGGATGGGGCGGTGGTGGTGGTGGTGGATATGTGATGTGTCTGTGTGTGTGTGTGTCTGTGTGTCTGTGTGTGTGGGATTAGCCTCGGTTGAGTGCCGAAGCAATCCTTTTGATTACGTCTGGAATATCAGCCGCCGCGTTCGTCTGGCTGGCGTGGTGAGCGCCCCCCAACCCCCCCACCCCCCCCGGGGGGATTAGCATAGCACGGGGCCCACCTCCCGGAGCTAACCGCTGGGCCGCGCTGCACACAAAGCCCCCCAGACAGACATCTTTGTTGTGTCCCCACGGGACAGGGCAGCATGCAGAAAAGCACACACACACACACCCCGAATGAATGACATGGTGGCAACAGCAAAACAACAACGGATAATGGCCATTTTTAGCCGAATATATCAAAAGTAATAGCTTGGAACTAACTTGGAACATTCAAAAAATGTATTATTCCTTGAAATTCATCTATCAAGGAATAATAAACACTTATCCTTTCTGAAGACAGGGGAAGGAGCGTTGCGGAGTATCGTTTTATTATGCAATCAACGCACGCAATCCCAAGCACATGACGGCATATATAGGCGTGTAACCACCAGAAAACTGCTGTTTTCTCCGCACCACCATCTACCCGGGGCAAATCTTATATTCTCTATTACTAATCTGTTACTATCTGAACACGGAGGACTTTGCGTTCTTGCTCTAGCCTTAATTAAACAACATGAGCGGCACATTGACTGTGACATGTCCTGGTGGTAGCCCTGTTTGGCTGAGGTGAATGTCTGTGTGTGTGTGTGTGTGTGTGTGTGTGTGTGTGTGTCTGTGTGTGTGTGTGTGTGTGTGTGTGTGTGTGTGTGTTTGAGTTCAATGTGAGCGTGGCAACTGGCAGGTCTCGTCATGGAGACTGGGTCCGTGGCGAGTTGTTTCGGGGTGGGTGTTCCTTTGTGTACGTTGCCTCCCACCAACACCTCTCTACTTAAAAGCTCTTGAAAACGTAAGTTTTAAAGTTTTCAGGGGGGGAATCAATTAAAAACACCAGATTCTGTTTCAAAACAAGATTTGAATACTCTGGTTCACAAGATGATAAGTTGTACATACAAGTGATACAACGTGCCCTATGTTTTCTGATTGTTAATAGTAAACTACTAAAAATATATAACCATTACTTGGTATTCGGTGAATAAATGAAGTGCTGCTATATCTTTTCCCATGCACCACTTTCCCGAATCATGAACCCCCATTATTCCCGTACCTACAAAATAACAAGTCGATCCAGGCCCCTTGCAACATGAGATGTAGATATTGTGGCTGCGATGTGGAGATCAATCGGATGTATTTGTGCAGTACGGGGACATAAATAAAGTCTCTGGCTAGCTCCTGGTTGGAGGAGAAGGTTGGCATGGCAACCGACAAAGTACCCCCCCCCCCCCCCCCCCCATCAGACCTAATGGCTGTTTGAAATGCAACATAAGCCAAACTGATTTCTCAGGATATGGGTCTCGACGTCGTCGTCGTCTAAAAACGTGCGCACGTTCACCGGCGCTGTCGCTTCCCAAAATAGTCCCCCGGACTTCTGTGTTGCGGCTCCATTCAGATAATTAAATAATCGCCCCATCCAAAGCGGTTTGACAGCAGCGGGGCGTACGCTAAATATGGAGCCCCGTTTTTTTTTTTTTCCTAACACCAGAAGCTAACATCAGGTGATCCGCGGCTCCACTCAGAAGGTGCATTTCCAGAGAAGATGCTCATAGTGTGCGGCTATCCACTGCCGGCTCGCGAGTCTGCGGCAGAGCAGAATCTCTGGCGTCGCCACACTCCTCCACCACCACACCAGTAACACCATGCGGGCCCCCTGCGGCCCACAGGATATCAGCATGTGTTGCTGCCTATGTGGAGTTTTATCTGTTTCATATGCATTTTGTATCCGAGTCGGGTCTCTAGCCCCTCAGCCCGTCCGCTGCTGGCTGGCTGCTGGCTGGTTGCTGGCTGGCTGGCTGGCTGGCTGGCTGGCTGGTTGCTGGCTGGCTGGCTGGTTGGCTGGTTGCTGGCTGGCTGGCTGGCTGGTTGCTGGCTGGCTGGCTGGCTGGCTGGTTGCTGGCTGGCTGCTGGCTGGTTGGCTGGTTGCTGGCTGGCTGGCTGGCTGGTTGCTGGCTGGCTGGCTGGCTGGTTGGCTGGCTGGTTGCTGGCCTGTTGGCTGGTTGCTGGCTGGCTGGCTGGCTGGCTGGTTGCTGGCTGGTTGCTGGCTGGCTGGCTGGCTGGCTGGCTGGCTGGCTGGTTGCTGGCTGGTTGCTGGCTGGCTGGTTGCTGGCTGGTTGGCTGGTTGGCTGGTTGCTGGCTGGCTGGTTGCTGGCTGGTTGGCTGGCTGGCTGGCTGGCTGGTTGGCCGGCTGCCTGCCTGCCGGGCCGGCCTGCCTTGGGGGAGTCTCTGGGCTCCAGCGCTCGTCTGATGTCGGGAGCGGGGAGAGACGTGATCAAACACATCACCCGCCGGTGCTCAGAGACACTGGCACCCCCACCCCCCACCCCCAGCCCCCTCTCTTCCCCCCACCCCCCACCTCCAATCCTCTGAAGGTGCTCCGAGACACTGAGCCGACACACCGCCGGGGCCCCTCCATCTTTTCATGTCTCTCGCTCTCGCTCTCTCTCTCTCTCTTTCGCTCTCTCTCTCTTTCGCATCGCTATCTTTCGCTCTCTCTCTCTTTCGCTCTCTCTCTCTCTCTCTCTCTCTCTCTCTCTCTCTCTCTCTCTCTCTCTCTCTCTCTCTCTCTCTCTCTCTCTCTCATCTCTCTCTCTCTCTCTCTCTCTCTCTCTCTCTCTCTCTCTCTCTCTCTCTCTCTCTCTCTCTCTCTCTCTCTCTCTCTCTCTCTCTCTCTCTCTCTCTCTCTCTCTCTCTCTCTCTCTCTCTCTGGTAGTCCGGGCTGAACCATGAATAAACCCAACGGGCCTCCCGGTTCCGTCGTAGCCCTCTCTAAAACGCAGCAGTAACGCCCCCCCCCCCCTGCGCGCGGGCCCGCAGTACCAACTCGTACCCGCGTCAATCGAGTCTGGTGCATTTTAAGAACCGCCGTGACTCCCGTGCCAGCGAGGGGACCGAGCCGACACGCGCCGAGCCGACACGCGCCCCGGCCTCGCTTCCCCCCGCGGCCACCAGGAGAGCTGCAGATAGCGTGGCAGCGAGAAGCGCAGCCGCCCCGCCACATCAAACGGCCCGTCGACATGCATTAGTCGTCCTTTTGTGCGGCGCGGAGGAGAAATGACCAGCGCTATCAGTTGCCCGGGGCCCCGTGGGCATTCTCAAATGATCCCGACCGGGAGAGGGGGTTGGGATCCGGACTTGCATACTAATATGATTCCCTCCAACACCGCCATGTCGTATCGGACCTGGTGTCTTTTCAGAGAAATTGTTTGTGTTTTCTTTACTTTTTTTTTATCAACGCAGCGAGGATGCAGGCAGACAGGCTGTCCTGTCTGTCTTTTTAACACGGAGGCTTTTTCTGTTGAACCGCACTGTGGAAATGCAGAGGAATGGCGGACGGCGTGTTGTCAAGGTGCATCAACGCGCCTCCCGAAGCAGCCGCGTGGAAACTCTTGAGACAGCCTAGAACCGGTCCCCCCCTTCCTGTCTCCTTACGTGTAGCATCACTGTCGTCCCCTCGCCTCGCCTCCAGTTTTTTCTCCCTCCCTCACACCCACCACCCACCACCCCCGCGCGTCTACGCCCATATCTTGCACCTCCACAGAGCGCCGGTGAAAATAGGTCATTAGTGACTGGGAGAGGGCCGGGCTCCGGGCGGGACCCGTCCCTGTGAAGAGCGACATCATGCAGTATTAATGGTGGCGCCGCTGCCCGCCACCGCCGCAGCGCTGCGTGGTTGCCAGCGTGGCCCACACAGCGTCGGTGTGCCCAAGCGACGCACCGGCGACTCGAGCCGGCGGCCGGCGCTTCATTAGAAAAAAAAAAAAACCTCTTCCTCGTCATGTCGCGTATGGAAGACAATCAGGGTTCCCGTGAAACCGCCTTTTCCGGTGAAACCGCCATTTCTGTAACCGAGGCAACTTTGACTGCACGGAGACCCCCGCATCAGAATCAGAATCAAGTTTATTGCCAAGTAGGTTTGCACTTAGAAGGAATTCGACTTGGGTGTAATTGGTGCAGAATAAACATTTAAGTCAAGGAAAAAAAAAAAATATATATATATATATATATATATATATATATATATACTGTATATATATATAATATATATATATATATAAAAGAGGATAAAAGAAAAATCAGTGTTAAAATATATGTAATATAACTATATATATATGCAGTATATATATATACACAGTGAACAAAGGAGCAGTAGTTCAAGCAAAAAAATTGTTGTGAGTAGTTCCGTTCAATGCTCTGTTCAATGTTCTGTCTGTGTGATTGGCCGACTTCATCGCTGCAGCGTCTCATTGATGTCAGTCACTGATCTGAGGTTGCAGTGTCTCAAATTCCGAGCACGCACCAATATTGAATACGGGGCTGAGCTCCAACGTGTGTGTGTGTGTGTGTGTGTGTGTGTGTGTGTGTGTGTGTGTGTGTGTGTGTGTGTGTGTGTGTGTGTGTGTGTGTGTGTGTGTGTGTGTGTGTGTGTGTGTGTGTGTGTGTGTGTGTGTGTGTGTGTGTGTGTGTGTGTGTGTGTGTGTGTGTTAACGTGCGTGCTAACCGTCTGTTTCTGTGTCTGCAGCGCTACAGGAGCAGGGGTCATGACCGGGAGGAGACCCCGGGGAAATCTCCTGAAGAGATGTACATCCAACAGAAAGTGCGGGTCCTGCTCATGCTCAAGAAGATGGGATCAAATGTACGTGCAGAGCCTTTTTTTTTTTTCCTCCCAGGAACGGCCCCAAAGCCTGTTCCTGTGTTTGTTGCATTGACATTCAGGGCGTACGTTTGTCGTTTACTGTGTGGCTGCCACCCATCCCAGCTCTGGAAGTAGTTACTAGACGTCTAGATGTTTTATGTATTGCTGGTACATGGTGGTTTTTACACAATATGTTGTCATATTTTATATTATAGTTAATATTTAGTCGACTATTCCATTTTCATGTTCCAACAGCAAGGGGTGTGTTTCTGGGATATTTATCTGATGTATGAATCACTATTTTACCACGGTAGTAATTATTTTCCTTGAGAGGATATCTTGCAACAAGGTTGAGCTCACCACCCGCTTCAGTGTCCATACGAAGGCCACAAGCTAGAACTGTATACCACCTTGAACACCCCGGTCGTTCTAGGAATGAACTCGCACCATATCTCCCTCTTATGAAGTTAGTGGGAGTTACATAATCAATGCCATCGATTATAGACATAATTCAATGCCATATCTTTAATTGATACATCTTTACTCACTGCCACAACTACATACAGTGTTCCTCCTGCAATTTCTCCAGCTGAGGTGTGATAACCGATTCCCTGTCGGGCTCTGGTGCCTTCAAATACAAATGAGCTCATTTAAGATAATATAACATAACCGGGAACAACATGCAGGCCCACCATCCCCGCCAGGCAATATGTTTTTCCATTACTGTCGCGCAAATACAGTTTCCCACCTGGAATGTTGCAGCCGTCCCACTATCTGGGTTCCGGTGATGCGGTAGCTTCTGTTCTCCCCAATCAATGCATAGGCTACTTTCTGTTAAGTCAACTTGCTGTGTTACTTTTTCTCATGCGCCCTAAATTTGGTCTTAAGCCGCTCATGAGCCGATGCCTCCTGCGGTATCATCATGCATTGCTTTTCTTATTATGGCAGAATGTTAATTTGACAGTAATTACAATGTGACAGGGCTGCCGTAGTGGGCCCCTGTGATAGGTTTTTACAATAAAAACAAACAGCAATCCGGGCGGCTGGCGTAGTTTGTATAAATACATCAAAACGGCTGATGACTAGCTGCAGTGGAGCCAGTGATCCAGAGGTGGCGGTACTCCACTGCCGAAAGGCGTGCAGGGCACTCGCTGGCAGGTGGCCTTCGGGCCGCGCCCGGCGGTTGGTGAATCACATCGGCGAGTTCAAGATCCAACGCGGAGTATGTCCAGACGATACGGGTCATTTACGAGCGAAAGTGAACGCAACAAAGGGCGCGCAATCAGAGGACACGCCTCGCAGCCATATCTCGCCACACAATACAGCTCGCCCGATTTGCATGTCAAGGGACTCTGGTCAACTTGCATGCCGTGTGGTGAGAGTGAAATGCAGACGGAGGCCCGGGGACCAGGCCTTCTGAATCACTCGCCTCGCGCTCAAGCTACACGATTCCTATGAACAGACGTCTGACTAATCCTGATGAGTAACGGAGGACGTCTTCATAGAAACCACCCGATCTTGTTAAACCGCCATGGAGTTGGGCGGCAGTAGCTCAGTGGGTAGAGCGGGTGGACAGAGCAGGTCGTCCGCTAACCATAGGGTCAGCGGTTCGATCCCCTTGATCCCCCTCCTCCTCCAACTGTCCACATGTCGAACCCCACAAATGTACTGATTGTAAGTCACTTTGGACTAAAGTGTCTGCTAAATGCCCCTTTTACCCTTTAAGTAACGTTCACAACGCTGTTCCAACTAGCACCGAAAATTAATCGAATCTATGCGGCTCTGAGGCCGAAACCAATAATAAAACTAAAGGCAGACTACGAGTTTTCAAGTTTATTGTCACACACTAGATAACAACTAGAACTTTTTCTC
>JAXIVH010000006.1:10394040-10439859 GCA_036785325.1 Urophycis tenuis
AGGCAAGGTCCACATTTGTGTGCTGTAGGTGATTCTAAGGTGCATTTTCACAGTGTTGCTGTCCCCCGTCTGTAAAGGACAGTACCTTTCTGGGCCATCAAACCATCATAACTCTCTCTCTCTCCCCTGGCTTCACTGAGGCGTCCGTTGCCAAGTTAATTTGTCAAATTGACTTCCGTGTCCCGATTCTGCCGGAGAGCGGCAGTTCAGCGCGTGTCCGCGTGCTCACAGACGTAAACGCTGCTGATAACATAGCACCGCCATCTTTTGGAATGGTTGTGCGTCAGTCCGTCTGTTGGAAGTGACAAATGTCCACGGATGTGTTTTCGGTAGCAGGAGAGACCGTCACGACGGTTTGACCGCTGGTTTGATCGCAGGGGGACAGGCATTGCTTTTTTGATGCAATGCATGGTTCCATACACGGTAATGTGATGATGTGTAATGTGATGATGATGGTGGCGGGCAGGGGGGGGGGGCGGGGGTGGGTATCATCAGCTGCACTCACACCTCTTATATAAGAGGGATTACATCACAGGCGCGTCGTGCCCTTCTGTCTATGCACTCGACTCCACTCACCGCACATGACTTGCTCATGGGCACTCGGTGTTTCACTTTCCCACATTTTTTTTTTTTTTTTTCCCTTTTCTTTCCGATTAGTATGCGTTGCGCGTTGCGGCTCACCGAGTTGTTTGTCTTTAACTCCCGGGGGGTTTTATATAACGCACATTTTTTTTGTACGTTTCATCAACCTTAGCGGAGGGAGAAGTACCGTTTGATGGTGATGATGTCCCGGGCGTGTAATTGAATCTTGTATTGTGTACGCGTGGCAAGCTGTCGCGACTTCGGGTGGAGATGACGCACCGCCGCCGAGCTCTGGGCGCCGAGTGACTAACCCCGCCCTAGCAACCGCGGGTGTAGTTGCGGAGCAGAGCTTTTAATTCACCTTTTGATGTACCGGAAAAGCCACATTTCACACAGCCACGCAGGCTAATATGACATTTAATTTCCCAACAGCCGTTTTTTTTTTTTTTTTTTTTTTTACGAGCTGCAACAGTGCTCGATTGTGTTCTACGTATCCGATGTAGAATGTCTGCAAAGCTCCTTGTAACCGGAAGCAATGGACGTTTTTCAGGAATGCTGCCGGTCATTGAAACCCAAGGGGGGGTGGGGGGAGGGGTTCGAATGACTGGGGGCCCGGGGGATGCTGCTCTAACCCCTAGCCTCAGGTCGAATGTAAACCCAGCCTCTCGCTGTTCCCCCCCCCCCCCCGGCAGACATGAACCGTCACCACTACTCGCTGTACGTGCACAACTGCCGCCTGATCCTCCTGCTGCGCCAGGAGCCCACCGAGACGGAGAACTACAAGCCGGCCGAGTTCCACTGGAAGCTGGACCAGGTCTGTCCCGCTGCTCCTCCTCCTCCTCCTCCTCAGCCTGTTCCTCAGCCTGCTCCTCAGCTCGTCCTCGAGCTTGTGGGGACTTGGGTTCGGCCTCTGTGGCTTGTGCGGTTTATGAGGACCCTTAATGAGTTGCCGGTTGTTGAAGAGTGACCGCATGCTAAACTTTACACCACTAAACGCTGGCGTCTCCGAGGAAACGTTGGTTCCTGCAATTACTTTAGCCTGTGATTTATGGGGACCCTAACCTGAAGGTTTAACTGGTCATCGGGTGGACGTTACACACGCGCACACATAAAGCTCTAAACAGCGCCATCTCTGAATAAATGGTGGCCACTGCAATTACTTTAGCCTGGGATTTATGGGGACCCTAACAAGAAGGTTTAACTGGTCATCGGGTGGCTGTTACAGGGTACCCCCCCACATATACACTCACACACACACTCAACGTTAAGCAACTTGTGCTTCAAGTCGGCCGTGTGTCTGTGCACTTGTCGCCCCCCTCCCCCCCCCCCCCCTCAGGTGTGCGACAAAGAGTGGCACCACTACGTGGTGAACGTGGAGTTCCCCGCCGTGTCTCTGTTCGTGGACGGCACCACCTACGAGCCCTTCCTGGTCACCGAGGACTACCCGCTGCGCTCCTCCAAGATCGACACCCAGCTCACCATCGGCGCCTGTTGGCAAGGTAACGCCGCCGGGGCCGCGCCCGCCTCTGCGGTCGCGAGTCTCTTCGGTTCGGTCGCCGGCGAGGCCCGAGTCACGAGAAACCCCAACGCGTCGTCGGCTCGAACGCCATTTGGTAAAACGCGTCCTCCTCACGGCGGTACACGACGAGGACCCCCTAATTGGGATCGGGACGGCGATACCGCTGCCCGCCGTCCCCCCTGGGTGAACGCCACCCGCTACGCCCCGTCGTCTCGTGTCCGCGGTGTTCTGCGCGGGACTCCCTGGCGAGATCGAAGGCAACTAGCAGCCTTCTCGTTAAATGCAGCCGCCTCCCGCGTGCTAAACGCTCTTGTGTGCACATGATCTGCCTAAGAGCTCCGGTGTCGACTCACGTGCTCCTCGCTAAGAGTCTCTGGGCGGCCTGCGCGAGTGTGTGTGTGCTTGTGTGTGTGTGTGTGTGTGTGTCGTCTCTCCTCCAGGTTCCTCAACCCTCTCTCCCCCTGTTTCTCTCCTCGCCTCTCTTCTTCTTCTTGCCTTCTGTGTCTCTCTACAGACAACTCAGGACATGACAATGAGACTGAGGCAGTCTCTGAGCCTGCTCCAGGTTGCTCAAATCTTTCCCCCTATATTCCTCGAATGTCGTCCCGTGTCTTGATGTCCGTGTTGTGTCAAACCCGACCGCCCACCCCGAACCCAGATCATTGCTTGACTGCATCTTCCACCCCCATATGGACTAGAATGACCGCCGCGGCCCATTCTAGCTTGACAAAGGCTCTTTTGTGTGTGTGTGAGAAGCTCTTGTGGCATGATGCGATGCAGTTATGGTTGTGTGTGTGTGTGTGTCTGTGTTTTGTTGTTCTTTGCCATGGTATTGGAATGCTTCGGTTGTGTTTCCACCTCACCTAATTTATTTCATGGATTTTCATCATTTTCATCAAAGAATGCGGTTTCACCTTTGGACGGCTGGTTGAGGTTGGCTGCCCTGGGTGGAGGAGACATGCTAAGAAAGAGGATTCAGCTTTCATTTCAGCAGCGCTGAGTCCTCTTTGTGTTCACTTTTGGGGCCCATCGACCTTGGATCAGAATCCCCATCACCTTCGCATCAGATAACAAGACTACAGAGAGACCGGTGCACATAGTCGTGCACGCGCACATACACACTGACACACACACACACACACACACAGACATTTACAACCACCTATACACACACACACACACAGACACACACGCGCACACACACGCATATAGACATTTACACACACACACACAGACACACACACACACACACACACACACACACACACATTTACACACACACACACACATGCACACAGACATCTATGCACACATATATATATACACACACACTTACACACAAAAATAGACATAGACATTAACACACACACATTTGCATGCACACATATACGCACACACACACACATTTAAAAGCATATATACACACACATAGACATTAACACACACACACACATGTGCACACACACATACATCGACGGCAAAGTGCGTGTGTGTGACCTTGAGCTTGCGCCCGAGCGGCCTCCGCAGTGACGCAGATGTGCACCTACGTCACGGCCTGGCAGCGTGACAGGCGGGCGGGGAACACGGCCAGGCCCCTGCGGGATGACCACCACCACCACCACCTCCCTGTGTGGAGGAGCCGCTCCACTGCCACACACAAACACACACACACACACACAGAGGGGCAGACACACACACACACACACACACACACACACACAGGTACACACACACAGAGACACACACACAGAGACACACACACACACACAGAGGGGCAGACACACACACACACAGGCGCAGACACACACTCACATACACACAGGTACACACACACACACACACACACACACACACACACACACACACACACACACACACACACACACAAACACGTACACACACACACACACACACACACACACACACAGGGGCAGACACACACACACACAGAGGGGGAGGCACACAGACAGGTACACACACACACACACAGAGGCGGAGGCACACAGACAGGTACACACACACACACACACACACACACACACACACACACAGGCGCACGCACACACACACACATACTGCAGTGGCAAGGGCAGATGCGTCAGGTGAACGTGTTGGGTCACGTCGGACGACTTGCTCTTCGGTCGTGTCTCTTCGTGAGGATAGCCTGAACACAGCTAGGCGGCTTTTTGGGCCGGAATGATTGCTGTTTTGTGATGATAACTTCAAAATGGCTAATTTCCTCATAGTCTCCCAATTATGCTATGGTGATAACTTCAACATATTATTTCTTTAGTTGCTTCATTAGGTAACGGGGATATCTACAATATAGCAATGGCTTATTTCTTTATTGTTTTCTTCATTTATAAAATGGTGATAACTTCAATACCGCATTTAGAAGCTCCTTGCTTCGTAGCCTGAATCCTAGATTGTCAAAACCTCCGGTAGAGTTTTTCCTCCTGGTCTTTTTTTATCTATTCATCCCATGCCTCACGCCCCAGAGTCCACACAGGGGCGGCGTGTGGCTCCAGGCCCGCCCTATCTCCCCTCATTGTGACCTCCTCTTGTATGTCTCTCGCTCTCTCTCTCTGGGGCCCCGGGGGCCATTAGAGACTTTATTGTAAGGTCACACATTACTAACTTGCATGAGCGCCGGACTCGCCGTCATTTTACACACTGCGATGGCATGCTTGAACTTCAACCCCCTCCCCCCCCCAAAAAAAGCCCCACAGAACCAAACACATCCTCCTCCCACTCACGAACCAACGCAGCTCCTTGTGTTCTCTCTCTCCCGCCGTGTCTGGCTTGTTGTTTCCCCCCCTCGTTGCGGCCTGGCCAGGTGGCAGCGGACGCATGGCCCAGTTCTTCAGGGGCAATCTGGCCGGGCTGATGATCCGCTCTGGCAAGCTGGAGAACAAGAAGGTGATCGACTGCCTGTACACCTGCAAGGAGGGCCTGGACGTGCAGCTGCCTGAAGAGGTTGCCTCCTCCATCAAGGTGAGATGGCGCCGGTGCCGAGCGGGTCCGGGCAAGCCGGTCACGCCCCGTGCCAATCCCTGTATGTGAACGCATACTCCAGGATGTCTTGAGGGGTGCGTCTGTCTAAAGGGTAAAGGGTAAAGGGGGGCATTTAGCAGATGCTTTTGTCCAAAGATAAGATAAGATAAGATATTCCTTTATTAATCCCCCTTAGGAGAAATTCACATTGACCAGCAGTACAGAGGGATAAAGGAGTGCACTAAAAGACCAGAGTATAAACAATAAACAATAAATAGATTAACCTAAATTAAGATAAAATTATATGAGAGCTCTTAGAATCAGATGAAATGAAACAATGAAAACCTATATACATACATAGTAATCATCCTATTGAAGATGAACAGTGCAATTGGTCGATGAGTCTGATTGAGGTGTAAATATAGAAATAGATGTGCAGATATAAATTGTGCAAGTAGATGTGCAAATGAAGCGACTTACAATCAGTGCATTCGTGGGGTTCGAAATGTAGACAGTTGGAGGAGGGGTATCGAACCGCCGACCCTACGGTTAGTGGACGACCCGCTCTGTCCACCCCGCTCTACCCACTGAGCCACTGCCGCCGCCCCTGTGTCTATCAATGTGTATGTGGATATTTCCGCATGTCCCCCAGTCCATGGCCCACCTCTGCCCTGGCTATGTTTCTATATCGTCTCTATGGGTGGCTGACAAATGACCTAATTCTCGGTACTTGGTCGGTCTCGGAGGGTGCGCCAGCAGACTGGGGCGCGCTGGCAGTTTATTTTCCCATGGTTGTTTGATCTGTCGCCTACTTTGATCATCGGTGGTGTTTGCGGGATGCTAAATGATCAAACCCCCTGATTCCCCCCTTAAAATATTGAGTGGGTAAACAGAAAGCAAATCTAGCCCCGGCAGGCGGAGGGGTGGGGTGGGGTGGGAGAGCAGACTTTGCCGCAAACACAGTTGAGGCTCGATGCCGAGAGAGCTACGTCTCTCAAAAAATGGGATTGAGCCGGCGCTCATAAATAACACGTTCCATAATTCATGGGCAGACATTCATTAAGCGCTGCGGAGCTGGGGGGGGTGGCGGTGCGGCCTGCCCTTCAACATAAAGGGCAGGGGGGGGGCGCTTTGAACACTCGCTTCCAGGATGCGGCCCGGAGCCCCGGACACACCCTTAAGTGTGCACGGCCCAGACCCTGAGTTACTGCCGGTCTCCGCCCCACCGAGGACACGGCTGACCACGGGCTATAAAGAGCCCCCCACACTCCCCACACCCCCCCTCCCCCACCCATCTTCGACTCCGTACGGCAAAACCCAAACGTTTCCTCCGCCCGCCGCAGGTGGAGTTCAACCCCAACCAGTCGTCCCTGAGCGTGGAGGGCGACGACATCGAGGCCTTCGACAAGGTGATGCAGCACATCTCCTACCTCAACTCCCGGCAGTTCCCCACGCCCGGCATCAGGCACCTCCGCGTCTCCACCACCGTCAAGTAAGAGGCCTCCTCCTTCTCCTCGCCGCGGCGCCTCCTCCTCCTCTGCGCCGGAGGAGGAGTTGCCGAGTCAAGGGTGGTGTTTGTGAATTTATTCAACGAGGTTTTACAACAATTGCCCTCTTGGTTCACATTGATGTCAGGTTCCTGGATAGACTGGACAACTGGACAGAGTTCAGTATAGCTCTAGGAAATTGGAAATTAGTTTGGCAGGGATATGCCTCCTGTTTGTTTCACAAACCCTCCGAATCTCAAAACCTACCAATTATTTAAACGGGAGCGGACGTTTCCAACAAAACGTACCGTAACTCGGTGCGCGAATCAGGCCGTCGGCTCCGGTTCCTCCCAACAGTACAACGCGCTCACTGACCCTTGACCCCACCCGCCCCCACTCCCCACCCGCCCTCGACCCCCCACCCACCCCTACCCCCACCCCTCCCCACCCCCCACTCACCTTCGACCCACACCCACCGCTACCCCCCACCCACCCCCACCCCCCACCCGCCTTCGACCCCCACCCACCCTCAACCCCCACCCACCTTCGACCCCCACCTGCCCTCAACCCCCTTCCCCCACTCCCCCAGGTGCTTCAAGGAGGAGGCGTGCGTGGCGGTGCCGGACGCCGAGGGCTACGTGATGGTGCTGCAGCCCGAGGAGCCCAAGATCAGCCTGAGCGGCATCGACCACTTCGCCCGCGGGGCCGCCGAGTTTGAGGGCCAGGAGGGCGTCACGCTGTTCCCCGAGCTGCGCATCGTCAGCACCATCACCCGCGAGGTGGAGGCCGAGACGGAGACCGAGGCCGAGGCCACGCCCGCGGGGGCGGAGGACGACCCCACAGGTGAGACTGAGAGGGAGGGAGGGAGGGAGGGAGGGAGGGAGGGAGGGAGGGACGGGGGGTGGGGTGATACAGCTTGGGAGAAGGAGGGGAGGGTAGAGGGTGAGAGATGAAGATGGAGGAGGTGAGAGGTGGGGCTAAGGGGGGGTGGGAGAGAGAGGGAGGGAGGGGGGGACAGCATGGGAGAAGGAGGGAAGGGTAGAGGGTGAGAGATGAAGATGGAGGAGGTGAGCGGAGGGGCTAAGGGGGGTGGGAGAGAGAGGGAGGGAGGGGGGGACAGCATGGGAGAAGGAGGGAAGGGTAGAGGGTGAGAGATGAAGATGGAGGAGGTGAGCGGAGGGGCTAAGGGGGGTGGGAGAGAGAGGGAGGGAGGGAGGGAGAATGGGGGAGGGAGAGAGACACATGGTCACAGCCATGGTCAGTTCACTCACGTCTGAACATATTGCTGGCCGATGGCAATCTGATCCCAACTGTTTTCTGAGTAAAACGGACGAGGACAACCCTTAGTCTAGGAGCTCTGAAACGTTATTCGCTTTCCCATTTGAAAACCTTCACCAGTACGCACAATACGTGTCCATCACTCAACCGTTATCTCGGTGTTCTGACCGGATTAGCCGTCACTCTTTTGATCTGGTTGATGCTCTAACTGGCCGGCTCATTCAGTGTGACGGTGCCGTAGCTTCCCAGCATTCACCACCGCCGACCCAAAACAGTTTAAAATGAGATTATACAGTCGCAAGCCACACTCTGCTACATTGCGGTGTGGTTTGTGCGTTGATAACAGTGTTCAGCTTTAACTGACCCCTTTATCAGTGGATTAGTGGGACTAGCGTCCAGAGGCGCTGTCCAGGGATCTGTTCTCGGACCGTCGGGGCCCGAGAGACGCACACGGGCTAATCTCCCTTTGGGTTCTGTCGACCCACGGGGGCAGATGCGTCGGCTCGGTCGGACGACCCGAGACGAGGAAACCCGGGTCCCCTTTTAGACTTCTCTGTGTGGACGCACTGTATAACCATGTAGATTAAGCTGATGACACAGAGGATTAAGTCTACAGACGGAAGGGATTGGGGCATGAGAGGGAGGCGCAGTGGATGTGAGGAGGAGGAGGAGGAGGACAGGGACGTTGTTTACTAGTTGCTTCATGAGGGGGGGGGGGGGGGGGGGCAGGGTAGTTTGACCAAGCAGGCCATCTGTTTGGCATGGTGGTAAGCTGAAGAGTGGTGGTGGTGGTGGTGGTGGTAGTGGGGGTGGGGGTGTATTGATGGCAGAGGACGCCAGAGTGCTGTGGTGAACAACAGGCCATATGGGACCCAAGGGTTTCGGAGTGGGAGCGAGCTGTTGCCCTTACCAAACAGCCAGGCGGCCTTTCTGCTCCTCGCTCCGCATTCGAGGTGCTGTGTGCCAGAATCGGAGGTGGCGTCTCATGACTGGCCCCTGTGGCCGGTGAGTGAAGGCTGCAGCCTTCTCTCCAGCACATGCATTCAGAGCCCCCCCCCCCTTGAGGCGTGAGCTCTGTGGGTTGAGACAATAACAATTATGAACTAATGTTAGTTATTATCATACATAAACGTAATGGAATTCAACCCACAGGCTGTTCTGGGCAACCGAGGGTGGGTCTGGGATGGTCTCAATTTTTTTCCAAGTTAAATTACAACCTGGTAATTTATTGGCAATTCAAAGCGATTTATGCTTGTACAAATCCTACACGTAGTCCATTTGCAAAAAAAAACAAGCCGCCATTGATCCGTTGGGGCCGGTCGAGAGGGGAGGAGGAAACCTTGAGAAAATGCTTATTGACTAAGCGATGAAACAGAAATGACCGCGACAGTGCTTTTGAGTCGCTTGACAGCCGTTCCTCAACAGTAAACACACGTACTGAGAGGAGAACAGCCTCCTATATACCGTACCATTGAGCAGGTTCTGTTGTCCAAAGGGACTGCCACAGAGTTCAGATCAAGCGGCAACATTCCATGCTGAAAAATGAAGCCCATGCGGAAGTGCAAAAACTTGCAGTTCCTCGACTGGCCGCTTGAGGCTGGCTGCAGAACGGAGTCAACTCCCATAGACACCCATGTTAAAATGTCCAACTTTACAGCCAAAATAAACATGTTTACAGCCTGGTTCAAAAAACGGTTTTGGTGTCTTTCAGTAGTGTTCGAGTCCATGACAACTGTGAGGGGGGTGAATTTTTTTAGAATCCATTATTTTAATGCACAGAGAAGGATTTATTTTATGAATAATTAAGGGCGTGGTCAACTTGATTGGCAGCTGTCATCTGTCATCACGGCACGACCTTCACGGATTCGAGGCTTTGATTGGTCTGGCTGGAGGTAGGCGGGCTTAGAACACAGACTGAAATGTCCAAGATGGCGGCGCCCAGAAGCTCAATTTTAGGCTTCATCTCCGCTGTTAAGAATGCCTATGGGTGACGTCACGGAGGGTTTGTCCATTAGTTATATACAGTCTATGGTTCAGATGCAGACCCCCTGCATTAAGGAGCAGGGGGATTGGATAAGGCTGTCTTCACCCGAGAATGCCTATAGGTGTGGCTGTGGACGCCGGGGATCAAACCGGGGAACCTCACGGCCACGCCCTATGCAAACCCCTTCACCGTGCCCCGTGTCCCGCTATCCTGACCAATGCATATACACACCGTCAAACCTCAAATCTCTTCCCCGGCCTCCGTTCATCAGCTTCTGCTCTCATGCCCCCCCCCCCCCCCTAGTCCAAGAGACGGTGGTGTCCGAGGAGATCATGCACAACCTGGACACGTGCGAGGTGAGCGCCGTGGGCGACGAGCTGGACGGCGAGCACGAGAGCCTGGAGCTGGACCTGGCCCAGCTGCAGCAGCGCAGCCTGGAGATGACCTCCTCCACCCTGGGGCTCGTCATCACAGGTACCCCCCCCCCATCCACACCTCCACACCACATGACCCCCCCCCCCCCCCCCCCTACCGGGAGCTAGGCTAACTAGCGCTATCCCCCATTCATCACAGGTACCACCCATCACCACCGATAGCTCTTTACCCCGAGTACCAGCAGCTAGGCTAATTGTTAGCTACCACCTGGACCCATTCCATCACATGTATCGCCCACCTTCACCACGAACCCCTGCCCCCTACCGGGAGCTAGGCTAACTAACACGTAGCCCCATTCATCACAGCTACCACCCAACTTACAACCAGTAGCCCGAATTATTCAACTGGAATTATATATATATATATATATACCAGGGGTCTCCAACGTGTCACTTGTGAGCTACCAGTAGCTCACCACCCCATTCCAGGTAGCTCGCCAAAGGTTTAATTATATCCAATCAAATTCATAGGTTTAGGTTGAAATAAGCTATGAGAATAAATGTTGAAAAACATGAGTAGCTCTCGGCCATTTTGATTTAGCAAAAGTAGCTCTCAGTGGAAAAAAGGTTGGAGACCCCTGAAATATATACACACAAAAGAAGCTGTCCACAGCTGCGAGAATGCAAAAGGTTCGCTAACAGCGCTAACACAGTGTTACCAAAGCACTCACACGCTGTAGGAGACGCCGGTACCTAACACTACCTCAACCCCCTCCTGGGCCCTGAGTGCTTGCTGCAGTGTGTCTGATCTTCGCCCCGGCTCTGTGGCGCAGGCGTCAACACCATGGCCAACTACGAGCAGGTGCTGCACCTCATCCGCTACAAGAACTGGCACACGGAGGCGCTGTTCGACAGGAAGTTCAAGCTGGTGTGCTCCGAGCTCAACGGCCGCTACATCAGCAATGACTTCAAAGTCGAGGTACGGCCAGACGGCAACGCTCACACGCCCCCCCCCCCAATGCCTTTATCACAGTCGCCGCAATTGAGGCAGGACCGCCGGCCTCGTCCAATCACAAAGGAGGAGGACTGACTTGCATGTTGTCATTTAGTTTAAGACACCTTTTCTATCAAGTGAGTGTTTCAAGGAGTTATGAATTTGGATGAGTCCGTTTTAATCAAGGTACTCCAAACAAATGTTTAGGCAGATACTGATTCTATTATGGACTAAAAGGATAAGGTCATTAGATTACTTAGTGAGCTATCCACTGGAAATTGTTTTAAGTGTGTGTGTGTGTGTGTGTGTGTGTGTGTGTGTGTGTGTGTGTGTGTGTCTGTGTGTGTGTGTGTGTGTGTGTGTGTGTGCGTGTGTGCGCGCGCGCGTTCCGCCTCCCCAGGTGAACGTGATCCACACGGTCAACCCCATGGAGCACGTCAACAACGCCATGGTGCAGCCCAACTTCATCAACCCCGTGCACCACGCCTCAGTGGACCTGTCTGGACACAACCTGGTCAACCCTCACCAGGCCTCAGGTACCACCACCACCACCACCACCACCACCACCTGCATCCACACCATCACCGGCACACCCCACGATCTATCATGAACGGAATACAGTGTCATGGAAAACAGCCAGTCGGTTCAGTGTAACGTCAGAGACACTATAGAAGGAGGAGACAAATCACTCCCATTGAAATGCATGGGGAAACTTAACGTAACGCCAAGATGGCCGTTGTTTGCACATGTCCCGCCTCTTCCGGTGCCGTTGCTCCAGTCATACGCGGTCTCGCTTTCTGCGACACTTGGAAGTTATTTTCAATCATCTTTATTTATCCAAACAGACAGGCAAGGTTAAAGTTACGTTGTTGATCTCTTGCTTTATGGCACAATCTGTGATAGCTGACCGTGAGCGATGACGTCTTGCTGTTAGTGCCGGTGTTTTTATGCCGCAAGATAATTTGATACAAAACCACCAAACCCTTTCAGCAATTTTAGTCTGTTTTTGATCGTGATTTAAAACATGTATTTTTTATGCCCCTTAGACCTCGGGAAATGGAGAGCAGCTCTCCCCGAATACATTTACATAGGGCCCTGGTCTTGATAAGATCAAATAGCTACCCGAAAGGCATTGCCAATATGGCAGCGAGTAAGAGGACTTACCTAGAAGGACTTTGGTAACGTCCATAGGCTCTTGAACATGTGTGTTCTGCAGTCAAGTTGTCAAAGTACAGAATCATCTGTCGTCTGCGATACAGCGGAGCTCGTCTGTGTCTCTGTATCTCTGTATTTTCTTTAATTTTGTCGTTTTTCGATAAAATGTTTTCCCGTCAGTTGTAAAGTGCCTTGGGATTTGTGAGACGCCACCATGTCAATCCAATTCAAGATAGAAGTGAGGCTGAATTCTTCAGTCTTAAGAGTTTAAACGAAAAACAGAATGTTTTCACCTTGAAGCACACGTCGGTTTTATTTGTTTTTGTAAAGGACAACAACACGCCTCGGCAAGAGAACCAGCTTTTATTCCAACGAGAGCCGTGGAACCATTTTCAAACCACTTGACATTCACGTTGGGTTTGAGATTGAATGAGACTCCTGTGGCCAACAAAAGCTCACTAGGAGCCAGCCTTGATGTCCTCCCTCACTATCCCCTGCTGGTCCCGCAGTATTAAGTTGTAGTTCTGCAAGTCACGTTGAAACCCCCCCTGAATACATAATCTGCTCCCTTTTTCCATCTCTGGAAGACAAAACAACATGCATTTAGTGTGTTGGATCCCTGGATTACCAGTTGGTTATGCAGCAGTAGAACTCATAACAAGCGCTGCTTGCTTTCCATGCTTTTATTTACTGTTGAAAGCCCAAGTTTAGGGATTACAGCCGTGTGTGTGTGTGTACGTGTGTATACGTGCGTGTACGTGCGTGTGTGTGTGTGTGTGTGTGTGTGTGTGTGTGTGTGTGTGTGTGTGTGTGTGTGTGTGTGTGTGTGTGTGTGTGTGTGTGTGTGTGTGTGTGTGTGTGTGTGTGTGTGTGTGTGTGTGTGTGTGTGTGTGTGTGTGTGTGTGTGTGTGTGTGACAGCTGGACCCCCCCAGCATCTGTAATCTACCACCAGCTGAATGACACAGCATAGTACATGGGTCGGACAGGGGAAAACACATATGTGTGCTGCAGTGGAATCATAAAGCGTTTCATTCCGCGACGCAACAAGCCACAGCCGTCTGCCATTGCCCCATCAATGATGATGATGGTTGTTTGGATTGCTTGCTGTAGTCAAACCACTGTTTGTGTCCCTCTCCCCAGTGGTGCCGAGCGCGGCCACCGTGGTCATCGTGGTGTGCGTGAGCTTCCTGGTGTTCATGATCATCCTGGGCGTGTTCCGCATCCGGGCCACCCACCAGGGCGCTGCGCGCGACCAGGAGAGCGGCAAGGAGAACGAGATGGACTGGGACGACTCGGCCCTCACCATCACCGTCAACCCCATGGAGGTGAAGGAGGAGACGCATACACACACACACACGCGCATACGTGTTCCCATAAACATACAGTACATGTACACAAACATACACGTACACACATAGACATGCACATTAGAGTGCGGATCGGGCTGGAATTTTCTGTTCGAGCCCGGCCCGCGTCCGACAGAACAGTAACCGAACCCGACCCGAGCCCGACAGGCATCAAGCTTTTTATGTCCGAACCCGACAGTTAAAGTCTATTTTTTTCATACTAATGACACATTTACGTTTGTGTTTATGAAAGCCTTTATTAAGCAACCGCAAGGCATTTGGAAATGTCAACAAACAGATGAGCACAACATGCGTGGGTTACCGCGTGGGTAAATGAAAAATTTCAAATCGCCCAGATGTGACCATGCCTGACCCGAACCCGAGCATAATTTCGAAATATTTGTCCTGTCCAGACCCGTCGGGTATCCATCCTCTAATATAGATACCCGCACACACATACACGCTTCTCCATATATATATACAGCCTGTATATATATATATATATATATATATATATATATATATATATATACTCTATCTGTATCTACAATTCATGTTGTTAGTATTTATTAACGTTTGTGGTTTGTAAAATAAATGAATGTATCCTCAGGTAATGACTTTAAATGTGGTTTGTAAAAAAAAACACATTGTTTCCAGAGTAATGCATTCACATTAACAGGTTTTCTGTGTCATGGTTCTATCTTTAATTCATGATATTAGAATTTCTTTCGAGAGGTTTAATTAAAGCGTAATCTCAGAGGTTCCCTTCTCGTTCTCTTTCGTGACGCCTTCAGCGATAAGCCGTGATGGTTCCCATAGATCCCAACGATGTCTCCACCGAGACCCAGTCTATAACATTCACAACACTGCCAATGCCACGGCTTCCATCAGCAGGGCCATGGGCTCAATCACTGTTGTGTTTCCCCATTCGGCAGTAGATAACATAACCGACGTCTATCGACGTGAAAACCTCTGAGATCGCCACTCTTTAAGTGTTCATTAGGGTCTGCGTGGGTCCTCACAAACCTCCCTCTCATGTTCAGACCTACGAGGACCAGCACAGCAGTGAGGATGACGAGGAAGAGGAGGAGGAAGAGGAGAGCGAGGACGGAGAGGAGGAGGATGACATCACCAGCGCCGAGTCCGAGAGCAGCGAGGAAGAGGAGGGCGCCGAGGAGGAGGACCAGCAGGGAGCCAGCAGACAGCAGCAGCTGGAGTGGGACGACTCCACTCTCACCTACTAGGACGGCAAACACGCACACGTACCAATCTCAAAACACACACACACGCACACGTACCAATCTCAAAACACACACACGTACCAATCTCAAAACACACACGCAGACGTACCGATCTGAAAACACACACGCAGACATACCGATCTCAAGACACACACGCACACGTACCAATCTCAAAACACACACACACACACACACGTAATACAGATCTCAAAACACACACATAAATATGCACTCCAATCTCAAAACACAAATACCCCTCAACACACACACACACACCCCTCGCACTCACACCCATGCACACAGGAACACACGCACACACACACGTTCTCTCTCTGTCTCTCTCTCTGTCTCTCTCTATCTTACCAATTACTTTCCACAGAGCCATGATGTAAAAAAGCTAAACAAAACAAAATCTCCCATCAAGCTATATATGGTCAAGAGTTTCCTGTCCTTACCCTAGTGGTGGCGTTCGGTAGTATAGAAATCACCCGATTGCTGATTTTTAGTTTTATTTTAAATTTTTTATTTATTGCGTTTTAATTCCGGGAAAACTTGGCCTGTATAGGTACGCTTGGTCTGAAATATGTGAGGAATCTGGACATTCACTTTTACATATTCTCAGAGGTGAAGCTGTCAAATGGAGAATGCTTCTTTTTTTTAATTATTGTATATTCCTTACGCATCAGTTAGATTTTTTTTCTTGGGGTTACAATGAACAGCTTTGATTTTGTGTTCCTGGGACTTGTAGTCCAGAGAGTGATACAGGATGATGCTTTGAACAAATAGGCCATGATTTTCTGTTGTCTTTTCCTTTCCTTTTTTTGCATGAGAATATTTCAGAATCATATGTGTAGAGAAATAAGTTGCTTTTTCAAGGTTTTGTAAATATGAATAAACCATGCAATTAGTTGATGTGTTAGTGGCGGCCTATACAATAGGGTCCAGTATCTAAAAAATGGCGCAGTATGTATTGTAGATATTTGTGTCACAGCGCTGTAGCATGTTGCAAACCTTAGCAAAGCTCCTTTTGTTACGCTCGTACAAGCAAAATACAAAACCCAGGACTGAAAGCAGAGGTTTCCATCGCAAAGTGGTGTCCATCTTTCATTATTCTATATATAAATATCTATACATATATAGATATCTATGTATATATATATATATATATATATATATATATATATATATATATATATATATATATGTATACATAGCTATATATACATACATACAGACATGATCATTTTCGCAACCATTCTTCGCTTTTCTCACGTAGACGGTACCGTTTTGTGTTTTTCGTTTTTTATGTGTAGCTTCACACATGCTTCGCTTGCACAGGTGGCGGCGCCGTTGCCATGGCAGCGGCGTATTTCATTCCCCAGTAGATTTGGCGATGATTAAGAAAGAAAAAAAAGCAAACAAAAAACGGAACAATCTCTTTCATCCCGGGTTTATCCCGCTGAGAGACGGTACGCGGCACCATGACCAGGTGTAGCAGCGCTTGATGTGTGCATACTAAACGTGTCCGCGTGCACGCTCACATCACGCGACCCCCCGTGTACCGCGCTTCTCCCCGCGGGACCAAGCGCCCTGCAGCCCACCTATAGAGCGGACCCATGGGCATGACTAGCTTCAGGCGGAGGTCCTGGCCGGTGGTGGTGGTGGTGTTGTTGCTGTCGCAGGACGTACAATGCAAGAGCGTTTCTCGAATTATAAATACATGCATTGGCAGGTTATTTTAATGGCACGGTTATCTAACCTTTGTGTAGTCTGGGAGATTAATTTCGAAACGGTCGCTTATCGGAGGACAAAAACAGCAGCTCTCCTCTCGTTAACACTTAAAAGTCTGGTTGGCTTGGAAGTTCAACATTTTAATGGAAAGCCTGCACATGTCAATGATGGGCAAACTCTTTAGAATCCAGCTTTTTTTCTGTCCGTTTCTGAAACCTAAATGATTTTATTTCCTTTTTTTTTTGCCGTAGACCACTAGATTTTATTGTACACCAGAACTGTACTGTAGAGTTGTTCTAAGGTATTTGTTTACATTTGGTAAACTTGTTTTCCTTCTGCTTTTAGTGTGAAAATCATGCGAATAATGTTCGATCTCTCCATCTCAGACATGGCTGTTGTTCATCACTTTTTTGTTTTTTCATTGAACAGATACAATAATAATACATTTTTATTTGTCTCCTGATCAGCGCTGTCAACGTTGGTCTAGCCTGTAATGTAACGTATCCGGTATAACGTTCGCTAATGTCATGCTGGAGGAAGTCGACATGGAGTATCTCATGCTTCGCATGCAAATCAGTTCAAAATACAATGGTTATCTTAATACAGGAAAAAAACGGCATAATATTTTTGTTTGAGAGGACCTTTGAGAGGCCAGTTATGTAATTTAAATTCCTGACATATTTAATGTTTTTTGCTGTGAAATGTGATGAACAGCCTCCTCTTCATCAGCACTTGGGGCCCAGAGGAAGGTGCCAGGTACCAGCGGGACGAATTGGGAGTGCCTTTTAAACCCGTTAACAGCCCAATTAACACAACTAACGAGTAAAACATCCGCGCTCATGTAAACGTGGCAAAGTTGTTTCCTAATTTGTATTTCATTCTCTCCTATTTTTTTTTTGTAATTATTTAACGCTAGATTTGTTACAAAGCTGGGGGATGTAATTTTGTTTTTGTTGTTTTTCTTTTGTTGGTATGATAGTGCATCGCTAGTTTTATTAAAAGTGAAAACGTTTTACATAGGCGTCATGTGTCCATGTTGGATGTGTAGAGAAAATAGATCCATATTGTCTATTCTATAGCTATTGTTCTGAATCATATTGACGGAATCCACCTCTTAAAAAGATGTACATTGTTGAATTGCTTTAGGCAGAGTTAAGTGGGTATAAAGTTTACCTATATGTGTATAGTGGAAGGTGATAATTGAACAGTGTAATATTGCCTGAATTGCTGACAAGTTTTGAGGGCAGCATGGAATTCACAAGAATCTGAGTATATAGGTCTGTTCCCTCCAAAAACGCGTCATTTTTTTCCAACACCTCAAACATCTCATCCACTGTTTGTTGAAAGGTGCAATACCGACGAACCATTGCATACACGGTGTACAGTGCACATGGTTTACTGAATTACTTTAAGAATTAATTATTTAATTAATTAATTATTTAAGAATTACCGTTGCATCTCACATTTCTCTGGTTTAAGATCCATTCTAATCAGCCTCTGAATATTTTGTACACTTCTCCTCATTGGAATTGAACGTCACTGCCTACTAAGCTGAGAAGCAGCCATACAGTAACACTGAAACATTTAAGGGGGCGTTTTTGATTTGCATGAAGCACATTTGTGTATATTCCACGGGGAGTGAAAAAGACCCGAGCAGGAGGGCAGCCGTTGTATACTACTGATTCTCAGATTGTCTCACAAAGTTCACACCACTCGGAAAGATTTTATTTGGGGAAGGGAAGGGAGGGGGGGGTGGGGGGTTCTTCAAACCTGGCTCTGAATGGAGGGTGACAGTCCCTTCAGAAGTTAGTCAGATCCTCACTTTGTCTGTGCTGGTTGGGGCTGCTCTCACTTTTCTACCGATTGGATGGCAAGTTGTAGTGAAGTTGATGCTCGCTCATAAACTCAATAAAGGACGATGAGATGGGATACAAACTTGTGGACTTGTTTGTGTTGCTTTTCGTGGGTGTGGTGGTGCCTTGGATGTTCAGCAGACACACTTTTCATCCGAAGTGAGGCTGAGAGCTATCACCTGTTTGATGATTCCAGTCCAACTTGGTCCCAGGTGTTGGTGAAGCAACAACATATATAATCACTGCTGCCCCTGGCCGGTGGAATCATTAAAAGCAGAAGATATATATATATGCTACTAACGTCATAAACTGGTAAAAATGAATAAACAAACAACAAATTTGGCGGGATGGTCTAGTAGTGTTTGGGGTGCCTGACTTGGCCAAAACAATTCTGGGTTTCAACCCCAATGTTGCCCCAAGCTGTTGAGCAACTATACTTTTATTTACACCCTATGCTGCTGGGGATAAAAGTATCTGCGAAGACTCGATAGACCATTTACTAAACTGAGGTCAGGCCTCCATAAAAGCACTATTTTTACTGGTGCATTAATTTTTTATGGTCTTTGGCCATCTATAGTATTTGTAGTTATTGGCGTTTTGCCAGTAAAAGGACATTAAGTTGTCGATATCACTGACCTCAAAACATGAGCAATGGGTTTGTTCCATTCAGGCGAATTAAAAAGAGGACATGTTCAAGGTAAGGACATGCTGGCCTCCAGCAATCCATCTAGTTTTGATTTATAGAAAAAAAAAACTTTCATTTATGGGCAGCGATGTATTATTTTAATTTTGATCAGAATTTCCTAACATGAAAAGTTCACATTCAGAAATACAGAATATTGGCACAAAATGTTGGCGATTGGCTTTCGCATCGGCCTGTAAAACGAATGACTGGTGGATTCTAAACAACAACGCGAGATAAAACCTTAAATAATGATTAAATGGTTAAAATGATATGTACCAAGCCTTCCCTATCCAAGACGGAATGGGTTTAAAAGTAAATCTATAAAGTTGCTTCAGATTAAATGAGACAACAAAATCGAAAAAAACAACAACAAGCAGTGTAAAATACAAGGGTTAAAATCAAGGTGGCCATCAATGGCTGATCATGCTCATATGGATAAGGATGGATAATAATAAGTGATTAATTTGCAGAGCTCATTAGACCACCTTCAATATAAAAACTGACAATCCGGCATGAAATAAAAGTACAAGAAAATATTCCTCATAAAATGCTGCACAAATCCTCCATCTTCCAAGTATGCCTCCCAACGACTTGCCAAATCATACGCCAGTTTAAAAACACGCAAGTTACAATCATCTCCACTCAAGAGAGCATTCCAGAAAAGGCTTGTGAGCAATACTGTTCAAAAATATTATGGACGAATACTACTTCAGTGCTAGGGTAAAACACACACACACATTTGGCACTTTTCTCCATCAGTGGAAGCAAATGAAAAGTGAATGGTGATGGGCAGTGCAGTATTCCTACGTCTTGGTCTTCACCCCAGAGCTGGCCAGAGCCATAATTTTATCTTCTGACCCTGAAATAGAAAAGGGACTCAGTGAAATACATCACACAGGCCTAACTGAATAGTTTGTTTGTGAAGCCACGGTGCGTTTTGTGTGACACATGAACCCTGTTGCTCACCGAGATCTGCGGTGACCCTCTCAAACTGACTGAGGGTAGCCGTGGCGTTTTCTGTTAGAAAACTCTCATCCTCGGACGTGAGCTGCAAAATAGGTGCACAAAACAAACAAAATCAATACACGTAATAAACTTGCATTGAATACATTCAATGTCTATGTATTATTAAATTATATATGACTCTAGTCTATATTTAGACTTGTGTTCTCGCCTGGCTCAATTGGTGAAGCACGACATTAATACTGCCAGGGTTAGGGGTTCAATTCCCCCTGGGCCCAGCCATGCTAAGAATGAGTGTGCTCACAGCAGTAAGAGGCTTTGGGAAAAAATCCATCAAATATCCCATATATATATATATATATATATATATATATATATATATATATATATATATATATATATAACCGAATGGAGCCCGAACAGTTAACAAGTCACTGCCACCTGTCACTTAGTCATCAACAAGTCACTTCCTCCAGAGGACAGAACGAAACTCATGGAGCGTGTGGCCAGACCTTCTCGCCCAGTTTCCTCAAGGCCGCCAGGATTTCCACTTTCTGCTGAACGTACACGTCCCTCGACAGCTTGCCCACCATCACGTCTCGATCCATCTGTGCGACAAAGAGCACACCATGAGGCGCACGCGCGCACACACACACACACACACACACACAATCTGAGAATCTGTGTAGAAATATTGGGCAGTCTAGACAGACTGAGAAATACATTATTGATCCCGAAGGAAATCCAAATCTTCAAGTGGCATACCACTTCACACGACAGAAGCGAAGAGAGGCAACATCACTGCACATAAATAGCTATATAAAAGTAGTAGGGAACCGGAAAAACAAAAACACTAAACAGAACCAACCTCAGCTAGTCGCGTCCTCAGTTGCCCTGGCTGCTTCTTGGCAAACAGCCGGATGACCTCTGGAGTTTTAAAGGCTTGACTGATGGCAGCCTGAATGGCCTGTTAGGAGACAGGGAGGACCCCGTGATTAAACACACCATCCCATCGTCCATCTGCTTGGATTCCTCTATAACCTACGTGTTGCACTGTGCCACACGACGGGACCGCGGGCTGCTCGTACCAGCTGCATTCCGCTGAGCTCGTCCACCAGCGTCATGTCGCCCGTCATGATCTTCTGCAAGGAGTCGTTGAATTCGCTCAGCTGCTCGAGGGTCTCCTTTTTGGTTTCCTCGTACTCCTCTTCGTCCAAGTCCTCCCTTTTAACACCAACGTGACGCGTGCATTGGAATCATTGTAAGGCATCAGGTTTACACAGGCTGTATTGTTCGTAATGAAGCACTGTTGTACAATCGCACTGCAAATAAGTCATATTATAGTATAGTCATATGTTTGTGTTATCCGGTGAAAGTTATTCAATGATCACCTGCATTCTTCCAGATCCTGAAGCTGTTGCATCAGTCTGTCAAGCTGCTCTTCCATGTTCTGCCTCAGTTTTCCAGTTTCTGATTTACCCCGAGAAGCCATGGTGTCGGCCAGAAGACAGCTCTTTACCACTGTGATTCCACCAAGGAAGCAAGGGAAGAATGAGTCTATGTAAGGAATTGTCTAGCAACACACTAAGTAACACAATGCGATTCACTACATGGCAACATTCCCACTAGCTACTGACCAAGCCCAACCAGCGCAGCCCGTCGAGACAGTTCTAGACAACATCATTGGAGGGTTAGGGGAACCCAGATAAACGGGAATATAAGGGAATGTATCCTCTAATGACACAATATAAAACACAGCCTTTAGCTAGCATGCTACATCAACACACGATCATCTGACCTGCTTTTTGTAAACTGAAGGATACCAGCTGGCGTGTTTTGGTGGCTCAAATGAAAAACAACGTTGGCAATTAGTAGAATTGACAACTGCGGTTCATATCGCGATTAAAAAAGGACGTAGAAAATATAAATATTGTAAAACAAAACGTCAACATTTGTAAGTTGTGGTGTAAGATGACACGACGATGGGGATCCTGAATGTAGCTCGCCAGTTGTGGGCGCGGCTTTCCGCATCCTGGTCGGACCGACCAATCAGATTTCTTTAATGAGGTCAAGTCCCGCCCCCGCCAGACGTAGAAGGAAGTGCATTACGGGGAAGCAACCGAAAAAGAAGGTCTGAGGCTCCGTGGCGTGCTCTGATCTAACGGGGGGTTTGATGCATTACCGCAAATAACACACCAATCACCAGCCTTAGGTTAGTAAGTAAGTAAGTAGTCAGTTGAGACAAAGGTTTGCTGTTGACAAAGTTGTGTTCCACTTTCTATTCAAACGATGGTGGGACCCAGTTGTCCCTCGACACTAACATTGTAAACGCTTCCCATTGTCGAGGCACTGTTGGGTGGGGTCGTATTAACACCTGCACCTGCAGTCTACCTGCAGCAGACTGCAAAGTTGTAATTTTTAAAGTACTATGTTTTTTTTTTTTTCAAACACCCCCTAAGTGAAAAGGTAAACAGTTGCATTTCATCCCTGAACAACTCCGATCGCATTCTACTGTACTGTGTTGAGCTGTGTTGTGCATATTTTGTCGTTAAAGCTAAACTGGAACATGAGATGGCGCGCTATGGCGTCACCCAAGTGGCCCTGATAGCCTGCGGATCCTTCAACCCCATCACCAACATGCACCTCCGCATGTTCGAGCTGGCCCGGAATCACCTCGAGGACACAGGTGGGTCCAGCGGACCCCACCCGGGCTCTCATAGTTGGTCTGTCTCCTACTCCTATTCCATATCAAACTGACTGAATTTACTTTTCAGGCAAATTCCAGGTGGTTCGGGGCATCATCTCCCCAGTAGGGGACGGCTATAAGAAGAAAGGCTTGATCGAGGCCTGCCATCGTGTGGAGATGGCGAGACTTGCCTCTGACACCTCCGACTGGATCACGGTTGATAACTGGGAGAGTTCACAGCCCGAGTGGGTGGAGACGGCTAAAGTCGTTCGGTGAGGATAATGACTCCAACCGAAGTAATTAAGCAAGTATATTGAACAGGCTTAACATCTTGTTGTTTATAATGCATACCATGCATACTACTAAAGTGTATTAGAGTGTATTAGAGTTGTGTAACTGTATAGAGTTATAACAGATGGTTAATAGTGTCTAAAATGAAGTTTAAAAATATAGTTGATTTAAGGCACCTAACCCCTCACTGCTCCCCGAGCGCCGCTGTAAAAGGCAGCTCACTGCGTCGGAATTAGTGTGTCCTTCACCTCACTGTGTGATCACTGTGTGCTGAGTGTGTTTCACTAATTCACGGATTGGGATAAATGCAGAGACCAAATTTCCCTCACAGGATCAAAAGAGTATATATATACAGTATATATATATACATACAATGACGGTAGAGCTCTTCAATATGCCACATTATTCAGCCCCACAGTCTTTAAATATTTAGATGCAAATATTTGTCTTTGGTGTGGACCCAGGCATCACTATGAAGAGCTGGTAGCCGCAGAGGAGGACGACGAAGAGGAGGAGTACCCAGAGGAGTACGGCAAGAGGAGACGCACGGAGGAAGAGTCCTGCGGCTGTTTGTCCCGCCGAAAAGGTTCCCCCACGCAACAAACGCACAGCAAAATTGGGGTCCGACCAAGAGCCCACAGCTAAATGCAACCAATGACAAGTTAAAATGGGTAGAATACGCAAAGGCGGAAGTTGTCGAAACCAACCGTTTTTGGTGAATGAACGTTGAACCAAAAATCTATTCAAATAAAGTGGAACGGTTAACAGGGAGGAAATATTGGCGCGTTCGCAAAAGTTTTTTGTTGTTGTTGATATTTTCGTACTTTTACACAGCCTCAAAAAATGAAAATATTTGGCAAGGGTAAATTTTTTTTTTTTAAAGCGTTGGCGTAGATGGTGAAACGAAACACACAGCGTTGTGTCATTTTACACAGTTGTTGTTTCATCAACTGTTTCACGCCGCTCTGCTCTGCCTTCAAGGTTGGAGTGAAACCGCGGGACGTGTTGGGTCTTGTTCCTCCCTCATTGTGTTGAGATAGATCACTGTTCCTCGTCACCCTGAAGTCATTGCATGGGCGCACTTTATTGTCTCTGATGTTGGGACACGTTTCGCAATACCCTGAGTGGGTGAAGGGTATTGTCAACGAGCGAGTGACGAGTGAGTTAAAGTTTGACGAGGTGCCCAGAAGAAAGAAACATTTTGGAATCAACTAGACGACTGGCAGTAGCTGCTTTTGTATTATTAGAATTGTTTAGTTTTATAGGATTTGAATAGGAATATTGGGTAAAAGTGCAAGGTTGACACACTATTGTAAAGTTCTTGAAGACCGTTTAAGAATGCCTGTTCCTCTATCTCTCTCTCTGTCTCTCTGTCTCTCTCTCCATCTTTCCCACTCTCTGTCACTGTCTCTCTGTCTCTCTCGCCCACTCTCTTACTCCCTCCCTGCCTCCGCCTCTGTCTATATGTCTCTCCCTCACTCCCTCGCTGCCTCCATCTCCATCCATCTGTCTCTCTCACTGTCACTCCCCCTCTGACGCCGTGTGTCTCTCGCCCTTCCCTCCCCCACCCAGTAAACACCGTCCAGCTGTTCCTCCTGTGTGGCGCCGACGTCCTGGAGTCCTTCGCCGTGCCCAACCTCTGGAAGCAGGAGGACATCGGCGAGCTGGTGGGCCGCCACGGCGTGGTGTGTGTCACGCGCGGCGGCAGCGACGCCGAGAAGTTCATCCACCAGTCGGACACGCTGTGGCGCCACCGGCGCAACATCCACGTGGTGCGCGAGTGGGTGACCAACGAGATCTCCGCCACGCACGTGCGGCGCGCGCTCCGCCGCGGCCAGAGCGTGCGCTACCTGCTGCCGGACGCCGTGGTGCGCTACATCCAGGAGCAGCGGCTGTACAGCGCCGAGAGCGAGCAGAAGAACGCCGACGTGGTGCTGGCGCCTCTGGCGAGGTACTCGGAGGCCGGGCCCAGCTGAGGGGCCCCCGGCCGAGGGGCCCCCCAGGTTAGGGGCCCCTGGCTGAGGGGCGTCTGGCTGAGGGGCCCCTGGCTGACGGGGCCCCTGGCTGACGGGCGTCTGGCTGACGGGCGTCTGGCTGACGGGCGTCCGGCTGAGGGGCGTCCGGCTGACGGGCCCCTGGCTGACGGGCCCCTGGCTGAGGGGCGTCTGGCTGAGGGGCCCCTGGCTGACGGGCCCCTGGCAGAGGGGCGTCTGGCTGAGGGGCGTCCGGCTGACGGACCCCTGGCTAAGAGGCCCCTGGCTGAGGGGGGGGCCGCGTGTTTATGCAACTGGACAGACATGGACATTGGAGAACTGTTGGCTAGAGCGTGGGGTTGGGTTTGGTTGTGTTTCTTATGGCTGTGGTTGCTTTGAAGTGTTTTTGTGCTGTTTTTTTTTATTGAAGTTATACTTACTATGTGGCCAGGAGAGAGTGAGAACATGGCAGTCAACACAGCCACAACACAAAAGTTTTGATACGTTATCACAATCTGTGACAGAGTATGCAGAGTAGGTTATCAAACCTACTCTGCATACTCTGTCACAGATTGTCAGATCTGTATACATCTATACATTTATACATCTATCAAGATTTACAAATACAACATCTATGTATGTGTGTGTCGCCTTTTTAAATAAAATGTATTGCACTCTGTTTGTATATCGGTGCTTGTTATTCCCCTTTTTCACGAATACAGAAGTTTCCTATCTAGTCCAGAATAAAGTGAAACGCCTATTGTGTTTCATGTCAACTTGTCACGGTTGAGAGCTTTACCTTCAGTCCACACAATGGGCCCATAGGTCGATGGAGAGATAGTTAGAGACAGTCCTTACCTAACCCTATACTACATGATGCAATAAGATATGACGCTGGACTCATTTGACTTGCAGGCACTGAGACACCACCACAAATATTTGACAATGTCAGAATAACCCTTTTACTTAAGAGGGATTATGAATTCAAGACAGGGCACTCTTGTTTGATTGGATCAATGTGACGGTTCTTGATGGAGTGATGTCAGAACAAAACCGTTCCTTAATCACACAGGATAGTCAGTGGCAGAGGGTGTGTTTCTCCACCCGCGAGAACCCGAGAACCACCCCTGGCAGTGAAGGAGCCTGTCTGGTCTGTTTTGTTTGCAATAGAAATGTGGTTTGATCACACAAGCTGTAGGTATTTTACCTTCATTATTTCCCTACCACCATTCCAAAAAAAAAAATACTTAAGCACTAATTCACCAAATGTGAACACAAAGGGATACATGCTAATGAGTTGGCCTACTATCGATACCATCACAGAAATGAAATTATAATAAACTGTGTACAATTTTCAAAGAAATGTATTTAATTAGTCTTTTCTTCTTCTTTGTCCTGTTTTTTCTTGCGTGTTTTACACAGCAGGAAACTTCCATCTTCTACACGTCCATGATCCTCCCAGGCTCCTCAGCTCCTCAGCAGGCCTCAGAGTTCAGTGAGACTTGTCGGACGCGTCTGGCTGACCTCCCACCCGGACTTAAACCATCAAAACCGGGATGGTGAACCACATCACCTCCACGCCTTCATTCTTGTCACTGTAGGCTACTCATCGGTTGGCGGCCAACCGTAGTAGGACACGCCCCCATCTGAATCACATACTTAAAAAAAAAAAGGAGCCATTGTTCGTGTGCTTCTTATCTCTCTTCTCTCTCTCCCCCTCTCTCTCTCTCTCTGTCTCTCTCTCTCTCCTCACAGGTGTTGGTTCAGCTCATCCAAGCAACCCTCGACTTTCACACTCACCTGCTTATTCTGTGGTGACTAGGAGTTTCTGGCCTCATCCAAAATGCTAGTTAGCCTCTGTGGAAGCTGGGACATGGTCAGCAATGTCAACTTTGATGGATACATGATCGCTCTGGGTGAGTGCCTCGAGGTTTATATTGTGACATGCACATATTTAAATGAGATTATTCGAATATTAGCCATCATCTGGAAGAGACATGTTTATACGATAGTAAGAGGAAGACAAGTTGAGAAGGGACATTATAACCACTTATTATATCTGATTTCTGGTAAAGATGAGATAAAGATAAGATGATGAGGTGTAGTGTGGGACAAAAGCAAGCAAACGATCGTGAAAGCAAATGAACACTGTACTTATATCGGAGACAAGGCTCTAAGTATAGTGGGCCTTTATTGTTATAGTCCTATAGCTGGTATACTCTTACACACATTTTATGCAATTTCCCTCAGGGATCATTAAAGTATGTCTGTCTGTCTGTCTGTCTGTCTGTCTGTCTGTCTGTCACACAACACAACACACTTTCTCTTTTGTCATTCAAAAGAGAGAGGTGCTGTCTCTGTATGCACTGCCTGCACCTTAAATATATATATATTAAAGTATTTCTTATTTTTGCACTACAATTTATGACATTCTTATCCATTTTTTTATAGTGCATTTATTCTTTAATTCTCTGTATTGTTAATGTGGGTGATGCTGCTGCTACATTCCAATGTCCCCAGCTTGGGATCAATAAAGTATTTCTATTCTATTCTATTAGCCACGCATCGGTGTTGTTTAGCAGGTAGCTCCCTTGGCCGGAGCCCAAGTCAGAGTTTTATTTCCTCCTTGCTCTGTGTCTGAACTCCTTGGAATGAACGTCGGTCCGCCTCGTGCGTCCCGCCCTGCAGGCATTGGCCCCGGGCTGAGGAAGACGGCCGTCAAGCTCAAGCTGAAGAAGGTGATCGAGGAGCGGGGGGACGTGTGCAGCATCAAGACCCTGAGCGCCTTGAAGAACTACACGTTCTCCTTCACCGTGGGACACCAGTTTGAGGAGGTCACCAAGGGACTGGACAACCAACATCTTAAGGTGACGGCTTGACCCAAGGGGTGGGGGGGGGGCAGGGGGTGGGAGGTGTTGGGGACGTTGTTGAGATCCTCGGGACATCTGAATGACGGTTTTAAGTATTGCTGCTGCTGTGTGAGTGTTTGGTAGACACGACGCGTTAAGCTTTTCGCTCGTGGCCTGTGTCACGGTAAGCGGTGAGGCGAGTTGCGTCTGGATTGGTGATCTCTCTCTCCTCTGTTCCGTCCCCCGGCAGTCTTTGGTGACATGGGACGGGGACAGGCTGGTGTGTGAGCAGATCGGACAGAAGAAGGACCGTGGCTGGGCTCACTGGATCGAAGATGATAAACTTCATTTGGTAGGCTATGTCCACAGCAAGTGGTGTTTGGGGCTAAATACAGGCAACATCTTAAATCCTTATAAGCATAGTATTGAATAGCATTTGTTCTCTCTCTCTCTCTCTCTCTCTCTCTCTCTCTCTCTCTCTCTCTCTCTCTCTCTCTCTCTCTCTCTCTCTCTCTCTCTCTCTCTCTCTCTCTCTCTCTCTCTCTCTCTCTCTCTCTCTCTCTCTCTCTCTCTCTCTCTCTCTCTCTCCCTTTTAAGGAGCTGTATTGTGAAGGACAGGTCTGCAAGCAAGTTTTTAGGAAGAAGGGCAGCGACTGACAGGTGGTGTGTGCAAGTTTGATCACTGAAGAAAATCAACAATAAATATACACAGTGTGTATTCTCCGGTGTATATTATACTAGCCTACTCAATATGAGGGAGGTCAACGTTTTGTGGAGGTTTTCTTTTCTTTTGACATCCTGGAAAGAAGCTGTGCAGCCGTGACCTCACAATTTAATGTTTGGCCACTAGATGGCAATATTGTGTTGGTTTTGCCCATGTCTTTTTTTTCTTCTTACTTTTGGACTCTTGCGTCCAAGATTGTATAACATACACTCTATTATATCCATTATATCATATAATAAATATGATAGCTCTGACCCTTTCCGTGCGTGTTTGTCTTTGATCGAGGTGTAGCCAAAAGAAAGATATCAGATTTAAGAAGTGTTAATATGTATTAACAATATGTGTAGGCCTATTAACACTTCTTAAATATGTGTACCAAATTATCACACAATAACATACCGATTAATACGTGTATGTAATTATGTGATAATTCGGAGTTACAGTGTCCTGCATCATACTCTCTATAACAATGGCATATATACATCTTCTCATTGTGCACCTGTGCTCCCTATTGTGTCACTATGATAACCAAGTTAATCAGTTTAACGGGTGTTACATGGGAGCAAATATTTAGTGATTTTCATGAAAGGCTATTACTGATTGCATCCAGCGGTGTACGGTTTTCATTCATTTGATGTTTTTTTCCTGTTGTTGTTTTTGTTTGTTTTGTGCATGTGTTTTAATGTGTATTTATTGATTTGTTAGTCCAAAATATAACTTTGAAACGTAATAAACCCAGTCTCCAAACCCGACTTACCCCTTGTATTCAAGTGCGTTGTATGCATTCATTAAGAGTAAAACACAGCGTAATAAAATGATGCGTCCAGCGTTCATAAGTCACGTGACACACCAAACCAAAATGGCTGCTCTTGTATTTTGACGTATAATAGCTAGCTACTTTTCTATTTGTTTCATTCTTAGTGGAATACTCTTGAACAAAATATATTTTGGGTAAACTGTCTCTACCCATCTACATAGCCTCGGTTTTATAACTTTTATCTTAAAGACAATCAAGACTGACACTTCTTTGTTTCACGAGTTAGACTATGCATATGTGGTTGTAAAAGCAGGCTAGCTAGCTGGGTCTGGCTGGCACACATTAAGACAGTTGTTTGAAAAATTAAAAATAATAAGCTTCAAAAAGGAACAATGGAGGAGTTAAGTGCCGATGAGGTAAGCTAAAACCGCGAACTTTGTTCTTCCCGCGTCTGTTACGGCACCAAGAAGATGCGATTGTGTTTAGTAAGCGGTGTCCCATCTCTCCCCGGTGCTAGCATCTCTAGCTAGTGTGCTACAACAGCTAGCCTAGATTAGCCGCTACGACTCCAGTCAACCCTGTAATGTTCGTTTCGGAGTGACAGCTGTAACGCAACAACATGCACGTTCGCGGCTAACCCGTTCATTTTTTAGAGCGGTGGTTGAGGACATATGGGGGAACTAGTGGTCGTGTGTGGTGGTCTGCCGTTGTACAGATGTGTTTCTCTTCGTTGGATCCAGGGGAGCTAACGCTCACTATATGGGGATGCGGTTTATGATGACATCTGTGCACACATATTTATGTGTATATATATACATAGACATGTATGGAGTCCCCATCCATTAATGACGTGTACATTTTGCCAATCAATGCAATGCAATTCTACGGCGCTGTTGGCCTCCCTGGCCTGCCTCTGGCTAATATTAGTGTGTTACTCGTTAGCTAGAAATTAGCTTGTGAGGCGACTCAGCATAAAAACAAGAGACGGCCACCATTGTGCAATCAGCTATGCGTCGGCTCTGTTGTCGGTCAATGACTCTTAATAACTTCAATACAAATAGAGCCTGGTTTTTATTATGCTGCCCATTAGAGGAGCACGCCGTCCCGGCCGATCATACCAAATTATAAATGTATTTTATGGTATGCCTCACAGTTGTTTTTGTCATCGAAGTGAGGTTGCATAGATTTTACACCCCCCCTCCTTTTGTTTGTTGTGTATGCTTAATTATATCGTTCTCGGTAACAACTGGTTGTGCATATGACTAACAAAAACGGCGATGTTTTGTTTTATTAAGGTTTTCCTCGAATACAGACAGATTAAATGACCACTTGTCACTTGTTCTAGGAATAGCGCACCTTGTGATAACTTCTGAGCATTCTATACTATAACCCATACATTATTCATGTTGGATAAACGCCGGCACTTAACTTTTTGAGTTGAACCTACTGACTCTGACACTGTGCCCTGGATTTATCTCAAGATCCGCAGAAGGCGACTGGTCAGACTCGCAGGAGGACAGACCTCTCAGCCTAGCACTCCTCTCAGCACCCCCCTGACATCCCCACAGAGAGAGACGCCACCCGGGCCCATACCTGGGCCATCAGTGGCCACATCCCAGCCCCTGCCACCAGCCGCCTCTCAGGCTCTGGGGCTCAATGTCCACAGTAGCACCCCGGCCACATCCCCCATGGGGGCTTCTGGTATGAACAGAAACACCAACATATTGATTTCTTTTGTCTGGATAATAATAGTACATTTCAAATTGTAAATCTTCTCCTGGGCCACAGTATTGACTGTTTATACTGCAAAAACTAAGGGTGCCCCAACATTGAATTAAAATAGTTGGGTTCTAGGTCTTCACTTATTGATTTGTTTCGCTGTTGGGACATAATATTAGACGTACGCGTAGGGATGTATCATGTCAACTGCTGGTGACAATACAAGCCGTAGCTTGTGGTATCCTGGGTCAGTGCGTCACTGTTTGACATTCAGTAAAGGCCCTTTTTTTGCAGTCTAGGAAACAAACATGCCAGGTCTAGAAACATCTGACCCATGAATGTAATTGAACAGTGGGCAGAGGGCACTATTATGACCTGTTTTTATAGCTGCTCATAAATGCTGCTTTTTATGAGAAATTGATTGATAATGAATAACTAGATCGAAACATTACCATGTTTACAGGTCTTAGTTTGAAAAAATATAAATTTAGGTGTATTTCCACAAAGCTTATTTGAAAATGTTAGTGTTTTTTTGTTGTTTTTTTATACTTGAGTTGATGGCAAATCAATTGGAAAATGTCCTTTTGCTTGGGTTGGCTTTGATGTATCGTATTACGTTCCTTCCAGGGGTTGCTTATGGGAGCCAGAGCAGTGAAGGGGTGAGTTCTCTCTCCAGCTCACCCTCCAACAGCCTGGAGACTCAGTCCCAAAGCCTGTCCCGTTCCCAGAGCATGGACATCGACACCGCCTCCTGTGAAAAGAGGTGACGATTTCTCCTCGCAGCGAAATACGGCTTGTCCTCTCAGCCATGTAGAAGGCCTGATGACAAACACTAAAGATCATGTGTTTTTTTTTTTGCACCGATGCCTCCTGAATCCATAACCTGTTGGAGTTTTAATGTAATACTGAATAGTTTTAAGCATTTTAATTTTTCTCAAAGAAAGAAAGGTGTTTAGATAGTATGTGTTGTGCAGAAATCTGGCTAGCCAGCAGGACTGCGAAAGATGCAGATATAATGCTGGGTCTCTGTGCCGCCCCCCCCCCCCTCCAGCATGTCCCAGGTGGACGTGGACTCGGGCATAGAGAACATGGAAGTGGATGAGAGCGACCGCAGGGAGAAGAGAAACCTGGCTGAAAAGGTAACGTTGACCAGACAACCAGACCCCCCCCCCCCCCCCCTCCCCCCTCCCCCCTTTCCAGCGCTGTACTTTCGGGACTATTAGTTTCTTCCCTCTGCTTGACCTGCTTTATGCATGTCAAAGGCTTCTTCACATCGATGGGGCACGGACGTGAATAGATGGAATCGACGCAGAGGACAAGAGCCCATTGTGTTTTCCTAGAAGCCACTTTGAGTGCTTTCCATGGTGGCCGTTGTGTTTTTTAAATGTGCGGTTGTTGTTCCCTCAATAGGGTTTTGAAGAGTAACCGCTGAATGAGTCAGCTGGCCTGCGGTTCTCATTATCTGTTGCTTATGTTGGTACTGCCTTGTTCGGGGGGGTCATTAGTGCTTTTTCAAGGTTATCTTTTCTAAGTACGGAAACGGGAGTCTTGTTCACAGAACGTCCTGGTTCTGTAGATTGTAAAAAAAAGAAAAGAAAAAAATAAGCCAGTCTCTGGATGGCCAATTAGCTTTCATGGGTTTTGACCTCTTGAAAACCAATTGGCCAAGCCGGTGAGTAGCCTTTATGTAATTGGCTCATCAATCTGTTAAATGTTACATTACTTGCTGGAGACCCCGGTGTTTCATTGTTCACATTAAGGTTGTAACATGGCAACAGTCACACAGTCCTCTCGTTAGACGTGATACAACTTCAGATTCTGATTCCTCCTCCCTGCAATGTGGGGCAGTATAGTATAGTGGTGAGGGTCTGCAGTCTACCTGTAGCCATCTTTGAGCAAGATGCCAGAATCAAGTATCCGACCCTAGTTTGCTTTGGATATGAATGGCTCATTGGTAAACTAGACAGTTCTGTAAGCGTTAATATGCTTACATGCTAACAGGCTTATAGGACTAATAGGCATAGTATAGCATGTCATCAGCTTACGTGAGCGTACGTGTGTGCTGGGTTATGAAATGAACAGGATAGCAATAGTGTGTTGCCTTGCAATCAAACCGACGATGGAGTGGCTGTGCTTATGTTCCCTGGGTCTTCCTTCTCTCCATGCCAGGAGTCGTCGGCCAACTCAGATGTCTCTGAAGAGCAGGCTCTGCAGCTCATCTGTAGGATCCTCCGCGTGTCCTGGAAGGAGCAGGACCGCGACGTCATCTATCTCCCCTCGCTGGCCGCAGAGTTCCACCAGAACCCTAACGACGGTGGGTCGCCCGGTCCACTCTCGCTCTCTGGCTCCAGGTCTTTTCATGAAAAACTTATTCGGGTGTCTCATTTCACAAAGAGCTGATGTTTTGGTTTTTCCCCCCAAATCGATAGATTGCGGGGATGGGGGTGTGGGCGGGATCATAACTCTCGTGGCACTATCCAACTGTTCTGTGAAATTGTCCAAAGGATTGACCTTTTCCTGGAAGTCTTCCAGGAAGTCGCGCAGCTTGCATCCGCCGCATCCTGACAGTCGCCCTTGCGCCGTGTCCCCTTGCACTGCAGTGTACTCCGACTTCAAAGACCTGATTGGCCAGATCCTGATGGAAGCGCTTTTGATGTCCAGCCAGTCCCATGTCCACAACCCCTTCTCCAGCCTGACGGCCACCTCTCAGCCCATTGCCGCTGCCAAATCCCCGGACCACCGGCTGACACTGGTGCCCCCCTCCAGCCAGGGCAGCAGTCCGATGGCCCCCTGCGCTGGCTCTTTCGGCGCCAGCTCTCTGTCCAGGCGAGTACCTCGACACTGTCACACGCCACCCGCGCTGACCTGGTTCACGCTGTGAGAGGCCGCCAGCCTTCTCCCACGGCGGCGCCTTCGATACGCGCCGTCCGCTGACATGCGATTGGCTTTATTACGTCTGGTCTTTTTGACTTTCAGGTTGTATTGTCTTTCCTCCTCCTCATTCCTGACAATCACTGTGTTATCCACAGTCTGTACGGGTGTAGTCCGCACCCAGGTGCTCTGATCGCAGCCGGGATGACCTTCCCGCCCGCCGCCAGCCCTACCTCACCCGCCCTCCCGCCCTCTCCCCCCACCGGCCCGCAGTTTGCGGTGCCTCCGAGCCCGCCGCCTCCCGCCCGGCTCAGCCTGACCTCCCCCGCCTCCCCTCTCCCCATCTCCCAGCGCTACCGGCCCTACTCGGTCACCTCTCCCTGGGCGGTGCCCACCCCGCCCAGCCCGGGCTACAGGCGGGGCGCCCCGGCCGCCGGGGCTTCCCCGAGCCCCGGGGGCCTCCCCGTGCCCCCCAACACCCCGGCCCCGCTGCCCCCGGCCAGCCCCCAGTCCTTCGCCTTCCCCAGGGCCCGTCCCCACCCCGGCTCCCTCCCCCTGCCCGCGGTGCCCCCTTCCCCCAGGCTGAGGGCCCGAGGAGCAGCCGCGGCCGCCCGGAACCCGCCCTCTAGGTATCGCACCGGCCAGCATCTTGTATGACAGCGTGTGGCCGTCGCCGCCGCCGACCCCCCACTAGCCGGCGGCCATTGACTAATGCGCCTAACGTTTGGTGACCTTGTTGAAACTACAACTAAAACCCCAGTGAGTAACGCTAGAGAGGAGACGCGGACCCAGAACCGCAACAGCTTGCAACTGGCAACTGGCCGAGTGCTCTTCTTCTAATGCGCTTCGGCACCTTCAGCCGTAACAAGCGAATGCTTTTTTTGCTGCCGTTTCTCTTTGTGTCTGATTGAAATCAGAAGTCCGAAAGATGTTTGCCTTCTGTCTTAATGTGGGTGTGTTTTTGTTGTTGTCGGATACACATTAGGGGACAGTCGTTTGGAAGAAATGGGGTTAGGCCAGTTTGTGTTTTTGCTTGCTAGCATTTTTGGCATGGAGTTGGAGTGTTGTAATGGCAGTGTCATTATTCACAGAGCATGGGACGCGTTATTCGCATTCTTTCCTTTTGTTTTAGTTTTCCTTTCGATTTCTGCTCGTTCTGCATGTGTCAAGTCATGTCTGATGTAATGCCACATCCTGTTCTTCACCTCCCCGCTCTCTCTGCCACCATGCGTTCCTCCTCTCCCTCCCCCTCTTCCTCTGTCCTGTCCTCTGTCCTCTCCTCCTCCTCCTCCTCCTCCTCTGCTCTCGGGCAGCCCCCTCTCCTTCCTCTTTTTTGCACTCTCTGACATGTCTCGGGATAGCAGTGATGAAGAGTCTGAGGAAGAGGAGGATTTTACACAGGTTCAGTTTGGGTCCAGGTACACCACTGCAGCACTGTGTGTATGTGTTTATGTGCGTGTGTGTGTGTGTGTGTGTGCGCGCGTACCCCCTTTTTTTCGTTGGCGCTGCTGGCTCACGACTAACAGCGGTGCACAAAACACTGCAGTGCTAAAGGTTTGCAGAGGAGAGCGGGCTATCGGTGACTCGTGCGACCTTGCCGCGACCTGACTTTGATCATCGAGCGTCTGGGTTTTATCAAGTGTCGACGGTCGTCTTTCCCTTCTCCGATGCACTTTGCTGATGTGAGAGGTTTATTAAAAGCGTTGATGGGCTTGAAGCTTTTTTTTTTTTTTAATTTGAGGTGTAGGAACTTTGTCGGAAAATGGACAAATAAACATTGTGCAACACAAGTGCACACCGGGCTTAACATCTGAAGGAAACTCACTTCTTGAATCCCCCAGGGTTTTGGGATTATGGCCGCCGATTTATTTTTATTATTATTTTTTTTTACTGCTTAAGCCTTGTCATCATTACAAAAATGTCAATTGTAAGCGATTGTTCCCTGATTGGAATTGAAAGAATGGGAGTCCTTGGGCGCCGGCTGCACTCACTGTGAATGTTTAACGAGGCGCAGTGTACCGTACCCTGAGGTTGTGTTGTGGTGTCGAGCACATGCGGGTTTGTCCTTTTCGTCAGAGCCGACGACTAACAGCATTGACAGCCTCTGTCAACACACGCGTGTCTGTAAAACATCGCGCTTAACGGCGTGCTTCCAATAACCGTTAAAGGTCTGTAGGTGTGATTCTCGTACACACACACACACACACACACACACACACACACACACACACACACACACACACACACACACACACACACTGTGATTGGTTTTCCCCTCGTTGTACCTGGCGGGGAGAAGCCCATCTGCCTCTATGCTGCCACTAATCCTCTTGTTTCTTTCAGGAACCCTGGAAGAGATTGGCTTGTTTTGTCTGTGTGTCTGTCTGTCTGTCTGCCTGTCTGTGACTTTCCCTTGCTGTGTGCCTTTTTTCAGTATTAAACGTGTGTTTTAACACATTGTTATTGTTCCCCCCCCCCCCCCCCCCCCCCCTGTCGTCGACAGTGCGGGAGCAGCTGGAGGGGCCATGTCATGCGAGGCAGCCAGCGACCGCTTCGCCATCGAAGTGTGCAAGGAAACCGAGATGCTTAACTACCTCATCGAGCGCTTTGACAATGTCGGCATAGAAGAGAGGAAGGCGCCCAAGGTAGCGCACGTCCACGGACACACACGCGCACACACGCGCACAGTGATATATAGAAACACGCATATATTACCCCAGTAAGGTCATCATATTGTAGGAATATAAAAAATGAAATGCATTAACATTTAAACTAAACTCTCTTTCCCAAAAAGCATTCGGAGTTCAGGTGTCCATCATGCTTATGCTAATAGCGTCGTGTTTGGCTTATCTAAGAAAAAAAAGAGAAAAAAACAAGGCTGGAGCATGTGTGTGTGCGTGCGTGTGCGCACACACACACACACACACACGTACGTTTTATAGTGGTGCAGGATAGTCCCAGCCAAAAAAGGTTGTGGGTTCGAACCCCCGGTGTGTACAAAGTGTCTGTGGCTGTTCACCACCACGCGTCGTGTTTGTGTCTCTCCGTGTGTTTACCGACATGCACGGATCAATATCACGCTTCTGTCGTGTCCTACATCCACCTCAATCAATCACACGGGATTTCACTGCAGAAAAATGCCCACGACGTATTTAATTTCAATGTCACTTCGGTCCTCTTGTGATAGAATGCGCCCACTACTGGGCTCTCTCTGCAGCATTCATGTAGAGTTTACATGTACAGCATATACAAGCACATACAAGCATATACAAACAGGCGACCTGAGCCCTTGACCTGAGTTTTCACACCTAATTGAGCTCCAAACCAACATGAAATTGACGTGTAAAATTGAGTGTGTGTGTGTGTGTGTGTGTGTGTGTGTGTGTGTGTGTGTGTGTGTGTGTGTGTGTGTGTGTGTGTGTGTGTGTGTGTGTGTGTGTGTGTGTGTTCCCCGTGTCTCAGATATGCAGCCATCCCAGCGTCAGCCAGCTGCTGAGCAACATACGCTCCCAATGTATTTCCCACGCCACCCTGGTACTGCAAGGCTCCCTCACCCAGCCCAGGTCTGTCAATCCAACCCAGCACCAGCAAAGCCAAGACCAGCCGTGACGCGCTTCTGTACCCGTCGTTCGACTGGGAACATTCTGTCCCCTTTTCTCTTGTCATCTCCACCTAGTCTCCATGGCAACAACTCAATCACTCTCTGCCTCCACAGTAGACCACACTCCTGCCACACGCGCAGACACACACACGCAGACACACACGCAGACACACACACACACACACACATACACGCATGTGGCATGTTGATATGTTAACACGCCATGCCTCTCTCTCTTTCACTCTCTCTCTCACTCTCTATCACTCTCTCTCTCTAACTCACACTCTGTCTGACTTTCTTCGCGTCTGCGGTTGTTGTCACCCTGTGTAGGAGTCCTCTCCAGGGGTCCCTGCTGGTCCCTTACATGCTGTGCAGGAACCTCCCGTACGGTTTCATCCAGGAGCTGGTGCGCATGACCCACCTGGAGGACGAGGTCTTCAGACAGGTGGGGTCCGGGGCCGAGGCCAGAGCATCTGCACCGCGCGCGTTATTGACAACGCGGGCTCACCATAGGTCAAACGATGATGCTAATCCTCCATCTCTTCTGATTGTTTACCCTCCCCTTTTTTTTAAAGATATTTATCCCCATCCTACATGGGCTGGCCCTGGCTGTGAAAGAATGCTCCTTTGACAGCGACAACTTCAAATTCCCCCTCATGGTAAGGACCGCTCGTGGCTCCTTGTGATTGGTGGAGAGGGGTGTTGGGGGCGGTACCAATGCCTCTCATCTGGACATCAGCACTGGCCGGGCAAATATTGTGAATCAATCAATAATACTCAAGAGATTATAAGACAAATTATAATACAATACTGATTTGATAGCTGGATTTGTTACATTTGTCGTTATGTTTGTATTTCTATTAATATTATTTGATTATTTGGCCAACGACTGGCAATGAGATTCCTAGTCTTGGCTGGTGAATGCAGACATACCCAAATTTATAGACATGTACAGGTTTACAATGCATAAAATACATTAAATGTAGTCATTAATACTTGATGATAAGTTATTCTTGGCAGTTGGCATTATCTCTGAATCTAGCAGTAGCTCTCTTCTCAGGCATTGCCATGGAATGTCTACTTTACATCTGTTGGTACTGCAGTCCCGTGAACCAATGCTGTAGATAAGCCTTAATGCTGTTACGTTTAAGGGGAAGTCGTGTCTAATATGGCTTTCTAAGTGCTGCCTGGCACCCAGACAGTCTGTCCCCTTAGCTGATAGTGCAGATAGTGTGTGTGCGTGTGCGTGTGCGCACGCGTGTGTGTGTGTGTGTGTGTGTGCGCGCGTGTCCAAATGTTTAGTGCATTGCGTGCCCATGTGCTGCCTGTCGCCTTGGCTGGGTGTGAGGATGAATCTTCTGCTTGAATCTCTGCCTACTTTAGAAGCCTTAGGGGGAAAAAACTGTAGCATTTTGTCAGGTGTGTGTGCTATATAGGGTTTGGGTGGGGGCAGCCAACGCGTTCAGCTTGGCCTCCGGAGTTCCTCCACATTTAGACGTTTGCACCCATTTCTGAGCAGGGAATCTCGAGCAAAAGCGGTGTCCGAGCGAGGCTGAGGACAATCGAAGCACACACGCAAAATCAGAGTAGCTACAGGCAAAGCGACCCCTGACCTAGTTTCTAAATACCAGCTGAACACCGCACCGATCAGCTGTAGGAATCAGAGTACAAGGTTGGTAGACATTTTGTTAAATTGCCCAACAGGAGGTGTCGACAGTCGTGCCGCTACTGTTGGGTCAATCTGGTGCAATGCCTCTGAGGTTCCATTTTGTAACACTTGCACATGTCCACTCTCTGCAGGCATTAGCTGAGCTCTGTGAAATCAAGTTTGGGAAGACTCATCCTGTGTGCAATTTGGTGAGTATGGTATTACAATTTGATGAACAGCTTGCTTCCCAATTCATGAAATCCTGCAGTGTTTCTCTTTGAAGACACATGCACACCGCAAACACGCACACGCACACACACACACACACACACACACACTGCACACAAAAATAGAAAGCTTTTTACGTTAATGTATTCTGAAGACCGGGGGCTGCATGCAAAACGCCTCTCGCCTCTTCCATCGTCTCCGCGGTCTGACGCAGGAGTCGTCGCGTCACAGGCGTGACTGATCAGAACTCGATGTGAGGGAGTCCATTTAGAGGGTATCACAGAGCGGTCTGCCCGTCTTGCTTTATTCCGGTCACACATCCCTGGCTCCCTCGCAGGCATAATGCAAGCGCCATATGCACAGGGCTTTATTTAGCCCGCTGTCCCGCGTCGGTGAAATCGATTTTTTTTCCCTACAGTGCGAGTTGTGCTGAGGCAGTGGTACAGGACCCGCTGTGAGGCCTGGAGGGGAGCCTGCCGTTTAGACGGCGCTTCCATGTAAACCCGTCCCTCTGTTTGACTGCTATGGACGAGTTACCCGGGTTTATTAGATGCTTTAATCCAAAGCGACTTGCAGGGAATTTTAAACACACGTCTTTTAAAGAGCGGGCAGGAGTCTGTCTGGCTGTCGTGCCCACAGGTAGACTGCACACATCGGGGTTCGAACCAACAACCCACCTTTTTTGGCTGGGCCTCTCCTGCACCACTATAAAACGTGTGTGTGTGTCTGTCTGTGTGTCTGTGTCTGGGGGGGTACAGATGACGTCACTGCCCCTCTGGTGCCCCACCCCTCTGAGCCCGGGATGTGGCAGAGAGCTCCAGAGACTGTCCTACATGGGGACCTTCTTCAGCCTGTCCGTCTTCGCTGAGGATGACGTGAGTCCCCCGCATGCTGCTCTGCACCGGCAGCAGCAGCTGCAATTACAACTGTGATCAAATTAGTGCTTTAAAGCGTCTGTTATGGTTCCGCGTAGGGATTACGTAGTGATCACGCAATGGCCACGCAGTTGCTTGGACGCAGTCATGAGACCATGATGGTACTGCGTGGGGTTCACGTGTCGAAATGCAATTCAATGCCACATCGGTAGAGGGTGCTATGTTTTTTTTGTAAAGACTGACCGACCGACCGAGACTCTTGTGACGTATATCGTAGTTAGCGGACCAATCACAGCCAATGCCGCTGCGTTGGTGTTGCGTCGCCTCGACGCACGTCTAGGGTTTTTGGGAGGTGCACGTCAGGCCCTTGCGGTGGACGCAATGGGGGTCCGCAAGGACGTAATGGGTCCGTAAGCCCCCTAGTGTTGTATCAATGCGGAAGCATAACTTGCACTTAACTTGAAGTGTTGTATAAGGAGCAGGTAGGAATTTGGAAGTTGACGAAAATCCATTGTCCACTACTATTGTGGACACACAGGCTTTGAAACCAGATCCTTTTTGGCTTGGGAGTCAAGCACCTTAAACACTACTAGACTATCCTGACAATGTACAAATCTCTCTCTCCCATTTCTTATTCCAGTACTCTGCTTGAAACTATGGAAACAATGCAAAGGATGGTTACAGTGAGGGGCAAATCCTCTGAGAGAAGCTATGTGCAACAAGTAGAAATTGAATATCAGGGGTTTGCCTCCCAAGTCTTCTTTAATAGAGCTGAGGTATCGGGCCAAGCCTAAGGAAGTCAGGGGGATTGTCACCGCTTCAATGCACGTCACACCAAAAAATGCAAGGAAGAGGATTTTTGAAGCTATTGATGGATACCAGACTATGCACCATTACTATGCGCAGACCCAGTGTATCCCTCGAAATCTCTGACTTCCCGGTCCGTTGGTTAACTGAATAAACGGCAAGTATGTGTGGTGTACAGACTCAAAATGGTGGACTGGGCAGGAGTCTGTGGGGTAGCGACACATTTGAGTTCAAGCTGCTGAAATGAGGCTTTGCGTGCGCCCCGCAGCCCAAAGTACGCACAGTGTGCATTTTGGTTCATATTTGTAGTGTAACCCCCAAAAAATAGACATTATAATACATTGTTTTTACCAAAGAGAAGGACACTGCAGAGTGCGACTGCAGTGGGCTGTAGTATTTCACTCGTGGGATTCGTATCTATTTTGGACCTGGAAAATACAAAACATTACCCCGCAAATGTACCCACACTGCAGTGTGCATTGGGCTGAGCGGTAAATATCAAAGATGTGTCTATAATGGATGGAGATTCAGATTTTTACAGTATGTCGCCCTTCTATGCTTTCAGTGAAAGTCGAGAAATGTGTTTGGATTCAAACTGTTGACTTTCAAATGACAAAAAAAAACATGCAGAACCAGAGAAGCTCCCACGGTCCTCATTGTGAACGCCTAACCTTGTCGTTTTCTCCCCCCTCAGTCCAAAGTGGGCGACAAGTACTTTTCTGGCCCGGCCATCACCATGGAGAACACGAGGGTGGTCAGCCAGTCCCTCCAGCACTACCTGGAGTCGGCACGGGTACGAGAACTCCCCCCCCCCTCCCCCGCTGGTCCCAAAAGCAACACCGCTGTATGTGAAACCACTGTCGTGTCGTGGAACCCCTAAACAATGTCTCGTCTGGTCCATCAGGGCGACCTGTTCAAAATCCTCCACAACATCTTGTTGAACGGGGAGACCCGGGAGTCGGCCCTCAACTACATGGCAGCTTTGGTCAAATCTAATGTGAAGAAGGCTCAGATGCAGGTGAGGCCGAGCGGCTGGGCTCGCTCTTGTGTGCTGTGGTTTGAAGGTCTCTCACTGATTTGTCATTGGTTTTTTTAATGTAATGACGGCAAGCAAAGTAACATCTTTCCCCTGTCAGCCTCTGCCGTCGGACACGGCGTTCAACTCGTTGCCGTGGTAACATTTCAGAACGAGGTCCCAAATGAAATTCTTGATGTAGTGTTCCTGTCTCTTCCGCCCTCCTCCTCCTCCTCCTCCTCCTCCTCCCAGACGGACGACAAGCTGGTGTCCACGGACGGCCTCATGCTGAACTTCCTGTGGGTGCTGCAGCAGCTGAGCATGAAGATCAAGCTGGAGACGGTGGACCCCTACTACATCTTCCACCCGCGCTGCCGCCTGGTGGTCAGCCCCGAGGAGACGCGCCTCAAGGCCACCATGGAGGAGCTCAAGAGCTGGCTGACCGAGCTGCGTGAGTACCCTACACGTCCAGACGTCCACGTCACGAGCCACGCCCAACCAAAACCCATATACTGAGATGGGCTGAGGAGACAGACAGACAGACATACTTACTTTAAAGGGATATTCCGCCATTTTTGGAAATAAGCTCATTTTCCACCTTCCCTCGAGCAAAACAATCGATCTTTACCCTTTTCCCGTTCATCCAGCCGTTCTGTGAGTCTGGGGGTACAACTTTTAGCTGTAGCTTAGCATAGATCATTGAATCGGATTAGACCATTAGCATCTCGCCCGCTTAAAAGTGACTACGATTTCCTGAATTTTTCCATTTAAAACTTGTCTCTTCTCAAGTTTGAAAGTGCAATAAGACCAACGGAAAATGAAACGTGGCGATTTTCTAGGCTGATTTTACCCGGAACTATATTCTCTTTCTGGCATAATAATCAAGGAAAGTTGCAAAGGTACCATGGGCGCAGTGATATGACGCGCCTCAAAGTATAGTCCCGGTTATCACGTTGGTTGTATTGCCGGAAGAAGCCTACAGGGACTATTGAGGCGCTGCGTCATATCACTACGCCCATGGTACCTTTGCAACTTTCCTTGATTATTACGCCAGAAAGAGAATATAGTTCCGGGTAAAATCAGCCTAGAAAATCGCCACGTTTCATTTTCCGTTGGTCTTATTGCACTTTCAAACTTGAGAAGAGACAAGTTTTAAATGGAAAAATTCAGGAAATCGTAGTCACTTTTAAGCGGGCGAGATGCTAATGGTCTAATCCGATTCAATGATCTATGCTAAGCTACAGCTAAAAGTTGTACCCCCAGACTCACAGAACGGCTGGATGAACGGGAAAAGGGTAAAGATCGATTGTTTTGCTCGAGGGAAGGTGGAAAATGAGCTTATTTCCAAAAATGGCGGAATATCCCTTTAATGATCCCTGAGGGAAATTGCATAAGAGCTTTGCTGATGGTTTGCTGAGCAGTGGGAGTGGCCTAATCTGCCCCCACATCTACACACACGTCTACACACCACATCTACACACACACACACCCATCGACTTCACACCACGCCCTAAATGCTCCACTGCACAGCAGCCTTGAGTGCTGCTGATAGGCCCAAGCCCCTCCATACCCAGGATCTTAATTTCCGCGTATCATCAGTTTGTGTTGTTTGTGTGATTTTAATCTCTCCTCACAATGGACAATACACTGTGTGTGTGTGTGTGTGGGCTCCGTCTCTGCATCCGCACCACAGTGGCTGTTTTAAAGTAGGCCGGCAGCCTGCTTCCCATCCTCAACATCTGGGAATGTGGCTTGATGATCGGTGATCGGTCTTAACGTGTCTTCTGTATCTGTAACACGCGTTGTGATTGGATCGGCCAAAACTCACCACGAATGTGGAATCAACCAACCTATCTTATATGAATATTATTCTTCAACATGTAATATTACATGGTGTGTGTGTTTGTGTGTGCGTGTGCGCGTGCGTGCGTGCGTGTGTGTGTGTGTGTGTGTGTGCGACGCACGCACGCCTCGCCGCGGTGGCCCATTTGTCTCTGATGAAACGCGCCGCTGTTCGCCGCCCATCAATATTCCCCTTGTTTCCCTCTGAACCCTGGCGCCGTTCTCCAGAGCGGGAGACTCGGGTGCACACAGCGGTTCTGTCTGAGCGCCGCTGGTGTCGTCGTCACCGCAGCTGCTTTTGCAGGCAACCAATCACGTTTGTCCCGAGAACACAAACGGGTGGAGACACTTGTTCTGGCCGCGTGCGTCTAATTGGAAGTTAACGAGGTGTCAGAAGGAGATGATGGAAAGGAAACCACAGGGCTGGTTATGTGTTGTCATTGGGGGGAAAAAAAAAAAAACTGAACCTGCGTGCAGAGTTTCCCCAGCGCTATGTAGACCCTAAGGAGACTTTTAAGTTTTGAATTTAAAGGTGTTGTGCCAAACCACTGTGACGTGAATCAAGGGGCATTTATTTAATCAACACTGATGCTTTTTTTTCCATCCGATCCACTGTGAGGAAACTTTAGTGTGTCGCTCGGCTTTTATGGGTTGTTTGTCTGGCGGCCGCTTCGCCGAGACTCTCGCGTCTGATGAACACGATGGTGTGGCCGTCGGGCGGCGTGCGGGTATATTTAGCCCCCTGCGCTGACTGTGTGGCGTTGTGTTGACAGACGAAGACCCCACAAAGTTCTCGGAGCCCAAGTTCCCCACAGAGTGCTTCTTCCTGACGCTGCACACCCACCACCTGTCCATCCTGCCCGGCTGCCGGCGCTATATAAGACGCCTCAGGGCCATCCGTGAGCTCAACAGGTAGACACACACACACACACTCTCTCTGCCACACACACACAGGCTCACGCACACACACACACACACTCTCTGCCACACACACACAGGCTCACGCACACACACACACACACACACACACACGCACTCACGCATACACTGATGCACAAACACACACTGATGCCCCCCCCCACACACACACACACACACACGCTCACGCTCACGCACTCACTGATGCCCACACACCCACAGGCTCACGCACACACACACTGACGCACACACTGATGCACAAACACACACACACACGCACACACTGATGCCCCCCCCCCCCCCCACACACACACACACACACACACTCTGATGCCCAAACACATGCAAACAAACACGCTCACGCACTCACTGATGCCCACACACACACTGACGCACACACACACACACTGATGCCTCCCCCCCCCCACACACACACACACTCTCTGATTCCCAAACACATGCAAGCTCACGCACACACTGATGCACACTCACACACTAATGCACACACACACACACTGTGATGCACACACACACACACACACACGCTCACACACAAAACGCAGACACTTGCGGGTTGGCGTCAGGTCCGTGTCAAAGGGGGCGCGTCTGACCGCGCTTTGTGTCTCTGCTAGGACGGTGGAGGAGCTGAAGAACAGCGAGAGCCAATGGAAGGACTCTCCCCTGGCCAGTAGACACAGAGAGATGCTGAAGAGATGCAAAACACAGCTCAAGGTGGGTCCCCCTGGCGAGTCACCCTCCTGGGCACCAGCTCAAGCCGGGTCACTTCATTTTGGAGAAACGGACCGGACCAACGCTGTGTTATTTGAT
>JAXIVH010000006.1:10440059-10502559 GCA_036785325.1 Urophycis tenuis
CCCCCACCTACTCCTATACCCACTTAACCACCCTGCCCCCACACCAACTTTTTCACTATTGTTTTTTTTTTTTTTTTTTTTTTTTTTTTTTTTTTTTTTTTTTTTTTTTTTTTTTTTTTTTTTTTTTTTATTTTTTTTTTTTTTTTTTTTTTTTTTTTTTTCTTTTTTTTTTTGTTTTGTATGGTTTTTTTTTTTTGTATTTTTTTTTTATTTTTTTTTATTGAAAAAAATGTATGCCCTCTCGTGCCCGAACCAATATCCGTAAATTAGAGTTAAAACGTTTGTAGCGGCCCGACTTTGCATAATCCGCAAAATCCCGGTCCCCTTTCCTCAATGTATTGTGTTGTCTATGCAAGTCCTTTGTTGTTGGGGTTTAGTTCTGGCTTGGAGGGCACACTCTGTCGTTATCTGAGATGCTCCGGGCACCCGTTCCATCGATGGGCTGGCTGACCTTTAGCAAGGCTGCTGAAAGAGAGAGGCTGTGTGTGTGTGTGTGTGTGTGTGTGTGTGTGTGTGTGTGTGTGTGTGTGTGTGTGTGTGTGTGTGTGTGTGTGTGTGTGTGTGTGTGTGTGTGTGTGTGTGTGTGTGTGTGTGCGTGCGTGCGTGCGTGCATACGTGTGTGTGGCAGCATGTATCGCTATCATCCCTCCTTATCTCTACTTCCTGTGTGGCTTCTTCCCTCCCATCCCCCCACTTCCATAAGATGAAAGCAGTTTTCACGCGGGGGGTTATATGGAGATATTACGCGCTCACACCTGCGCACAGTTTTTTTTTTTCCTGATATTACACGCACAATAAACGTGTGCGCCTGTTACGTTTCATAGCGTACAGCCCCAGTGTAAGAGCAACATCAGCACAGCCAGGTGATTTGTCGTCCTCTGGAGGGCTTCCTAATAGCTTTCCAGCTCCCGGCTAATGCACATCTTCGGGATGTTCAATTAGTAGCCCCGGGCTCCGCCATCACGCGGCCCAGCGTCTGTGCCAGTACCCCGGGTGAAAACTGCTCTCCCATAGCCGTCCATTTGGCTGGATGTTTGTCTTACTCTGTGTTAAGTGCAACGTGTTTCTACACTTGTCTCTCCCCCTTTTTTTGTCTTTCTCTCTCCCCCCCCCACCCCCCATTTCCTGTTCTGTTGTCTCTCCTTGTTTGGATGTTTGGTTACTTCATTTTGTGTACCCCTTTGCCCCCCTCCCTCCCGTTTTTTGTCCTTACCCACCCCCATCTCTCTCTCTCTCTCTCTCTCTCTCTCTCTCTCTCTCTCTCTCTCTCTCTCTTTTCTCTCTTTCTTTCCTCTCTCTCTCTCTCTCTCTCTCTCTCTCTCTCTCTCTCTCTCTCTCTCTCTCTTTCTCTCTTTCTTTCCTCTCTCTCCTCTCTCTCCTCTCTCTCTCTCTCTCTCTCTCTCTCTCTCTCTCTCTCTCTCTCTCTCTCTCTCTCTCTCTCTCTCTCTCTCTCTCTCTCTCTCTCTCTCTCTCTCTCTCTCTCTCTCTCTCTCTCTCTCTCTCTCTCTCTCTCTCTCTCGGTGTGGTGGTGGTGGTCGCCCACTGTTGTGTGTTGTGTCGGTACTTAGACCTGAAAGACATGCAGAACAATGAGCATCGATACTTGCTAGCCTCAGAGAACCAACGGCCTGGCCATTTCTCCACAGCCCCCATTGGCTCCCTGACAGCCTCGCCCTCCTCCGGCTCGCTCTGCAGCCAGGTGGGCCTGCAGTCCGTCACCAGCATCCAGGAGCGCATCATGTCCACCCCGGGCGGGGAGGAGGCCATCGAGAGCTGAGGTGAGCGGGGCGCCCAGCGACTCGTCGCCCGCTATCACGGTTCTACGTACTGCACGCCACGAAGCATACACACAACCCCCCACCCTCCGCGCGCTGTTAGCATGTAGCGCCGCGGCGTTAGCATGTAGCGCCTTGGGGAGGGGGGGGTGAGGTGGACACTTATGAGGTTTCTGGTGACGCAGTTCCTGGCGTGGTCATCAGATGTCACGGGAGTCCCAGGTCCGACACTCCGGTGATGCGTGACTTATGACGGTCGGTTTGAAGCGGTAAACAACATGATCCGATGATCCTTAAGTACAAGGGAAATGAGTCACGAGACACCCTTTTTTTGCATACGTGACGCATAACGCGTGTGACGCCTGCTCCTTTAAAAAAAAAAACACAAAAAAAAACAAACGCCACGCTAAAGACCCCCGTCTCAGGCGGCTGTGCCCGTGACGGCGTGACGCGAACGGACCCACGGAGAAAACCTGTCAGCCGTCGTCACGGTTTCAGCGGTCGTCAAGGTTTCAGCCGGTCGTCGATCCGGGCGGATGGGCCGATCGTCGGACGTCATCGGCGCCCGCTTGATATATAAATACCTCTCGGTGTGTCTCACGAGCACGCCGGCAGCGCCGCGCTCGGCAGACGGGGGCGACGCTGGCGGTTGTAACGAACGGTCGGCCGTTTAAAGAGCTGCAGTTTCCATGGATACTGGGGTGGGGGATGGAGTGGGGTGGGGGCTCGGTTATCTCTGTGTTGCCGTGACGTCGGGTGTCGACGCGGAGGCGCAGAGGAACAAAACAATATGACCGGAGTAGATGGGGTCACCGTGGCCAGGGCGATGGTGCGAGTGGTTATGTGGATGTGCGCTCACTCGTATTGCTCACAAGTATTGCTCACTAGTACACCCACTAGTGTTTCATTCAGAGCCTACTATGAAATGGAAAAAAATAGTAGCCTACCTCTTATATATTTTTTATATGAATGTGTTTTTCAATGTTGTGGAGGATATGGCACAATATTGACTGATTTTGATTTGTTTGAAAACGTTTTAAGCCCTTCATATTGGACAGTGCTTATGTACGAATGGTGACAGGGCTTTAGTGACCTGTGTGTGTGTGTGTGTGTGTGTGTGTGTGTTTGCATGTGTGTGTTTGCATCGTGTTCTTCGCACAGCTAAAGATAAGTTCAGCAGCTCCTCATGTGCGCGGACATGATGTAGCATAAGCTGCGTTGCGTGACAAACGCTATCAGAGATGTTAGCGAGTCAAAGTAAAACATCCTTGTTTTGGCGAGACTGGCCCGTCGGAGGACCGTGTAGTCATGTCTGCTCCGTGTGTTCAGGAATCTGAGAAAATCATCGCTGAGCTCAACGAGACGTGGGAGGAGAAGCTCAGGAAGACCGAGGCCATCCGCATGGAGAGGTCAGTGTATGCAGGCCATCCGTCGGGCCCTCTCTCTCCATCAATTCCTTTGTCTCTCGATCAGCCTCTCTCTCTCTCTCTCTCTTCTCCCCCCCCCCCCTCCCCCCGCTCTCTGCAGACGAGCATGTGTCTGGCGGTGAATCACTGTGTCATTTCCGACACATCAGAGACCTTCTGTCTAATTGGGCTCTTTCTCCCCATCTCTCTCTCCCTTTCTGTGTGTGTCTCTCTCTCTCTCTCTCTCTCTCTCTCTCTCTCTCTCTCTCTCTCTCTCTCTCTCTCTCTCTCTCTCTCTCTCTCTCGTCTATTTACAAGCACATCTGGGTCTTCCTGCCTCATGCTCTCATCTTTTTCATCTCTTACATCACTCCCTGTTTCACTTCTCCTTTTGCTTTCATTCTGTTTATCATTCTCTCTCTCTGCCTCCATCTGGCTCTCTCTCTCTCTCTCTGTGTGTCTCTGTATCTCGCTCTCTCTTGCTATGTGTGCCACGGCACTCTGACAGACCATTGAGGGCCCCCCTGGGGCTGGGCTGGGGCCCATGTCCTACCTCCTTCCATGTTCTGCTAGCCCCCCCCCCCCCCCCCCCCGGCACCATGTGACCAGAAGACAACAAATAAATCCTCCACTCATGATTTCCCCCATAGTCTTCAGCAAGTCAGCTGAAGATAAAGTATTCAAACTGTGTTCTTCTGTGGTAGTAGGAAGTAGCGGGGCCCTTTCAGCACAAGACCACAGAGTATACTCTGATTAATTCACTGCTTCGAAATAACGTGTTGTTTTGATTTATTTTTAAGTGAATATGATTTATGGAATGGAACGGTGTCCGTTGCATATTTATAAATGTACTCGGATGATGTTTACAGATTTCCCCATCAGATCCCTCCCTGAATCATGAACGTGTGCCCTCTCTCGTTCCTCAGGGAGGCCCTGCTGGCGGAGATGGGCGTGGCCATACGCGAAGACGGCGGCACCCTGGGCGTCTTCTCACCTAAAAAGGTACGGCGATCGCAGGCCGCCGCCACCGCCGCAGCCGATTGGTGAGCGGCTTCCCCTCACGCGGGGAAACATCTGCCGGCAGCATCGTCTCATTGGTGCACGTGTCTCGTGCACCAATCATTTCCCCCTCGGAGGCCCCCTCATTGGCTCTGTCGGCCTGTCCTGTCCGTTCACGCTGCTGTCTCTCTCTCTCTCTCTCTCTCTCTCTCTCTCTCTCTCTCTCTCTCTCCCTTTCTCTCTCTCCTTTCTCTCTCTCTCTCTCTCTCTCTCTCTCCCCTCCACCCACTGCTCCACACACTCAGCTCAGCCATGATGGGCCCTATGAGTGTTTCCCCGCTGACAAGGTTTGTGTAGAGAGAACGTGGCTAGAGAGTTCCACCCTGTAATGGAGGCCCGACTGCGCTGTAGTGTCTCTCTTGGTTCGGACCCCTTCCACCCCCCACCCCCCGTGCCAATGAAATAGCTATTTCACCTCAGGGTAGAGAGAGGTACATGTGACCCTTTCACTCCTTCGTGGGCTATTTTTGCTTCCTCGCTGCCTTCCTTTGGGCCATGTTTTAATGCGCTATCAGATTTCGACACGGCGGTGACTGTTGGTGTACTTTTTATTTTTATTTTTTTTTACTGCCGTGATCATTCTGCTGCCGAACCGCCTCGCTAGATCGCGGTGTGAGTTTGTGTTTTTCCACTAGGGTGCTGAGCAAAGCCACCGATTCCCAAGCGAGGCAGTTCCTAGTCACGGCGCCCCAGTCATTATGTAGAGGGACAACCGGTCGGTTCCTCATCAAACCCCTAATCATTACCCTCCGCTGAAACGCAAACTGTCAGTACGCATCGGCACCGTCTAGTTTCTGCCTCAGAGACTCTTTTTTTTTTTTTTTTTTTTGCCGTCGTCCATCTTTCCCGTTCCCCTCCTTCAGCGTAGTTGCAGTGCCCCTCTCTCCACTCCTCCACGGCTCATTCTTTTTGGTTGTTGATGTTCATTGCTCTTTCCTTTCCCTCTTCTCGTCACCGTCTCTCTCTCTCTCTCTCTCTCTCTCTCGCTCTCTCCCCCGCCGCTGCGATGGCGCGGCCTAGCTTTTCGCCGAGAAGCCCTGCGATCTTTACACAGACTTTAACGGGGTGTTTTCCCCGAAAAAGGTGGGTTGGTATTCCCAGTGTAGACCCCCCCCCCCCCGGCTATCAGCCATCAGCCCTAGGGGCGGCTACAGGAGTTGTGTGACGTAGTGAGGCCTTTCAAGTAGCATCCCAAGTAGTGTGGCGTCATGGTAACGCGCCACAGCCCCAGTCAGGTAGTAGTGAGTGTCGTCGCAGCGCGTGCGCCGGGTTGCGTAGATTGTTCCTCGCCGGGAAACACACGTGAGCCCTCGGCAGGTACCCGGGAGCCGCCGGGCTCGGACCACGGATGGTAACTCTGTTCTCCTCTGCTCTGCCTCCACCCTCCGCACCACCTCCACCTCCACATCCACCCCCACCTCCACCTGGTCCGCATTCAGACCCCGCATCTCGTGAACCTCAACGAGGACCCCCTGATGTCGGAGTGTCTCCTCTACTACATCAAAGACGGGATCACCAGGTAAAGCCTCGGGGCCTTTGGGGGCCTCTTCTGTTCACCGCGGGGGGCCGGGGGGGGCAGGGGGGGGGGGGCAGCTCCGAGAAAAGTTCTTTTGAAGTAGAGTTGACTTTTTTGTCCAAGGGCGTTGTCGTTTATTTTCCCCCCGTGTCCTGTGTCAATCAGAGGGACTTTTACTTTACGAGGAAGGGGACGGCACACCGACTGGGGGGAGGGAGGGGGGGGGTGGTCGTCTGAAGTTACTTTTACCTCTTCCGTCTCTGCGTGTCTTTAATTGGCCTCTGACTCTGTATTTAGTTACGCGACACGCCTGAGGTGGATATAAAAAAAACGGTCAAACTTGATCCCACTGAAAAGCAGAACTGCTCAACCGACCTCCCACGGTGTTCTCTCCCCATCTCCGTTTGTTTGAACGTTGAACTCGCTACACCCCCAGGGGGTGGTGGTGGGGGGGGGGGGAGTAACTCGGGAGCCAAAATGGCTGCCGAACGTGGTGTTTGACGCAAAGTGTTTATTTAACTCAAAATGGCTTCCTGACAGGGTGGGCCAGGCGGATGCCGAGAGAAGGCAGGACATTGTTCTGAGCGGAGCGCACATCAGAGAGGAGCACTGCGTCTTCCGCAGCGAGAGGAACGCCAACGGCGATGGTGAGGCACCCCCACCCCTCCCCCCCCCCCCCCCCCGCTGATATACAAGCTTTGGTTCAACCCGAGTTGTTCCGTTCCACCCTCTGGTCGTTTTGCTTGTGAAATATTCCACCGGAGGTAGCGGCCTGTCACGTGTGTTATAATTCTCTCTCCCCCCCCTCCTGACAGTCATCAATAAATCTATTGATGTGTTTTGGGGGGTGGGGGGGCGGGGGGGGGGCGGGAGGGAGGTCTGAAGGGAGGGTTGGGGTTTTGGGGTTTTCTTTTTTTGGGGGGGGGGGTTTACTCTGGCTGGTTTTTCTGAAATCTCATGAAAAGAAACCTATACTAGTTTGGAAGTGAGTCTTTCTTTTTAGATATGTGTGTGTGTGTGTGTGTGTATTTAAGTATGAATTGTATGATTTGCATTCATGGGATCGCTGTAACATTACTCTCTGTCATTTAACCTATCTCATATCCACATCGGACATAATACTCAATCAATGACCGTGAGGTGCGAGGCGAGAGCTGTGTTTTCCTGACTCCGTGCCCCCCTAGTGAACGACGGCTTGCCGTCTCCGCCCCTCTGCTCTCTCTCTAGTCATCGTCCTGCTGGTCCCCTGCGAGGCCTCGGAAACCTACGTGAACGGGAAGCGCGTGGAGGAGGCCAATCAGCTGCGCTCAGGTGTGTCATTTTGGTTTGTGTCTTCAGGCGCGTAACAGTGTCGTCCATCTCGCCAGCAGCCGCCGCCGCCGCCGCGCTCATTCACCGCACGCTGTTGGCGTGTCTAATGTTCGCGTGATGGACTCGAGATAATCCATAAATGATGACATGAAAAGCAGCGCCAGGTTAATCAGTTTTTACCTCGGCCACGCCATCGGTTATCAGAGTCGCCGGTTGTTTATTTTGGGGGGGATTAACACACGCTGGGATGTAGCGTATCATATCAGTGGTGGCGCTTGCACACAAAAACGCAACCAAACACGTTTCTCAACGACTGCGCCGCGAAGACACGATCGATTCATTTGCCGACCGTTGGTCGTTATTCGCGTTATCACCGGCGAATTTCGACTTTCCGCGGGAACGGGAGCGCCGAAAGTGACAAACGGGATCATTCCTTCCCGCCGCAGGCAACCGCATCATCATGGGAAAGAACCACGTGTTCCGCTTCAACCACCCGGAGCAGGCCCGGGCGGAGCGCGAGAAGACCCCCACCGCCGAGACCCCCGTGGAGCCCGTGGACTGGACCTTCGCCCAGCGCGAGCTCCTGGAGAAGCAGGGCATCGACATGAAGCAGGAGATGGAGAAGAGGTACCCGCCCGCGCCGCCACACGGAGGGAGCCCCGCGGTCGCCGCGGTTGTCGTCACGACGACATTTTGTCGTGACGCCGGCTTTTGGCTTTGTCGGATGCTCGGTTGTGATTGGTCCGTCGGGCCGCGCGACGGTTCTGTTGTTTTTTCTGGGCGGCTGACCGCTGCTTTGAATACCGGGATGCTGTTCCCATCCGTAAATTTCAACGGGCTTCTATTTTCGCGCAAGGATTCAAATGGTATTTTTTAAATCAATAGAATACTGTTTAGTTATATTTTGTCTCAAACAATTGATTTCTTCAGTGAGTAGCCGTATCATTAGCGGGGGTAATGTACCGCAAGCTAGTCAGCTGTTCCTGAAAGTGACTCGCAGTTAGTATATCGTTAGAAACATGTCTGTGATGAGCAGGATCAGGTCTCAGACATTGGGGTTCGAACCCAGAACCTTTCGGCTGCGGGGGGGTCAAATACCTTCACCGCAATGCTATCCTGCGATCCTGTTTCCCACGATGATAATAATGATCACTGTCCTTGTCATTATTGAAAATGACACTGATCAGTCAGTGGTTGTGGATCATATTTATTTTCTGTGTATGTATCCATCTCAGGCTCACCGAGATGGAGATTTTGTACAAAAAGGAGAAGGAGGAGGCAGACCAGCTCCTGGAGCAGCAGAGACTGGTGAGTTCACGTGATTTTTCTGCATTTGTACTGGAATTTGATCAAACCGATTGGCGAGCATCACGCGAAGCTAAGATCGAGTTTTTGCCACGCTCGTAAAAAGTGTTGGTTTGATTGAAGTCCAGAGTTCATCGTGATGAATCGTATATTGTATATATTGACGTAGCTGCTAGGTCAAATAGGTTCCCGGGTCAATAACTGAATTATGTGATGTGTCCTCCATTATTGTACTGGATACGTGCTTCTGTTAAGAAGCAAAGTTTTGTTTTCATTCGGTGGAAGCTTCTGGGCTAGCGTTTTGGTGTCATGGGGGATAGTGGTACTTGCTCTGTTGAAGTCTGGCCAGTACTAATCCTCACTCTGAGCTTTTGACCGAGTTTCTGTTATGTTTGTGAATCACACTTTTGCTCCTAGCGCATGTCTGTTCCTCTTGCATGGAAGTTGATTTACTACCTCTGGTATCTTGGTTTGAAATGTGTGTTTTGAGCTTTTGCCTTCTACTTGAAACATGACGTTTGACTGGTTTTCTGTAGCAATTTGATTCAGAGTCTTATTACACTATAAAGCTTTTTTCCCCTTTTCTAAATCCCTGTTTTTACTTTTTTTTTTTCTGTGTCTTCTAGTTTGACACTGAATCGTGCAAAACAGTGTGCCGTTTTGAAACCAAATTTCAAATGTGCACGTACATTGATAAAAAAAACAAAAAAAACCGCAGTTGAGAACCGATTCACAAACAGAAAATAACAAACGAACAAAAGTGTCGAAGGGATGCGCTGCTTTTGCATGGTTCATGTTAATAGCATGTTTTCTATGTCCTTTGTATTGAGTTTGGTTCCTCGGCTGTCAGGCCGGTGTAGCCGTGCGGTTTTTCCGATTGGTTTGCCCCGGAATAGATCTCCCACTCCCTAGTTTCCCCCCGCTCTGTGATCGCCTTAAGTTTTCTTCTCCTCCTCAATGCAGTTGCTGACACGTACAATGCATTGTGATAACCACAAACTCCTGCTGTAGAGTTATCGGTTTGTACAGTTTAGCAACAATGTGGTTTCTCATTGACTTCTTTTGTCTATGTAGCCTTTGCTAGCCTCACCGGTGGTGTCTTGTGTAGCACACTTGAAGGCATGGCTCCAAAGCTCTTACAACTGCTCGTGTTGAAATCGATGCACAATCACAGACTCTCTCTCTCCCGTACCCCACTGGTTTCTTTTATCAATATTCTCAACCACAAAGGGGTTAGGGTTCAAACTACGATACAAAAATGTTCCCCCCCCCACCCACCCCCCCAACGACAGTTTTGTTGTCAACATATTGACACATCTGCTCAAACTTGTTGTGATCTGTAATGTCCTTCGTCTACCTGGAAAAATGAGAAACTGCATTTCCTTCTGACTAACATCTTCCTTGTAGTGGATTAACACTCACTTGCCTGTCCTCGCTCTCTCTCTCTCTCTCTGCCGGCTAAAACTACAAGATCTTCTAACTCTTGGCTAGTACTAAAGACACTCACATCTCCTGGACTTCAAATGGGGGAGAGCTTTGAAACCTATCTCCCATGTCGCATGCCTTTTGTAGCATGGTTGGGATCCATCTACCAAAAAAGCCAAAATTTGACAAATTTGAAGAGGAATATCAGAGAACAAATTCAGAAGCGCTCTAAACAACATCTTTCCTCTATGCTATTTTTTTTCTAATCATAATAGTCATGCTTTACCTTTTACTTTTAATATCAATGTGCAACATTGGGAACCATATTGGCCTTCAAGATTTTCCTACTATGTAAACATAAATACTTCCTATTGTTGGCATTTATAATGGTTTCATAGGAATACAGTCCATCTCCACGTACAGTTCACCTAATTTCCAAAATGTTCGGACAACATAAAAAGAAAGTCAATGAAAGCCACAGTCTATTTTTAAGTTATTCCTACAGAGTTTTGTTTGGATTTGATTCCTGGACTTATGCTTCAGGCGTGATTAATGCATGTTGCCATACATCTTGTAGAATGACGATGTATGCAATATTTATATCTATTTTTTGCCGATATGGAAATGGTCAGATCCTAATATCGCCATGGTTCTTTACGTTGAAGCGAGCCGGCCAAGGCGTTTAACAAATGATAAGAGTTCCCATGTTGCATATTCATTCTTTTATTTAAAAAAGCCATCCTTTTCTCCTTGATTTTTCTCATTTTAATTTCTCCATCTTGTTTGGGAACCATTATGGTTTGTTTCCCTCCTTTTTTTTTTTTTTTTTTTTTTTGTTCTTCCTCCCAAAGGACGGAGACTCTGATAGTGGGGATGATTCAGATAAGAGGTCTTGTGAAGAGAGCTGGAGACTGATCACCTCCCTGAGGGAAAAGCTGCCCCCGAGCAAGCTCCGGACCATAGTGCGAAAGTGCGGCCTCCCCAGCAGCGGTAAGCGCCGGGAGGCGGTGAAGATGTATCAGGTCCCGCAGCGCCGCCGCATCACCAAGGACGCCAAGTGGGTGACCATCTCTGACCTGAAGATCCAGGCGGTCAAGGAGATCTGCTACGAGGTTGCCCTCAACGACTTCCGCCACTCGCGGCAGGAGATCGAGGCGCTGGCCATCGTCAAGATGAAGGAGCTGTGCGAGAGCTACGCCAAGAAGGACCCCAACGAGCGGGACTCGTGGCGGGCGGTGGCGCGCGACGTCTGGGACACGGTGGGCGTCGGCGACGAGCGCATCGAGGACGTCCTGCCCAACGGCTCCCGGGGCGGCGGCGGCGGCGGCGTCGGCGGCGGCGTGCCGGTGATGGACGAGCTGAAGGTGCACATCGACAAGCTGGAGGACATCCTGCAGGAGGTGAAGCTGCAGAACAACGTGAAGGACGAGGAGATCCGCGCGCTCCGGAGCAAAATGGTGAAGATGGAGAAGGTGCTGCCGCTCATCGCCACGGAGGGTCAGGACAAGATGGCCCCGGTGCCCGGCGCCATTGAGGCCCCCGCCGCCAACCTGGCCCGGACGCCCAGTCCTAGAGATGGCAAGCCGCCCGTCCCCGAGAGGCCTGACGGAGGAGCGGACGACCGGGAGCAGAGCGCGGGCGACGGCGCCGGGGACGACTCCCCGCTCAAGCGCGGACACATGCGCTGGATGCGCCAGGAGCAGGTGCGCCTGAAGAACCTCCAGCAGCAGGAGATCTCCAAGCAGCTGCGGCGCCACACCGGGCCCCACCGCTTCATCCCCCCCGAGGACCGCAAGCTCCGCTTCCCCTTCCGGAGCAACCCCACCCACCGCAACTCCTGGAGCCCCGGCACCCACATCATCATCACGGACCAGCAGGTCATCGAGCTCAAGGTGCCCAAGGAGGCGGTGGAGGAGGAGGAGGGCGAAGGCCTCCCGGGCGAGATCGGGGTGGTCTCTAAAGAAATTGTGGGCGCCTCGCTGGTTCAACTGGGGCCGCCATTGCCGAGCCCGTCGGTCCAGCGCCGAACCAGAGAAGACCAGGAACCGGGTCCGGGCCAGGGAGCCCGGCAGAATCACAGGAATGGCAACAACAACAACCAGCACTACCAGCACCCGCAGCAGCAGCAGCAGCACCACCAGCAGCAGCAGCACCACCACCAGCAGCACCACCACCAGCACCAGCAGCACCACCACCAGCACCAGCAGCACCACCAACACCACCAGCAGCAGCAGCAGCCTTACGAACGAGCCCGCAGCAACTCCTTCAACCACCGCCAGCGGCCCACTGGCTCCCAGGAGAACCTGAAGCCCTTCGAGTCCAACAAGAGGCATTCCCAGGGCTTCTACAAGCCCCGGTCCTACCACAACCAGTCGGCACACCCCAACCAACAACAACAACAACAACAACAACAGCAACTACAACAGCAGCACCACCCCCAGCTACACCCACAGCAGCATCAGCAGCCCTGCTACTATAACGCCATGCCCTACGCAGATCACAACTTCAACGGCTACCAGCAGTACCGGCACAATGACCAAGCCAACCATCCAATCAGCTTCCAGGCCCCCCCAAGAATGCGCAGGCAATTGTCCGCCCCCAATCTAAAAGCCAGCCGGGAGACGACGGTCTGAGAGGAGAGAGCTGGTGGGGGGAGGGGTGGTGGTGGTGGTGGTGGGAGGGTTTAGTGACATTAGAAACTGCTTTGGGTGTACTTTATAGTAGGCAAAACACATTACAGATCACAACAACCCCACAATCAATTGAGTTGAACTGTTGAACCCCCCCCCCCCCCCCCGCGAGTCCCGTGAACTTGGTTGATTCCAAAATTTCAGAGCTCTCTGTGTTTGAGGTAGACATTTTGTCGTCAACGTCTATGCCTTTGTATAAGTTGCGCTACGCTGTGTGTTCATTGCATTTGGGAGAGCTGTTATGAGGAATCGAAGCCAACAGATGATGAGGAGAGATGTCAGGCCTATTCTGTAATTTACATTTTTGTCTTTAGGATTGCGTGTGATTTCATCAATCATGCATTTATTTGTTTTGCCAAATCTCCTCACGGTTGAATTTCTAAGTTTACATTTGTTGCCATATTAGTATTGATTTATTCATGTTTTTCACCATCGTGTACTCTAGTAAATGGCCAATAATCCTCATAGTTTTATAATCGGCCAGAGAAAGAAAATCCACCTTGTATTTCAAACTATGCTAAATGTATTTGCGTATGCATACCTATAACACGTTTCATGAGAAGCCTTCAGTATAATTTTTTTTTGTAATGGATATTACTTTTTTTGATTTTATGTACCATGCAATCAAATGTTGATTTGATATTAACATTTTATGTCCAGCATCATATTAATTGCCCTAGATCTTGATTTTCAAACCAGTTGGTTGATGGAAAATTACACAATTACTGGTGTATTATGCAACTGCCTTTTAAACTGTCAACTCAAACTATTGTACAAGAATAGTTTATTTTTTCAAAAGTGCCTTTTTATTCACCTCTGGTATTGGCCCTGTTAAATATTACTCACTCAAATGTCAAAGGTTTGCTTATGATTTTTCTGTGTACATCTGGAAGCAAAGAAGCAGTATTACCATACGGCAGTTAACCTTTCCACCATGCAATTAGAAAACAATTTTTAGAAATTATTATTATTACATATACATACACATATGTTATTTTATGGAAGCTCCATTAGTATTTCAGATGCTTGACTGCCAGACTAATAATTTGCACTTTCTCAAGTTGAGGATAAGCTATAAGCTGGAGTCAATTATTCTATGACTAGTCAAATGTAATGAAGCAATAATTAACAAAATACAATGGAAGGCTTAGGTGCACCTTAAGAAGTGGTTTTACATCGCCTTCTACTATTTTTGCGACTATTGTCATCTGAAATTGTTTGTTACATCACACTCAAATGCTGTTTTTTTTTTCCTCCAATCATGGACTTTGGATCACTAATTGGAAACTAATTTCTAATTGGTTTAGAGTTTTCTGTTTGTTTCACTGCAAAGTGGCTTCGATAACAATTGCTTTTTTTTTGGACAGACCAAAAACAATTGGCAGGAAAAACCCACAATATGGCCATCGTGAATGGTTTACTGTTTAGCGGGATCTTAGAAAAAATTAGCATTTGCTTTTGTGGTCAGCCAAGTGACTTGCTTGGTCAAACTGGATCCCCCACGGTGGGTTGTCATGGTTCCCCAAGATTTGCCTAAAAATGTTGAAAGGAAGACTGCATGAAAAAAGACTTTAGAATATCTTTGCGTGATACTGTCCCACATTAGACAAAACACTACAATCCTATACAATCATGATTGCTCTGTGTTACAGAAGAAGTCTGAATCAATGGTCCCAAGTCCAGTTCTGTTTTTTTTTTTTGTAGCTTTTTCTCATTCATGACCTATGCTGTGCAGAGGAAGTGCATCAGACTGAGCTGCTAGCCTGATTGTCAGTCTGTTGCTGGCTGTGCTACGTCATTAGCTTTACATGAATACAGTGTTCACCACACAGTTCCGGGCAAATTGACCTCCGCGCTGTTCCTGTTGAACACAGAATGGGCGCTAGAACATTACTTCTTTTATCCCGAGGGCTATCGAGAAAGGAAGAAAACGACATTGAGTCTCATAACAGTGAAATAACATATATTTTATATGTCTTGACAGTCACTACAATGCGCTGCCTTTAATATGCCGTAACACAAACCAAATGTTAGAATGATGCGCTAATCTAGCCTTGTATCCGGACGCTAATTCGCGTCGCCGTGCTTTTTTTTTTCCGTTTAGTTTTTGTTCTTCCTCACGACTATCACTGCATGGCCTTGCATATACACGTGTTCATGCCTCAATATGATATTTCTATGGTTCATACTCCAGTAAGTTCTCGGTTAAAGACTGTCGTTCAACTCATCGCTCTGGTGCTGCTGGCTGTGCCTCGAACCGCACCCGGTTAGCTTCAGAGTCGCACATAAATCTAACAGGAAATGGGCGATGTACAGTGCACTACTATTTGGAAATATGCATTTATATATATATATATATATATATATGAATTTAGTCTTAGGTTCGAAGCGTCTGTTGAATGTTTTATGCCTTCCGTGTGAATATGTTCTATTAAAAGTGCCTCACTGCTTGTGGCGCGCTTCAAATCAAGCGCACCTGTGCGAGCGTACCTATTGTTGCCGAGCAAAAAAACAACAAAAAAAAACAAATAGATGAAAAGGAGAATATATTAAGATCTCTGTGTTGCTGGAGGTTTATTTTTCAAAGTGTAACTGAAATAAAATTACTTGTTTCAAATGCAGATATTTATAATATCGACTGGTTTCATTTCACCGTGTTGGTTTGTGTAAACGATTTGTCTCGCAAAACACCCTCATGAATTCCGTACGATGTCAATTCATGTTGAAGATGTATGTATGAGTTGTAACTGTTAAAAATGGTGTCCACAATATTCACGCTTCAAGTCGTAGAGTAACAGTAGCAAATATGTGTATCCCAATCACATTTCCATTACTGAATGAGGCCGATTGTTTACGTTTCTGTCAATTTTAACAGAACATTGACTTCGTAGATCTAAGGGTAATTGAGAACCTAGAGGGCCATTCTCTTATCATTCCCGCCTCTCAATCTGTATCACCTGTACCATACCCACGCTAGCAGATAAATGTGTGTGTGTTTGACCAGGAGCCACTCAGAAACAAGGTCAATTGTGACCCACGGCCGGTAGAGAAAAAGCCTTTTGTGGCGTCCGCCCCCGTCCGACCGCCCCCGCGGCCCAGCGGCCCAACGCTGCGTGTTTTGTTTGCTGGGTCGCGCTTACAGCCAGAGAGGAGGTTCATGTTCGCTGAAAGCCTCCATTGTCTCCCAGAGAAGATGCCGAACAAACAGGATGAGGTCATGGGGACCGCGGCTTTGCCCCCGTGCTGACGGCCCCCTCGTCGGATTACACACGGCTCAGCCTCCATCGCCATGGCGCGCTCCTTTTACTCCTCCTCCCTGCCTTCCGCTCCGCTCCCTCCTTTGCCTCTCTTATTTCTCCCCCCCCCCCCCCCCCCCCCTTCTGTTTGCTCTGTCCTTTCTCTTTTTATTTCTCCCCTCCCTCGTTTCTCTCTTGTTATTTTGGTTTTTCTTTTGTCCTCTTTCTCACCTCTCTTATCCCTCTCTTATCTCTGCTTTGTCCTCCTCTCCTCCCTCTTCCATTTATCTTCTCCTCTCTTTCTACTCTCTCCCCTCCCTCCACCGTGTCTCTCTTGTTTTCCTCTCTATTCCTCACATCTCTCTGTATCCTCTCTTTTCATTCTCTCTCTCTCTCTCTCTCTCTCTCTCTCTCTCTCTCTCTCTCTCTCTCTCTCTCTCTCTCTCTCTCTCTCTCTCTCCTCTCTCTCTCTCTCTCTCTCTCTCTCTCTCCTCTCTCTCTCTCTCTCTCTCTCTCTCTCTCTCTCTCTCTCTCTCTCTCTCTCTCTCTCTCTCTCCCTTCTCTTCTGTCTCTCTTATCCTCCAGGTGTTTCTTCTGTCTGATTGTTTTTCAACATTTGATTCTTTTTATTGAGCCGGTGTAGAGATGATGTTCTCTCCCCTCCAAGCCGTTGTGCGTCAGCAGTAATAACACCCCCCCCCCCCCCCCCCCCCCCCCCCCCCCCCTTAATGTTCTCAAGAAGCCCTGTGACGCAAAGGTTTCGGCCCGTTCACTTGTTTAGGTTGCCCAGTGCCTTAGGTAATGGAAGTTTTCCTCTTTTTAAGTGAAAGGTTATGTTTCCCTGTTAGTCATTGTAAGCTTTACTATTTATTTTTTTTAACGTCTGAACTGGGACACTTATTGGTGTTTTAAATTGTGTCTGTCTAATATTGTCTGTGCGACATGAAATAAGAAATCAAGACATCAAGAACTAAAAGGGATGGAAATGTGGTGCGTTTTGAATTTTCTGGGAATGTTACACTCGGTGTTGCAGGAAATATGAAATATTATCATCTGATGTATACATTATACATACATATACACTGTCATGCATGTATATACCCCCTAACATCACATGTTATTCGTCTCTTTTTTTGAACGTAGCCTGCATAGTTGTCCTAATTTGGTGAACGGCGACCAAAGCCTGAAAAGAGACCGTCGTGGTCTGAGACATGAGGAACCGTGTGTTCAGTGTGAGGCTGTGGCTGGTGTGGCTGCTACCTTCTGCCCTCCTGCCTGGGTGCATCTGGTAACAGGCTGAAGGGTGGCTGCTCATTCAGAACCGTGTCCGATCCGTTTGTCTCCTCAGGCTATGAGAGCAAGCTACAGGAGCTGCAGAAGCAGGTGGAGACGCGCTCGCTGGCGGCCGAGACCCCCGAGGAAGAGGAGGAGGGGGGAGGAGGAGGGGGGAGGTGGAGGAAGGTGTGTATGCGTGGTTGCGTGCGTGTGGAACCCCCACCCCCACCCGAATCGGACGTTGCTTACTGTAAACGCAGACCATAATTGTGCATCCTCTCACGTGTCTACCTTTTTTTTCCCCCCCCTTCGGTCACTTTCTATACAGAGCCTAAGCTGTTAGGATGTGCGTATTCTTCCTATCGCATTTCATGAGCATCACACTGAATCCATGTCACACATCGCTACGTTCAATTTGCTGCAAAAACAACGACAAAAAAGGGGGATTTAACTGCACTAATTACAAGCCAAGGCACTCCAATCATCTAATGAATCAATGCAATGAAATCACAACATAAACACACCATAATACTAATGCAGATACTAAAACTGCGTTCATTTCACAGAGCGTGAAGTTAAGACAAGCATGAGGGATTTCACATTTCAGCACTATTTACAATCATAATACTATTATAATTGATGTAACTCTAATCTAGTGTTTAGAAATGTTTTTATCTTGCCATCATCTGAGCTGTGTGTGTACGCTGGGATACTTCATTAACCCTGTGATGGATGTCGGGGTCTGTGTGTATGTCTCGTGGGTTCCTGCATACTAACCTCCCCCACCTCCCCCTTCCTCAGTCCCCTGGACCCAGCATGAGTTTGAGTTGGCCCAGTGGGGCTTCCGGAAGTGGAGGTACCACCAGTTCACCTCCCTGCGTGACCAGCTGTGGGGGAACGCCGTGTACCTGAAGGAGGCCAACGCCATCAGCGTGGAGCTCAAGAAGAAGGTAACCTCGTTGATAGTGAGGAGATTGTTGTTGATGCCGAAGAACAAGAAGTGCCAGGAACTCTATAGAGTTTAAGCTGAAGTTGTTTATTGGTCTCGTACGAGGAGAAGGAGAGGATTTCATCAAGCAAGAGATTCGTGCGTGAATCTTCCTCAGTTCCTTCTGCCTGCTCCCGGAAACACAGTGTATTAAATACAAGTCCCAAATCGGAACAGCATGACAGGAGTGTCCCATTCTGATTGGCTTATAATGTATAAACATTACATGTTACTAAGCAGATTTGACATGACGTAGGTGTATCCTTCAATCACTTTATGTTATGTCTCCAAGTTCCAGAGAGTCAGACTTAAAGTCGCCAAGAGGAATACAATCTTCACTATGTCCTTCTTCAGAATGTCAGATCAACCTAACCGTACCATTGCTAGATAATATTTTTCCTAACACTCGTGGAACCTCGTGGAACCTCGTGGAACCTTCACAAGGCGGCAGTAGCTCAGTGGGTAGAGCGGGTGGACAGAGCAGGTCGTCCACTCACCGTAGGGTCGGTGGTTCGATCCCCTTGATCCCCCCCCCCCTCCTCCTCCAACTGTCCACACGTCGAACCCCACAAATGTACTAATTATAAGTGCAAATTGCCCCCTAACCCTTTTACTTTCGCTCTCGGTTCCCTGGGTTCGGCGAACGTGTTAGCTCGGCTGGGCGCTCACTTGAAGTGGAGATGTTTTAGGACGTGATTTTCCAAAATCCCTTTGTATTTTCGATAAAATACAACACAAAGATGATTTTAAAAAGTGAACCAAACGCTGAAAAGAATCAAAATGTTAAACTGTCATCAGTACAAATTTGTTTTAATATATTATTGAAGTGAACCAAGTCGAGTTGGCGCAGCACAACAATTTAATGAATTCTTAGATCAGAATTGTTAGAATTGTTAATAGAATTTGACCCGAGTCCAAGCGTGCCACCACACAATCTGAAAAGCGTCTCCTGAATGGTGCGATGTTGCCGTGCGTCCGACTTCCGAGCGCACGTGTCCATCATCCTCCCACAGTAACACACAGCTCTTTAGCACCCTGGCGGCGTCCTCTCTGACCGCTAACCACGGCGCCGCTCTGGCCTCCTGACGGGAAAAGGGCTAAGTGCTCGCGCGGCGTAGCGTCGTCACAGCATCGCCGCGGTTACGCCGGCCCGTTGATTAGGCCGTTCTATTACGGTGCACGTATCGATGGCTCCCCGCGGCGCCGAGCCGTGAGACTGACCACGTCCGCTTCTCCGACCGCAGTGCCGCTCAGTCCAGTCGCCGCCGCGGTTCTGGAGTCCATCTTTCCATCCGTAGATTTATCGTCAAAAAAAACGAGAAAACAAAACGGCTCCTGTTTATAAAGCAGAGGCTTGTGGTTCACAAGCCTCTGCTTTATAAACAGGAGCTGTGTTGTTTCGCAGCTGGATCTTGCTCTTCTCTCATCCTCATCCTCGTCCTCCTCCGGTCTGCGTCAGCCACAGGGTTCAACCCTCTGTGATTTATATTCTTATTACAACCGCGTCCAGCAGCAGCCGCCGCGGGGATGATAGATACTGGAGAGGAGTGATCTGTCACCTCACACCCTTTTTTTTTTTTTTTTCTTTACCCCCCGCTCCATTCATCTAAGCGAGAGTCTGTTCGATTTTTTTTGTCCAGCGTTGTTGTTTTATTTATATATATATATATATATATATATATATATATATATATACTGTATATATATAATTTTTTAGTATTTTATTTTTTTACTGTTTTGAGGATTTATTTCCTCGCGTGGAAGGACACGGTGACGCAGAACACCATAAAATGGCAGGAGGTATAGATTAGTGTGACCTTTAACCTCCTAGGGTCCTCCCTGGGGGCTGAATGAAGAGGTGGAGGCAGGGGAGGGAGATGTCACGGTACAGCGTGTGACGAGATGGGCTGGACGCCATCACCGGCCCATCTCGCCCCACTCTTGCCGATTAGCTCGTTACATGTTACATGTTTGTCCCCACCCCCCCAACCCCACCCACTCACCCTCACCCCTCACCCTCACCCCTCACTCACTCACCCCCACAGGTCCAGTTCCAGTTCGTGCTGCTGACGGACACGCTGTACTCCCCGCTGCCCCCCGAGCTGGTGATCCCCGAGCCGCTGAAGGAGCGCGAGGCGGCGCGGCCCTTCCCCCGCACCGTGGTGGCCGTGGAGGTCCAGGACCTCAAGAACGGAGCCACGCACTACTGGTCCCTGGAGAAGCTCAAGTAAGGAAGGGTGACCCCCCCCGGCCTCTGGGTCAGGGGTCACGTGAAAGGTCAAGTTCAAGGTGTCAATATATATATATATATATATATATATATATATATATATATATATATATATATGAGAGACATGCCACTCTATGTATATGTGTACATAAATGTCAAACTATATCATTTTCACTCAGTACTGGCGATGAACACTATTGTGTTCATAAATGTGACACTTTGTTGTGTATGTGGATAGTCTAGTATATACAGTACAATAGCAGTAGCTAAGAGATGCCTGAATGCATCCTCCCCCAAATATCAGAGTGGCATGTTTCTCCGTTGTGTGTAGCGGCAGCAGCAGCAGCAGCAGCAGCAGAAGCCATCCCTCAGGATAGATACAATAGAGTGAAAAGGTCCCCACCCTGCATGCGTGTGTTGTACCGCAGCAAACGGTTATTATCTCCTCACAGTGTTTTTAATTAAAACTTATCTTTTTTAAATTGCTATGTTTTTAATTTCCCCGAACTAGTGTGCATGTCGCGGTGGCGGTGATGATGATGATGATGATGATGATGATGAGTTATTATTCTGATTCGTATTACTTTAGGCAGCGGTTGGAGCAGATGAGGGAGATGTACGACCGCGCCGGGAGAGATGACATCTTCCGTGCAGGAGGACTGCGAGGGAACCATGACTGGCAACGACCCCTTCTACGACCGCTTCCACTGGTTCAAGCTGGTGGGGAGGTATGTAGCGCAGCGCACAGGAGCTAAATGTGAAAACACAGGAGGCTAACTGTGAAAACACAGGAGGTTAACTGTGAAAACACAGGGAGTGCTGTGAAAACGCAGTTTTTTGTTTTTCCGCAAACAACCATGTGCATTGCAGAGATTAGGATTTGTCTTTTAGAAACGTACGTGTGTCTGTCTTAATCCGTGTGTGCGTTATGAATTCGTCCCCAAATGGCATCTGTTTATGGTTTGTTTTTGTATTTTTTTCATTTTCTGTAAAAGCTTTCTCATGTTTTTGTTTTTTTTACACCTTCATTTAGGTCATTTAAGCTGGTTGTGTTTGTGCTACTCATTTATTTTGTGTTTTGTTTTGCATTCATTTTGTGTTTGTTAATTTGTGATATCCTGTAATTTTCATTTCATTCGTTGTTGATTTTATTTGATATATCGTGGCATTTGTTTTGACACTTTGATTTATGTTGTGACTGTCAGCCATTTTCATTCAGACGGACATGGTTATTTTCTGTGGGAACACAATCATTCTGTCCTTCATTTTACACAAAGCGCATTTTACCCTTTTGAGCTTCTGTACGACACGTTCTGTAAACTGACTGACCAATTGCAGACCAACTGAAGCCGTTTAGAGTACTCAAGCGGTGCTTTCCATACGGGAAACTGTAATCACGCGATGACGGCGTCCAGCCAAAGCTAGCCCGCGTGCTAACGTGCTAACACGACGCACGACGAGCGCCACTTACGCCTTCTGCCTCTTGTCCCTTGTCTTCATCTACATGAAACATTCCTGCTCCGCCTCCCCAATGATCTCTCCCCTACCCCCCCACCCTCCCCCATCCCCACCCCCCACCTCCCGACCCTCAACCCTTTCCCTCCCTTACCAAACCCCGTCGACCCTGACCCACCACCCTCCGCCACGCCCCCCCCCCCCCCCCCCCCATCAGCGCGCCCATCTTCCACGGCTGCGTCAACGAGCGGCTGGCGGACCGCACGCCCTCCCCCACCCTGTCCACCACCGACTCGGAGATCACGGAGATGGCGGACGAGCGGCACAGCGAGATGTCGGACCTGCTGGACGACGAGGCCTTCGCCGACGACGCCAGCTCCGACGCCGGCACCGAGGAGGAGGGCTCGGACCTCTTCAGCGACGGGCAGGACCCCTTCTACGACCGGTCCCCCTGGTTCAGCCTGGTGGGAAGGTTGGTTGTCAAGGAGGCGGGCAGGGGTGGGGGAGGGTCATTCCCCTTCCTTCCCTGGTTTCTTGGTTCCTTGGTCCCTTGGTTCCTTGGTTCCTTGGTTCCTCCCCCCCCTACCGACATGCTCTAAGGGGGGGCTGTGGGTCGGGGGGGGGGCAGGTTGTAGGGTGCTGGCTGGTCTTAAAGGATTATGGACTTCTCAAGGGTTCTGGGTTCGAATCCCGATGTCCGCAGTCTCATTTTTGAATAATGTTTGCTGTGATTTTGGTTAAAAGCATCGGCTAAGATTGTATACGGTGACTTGTTTACTGCGCAGGATTATTTTAATATTTAATGACTATAATTAGCTAGTTCATATTTTACTTTAGGGATGGCTGGTCACACCTTTACATCCATTCCAGCGTGATATATTCAAACATTGTATTGATATTTGAAGAAAGTTTCAGTTTTTCTCAGCACCTAGTGAACAAATGACTAATGCGGGCCGATATGATAAAACAAATATAACCATAATCCAAGCACATTAAGCCAAGAAGACACCAGTCAGAAATGTGTCATAAAAGATAACAACATGTATTGTATTAATAGAACGCAGTGAAAACGTCCTCCACAAAAAAAGCCACACACACACACACACACACACAGATCTCAAACACTGAATCTCCATTCATTGCCTCTCTGAAGAAAACAAAAAAAACAAAAAACAAAAAAACGACATCCAATAAATTAAACGCGATTAGCCTTCCCTCGATGAGGTCGCTGCCCCCTGCATTGTGAGCTGCGTTTCATTTTGAATCCGTTCCCAGGGAAGTGAATGGCCAGCCCCTCCCCCTCCTCGCTGTGGTGCCCCATCCCTAATGCAGGCGCCACCATCCAGCCACTGTCTGTCCTCCGCACTAACTTCATCTGTGTTCACTAGATGCTACGGCTAATCTCTTTAGCAGTGGTGTTGGCAGTGATTTGATTTTTTTTTTTTTTCATTTGATTCCTTGTTTGTTCCTTGTGGATTCATTGCGTTTTTTTATTTTTTATTTTTATGTTTATGTTTTACCTTTTGTGTTTTAATACTGTACTAATGCTGACTGAACATGAGTCTGTGTGTATGTCATACAATTTGGACAGGCAGATAACCACGTTCAATGTTGGGGGTGTGGGGGATTAGGGTAAAGTCTAGCATTAGCGACACCTCTTCTGTCGTTCTGTTAGCCCTGAGCGATGGAAATGAATGCCTTAGCGAGACGGAAGACAGCAGTGTAGGCCCGGGGGAGAGACGATCAATAGTCTGCTAGCTAGCCAGCTACCGCTGCCTACGTCAGCATGACTGGCCAGAGAGCGGTATCCATCTTCTAGCTTGGCCTGAGTTTGTTCCCCCTGCAGAGACGAGGGCAGTGCAGAGGAGAGGAGAGGAGGAGAGAGGAGAGAGAAATTACTACAGGAGGCGGACAGCAGGGAGCATAGCCAATCACCTCTTGAGAAAATAAACTGTGTGTGTGTGTGTGTGTGTGTGTGTGTGTGTGTGTGTGTGTGTGTGTGTGTGTGTGTGTGTGTGTGTGTGTGTGTGTGTGTGTGTGTGTGTGTGTGTGTGTGTGTGTGTGTGTGTGTGTGTGTGTGACTAAAGCTAACACTGCACCTGTCAAGGTAGTCGTGCTACCTATACCGCCGCTGCTGTGTAAATGGATCGATCCTGTTGTGATGGCACACGATCAACATGTGATGATCACATGGTGGTTTAGCCCGCCTGTTGTTATGTTATGTTGTTATGTTTTTTTTTGTGTGTGTTTTTATTAATTTCATGTCTTTTTGTTTGTATTTGTTTTGTAGAACAGGCTGTCATCTAACAGTAGCACATTAGCTGTCTCTAATCACGCAAAATATGTTGCTTCTCTTAATCTTTTGGTCGACGCTATGAATGTCCTGTTCTTTTGCGTGATGTGACGGTTGAGTCATCACCTTGAGCCTTCATTATTATTATTATTGAGACAATAATGCGACGATTCTACATTTTTATTTAATTCGATTTTTTCATTAAAATCTAATAAAAAGTATTATATTAAATTATATATATATATATATATATATATATATATATATATATATATATATATATATATATATATATTACAAATATATCATATTATTATATTATTATATTTGAAAACATTACCGAAGGCAAGAAATACCAGGCTGACATTTAGAAGTGTTCCTACCTATGCTCAGGACCTCACTCCCTCTCTCCTCGCCCCCACAGGGCTTTTGTGTACCTGAGCAACCTGCTGTACCCCGTGCCCCTGGTTCACCGCGTTGCCATAGTGACGGAGAAGGGCGAGGTCCGCGGCTTCCTGCGCGTGGGGGTCCAGGCTATCGCTGGTGAGTAGCCCCCCTCCCCCCCTGGATGTGCTGCAGGGAAATGGATGCCCTAATGGAGATATGATGTTTATAAATACATGTCCTGAGGTCGCTCTTCACCAAGGATCACGTTGATATTTTCATACAGACAACACAGTCCTATATAAAGTACTCTATATACAGTATATAGAGTCCAACAGTATATAAAAGAGACTATGTGGGAGGTAATGGCAGCAATCGATTTTTAGATGCGCTGTTACTATGGAGTCGTTTAGCAGAGGCCTTTATGGAAAGCAACGTGCATTGAATCACTAAGGAGTGGGCAGGTGTTGAGGCATCTCCATACGTTGGACTGAGCCCAGTGAGAGTCAGAACAGGCGTAGCTGCTACTCTGCCCTTGATGCTCAATAGTACTAATACAATCGATGTAAAAGCTACCACACCAACGCACGTTTCACTGTCATCATCGAATTGAAAAACGGTCAACGGTTGGGTGAATATAATCTAGTGTGATAAAATTCCCCCCCAAAAATCGATAATAAATTGCAGCGTGGCACCTTGTGTGGCACCCTGTTCTGTTATGAATTTTTTTTCATCCGTAATATCTGGGAGTCTTCAGTCAGACCTGATCAGAGAGGCCAGATGAGTGTGAGCAGCTGTGGTTGTCGTGTCCGCGTTCCAATTGTCATGACAACGGTCGCCGTGCTCTACTTGGTCTGTCCCCCCCCCCCCCCCCAGCTGACGAGGAAGCCCCCGACTACGGGTCAGGGGTCAGGCAGTCGGGAACCGCCAAGATCTCCTTCGATGACGAGTACTTCAAAAAGGTGGGACCCCCCCCCCCCCCACACACACACACCCCAAGTCACATCAAGGCTCTGTCGACTGATCCAAAATCAAACGCGCCATCGAAACATTTAGCTTTGGGGTCCTTCATGTTTGTGTGCTATCTTATCGCATCTCTCATATTCTTTATATAGCTAGATAGATAGATAGATAGCTATACTTTATTGATCCTAGACTGGGAAATTACAGTGTAGCAGCAGCATTAGACACAGTAAAAATACAAAGGATTAAAGAATGAAATGCAATATAAAAACTGTATTGATAAAAATAAAAATAAATTGTAGTGCAAGATAGAAAATATATATATATTAAAAAAAAAATATATATATATATATATATATATATATATATATATATATATATATATATATATATATATATGGTGCAGTGAACAATTATGTACAATGCAGTGAACAATTATGTAGAAAATATAGCTAAATGTTTGTGTTTTTGCTTCTTATTATTGTAAATATTTGTGTAACTGAATTTGTGTTGCGGTCCTGTACATCTACTGCAACTCCCACACTTCCTGTCTGGGATTAAAGAAACATACCTCATTTTACCGCCCCCCCCCCCCCCTTCCCCCCTCTCCATCTGTCCATCTATCCCCTCCGTCCAATCAGAGCGACTTTCCCTCGACGGTCATGACCCGCTCTGGCCTGTCCCTGGAGGAGCTGCGCATTGTGGAGGGCCAGGGTCAGAGTTCGGAGGTCAACACGCCCTCTGAGGAGCTCAACAGGATCAATGACATGGGTACGTCTGCCAGAGCCCCCCCCCCCCCCTCACCTCGTAAATATCAAGAGCATTGACTCGGGCCCTGTGGGGATTAATGGGGCGCTGGGCAGATGGCTACCGGAGAGTGAGACGGAGCTGCCTGATAGGGAGGGAGGGAGGGGAGTGTTAGTTATGGAAATGATCCCGATGTAATCAGCACCTGTTGGGAGTGCTGCCGCGTCTCGCTCGACTGTGAAGGAATGTCTTAAACAAAAGCAGGTTGCGGGAAAGAAACCAAACCATTCCACACAATCAGAAGCTTGACAGAAGCCCCCCCCCCCTTGTGTGTGTGTTTGAGCCAACACACTCTGTTCTAATAATGCTGCGCTACGGGGTCACATATCGATCCCGCTGGAAAACCATGAGGTGGAATTTGAATGTTTGATGCAAATTCGTGTTCTTAGCGGGTTTTGAACGGCTGTGATGTCCATAGTTTCGTGCTACTTTTGTTCACGAGGTGTGAGGCAAACCTTCACTGCCACAAAAATATCCGTTCATGTCAATGTTTGACCCGGTCAGTCGGAAAAACCACCACGAACGCGACCCAGTGAAGGACACAAGGTCATGAACGCAGTGTTGTCGCATGTTTGCTCGTTTTCATGGGAGATTTCGTGTGGTTGGGCGCTGTTTGACAACGAAGTAGGTGATCTCGCAGTAGGTGAAGTAGGTGATCTCACAGTAGGTGAAGTAGGTCATCTCGCAGTAGGTGATCTCGCGGTCGGTGAAGTAGTTGATCTCGCAGTAGGTGAAGTAGGTGATCTCGCGGTCCCGTTTGCAAGCCTGCTGAGCACGCGTGTGTGTGTGTGTGTGTGTGTGTGTGTGTGTGTGTGTGTGTGTGTGTGTGTGTGTGTGTGTGGTGTGTGTGTGTGTGTGGTGTGTGTGTGTGTGTGTGTGTGTGTGTGTGTGTGTGTGTGTGTGTGTGTGTTGTGTGTGTGTGCCTCCAGACCTGAAGCTGGGGAAGGACTCTCTGGAGGGGGAGGACGCGGCGGGCCAGCTGGTGGTGGGCAGCGTGTTCACCTTCCGCGTCACAGTGCTGCAGGCCAGCGCCATCCTGCCGGAGTACGCGGACATCTTCTGTCAGTTCAAGTGAGTGGAGCCGACGGACACCATAGCTAACAGCCTCCGCCGTTAGCTTGTGACCCCGCCGCGGGGAATGCTTTGTACAGTACGGCAATGCGTGCAAGCACATATAGCAACACATACTGTGTATTAAATAAATATTCATTTAATTCATGTATAATTTAGTAATATTTTGAATAAATATTTTTTTAAATGTTATATATGCAATGTATTTGCGTGTGTGTGTGTGTGTGCTTGTGTGTGTGTGTGTGTGTGTATGTGTAGGCAGTGTGGGGGAGGGGAATTGAAATAGCAACAGTCAGTATAATAGCTAAAAGCATACAGGCATAGATTAATACAAACTATAATAACTTTAATTCAAAATTCATATGCTTTCATATAGATGCAATGAAGCAGTGGGTGAGGCACATTGCTCGTGGGTTAGGTTGTAGATATGGGGCACGCTGAGAGAATCCTCTGAGTAAAATGATCAAATGTTTACCATGTAAGGATGTGGAGATGTTACAATAGAATCGGGATCCTGAACTCGGGAGATGGCCAGCATGCTAACAGGCGTGGTCCTGTGAACCCGTGTCTGTCCTCAGCTTCCTGCACCGCCACGACGAGGCGTTTTCCACCGAGCCGCTGAAGAACACAGGAAAAGGCGCTCCGCTGGGCTTCTACCACGTCCAGAACGTAAGCGTCCGTCCAAACCCGCCGCAGCCCTGCACTGCGGCACCTTCTTCCATCACGACAAACACCGCACACACTTTGTCTTCTGCATTTCGTTGTCCCTGTACTTGTACTCTGCACAATGACAATAAAGTTGAATCTAATCTAATCTAATCTTCTGCCTTTTCTTCTGTCGGCACCAGATTTCCGTGGAGGTGACTGAGTCCTTCATCGAGTACATCAAGACCAAACCCATCGTGTTCGAGGTGTTCGGCCACTACCAGCAGCACCCTCTGCACGTGCACGGCCAGGAGCTGATCAGGTACCGGTCCCGCCCGTTTTGTCAATTCGCAGAACCAAAATTCCCACTTCTGGTCGTGGGGCGTGCAAGGAATAACCTTGCCGGCCGTCGCCGTTTTCCTATCATGCTGTTTTTTCTGAAGCCTCTGTTGGACTTGGAAATGGATGTGTTGTGACTTCTCTGTTTTCAGGTCTTCTGCCCCGTCCAGGAAGTACTACCCTATCCCCATGCCTCTGTCCAAGCCAGGTGAGGACGCGACACGGCATGCCGCTCGCCTTCCCTCTGTCTTTACTCACACGCACGTTTTTTTCTCTCATTTTGTGTTTGATTCGCATGCTTCATCTTTTACCCCCCCCCCCCCCCCCCATTGTTCTGCTTCTCTTTCACTTCTTGCTTCCATGGGATTTCTGTTCCTCGTCACCACTTAACCCTGGTGATATATACATATATATCACAACCCTGTCCTCATTCACCCATACACACCTTCCAACGCCCTCCCCCCCCCCACGCTCGTCAACACCTCACTCCTTCACCCCACGTCACATGGTACATCTCGGGCCCCCCCCACCCAAGACCACACGCGTAAGATCGAGCTGGTGCGCTACCTGGTGAGCGGCTACGTGAACGGCCAGGTGCTGGACGCGCTCTCCGAGCACGCCAACGCGCTGGCCTCCACCGCCGTGGCCAGCCTGGAGGACGGCGCCGACCAGCTCTCTCACTTCCCCTTCCTCCCCGTGCCGTGTGGCCCGGCGCTCACCGTGCCCCACCGCCACGGTTGGTACTGTGGGTGTGCGGGGGGGGGGGGGGGGGGGGGGCACGCGCGGGAGTTGGCGTTTATGGATGGTAGCTTGTTAGCTAGCTAGCTAGCTAGCCCTGCTCTACTGTAGTGCTCCCTTAGTGGATCTGTGGCTTCAAGTGGTAGAAGGTTGAGAAGGAAAAAACAGAGAAACTTAGACAGAGACGAGGAAGCGAGAGAGGTCTACCTTGTTGTGTGTCAAGGTAGGCCTTTCTTTTTTTTTTTTTTAAAGGGGTGACCCTGAAACACTAATCACGCTGGTAATACGCATGGCAGTACCGCTGCTGTTTTGGTCTCAGATTGATGCCAAAACATAAAATAACAGGTGCCATCACCTGGCATCAAGTCTACCACGCTCCAATTAGAATATCACCCCCACATGTTGGCAACTCCCCCCCCTCGCAAATCCCATTTTAGTGTCTGAATATCCGGTTACAACGGCAGGAACCTGCTGGCGTATATATATATATATATTTGCACATACGAAACCTTAGCGCAAAAACCTCAACGTGTTACACGGCACGCCCCGGACGAATCCATTACCCTGCCACAGCAATCGGCGCATGAAGCAAACGGAGCGCATTAAGCCTCTTAAGTCCAATTAGGTCGCTTTCAGGACGAACACCGCGTGCCTCTTCATCCGGGTCCCCGGGTTCTGTCCGCCGCCTATGAAGGAGGCAGAACCCTACGAAGGCACGGGCCTCGGGCCTCGCGCTGTGTCCGCCGTGCAGATTAGGGGCTGTTTAAACCGGGGGGGGGAGGCATTACGTCGACGCAGACAGCGGCGGCACATCAAGCCATCATCTGGGATTTAGCCGAGCGGCGAACACCTTCTGCGCACGGTGCTTAGTGTTTCGGATGTAATGCGAGGTAGTCTCCCTTTTTTTCCCACCGTGTGATTGAATGCTCTCCCGCCCCCTGCTTATTTCAGTGGAAATATAGAGCATGGAGCGAGTAGATGGGTAGTGGTTGGAGATCCTAAAAGAAGCGTCACCTTCCATCACACTTTGCATGCAAACCTTCCAGAACCTTTCTTCTGTTCCCCCCCCCCCCCCCCCATACAAAGTTGAATTCCCACGGATTCACATTTTCGCCCATTTCACCCTCCATTTTCGTCCATGTCATCATCCTTTGTGCACGTTGGTATTGTGAATGCAATTGTTCAGCGTTTGACATGCAGTGTGTTCTTGTGGCCCGCCTCAGTCCCCGCCACTAAGCTCAACACCATCACCAAGTCCAACCTGGGCCAGTGTGTCAGTCGCTACGACCTGCTGGTCTGGTTCGAGATCAGCGAGTTGGAGCCCACTGGAGAGTGAGTCACACACGCACACACACACACACACGCACACGCACGCACACGCACGCACATGCACAGTGATATATAGAAACACGCATATATTACCCCAGTAAGGTCATCATATTGTAGGAATATAAAAAATGAAATGCATTAACATTTAAAATAAACTCTTTCCCAAAAGCATTTAGAGTTCAGGTGTCCATCATGCTTATGCTAATAGCCTTGTGTGTCTGGCTTATCCAAAAAAAAAAAGTGGCTGGAACACACACACACACACACACACACACACACACACACACACACACACACACACACACACACACACACAGACACACAGACAGACAGACAGACAGACAGACAGACAGACACACACACACCCACACACACACCCACACAGCCCGACAGGACGGGATGATCCAGTTCTTGTGCTCAGGCTTCAATCCATTTCTCAGCACCGAGCTGTCCTTCTGATGCGTCGTTCCTTCTCCACCAGGTACATCCCAGCTGTGGTGGACCACAGCGGAGGGCTGCCCTGCCATGGGACATACCTGCTGCACCAGGTACCCTTTGATGCCCCCCCCCCACACACACACACACATCATCCCTACCAGAACGTCCCTGATACGAGCGTCTAGCGCCTCAGTCAGAGCAAACACAAAGGCCGCACTGCACAACGACGCCTTCTCTGAAGACGCATGTCCCTCAAGAGCTGTGGAGCCTCCGGCCCCTTCGGTGTTCATCTGACGACGTGTTTGCTGTCTTCCTCCTCAGGGGATCCAGAGGAGGATCACAGTGACGCTGATTCACGAGAAAGGCAGCGAGCTGCACTGGAAGGACGTCCGTGAGCTGGTTGTGGGTGAGTGGATTTGTTGTGCTTCTGCGCAGTTTCCTGGCTGTATTCTCTTTTTGTCTTTTGCCAGCCGTGGTCACATAAAGACTCGACACTTCAAACCGGTGTTATTGCAATTGGTGTTATTGCTGTTTTTTCGATTGGCATCGAGTGATGTTACTCACCGTACAAATGATGCCGTCAACTGGAGTCAACCTGCCAATCAGAAACATGAATTGCGGTGACTTACGTTTGGCGGTCGACCCAGTGCTTTCTATTCAGTATTATGTCTCAATATAAAAGCATTGCTCCATGTCTCGCTTATGGGAATGCTTTACCTTTTAGATATATTATATATATATATATATATATAAGTTATAGTTTCAAACCTCACCAAGTTGGTGCTCCCTAGAGCTAGCCCGCTTGCGGTGCTTACTCATTCACTGACCAGAGTGTGTTGCCGTCGGCGACAGGTCGCATCCGGAGCAAGACGGAGGTGGACGACAGTGCGGCTGACGCCGTCCTGTCCCTCAACATCATCTCCGCCAAGAGCATCAAGTCGTCGCACAACTCCAACAGGTAGGGAGGGACGGCCCCATGCCTGTCCCCCCCGAGTCAGGGGGACACGCATGTAGTACTGCATGTAGGCTATACAAAACCATATATACAATTGAGGTTTACACTGCATGTAGGCTATACAAAACCATGTATACAATTGAGGTTTACACTGCATGTAGGCTATACAAAACCATATATAAAAGTCAGGTTTACACTGCATGTAGGCTATACAAAACCATATATACAATTGAGGTTTACACTGCATGTAGGCTATACAAAACCATATATACAATTGAGGTTTACACTGCATGTAGGCTATACAAAACCATATTTACAAGTCAGGTTTACACTGCATGTAGGCTATATAAAACCATATATACAATTGAGGTTTACACTGCATGTAGGCTATACAAAACCATATATTCAATTGAGGTTTACACTGCATGTAGGCTATACAAAACCATATATACAAGTCAGGTTTACACTGCATGTAGGCTATACAAAACCATTTATACAAGTCAGGGTTACATTGCATGTACACTGCATGCTATTGAGCATGCATTGTTCAATAGTGTTTGGATATAGCCATGGTTTATTTTCAGATTGTCTAACATCCATTTAATTGTACTCTGTACTGTATTGATTTGTGATTAGTTCTGGTATTGGGTTGACCCCTATTGGATAGACTTCCAAAAGAAAAATTGTCCATTGATGGAATGATCCATCAACTGAAAATTGTTTTCTAAACGACTTGCAGCTTGCCACTGAAACAGTTATTTCTTGAGCTGTCTATAAAGAAAAAAAAATGCTGAAAATTTTAGAAGGCAGTAAACCGCTCGATGTGTGTACATGCAAGTGTGTATTTGTAGAATGGATGGGTCTCCTGCATTGCTGAACGCACAATCATCGCACAAGCATCTCCTCGCTCACCAATGTTAATGTCCTCTCAGTTGCACCATTGTTGACTGTTTCTGCTTCTCTTGCTCTCTCTCTCTCTGTCTCTCTCTCTTGTGCATTGTCGTCTCTCCATCGGCTGCGTGTGGTGGACTGTTGGTTTTGCTCAGGCTTTCTATTGATAAGGATATCGCTAGGTACCAAGCCAGACATGGCCTTCATGTGTCACACATAGTTTTCCAGACTGCCGCTTCTCAGACGAGTTGTCGATTCATCTCATTTTGTGGCTCGTCACAAAATTAATCGATTCTATTTGTTGATAGTCGAGTCAAGGCAAATGTATGACTTGACTTGACTTGGCTATAGCCTCATTACTCAGCTGGTAATCATTTGCTATGTGTAGCTTCTGAAATACAAGACATGCTCATTTGCCATTGCTGATCACTAAATGATTCACCGATTGATCAAATAAGTCATCGATAGATGAATCGACAATGAATATAATCCTCAGTTGCACCCCTAGACTAGTGCCCTATTATTTATGTCCTATCATCAAATTGATTGCACAAGTGTTTAGCTTTAGGATTGCCTTTAGACTCCAATATTATAATATGAATAACTTTGAAAGTCACAATGTTCAGAGCCCAGACCAAGTCTTGACGGCAATCTTAAAGTGTTCCCTTTTCTTTGTGTGTTTGTGAGTTATTTTTTTGAGTATCAAAACCATTTTCTCACCCAAACCATCATTCATCCACTGTCCACCCAATAGTGATAAAACTAACCCAACCCCCACCAGAGTCAGTTTACCCAGCAGGAGGAGTGTAGCATCGGTCTTGCTGTAGATAACAGTGCCCCCTACTGCTAAAAATAAGAACTGAAAGCTGATGTACAAAATAGCTGCATCTAATGTTAGTCACATTTTTTTTAATGTAAAATCATAGATTTTACATAAAAAAATCATTCATCATCACTGTTGTCTTGCCTACCTGTTTCCTCACAGCTTGCAATGTGTGTGTGTGTGTGTGTGCGCGTGTGTGCGTGACTGTACACGTGTGTGTGTGTCTCAGTGGGCGATGAAGCCTCACCTAAGTGAATCCCCTTCCTTTAGTAATATATATATCATACATTGATTTAACAAGTTTCATGATTATGCGAGTTCCCCCTAGTCTTTTTTTTTCTTTTTTTCACACACCCTTGTGATGGTCCCTTGGTGTACACTGGTGAATGTAGTTCAGCTCTCTTTTTGTGGTACTGCACCATTTTTGTAGTTTTTTTTTTTCTCCAAGCCCTGACCCCATTGTTCTCGGTCACCGCAGAACCTTCTACCGCTTTGAGGCCGTGTGGGACAGCTCCCTCCACAACTCTCTGCTCCTCAACCGGGTCACTCCCTACGGAGAGAAGATCTACATGACCCTGTCCGCCTACCTGGAGGTTGGTTCCTCCTTCAACCACCCACCCTCCACCCCCCCCCCCCCCACACGTCAACAGTGGTGGTACATTCCAGGGCCGTGTTCCGATATCTACATTTACCGTACTTACTGTACTTAGTTTGAGTACGTAGGGTGTTCCAATTACGATCGCGGCGAAAAGAAGTGTACTGAAAGGACCCGGATGTTGCCCTCAAAACGGCTAGTACGCATAGTATGCAACGGTGTACACATTCTGTACTCAACGGCAGCCATCTTAGCTATGTAGCGGAAGAGGCGGAGCCAGGCTGAGCCATGCTCAGTTCGAAAATGGCTAGATGTCAGTGGGTGTAATGGATTCACATGTGTTTGGTGGGTGACGCGGCCGCGCAGCCGATCGTAATTTCCGGTAAGTGCGGACAGCGTACTACGTTTAAGTGTACTAATGAAGTATGGATATCGGAACACGGCCCAGGTTCATAAAGGGAGGGAGAACAGCTCCTTTGAGTTCAGCCATCTGATGATGATGATGAGCACAACCCAGGGGTAACGGCTAATGTGCAGAGTGTCTGCTGATTTCAGCTGATTTGTTGCGATTTGGGCCTGATTTGGGTCTGATTTCTTCCTGCCCCGACAGCTGGACCACTGCATCCAGCCGGCCATCGTAACCAAAGACATCTGCATGGTGTTCTACTCCCGCGACGCCAAGATCTCCCCTCCCCGCTCCCTCAGGAACCTGTTCGGGAGCGGCTATTCCAAAACCCCCGACTGGTGAGGGCACGGCGGACATCTTGTTACAGCACCAGGGGCACAATAACATATCATTATTGGAATTAATAGAATTCATAGAATTCTTACTTCACACATAGACCTGAACCTATCGCACACCAAGATCTGCATTCCCGCTTGGAAATGGCAAAAATCAATGCGCTTTTTGCACTGCAGGTCTGAGAGGACTGCAATTTCATCTCTGCTATATGCCTGCCATGTAGCATATTTGACAATAAAGTTACTTGAACTTGAACTTAAAACCTTATTTTTGTTTGTTCTGTTAACCACAGCAACCGAGTGACTGGCATCTATGAGCTCAGCTTGTGCAAGATGTCCGACACGGGAAGCCCAGGTGAGCACTTGTCAAGTCTGTACAAGTCTGTACAAGTCTGTCTTGGAAGAGTATTAAAGGATGACATTTTAAAGGATTAGATTACATTCCATCACATTAGTGCATTCCCGCGCTGTGACTGCATTCCTTGTTTTGACAAAAAAAAAGTATATCTGATCTGATCAGATGATCAGTTTTATTAATGTACGGGGCATTTGTTATAGGGTGTCATGTTTTCTTCACGGTATTTGAACTAAATTAGATTAGATTAGATTAGATTCAACTTTATTGTCATTGTGCAGAGTACAAGTACAGGGACAACGAAATGTCGTTGGCGTTCTAACCAGAAGTGCAAATGAGCGATAAAGGTGCGGGTTGAAATGCAGAAATGCAGAATAAGGTGCAAAGTGCAAAATTGAAAAACATGAAAAGTGGCTGTAGTTATTAAAGTGACGGTAATTAACGGTAGTTATTAAAATGACAGTAAACAGTGCAGGTGGAGGTAGTGATCGTCAATCAACAAATGCAAGCATTCTTAAAAATAATAAGTGGAGGAGGAGGAGGAGCAGGTCACATGACCGCCCTGTACAGAACCCCCCCCCCCCCCCCCCCTTCAGTGGTTCAGGTGTTCTCCAGAACCCCCCCTGAGGCCCGGCCCCGCTCACACTCTGACTCAAACCCCCTGTCTGCTGTCCTCCGGTCCTGCCCTCAGGGATGCAGCGCCGCAGGAGGAAGGTGCTGGACACGTCGGTGGCCTACGTGCGCGGGGAGGAGAACCTGGCCGGCTGGAGGCCCCGGGGCGACAGCCTGATCGTGGAGCACCAGTGGGAGCTGGAGAAGATGGAGCAGCTCCATGAGGTGGGCCCCCCCCCCCCCACCCTCCCTAAAGGGGCATTTAGCAGACACTTTTGTCCAAAGCGACTTACAATCAGTACATTTGTGGGGTTCGACATGTGGACAGTTGGAGGAGGAGGGGGATCAAGGGGATCGAACCGCCGACCCTACGGTTAGTGGACGACCCACTCTACCACTGAGCTACTGCCGCCCTCACAGAGGAGGTCAAAGGTCACCCACAGCGGAGGACAAAGTTACTGTAGTTACTCAGTTACAATACTCCATGCCTCTCCATGCACTGAATCCATACCTCTTTTGTACAATATGGGTTCAATTTTGGGGGTTTTAAGATGTGCCCGCCATTTTTTTTTTATAAAGGGCTAGGTTAGGGTGTGTGATGAAAGGTTGTGGGTTTGATCCCAATGTCAGCCTACTGGTAAGCATTGCCAAGCAAGAGTATTGTGATTTGATGTGATGTTGTGATGCTCAGTAGGTAGAGCGGCTGGACAGAGCGGGTCGTCCACTAACCGTAGGGTCGGCGGTTCGATCCCCTCGATCCCCACTTCCAAAAACCTGTCGAAGTGTCCTTGAGCAAGACACTGAACCCCAACTTGCTCTCAACTGCCTAGCCTGGTGAAATAAAGCTAAAAAAAATTGGCCCGCACCATTTATACTGACAATCTGGAAACATATTTGGCGTTTGAGCAGCCTTGAGAACCTGCAGCAGAGAGCGTGAACCCTGTGTCTCGTCCTCCCCCTCCACCCGTCCCCAAGGTGGAGAAGACGCGCCACCTGCTGCTGCTGAGGGACAAGCTGGGCGAGGTGCCTCCGACCGCCAACACCACCACCACCACCACCGGCACCAAGTCCCTGAGCGAGTCCCTCTCCCCCAGCATGAGCTCGGGCACGCTGTCCACCTCCACCTCCATCTCCTCGCAGATCTCCTGCACCACCTTCGAGAGCGCCATCACGCCCAGCGAGAGCAGCGGCTACGACTCGGCCGACATCGAGAGCCTGGTGGACCGCGAGAAGGAGCTGGCCACCAAGGTGAGGCCGCTGCCGGCGGCGCCGCGGGCCCGGGGGGTGTGGTAGGGGCGGCGGTGGCGGCGGGCCCTGCGTGGGGTGTGTGGGGTTGACGTGGTCACAGCGAGGGGGATCTGTGAAGTAGCATTAACGCATTAACGTCCACAAGTCGCACAAGTCCACCATTTGCCTCATCGTAGGTCTGTTTTTAGTGTTGGTGTTTGCATCCAGTTTGCAAAGTCAAAGTGATAACGCGTGTTTCCTATTCGGTATGTACTTACACGCATATTAAAGTCAAGCATTATAGCTGTGATATCCTGTTATTACGGCGGGTTGGCTACCATTAGCAGTGACCTCATGCTGCTGGATGTCTACCATTAGGACTGACCTCACACCTAATTGGCCGGTGGCGCTAATCATAAGCCTGACCCATCACTTACATCAGCCTACTTCCCACACCTTTTACTGATATCCTTGTTTGAATTTAGGTGACCAGGGACTTTAAGTACTTTGTTGATCCCCGACATGAAGTTAGCCGATGCGCTGTGCTGTGTTGACAGCCTGGGAACACAATGCCTCTGTGTGATTTCCCATCAAGTCGTTTTGACATTGTGTCATGGTGCAGGTGCCGGATGGTGAGAAATGAGAATGAGAAATGAGAGTTTGACGGTATGTGCGCACACATGACGAGATGTTGTCTCGGCAGCGGTGCGTCGAGGCTTCCGTCTTGGGTTCACTTCCTCAAGCCGGTTCTTCACCGCTCCACGGACCTGCGGTATCGAGACCCGGTTGACACGTTGTCGACCGGGTTCGACCAAACTTGTCGGTCGACATGTGTTTAGAGAATGCTGTTGGGCAATGCCTTGCCTTGGCGAGGAGCAGGCTGCGGCGTTCTGCCCGGACTGTAAACCTGACTTGTGTTTTTTTGTTTCCGTTCCAGTGCTTGCGTCTCCTCACCCACAGCTTCAACAACGAGTACAACCAGTTGTGCAACAGCATCAGCGACTGCAAGGTCAGCCCGCGAAAGCACAAAGAAAGAACCTTAAAAGACCCCCCCAAACCTCTTGGTGCCGTGGAAGTCTTCATTTCTCTCATGCCTTCCGTTTTGTGTTTTTTTGTTTCCCCCCCGGTCAGCTGTCGGACATTTCGCCCATGGGTCGCGACCCCTCGGTCACCAGCTTCAGCAGCACCACTCTCACCCCTTCCTCCACCTGCCCGTCCCTCTCCGACTCCCGCTGCGGCTCCATGGGCCAGAAGTAAGAAAGCCCGTCTCCACCGGACCTCGCTGGCCGCTTCAGGAAGCCCGTTCACCGGGCGACCCAGAAAGCCTGTCCTTCTGTGTACTTTTAGGTTCAGTGTTATTGTCACTGGGCAATTGAAGGGTTTTGGTTTTTCTCATTGAAAAATGTGTTGTATTATGACACATGAAACACTTTCTTTATATATTTCAGTTTCTTTTTTTAAGTGAACAAAAAAAAGTGAAATGTGAAAACTATTTCTTTTTTTTTTGGAATAACTGATTAACGACTGAATCCCAACACACCACCATACCCCCCCGGAGGGCGCGGCAGCCTTGTGTCTCACCGTCTGTGTGCGCGTCTTCCCCCATCGCCAGGACCCCAGAGAACAGCTCCCGGGCCTGCAGCCCCTCCTGCTCTGACTACGAGAACTTCCCCATGGTGCCCAGCCCGGAGGCCTCCTACCTGGCCCGCGCCGGCAAGAACGAGTTCCTCAACCTGGTGCCCGACATCGAGGAGATGAGGCCCGGGTGAGGCGGCCATCTTTGTCCTCCTGTGTTTTCCCCCCTCCCGTGTCCTGTGTTTTAACAGTGACTGGGTGGTTGAAAATGTAGACACAAGTTAAAAAAAAAAAAAAAAAACGCTGAATACGTGGTAACAGAACCGCTCTCGTCTCGTTCTGTTTAGAGAGAACCCTCGGGCCCTTAAAACAGCATCATCAATCAATAATTCATTTAATTTTTTAAATAAAAATGATGGCTCTGTGGAAAAGGTTGCATCATGCAGATGTGTAGACTCAAAGAGTACAGGATACGGTGCTGGTGTCCCAGCTGAAAGGTACTGGGTTTGATGCCAGAACCTCCACAATCCTTTTAGCAAAACACCCAACCCTCCCAAGCTGCCTATTAACGATGCATAATAGAAAGACCAAAACGACTGCTCTGCTAAGCGACTACATCAATAGCAGTAGCTCAGTGGGTAGAGCGGGTGGCCAGAGAGGGTCGTCCACTAACCGTAGGGTCGGCGGTTCGATCCCCTTGATCCCAACTTCCAAAACTGTCCTGCATGTCGAAGTGTTCTTGAGCAAGACACTGAACCCTGAACCCCAACTTGCTCCCCGGGCGCTGATCATAGCAGCCCACTGCTCCTTTATACAATAGGATGGGTCAAATGCAGAGAACAAATTTCGTTCCCATGTCTAAAAAACATGGGACTGACAAATGAAGACCACAAGGTCCCAGTAAATATAAAAATAACCAACCTCTTGTCTTCCCGCGTCTCCCCGTCAGGTCGGTGGTGTCAAAGAAGGGCACCCTGAGCTTCATGGAGCCGCGCTCCAACTCGTGGGTGAAGCACTTCGTGGTGGTGCGCCGGCCCTACGTCCTCATCTACAACAGCGACAAGGACCCCGTGGAGCGCGGCGTGCTCAACCTGTCCACCGCACAGGTGGAGTACAGTGAGGACCAGCAGGCCATGCTCAAGGTGGGTGTCTCTCTCTCTCTCTCTGTCTGTCTGTCTGTCTGTCTGTCTGATAGCCAACAATCAGGACTCATGTTGACCCTGTGTGGTACCTCAGACAGTGACTGTGGTGTGTTTTTTTCTTTTGGTTCACCAGACCCCCAACACGTTTGCTGTCTGCACCAAGCACAGAGGCATCCTCCTGCAGGCCAGCAACGACAAGGACATGAATGACTGGCTGTACGCCTTCAACCCCCTGCTTGCGGGGACGATAAGGTACGTGCGCTAGGCTTTAGCAACCCCGCTGCTAGCAGGAACGATAAGGTATGGGCTAGGCTTCAGCAACCCGCTACTAGCAGGAACAATAGGGTACGCACACTAGGCTTTAGCAACCCCGCTGCTAGCAGGAACGATTAGGTATGCACTAGGCTTTAGCAACCCCGCTGCTAGCAGGAACAATAAGAGACACATGCTAGGCTTTAGCAGCCTGCTGCTAGCAGGAACAATAAGGTAGGCACGCTAGGCTTCACATATCCACTGTAAAGTCTCTAAAGTGTCTGAATATAACTGAGCGCCGCTCTCCCGCAGGTCCAAGCTGGCCAGGAGGCGCAGCACGCTGGTGAAGAACTGAGGGAGCAGGGAGACGCGAGGAGGAGAAGGAGGCGCGGGTTCTCGCTCTCCTCCGACCGGCTCCTCCCCAACATACCAAGTGTTAACACTTATTAACCATTGTGATTCTTGACGGTTTTTTCTCTCGTATGTAGACCCCCCCCTCGTGGCTTAAGTCTATCCTCCCGCCTCCTCCTTCTCCTCCTCCTCCTCCTCCTCCTCTATTTCTCCTCCCCTGGCCTTTTTTTTTGTGTTTCAATGACAAAGTTGTGGTCTATTTTTCGGGCTTCTCTGTTGTCACTCCCCCCACCCGCTGCCTCCCTATGCCTACTAGTAGCATGTTGTGATAGTCCACCCGTGTGTGCACGATTTCTCCAGCAACCCAATCCCCCCCCCACCCCCACCCCCACGGGCCACTTTTATTTCTCAGTTGAATAACCGTCTGTAAAGATCGTCTTATCTCTTATCAGTGTTATCTGTCTTATCAAAAAGAGTTTTATTTTTTTGATTCTTATTTCATGCCTGCCTCGTCAACAGCAGCAGTGCTCAGGAGAAGACCGGATTTTTGCTTATTTGCAACGACGACAAGAAAAACCTTAACGCAACGTAGAATTGTAACCGAATCACGAAGAAAGAAAAAAAAACTATACTTCTAACTCTGGGAGAAAATTTAGGTTTTTACGCTCTCCTATGGGAAGCTAAAGCTGGCTGAAGAATTATTGCTGCTAGTAATTCATTTAGGGTTTTCACGCTGGCTATAAGACTGCGCGTTAAGACGCCGCCATTTTCTTAAGTAGAATTTAGCTCTGCTCTCCCAGAGTCTTCTCTGCCTTTAGATAAGCGATAAGTAAACTGAAAAAGAGAAATCAGCTAAGGAACCTTTTACGCGGGCCAGACTCTAAGGCCCTGTCGTCTTTTTTTTTTTTACCGATCACCTATAGCCCTGTATATACAGTCCCTACACAGTAGTGCCGTGAGCCAGTGAGTTGATTAATTTACAAAGCAATCATGCATATGCTTGTGTGTGTGTGTGTGTGTGTGGTTTCCCCCCCAGTTTGTTTAAATTAAAAATACATGCTAAGTGGCGGGATATGCAAGGGCAACGGATGTCGTCGACATCACTACTGTAAAGAACAGAAAACATTCGATAGTTGTAACGCAACAGCAGATTCTGTAAATCCCCTGTACGGCTTCTGCTGCACAACTCCGAAACAAAATGAGAGCAGCAAAAAATATCAATTCACAGATTAAATTATTTTTGCGGGGGGGCGGGGGGTGACAGGGCCAGGAGTAAAAGAACACCGTTTGTACATATGTCTCTGGATCTCAGAGTAGTGGACGGCCGTCCTCCGAACACATTCCTATCGGAGCAGGATTAGTTTTGCCGTTGGCACTTTTCATACCGCAACACTTGAAAGTGCGTAGCTCGAAGGACCAGAACTTTTGCATTCCCTTTTTTTTTTGATTTGGTGTTTTTTTGTTATTTTCTTATCAGTCGTGTATCAGACAAAACTAGCGGACATAGGCCAGCAAGAACCAAGGAAATGGCGGTGGGGGTCGTGACCCCGGTAGCGACGACATGAAGGATCAGCCACATCGCCGTGACAGCGTGAACGCTGTAAGGCTACGGCCTGTTGTATCGTGGGCTCCTGCGGTTTCAGGGCGCCGTGTCAGTTATATTTACTTTCCAGGTGAAATACGAGCGACGCGCCATAGCGTGGATTTGTGCATCGAAGGTTTACATTTACCGTTTTTACCTTTTTTTTTTTTTTTTTTTTTGCATCGTTGAAGCTCGATATTTTAACCCGGCCAACTCATCTGATTGATATTGTTTTTCTAATGGATTGTTTTTTCTTTCGTCATTATTAAACATTTTTAATAATTTTGTATTAACGGGGGTACTCCACGCTATAATTTGGTAGGACATGTGAGAGGGCATTGGTTTCTGAAGGTATATCACTGTTTTGATCATGATTTGCACATTAACACAAACAGTTATCAATGTGTACAATATCTCAGCTGATTGGACCTATTGGGTTCGGGATCAATACGACGCAGCCTTTCTTCAGAACGGAAACTTTATGAAGGCACAGTGATTATAGGACACACATTCTGACAGAGCTAGTGTTTCTTGGTCAAGTTTTTCTGTTATGTTACTTTGAGAGTTTAAGAGAGAAGTTGTATCAAAGGGACACTCAAACTCTTTCTCCCGTTCTCCCTGATTGTCTGTGAAAATATTTGCTCTGTACATCTGAGGTCCGTCGCGCGCGCACCAGCCGTCATCGACACTCACTTATCGAGGCTGCGTTTTTAACCGTGTCTCTTCCTATGAATCGTGGCGTGAATGGTAACAGCATAGACACAAATACACCTCTGGCCAGCCAACCAGCGGTTTCACCCTACCTAAAGGGAAACGTTAAGTGAAAAGATGAGCAGAGAGACAAGAGACACTCAGTTCTGTTCTAGCCTTTACTGATTAGCATAGTTTAAAAACAAAACAAAATGGCTGCTTGTGGGTATTGCATACAGCGCCACTTGAGCAAGCAGAGGTGTTCTCCTCAGAGAGCAGATGGAGAGTAGGCTGGAAGTGGGGGTGCTGCACTCAGGTCAACCAGCCTGTTAGTGAACCCCCAAACCTGCCTAATCAGCTTGTACAGGCTCTAAGGAAAAGCTGTTACGGATTCTATCAAATACTCTATCATTATTATTAACAGATTATAGAACAACTTCTATGCACTGATCAAAGTGAAAAGGGTGAATGTTTTAACACTCCGTTACGAATATCAGTCGGAGCAAACATTTTCAATTCGGCTACTAACCCTTTTGAAGTGATGTTTATTTTTGGATTGTGGTATTTATTGTTTTTTGCAATGTACATATTAGTTTGCAGCTCTTTGCACATATTAATAAATTAAGAAGCAAGGTATGACTTACTGATCAATGAAAGTCGTGTACGATTTTATGGTTCTACTCAGAATTAACCAAACGATGGTGGCTGTCGGTCTGACCGTGAGAAGGTTGAATGTACTATCTGTGTGTGTGTGTTTTCTTTCGTCTCACAGACAAGAAGCACTGAATTGAAATTCAACCACATGGGTTACTTCAGTTAGTGTGTCATTTTTTAAAAAAAGTAGAAAATAATTTGAATTCGAATTTTGATTTAGATTTGTTTTTAAATTAAAAAATAGTGAGTTGTTTCGCCGCTTTTATCATAACAAATCCAGTGTGGAATGCTATTTGACTTATTTTGATTGATTTCTTTTCTAATATCAGGGAGTAGAATACTTCACAGCTAATTCATCGAAAATGACATGATGCTATTCTAGACATCCTCCACTCTTCACTTCAGCAATTGTCCCACAATGCCTTTTAAAAGTATAGACATAGCCGTTATATTTAGCATTTTCCCCTTTTCGACAATAAATATCCGTTAATCACTTTCCCTGTGGGTTTGACCACCCAAAGTTGACAAACCAAGACATTAACACTGTATATTTTTGTCAGATTATTTCATTTTCATACTTATTTTGTAAATATATGTGTGTTGTATGGGGCTTGAATTCAAATGTAAATATGTTTCCTGTATTTGTAATAATTATAATCCATTCGCTGTATAGCATAGATGTGTCATGCAGATAACCTGATTCTGTGTATGGTAATGTTGCACCATTGACCTGTTTAGTGAATGAGGTAACAATAAAAGTAAACCCCGTGCATTAGCAGAATATGTCGTCCTCGTTTTTTCACATCAAAATGGGTAAAGTTGTTGATTACACGTATAAACACCAAGACTGTCCTACTTTTGAGAGGACAGGGTTCCCAAGCCTGTTGAGGTTTTGGTCCAGGACCCACCAAATCTATGTGCAGTAAAATAAGATATACTATTCACAATACCACATCAAAAGTTATCGTTAACATTTTTCTATGTATAAAATCTGCCAAATTATCAAAATCTGCATGCAAATGTAACGTTTGCAGTCATCTCTCTCTCTCTCTCTCTCTCTCTCTCTCTCTCTCTCTCTCTCTCTCTCTCTCTCTCTCTCTCTCTCTCTCTCTCTCTCTCTCTCTCACACACAGTATGGTTACATTATGAATATGTACTACTAATATATGAACATATAGCATAGGCCTACTTCAATGCACTTTTCAAGAACTCAGATTTAGGCCCTACACACGTTTCCTCCTGTTGCCCCGCCTATCACACAATATGTTGTATTATATATAACGTGTGTTATATACTATAAACTGCCCCATTTCCCCAATAATGTTGCGAGCGAATATTTTTGTTTCACACATTACATTAAATAACGAACCAAATTAATTCAACTACTTCCGGAAACAAAAACTCTTCCACGGCCTGCTACGTGACCTTTTTCCGCGTGGGCGTGCAATTACGTCATCGGATTGACGGCGAGCACAGCAAATAGCAGCATCGATATCTCTGCTCAGTTTTTCCGCACCAATTATAAGCTGGGGACGGCATCGCTTCAGTTCGCAGGAGACCCTACCATTGGTGGGCCATTGATACCTGGGCGGGTGTACGGCTCTAGTCCCTTCTCGTGCTGTCAGGTCGCGAAACAGGAAGCAGCGGGGAAGCACTCTGGAGAAGCTTGAGACCCGTGCAGCTTATTGATCCGCAGACGTGTTGTAACAACCCTGTCAGACACCATGGCACAGTAAGTTAGATTTACTATTTCAAGTATTTTTTAATCAAATCCAATGTCAATAAATCGAGCTGCTTCTAATTGATGAAGCAGCAGAATGTTTCAGTGAGTTTGGTTCAAATTCAACACCGTTGTATTAACCCTGCTAGAGATAGTTGAGTATTCCGGGGATCTAATACTGGAGACGTTTGTCATGAAACTCGACTGGACGATCGTTTGTCTTGTATAATTGATAACACACGTGTAATGTCCTTATATTTGTTACATCATATACTTCATCGTCCGCTGCTTCCATCCATAACACACAGCTCGTGGTGTGCGAAGTAATTTCAAAGTATTTAAAAATGGCGTATGTAAGGGCTATTCCCTATGATTGTTGAGTCAATTACCCAAATGAATGTTGATGACCACGCACAGGTCAGATGACCCAGAATAAACATTGTGATCCTTTCCACTCACAGAGCAGACATCGCATTGATTGGTTTGGCCGTCATGGGCCAGAATATTGTCCTGAACATGAACGACCATGGCTTCGTGGTAAGTTGTAACAAACACTCACCACAAGTCCTACAGCATCCAGCTTTGGGAGAGTAGTTGGAATTCCTCCATAGAGAGTCCTGTTACAATTTCTCTCGCACCATCAATGCTCTAACCCCCCACCCTCTCTCTCTCTCTCTCTCTGACAGGTGTGTGCCTTCAACAGAACGGTGTCTAAGGTGCACGACTTCCTCAAGAACGAGGCCAAGGGGACCAAGGTGATTGGCGCAGAGTCCCTGGAGGACATGGTGTCCAAGCTGAAGAAGCCCAGGAGAATCATCCTGCTGGTCAAGGCTGGGCAGGCTGTGGACGACTTCATCGACAAGCTGGTGAGTCGGGCGTTACTCTGATGGTACAGAGATACCGCAGCCCCCTTCTTCCTGCTAGTGAGGGGGGGGGATATGGAGTGGAAGTACACATTTTATACCATCAATCTGATGTTTTTGTAGTAAAACCAAAAAAAAGCACATCTCCTTTTTCCCTGTACAACATCTGTCTGGGATTAGTGAAGAGCACCTTGTTTAAGTTTTCTTATCTTTCTATGTGTTCTTCCTTTGGAAAAGGTTTGTTGGAGTTTTGTTTATTGTTTTGTTTTTTTCTGTGGTTGCCTTGTGCAGGTTCCTCTTCTCGAGGCCGGGGACATCATCATCGATGGTGGGAACTCTGAATACAGAGACACAACAGTAAGGCGCTATCTCTGTATTCCAACACGGGCACTGGCCGGGCGACACTGTTGTTATAACTGATGTCTAAATATGTAGACATAGCCAACCCCGGCTGACGAAGGGTGGTTTTAAACTGGGTTTTAAATTTTTGTGGTAAATGTTCAAAGTCAAGAGTTGAAGTTAGAGGTAGAGGTACAGAGTTTTAGAGTAGAGTAGGTTTTTACTTGGATTTGAAATGTACTTTTTGTACATTTCGTACCATTTCGTAATAATATGTAACTATGAAGTTTGCATTCAAAGCATGCATGGAACCGGTGATAAAAAAAACGGTATCCGATACCTTGGGTAGTCCACCTTGGGTAAATAAAAGTAAGCGAAGGTCATACGTGACTCCCAGACACGGTGATAAACTCAGTGTGCGGGTCTCGTGGTGCACGCACGTTTTACTCATTACCACCTCCTGTGTTGTGGTTCCGCAGCGTCGATGTAGGAGTCTGGAGGCGAAGAAGCTGCTGTTTGTGGGCAGTGGAGTCAGCGGCGGAGAGGAAGGGGCACGCTACGGCCCCTCACTGATGCCCGGGGGACACGTGGAGGCCTGGTGAGCGCCGCCGCAGGGGGGCCGCAAGATCCCGCACGCATAGCGTGTGTTTAAAAGGGGTCGGGGCAGCGTCAGCGTGTGATGGGATGTGTTTAAAACAATAGTGGGATGGGGGGGAGGGGGTGGTTTGAGGGGGGTCCCTGTTGGACGTGATGTGCTCATGTGTCACGCTGGGTTTGTTATCCAGGCCACACATCAAGGAGATCTTTCAGAGCATCGCCGCCAAGGTGGGCACAGGGGAGCCGTGCTGTGATTGGGTGAGTGGGGTCACGCGCGCGCCGTGCCGCCGCTCTCTGGCGTCAAACAATGAGTGAATGCCAACGAAAATGGCACCTTTTTTTTTATTTATTAGTTTTTAGCTTATTTTTTGATCCGGCGTTTCTCGCGCTTTTAATTTGCCGTCAAGGTGGGCGACGAGGGGGCCGGACATTTCGTGAAGATGGTCCACAACGGCATCGAGTACGGAGACATGCAGCTGATCTGCGAGGCCTACCACCTGATGAAGGACGTCCTGAACATGGACCACGATGAGATGGCTGAGGTGAGCAGCACCGCCCCCCCCCCCCCAGAGCAGCTCTCTCGTGACCACGAACGGCCTCGTTTCAATACTCAGATCGACCGCATTCCCCTTTCTCCCCCACCACCGTTCACGCCACCCCCCCCACCTTCCTCTCGAACCCTCCTTCCCTCGAACCCCTCACAGGCGTTCAACGCGTGGAACAAGACCGAGCTGGACTCCTTCCTCATCGAGATCACGGCCAACATCCTGAAGTTCCGCGACGCCGACGGCGCCCACCTGCTGCCCAAGATCCGCGACAGCGCGGGCCAGAAAGGCACGGGGAAGTGGACGGCCATCTCCGCCCTGGAGTACGGCACGCCCGTCACCCTGATCGGTAAGCCGTGCACTTCCCTGTGTGGCGCAACAAGGAAGTGGGCACCTTTTTTTTTTTTTCCCTGCATTGTCTCTTCCAGTCTGCAGGCTGCAGTGGGTTGGGTCATAATGACGGGGCAGAAAACCCCTTGCATCATTGCAACTGTAATGGTTTCGTCACAGCCCAAACAAGCCCTCTAAACCCCCACGGCGTAGTAATCTCAACCTTCGAGAGTTGTTTGGCTAAGGTTTAGCATAGGTGTTCCACGGAGAACCGGCCCCTAATCAGCTTGAGGGCTTTTCCCTGTTCGTCTTGAGCAACGTTAGCGACATCAGGGGGATTTGTGCTACGCACTGTGATCGTGCAGTGGAAGATCAGGTTTACAAAGGTGACAAAACTACAGGTCAGACATTGTGACATTAAAATAATTGTGTGCTGAATTGTTTCTCAGCCATTGAGCTATAGTGAATGAAGGATGAATTAAGTAAAATAATTCTCTCATATGCTGTCAGTGCTCATATAAGCAATACAATAGCAATAGGACAGCTTTAGATTGCTGTGGATGTTGATTCGCACCAGAGAATCCCCAGCCACTCAGTGTCTAGAAAAAGCGGGTCAGGCATCCATTTTGATGGTAACCGTGAGCAACAGTACAAAAGGCTGCATTGTCCGCAGAGCGGCGCAACTGAAGGGGCCGTGTAAAAAAAAAAAAACGTATCGATTTGTGGACTCAGCTGGGAATAACACGCCACACTGCTGAAGTTCAAACCGTAGCAGCACTGAGCTCTCTGTCTCTTTCCTCTCCCCCTTCCTCTTGGCCTGCTTATTCCAACTGTTGTGTCAACTGACAGTCTAGTGTACCGGTTTTTGCAAGTCATGCTTACCGGGCTGTTTTGTTTACTACTGTGCTTACGCGAGGTGCGATCAGGTTGGTCCCTTGGTGCTCTGGCCGTGGTGAACACTGACCCTTTTTAAATGTCGGGTTCCTGCTGAGTCATGCTGGAGCTGCCGTGTTGTCATGGCAGCGTCTCGTTCCCGCTGTAGCGTCATAACCAGACGCCGGGTTGAGTGCAACAGGGTTGATGTGGAGCGTGGGAATCTGTTGACATTGTGCCCGTTTGTTTTGTTTGAATTGGTTGATTTTAATTTTGTTAAATCAACATATTGAATTTCTAAGCGTTGAATCAACACAAGCTTGTTTGACTTTTGGTTGGCTGTTGTGCGTCTTTGTTCTCTGGTACATTTTTTGCATCTTTTTTTTGTTTTGTTGAAAATCTTCCTCGCCGTATTCTTCATGCGGTTGACGTTTGCGTTTGTGATTTTGTTCGGTTTTTCCGTAACCATGAAATTAGCATGATTGCTAATGAATGATTAATCGACGAAGTGTCATCTCCTGCTCCTCTGCCCCTGGCTCCCAGGGGAGGCTGTCTTCGCCAGGTGCCTGTCTTCCCTGAAGGACGAGCGAGTGGAGGCCAGCCGGAGCCTGGCAGGGCCCCAGGGACCCAAGTTCAGCGGGGACAAAGCCTCCTTCCTGGAGGACATCAGGAAGGTGGGAAAACACCACCTTCGCAGAACCTTCGCAAAATAATTCACAAGAATCTGTTCTTTTTCACGAGGCGTTACTGACTGTTTTTTGTTCTGGCGGAGGGCTCTAATCAACCAAAGAAATTCTCGGTCGACTGAAACCCTGAAATTTCGACTAAAAATCGACTAATCGGATCATGCATCATGTGCATCACGTGCATCTGCGCAATATAATAGCCCATGATTACCGAAAATACACTGATGGGACATTTTGCTGCTCCTGTTTCTGTTTTAGCCCAGTTTTTTGGCTTTGTGCTCCTTTTTAAAAATGTGCCACAAAAGGAAGTGCTGCAGCCACGGCGCGACAAATTGGCTCTTGTTTGAGTGCAGCATTAACACACAGCTGCAAAGTGTCTCCCGGCGCACCTGACGCCCTGCATCTCCAACCATTCGTGTGACTCCTTTAGTGTTTCCACACAGTGGAAACACAGAGTGCCATGTTAGCAGCATTGTCACATACAACAGACACTCTCTTTTACTCTGGAATTTTAAAGTAATCAGCAACTTCAGATCGTCAAACCACCGGACGTTGAATAACGTGGGACGTCAATCTACCCGTCTCTAGTGGGGTTGGGCTAATCCAAAAGAGTGAAAACAATGGGGGTGTTATCTGAAGACAGGCTGTTACCTGTGAAACAGGGGTGCTCTGAAAACACCCCCAGTAGCACTAAACTTTCCTCCTGATGAAATTAACCATAGACCGTATGAAATTTAACACAGCAAAAATTGGACCAATCAGAATTTTGGTCGACCCAGAACGTATTGACCAATAAATCGACCAGTTGACTGGGACTTTAGAGCCCTAATCTGGCGTTTAGTTTTCAGTTTTAACATTATATACCAATACGGCAGTAGCTCAGTGGGTAGAGCGGGTGGACAGAGCGGGTCGTCCACTAACCGTAGAGTCGGCGGTTCGATCCCCTTGATCCCCCTCCTCCAACTGTCCACATGCTGAGCCCCACAAATGTACTGATTTATAGGCACAATGGACTTGATAGTAATCCCCTCTTCCTTAAGTTTACTACTATCTAATATCTATAGATAAAATCATATCGCCCCCTTGAAAGGACTGAACTAATACTGTGTAATACAGTGACTGTTGTGTTTATTCTTATTCTGTGTTTATTGTGTCTATTCTTATTATCCTGTTGTGCTTCCTCCTCCTCCTCCTCCTCCTTCTCCTTCAGGCCCTTTACGCGTCTAAGATAATCTCCTACGCCCAGGGCTTCATGCTCCTCCGGCAGGCGGCCAAGGAGTTCGGCTGGTCCCTCAACTACGGAGCCATCGCTCTCATGTGGAGAGGAGGCTGCATCATCCGAAGGTACCACAGAGCCCCCCCAAGGCCCCAGCCAGGAACTCATCCAGGAACTCATAAAGACGTTGGACGTCTTTAAATATTTAAATATTTTGGACCGCAGTTTTCCAAATCCAAGTGATTGTGTGATTGATCCAAGTGACAAGGGCTAATTGTCAATTAACCCTTTTTTTTCGGTTAATGACTGACTGGCCTTTCCACGCCTGAGATGTCTTTGTGTTCCCTCCTCAGCGTGTTCCTGGGGAAGATCAAGGAGGCTTTCGACCGTAATGCCGAGCTGCAGAATCTTCTGCTGGACAACTTCTTCAGCGACGCTGTGCAGAACTGCCAGGTAAGAGGAAGCAGGACGTGGGGCAAGAACCAGTTTTTCACCATCACCATGTGTACACACAGATGTGGACCCACAGCTTCCCCCTATTTCCTCCTTTTTGAGTGTAAAGGCATGCTGTGAGGCCAGCCGTGTCGCATTTTGTTACACAAGTCTATTGTCTAAGACTTCTTTTGCAGACCACATTCACATAGTAGTGTGGTAAGGCTAAATCTTTACACAACTAACAATTGTGAATTCTTTGCATTGATTGATGAAGCTACAAAACATTTTATGAACTGTGAGTCTGGGGAAGGCACAACTTGTAAAGTTAAATGTCCAGTAACACTAATAACATTGAAAGAAACACCATTGCAATGCACGTGTGGGCACTCGTATGTTAGTGTTTTCTTACCCTGTGCACAAACTATTTAACTATTTAAATTGGTTCACCCGCTCATGTGGTGTCACCTAAAATGTGACTTGAAGTGAGAGAGTGCGTGCGTGCGTGCGTGCGTGCGTGTGTGTGTGCACGTGTATTGACCTGTATTGCGTCTTGCGGTGGCTGCTGCTGCAGGATTCCTGGCGAAGGGTGGTGAGTACGGGGGTCCAGCAGGGCATCCCCATGCCCTGCTTCACCACGGCCCTGTCCTTCTACGATGGCTACAGACACGACATGCTGCCCGCCAACCTCCTCCAGGTAAGACCCACCCATCCACTCACTCACTCACCCACCCACTCACCCACCCACCCACCCACCCACCCACCCACCCACTCACTCACTCACTCACTCACTCACTCACTCACTCACTCACTCACTCACTCACTCACTCACTCACTCCGCAGGGCCTCATATTGGGGGCTGTCTCTGCATATGTCATGGAAACTAGGGACACAAGTCGTCCCTGGGGAATTTTTAGTTATTCACAGATTTTTGAAAGTGTAGTTTCTAAGCGTTACAATGATGTGTAACACATGGAAATCTAATAATATTTGGAGAAGTTGTGGCCATTTGAAGGTAGGCACATCACAAAAGCTAAAACTGAGAAAAAGCCTCCTAAAGATTTGCAGTTGTCACCTCTCTCTATTGGCACACCCGATTTCAAACACAAAATGTATACTTTTAAATAAACCAATACTGTTGTCTGAAACATGGAGAGGCTTCTCTGTGATCTCAACTAACAGATTCTGCAAAAAAACGAAAATCGCTAATTTTGAAAAAAAAAAAAAAAACTTCTTTGTTAATTTGCACAAATGTTGTGTTGGCGACTTGTGTCCTTGGATTCCATGACCTGATACATATGTGTATCGAGTAACGGTGGTGTGGCTACCAAGTAGCTAACGGTCGGGTCTTTTTGGATGCGGAGTTGACCGTCTAGAAAGATGCACTGCTCAGTTTCCGTGGAGAGGGTTCGAAACGAGACACTGACCTTGCGACCCGTGGTGTATTGTGTTCAGGGAAGCTTGCCCAGACCGTAAACCCTGACTGCCGCTAACCTCTGACCCCAGCCGCTAACCTTTGAGCACACAAACCCTTACTCAAACATGACCGTCCCTAACCTCAAACCTAGCGTGTCTAATCTAATACCTACCTAAGCTTTCACTTGTACTTAAAGCGTTTTACCTAATATGTAACATAACATGAGGACATGAGGACATGGGGCGGCAGTGGCTCAGTGGATAGAGTGGGTGGACAAAGCGGGTCGTCCACTAACTGTAGGGTCGGCGGTTCGACCCCCCACTTCCAACTGTCCACATGCCGATCCCCACAAAGGCACTGATTGTAAGTCACATTGGACAAAAGCGACTTTACCTTTACTTACATCAATTATAAAAACAACAACAACAACAACAAAGGCTTTTGATTCAAAACCAGCCATCTCTCAATTTCCTGAAAATGTCCTTTCTCCTTTGTCAGTTGCGCACTTTAGCAGTTAAAATGTCATTGACATATTTATTAGCATACCCTTAAGTGCAAAAAAACTGAGCGAGCGAGCGAGAGAGACAGAGACACAGAGAGAGAGAACTGTGGACGTGGCTTGAAGGTGACTTGACGCGCCGCCGTGTTGCCCGGCCAGCCCGCCATCGGGCGCCACGGTCGCTCCCACCTCCATGTGAACGTGCCTCTTGTGTTTTTTCCGTCCACGTTTTAGGCGCAGAGGGACTACTTCGGCGCCCACACGTACGAACTGCTGTCCAAGCCGGGCCAACACATCCACACAAACTGGACGGGCCACGGCGGGAACGTCTCCTCCTCCTCCTACAACGCCTAACCAGCAGTGACTCTGCGCACGCGTTTTATTCCATCTCTCCAACCAAACCTGGGGGTGTTATTTCTTGTTTTTTGGGGGGGGTGGGTCTGCATCCACACCACCTGAATCAAACCTAACCCAGGATCCCTTCTTAAATATTGTTACGGATGTATTTATGACAAAGTGCAATCCTTAGTCATATGTGTGTTTTTTTTTTTTTCTTCCTGGAATCATAACCTTCAGTTAAGGGAGTGGGCTATTAGTGTGAGACCCAAAAACACAGATGTCGACGGCAATGTGTTTTCGCACCCCCCCCCCCCCCCCCCCGGGGGCTAAAAGACTAGCTGGTTAGCATGCACCAATCATGTAGCCCCCCTGGGGTTTACGATGTTAACACTGGATTAAGATGAACCATTGCAGTGAACTGTATCAGGCTAAATAAAGAAAGAAATCCCTTTGTAATAAGCTTTTGTGGCCCTTACTGTCTTGCAAGTGCTGTAAACAGGATTACAGTAGAGTGTGGTTTTACCTCCCATTCATAGCTCATGGGCTAAATATGGCTGTGGCCCATGTAAACATACTATATATATATATATATGGTTTGGTTAATTCTAGAGAAGGATGGATTTCACGTGTAGCCTCCATTTGACATTTAATCTCGGGGATAACTCCACAAATAAACACAATATAATGGCTATAATCAAAAACCCAGGTGAATGTTTCATTACGTGTCGTGTCCAGTAGATGGCTCTGTGCCGCTCGTTTTTGTTGACTTTTTTTATTGAGCCTAATATTTACTCTACTGGTCGTTTAAATAAAGAACTGGAGCATTTAAAGGTATTTTATAAAAGCAAAACATTGATACACTTGAATCCATTTGATCTGTTTCACGGGGGAAGTGTTTATCGTCATCCTTGTAACGCTCAGTTGAGCAAGTCCAGACAAAGTTTCATGAGGTACAGAAACCGTGACTGTCTGGTTCTTAATCCGTTTAATCTTCGTCATTGTCGCCTTTGGAGTCTTCCCCCCCTTGACGTCCCTAAACAATTCAGTAAATGTCAACGCAATTTAAGTATTTAAAAAAAAAAAAAAGTTGTTAAACGTTGGTAGGCCTACGTTTGATGAGATCATGCCACTGCGCCATTCAATAATGAATGATCCCCTTGTTGAATAGGTGTTGGCAACAACTCTCCAGTCCTGATACAAATCCCCAAATTAACTTGATGACAACCAGCAGGAATACATGCTTTCATTTAAACCTCTCCTTTACTCCTGATTCTCTAAGGAAAACAATAATTATGGCATTTTTTAGTTCGACGTTGTGTTCTCAAGGGGGGTCGCAAAGCCTTTTTGATGCAACGTATTTGGTAAAGTAGCCCACCTGATAAAAAGGTTTACATTTGTTCCCAAAAAATAAAGCCAACTAAAGCCATTACAACCCCTGAAGCAAAACTCAGTATGACTGTTGCACGCTTGCGGGCATAAGCTAATACACACGTTTCAAGCACAGCCGTTCAAGATGTATTATGGTGCCATCCGCAGGCGAAGTTGAAGAATTACAACCCCGTTTGTAGTCCAATCCAAGACCTATGGAAGAACCTGTCAGCACCAGAGAACGTACAATGTCTCTCCTCTCGGATACAACTCTATTACACTACACGGTAATCTACATTGAGCAAACCACAGGTTAAAAATTGGAAACTTTTATTTTACACTCTGTAGGACTAAAAAAAAGAAAACTCAATACACACAAAGAATTCCTGCTGGCATGTTCAATCAATCGTTTTCAGAGTCCCTGCCAAACCGCCGTACATTAACAACCGCTATACAATCAAGTAAAAAGAAAAAAAACAAACCAAACATGATACAAGAGATCGCTTACTGCCCAATTTAAATTGTACATTTGAACCACATGGAAATAAGTTGTATCAAAAAAAGTTTAATTTAAATCAGATTAAAGTTGGGATAAGCCGGTATAAGACACAGCATTTACAGACAGGTGGAGGTCTGAAAGTCTGATCAACTCAGGGAGCCATCTAAAAACAGTTGGGACAGTAGACATAAAGATGGACGATACCAAATAGCGGGCATCTACAGCGGTTAGTGCAGCTTTGGTCCTAGTCAATGGGGCCGCTCATCTAGATGTACAAAGGAATACCTCATGCCAATTAATGGTCCATTTTTAATTTGAATATTTCAATTGGAGGGGATGAGGGGGGGAAAGGGGTGGGGGTAGGGGGGGGTCCATGGGTTCTTGATAGTGAGGTGAAGGGGTCCCCTTTTCAGGTTTAAGGCATTCTTGCAGCATTTCCATTGTTGCTTGTGCTGGCCCACCCATTAATGCACCACACTCCAGTCTTCAGCTTTCCAAAATTGACTCCCAATCTGGATTCAGACGATAACCCTGGGCCGGCTGTTTCCAAGGTCCCTATACATGCGAATTAAAGTGTTTGCAGTTCAATTAATGTTAGGACAAGAAGAATAAAGTCACTATCAAGAGGACAATATACCTAGTCAAATTATTAGTTTTTTTTTATTGGAGACTTCCCTTTTGATTCACAAAACATAGAAAATGCATTCAGCGCCACTTCAAAAACACAAACTCTCAGACGGGGACTCGTCCAACACACTCGCCCGCCTCGTCAACAACACACCGCGCGCGCACACAGCAAACACAACACTCGTCCAAGTCCCCCCCACCACCACCACCACCGCGCGGCCCACCCGCCAAAACAGTGTTTCTCTGCCCCCACACAAACTTCAACAGCGACATGTTCACACAAAAAGGAGGGCTGGGGGGGGGGGGGGGGGGGGGGAGGGGGGAGGGGGAAGGGGAGGGGGGCGGTAACAAGGGAGAGAAATTAAGCACACACCATACACTGCATCCACGTCAAACAGCAAGGAAACAAAACAAAAAGCTACAAGGATACACGTACTCTACGCATTAACATTTCGCTGTTTTTTTTTTTTTGAAAGGTCGATAAGAGATTAAGTAGGAGGGGGAGAGGGGGAGAGAGGGAGAGAGAGCTAGAGAGAGGGTCATAAAGGAGCAGAGATGCATTATGGAAAGTCCTCGTGGTGGTCATTAGGAACACACTCGTACCGGCTCCACACTCGCACAAAGCCACAGGTTTCTTCCACCTCGCAGGCATCTGGATCCCTTCAGAGCTCGCACAGTCAGTCCCGCTTCACACTTTCTTCCGTTCACCTTGCGTCGCCCCCACCGCCCCCCACCCTCCGTTCACGCTTACAAGTCTCTCGCTCTCTCTCTCTCTCTCTCTCTCACACTGTCCACCACCAGATACCCACTCATCGATCAACAAAAACAAAAAAAAAACAAACACGAATGCGGCAACGAGTTTCACTTTTTCTAAACATCTATCCAATTTTTAAAGAAAGGGAGGAGAGGAGAAAAAAAGACAAAACACCCACCGTCTAACACAGTATATGCAGAGTGAAGCTGTGTTCTTTGATGGCAAAGCATTTACACATGGGAGGAGGGGAATTGATACTGAGACCGGTCAAACATGGCCGCCCATGAGGCGCTTCCTCCAGGGAAATTGGAAAAGAGTTGTTGAACTGTAGAAGAGACTTTCATCAAGGCGTTTCCAATAACACAGGCACACAAACAAAAGTGTAGATATACGATACAGTCAACTGCACACAGATTTAACATAAAGCAAAACTAGCTCATGTAGCCATTCAAAAATGTGGATAAGAGGGGGATGGGGCTCTCGTAATACTCGTGCATGTTTCTGAAATATATACCGTTTATAGTATATATAAATATACACATTGCATGCACAGTCACATCTTAAAAGAAAACTGAAAAACAAAAACAAAAGTAGTGTAGCAGTCTCCACTCACCAACTAAACACGTCAACCATTCAACAACTGACTAGATTATCACTGGAGTATAAATGTGTTTTGTTCAACAAAATGAAAGGCATATATATATCTTTTTTTTTTCTTTCTTTTTTTAAATAGCAGGGATATAAGATGACTAGCTTGTTCTCCCACCTATGTATACTTACCAGATTAGCCTAACTCACAAAACAAAAAAAAACAGCCTACATCCCCCAACTAGAAGTCTTTGACTCCATGGTGCCAAAGCCAGAGCTGAAGCCGCTGCTGGAGGCCGAGTTAGTGCCCGCAGCCCAGCCCAGGCTGGCCGAAGTGGGGCTACTGTAACTGGTACTGGTAGAGCTATAGGTCGGGTCTCGGGTGGTCGTGGCCGTGCCCGCCGCTGTGGTCTGACCCTGCTGGTTAGCCAGCATGCCCATCATCCCCCAACTGCTCTGCAGGGCCGCCTGTGCAGCCGCCACCATGGCCGGGTTAAGGCCGATGGCGCCAAAGTTAACACCGCTGCTATTGCTCCCCATCCCACCGCGACTCGCGCCGTATCCCTGGCCAAACCCACCAGCCCCAAACCGCCCTCGCTCCATCATTTGCCTACTCGTATTGTGTTTAGGCTCGGCGTTGGAGATGTGCACACTGACACCCTTGATGATCAGATCCTCGCCGCACAGGGCCTGGGCCACCTGGAGACAAGCACAAGATGACGACAAAGAGCAGTGATCAGACCACACCCACACACACACACACACACACACACAGGTACGTACAGACGCACACATACAGAGACACACACACACACACACAAACGCATGATAGTTACCCTACACTACACTGCACTCAGGCTAATCGCAAATGCCACAAGAGGCCCCGCCCCCTTACCTGGTCATCGGCAAAGGTGACGAAGGCGAATGCTCTGAAGGGTTTGGGAATGAAGACGTCGGTGACCTCGCCGTACTGCATGAAGAACTGCCTGAGTTCATCAGTAGTCATGTCTTCTGTGCAGCGGCCCACAAAGATCTTACGGCTACGCATTGGCTCGTCAGGACCGGCCTAAGAACACAGAACAGTCAACGGTTAATCATTTAACTGCGGCCATTTTGATTAAGCTTCAAGTTTTAGACTTTAAATGGGTGTGGGGCACTTTGATCGGACGACGGCCAAGGAAAAGACGTTGTGTCCAATTCTATTGTTATTTTAAGCCAGGAATTACCTTTGAGTTGGGGAGTTTGCAGTCACACCATCTCCCGTCAATCATGTGTCTCTGAGAAACCACTTTGGTCTGAGTCTCGTACTCTGTGAACCTGACGAACCCAAAGCCTTTGGAGTTGCCGGTTTTGGCATCCCTCTTGACCTAAAGAGACAAACACAAAGACTTAAGTACCCTTCAGGCTTTGTGGCGAGTGTGCAGAGTGACAAGGAGACTCTGCTGCCGCCACCACATTACCTGCACCATGATGACCTCCCCGAAGGTGGCGAAGTAGTCTTTCAGGTCCTGTTCTGATGTTTTCCACGGCAGCCCCAGCACAATGAGATCCGAGGTCTTCTGTGAGCCCCTCTTGATTTTAACAGCAGAGGCAGCATCCATTTCCTCCATCTTCCTTTTGTTGTCTAGAATTGAATGAAAACAGGAGGCAATAGAGAGTAGAGCAGTAGAGCAGTTAGAGAATACCAGTATCTGCATGAAGTACCACATAACCCCATTAGATACTACATGCATGTAGTAGTACCACGTTCAATAATGCATTGAAATAATATAACTGTTGTACAGCTCACCTTTGGGGTAGTTAACGACGTACACCAGGTTACCCCAGTCGCTCTCGGGTGCATGCAGGATACCTTCGACCAGGCGGACTCCTCGCATGCACTGTGACTCGGGGTTCCTGTAGCGGAGGCCGCAGGCCCCGGGGAACTGGGCCGCTACTGTTGATAGCAGAACTGTGCCGTCGTCTTCGGACGGAATCTCCATGGGCTCCTCGCTCTCATCCTCAGCCACTCTGATGTATAGCTCTGACATGTTTTCACAAATGTTGTGGTAGCAATCGTACTCTAAATGAACACGGGGGCCGTCGTCTAGATTAATGCACGAGGGCGGCTTAAAGTGGGGGGCGATACTTGCTGAACTAAACGCGCCGGCTTATTCAACACAAGCGAACGAAATCGAAAGCAAACGTACAAAACGGAGGTGTGCGAGGAGGAAGCCTCCGCGGAACGACGGTTAGATTGTTACTGTTAGTGCACACCGTTTTGAAAAACCCGATAGCCGGCGGCCATGAACGCAGAGGTCTTCTTTATGAGCGAACGCGCGCGACTGGATTTGCTAGCTAGGCTAACAAACGAACAAAAAATGAATGGGTTACCCGGGTTTCGCAGTTTACGTTTTCTCAAATTGAGTAGAATCACTCGCTCGACCTGACAATTACGTGGTCTATAGTCATACGTCAAATGCGGAGAGAAAGTGTAGCTAATTTCGCTTCGCTTAACTTGAAACTAAGAATCAATTGCAACACTTTGTGTCTCACGTAACAGCTAATCTTTTTAGCTTCAAACCAGCTAACAAAATGGCTGCTCCGTGTGGATGACGTCATTTAATCGGAAGGTCACATTTGTAGGGGTTTCAAAGAATACAAAACAAAGACTATAGTCATTAATTCCATCCCAAATCCATTGTCACAGTCTACACTCGATTTTAAAGTTAATGTTAAAACTGGTAGATTTAGATTTGCATTGAATCGGAGTTTTATATATATTTGAGTGAGTGTCGTTAGAATTTTTACCCGTTTAGAAATTTTTCCAAAGCATAACTGCGCATTGACAAATAGATTATATGATAAATGTTTTATGTATTTAGCCAAACGCGTTTTGTGATATACATTGTATTTTTAGTTCCTAATAAATATGTGGTTTGACATCATGTTGGATCGTCTTACTATTATACTACTATAATATAAAATAAATGTCATTGGATGAAATACGCATTGCTTGCATTTGGACTACAAATGTAATAATTGCAATGTAATTTTATCGATTTAAACGATATATATATATATATATATATATATATATATATATATATATATATATATATATATATATATATATATATATATATCGTTATATATCGTATGTGTGTATATATATATATATATATATATACACACATCTAACTGGTCTTGCTCGGACCTCAGCAGCTCCCATAATAGAGAGCAGACTCTATGGAGCAGACAATGATGTGCATCAGGTAGGCCAACACAGAGAGGTAGACTCCCATAACAACACAAAACACAACTCTTCAGCGGTACAGATCACAACAACAACCGCTACAATAGTCGCGCTCAGAATACATGCGGAAGTACGTCTAAATCCATTGTATTGTTACCCTGGTCTGTCAAAGTATAGGGCCAGTTTGAAGTCTGTTCAACGGCTCAGGGAGGAGCTACATATCTGTGATTTAGTGTCAAATACAGTGGCAGTTATGTCTAGCACTAAGCTGTAAATGATGGGCTGGGTGAGTGGCAAGATGAATGGCAATCAAACTATTTTTTCCGAGTTCGTCAGACACACCAGTAGGCTATACAATAAACTCCACACACCGGATCATTTGTAAATTGTAACGACCCTTGTTTTTCTAGTTGATTCCTATTTGCTGACACTGCTGAGTAACAACACGCCCCAAAACACTTTTGTTCACAAGTCGCATGACAGGTTCCAGGTAATCGCCGATTCAGTACAGTCCTTTAAAGTTTGACACTATGTTCCAGGTAAACGGCGGAACAGTGGCTCTGTGTGGCGATCAACGGTATTACTAAACACAGGACCAAGTTGTCACTATTGGGTCTTGGTTTAGTGCAATTCTCCCACACAGCTTTGCGATTTTTTTATGAATTTGTATTCACAGACTTGCAAAGGCTGATCACAAACGCGGCGTCTGTTCTACAATATGTTCACCATCTGTTTATAGGAAGTTGATCGAAAAATAGGCTACCTATTTGTCTTGGATTTATCTATATTAGTTTTGTGTAACAATTTCCTCACACTTGAAATGGAATGATTACTGTTCAACAATCAAGTTGTAGAAGAGGAATTGTAGTCATTTGTAATTCTAAGAAAATACTTTTTTACAAAACCGGCCTGAAATAAAAAAATAAATAAAAAAAGACTTTTGTGGCATATGTTTTAACACATTTTAATATCATTTTAGTATTAACATATATACATATATTTTGAATGCTTTATCAGAGTGATAATATATAGCAAATATATATAAATATAAAACAAACCTAAATTGGAGTATTTGGCACAAAACAACCTACAGTACCACCACTAATTCTATGGGTTTATTGAATGAGAAAGCTGCCATCCCCTCATCCAATTCTCTGCAAGCACACATGGAAGCAGCCATAGTTTCAAGTTTGAATTTCCAAATCCACAACAGGGAAGAATCACAGTTGTATTTTTTCATTTGATTAATCCTTTTTGGTTTTCCAATGGAAATTGTCATTTGTCTGTAATTAACTGTACCAATATCACTTTCTCCACAAAGGCTACCTAAATAAGATGAATGAAAACACAACCAAACACAGCATCTAATGTCTAATTTCAAGTCAATTCTGAAAGGAAAATCCAAGTGCACAGTGGGGGTTCTAAGGTCAAGTGTAATTGTCCAATGATCCATCTTACTTCTAAGATAGCTGGGTGGGGGAAATAAACACAGGACCAACATGACCTCTATTGAATCAGGCCAGTGCAGCAATGCAGGGATATTCTCCATAGATATGAAGAGTGGAATGGAAAGAAACAGCCCATAGCAAGGACGTGGAGTTCCTTACAATCCTTCCAGGCATATTTCATGATTTGCTCTTCCTAACAGGTTCCCAATAATTGAACACTGTATAGTGGCATTACACTACCACACTGACAACATATCCCATCAGCGTGCAAATGGAAGCAGCTTGCATAAAGTCTTTTTTTACTTACAATTGCCTGCCCTCTGGCATGATCTATTTTACAATGTTTGTATAATCGTATCATATATATTTCTATTATTTCCCTTTCTTTCTTCGCAAAATCTGTACTGTGCTTATTCACCTCGGATCTCTGATCCAGGCATTCGTCAGGTCGATAGCGTGCCGCTGTCGTCACGCTAAGTACCGTTTGCTCCACATCTCTGAGTTTACTCCTGTATTTAGACCACACGACAGGGAAGACAGCTGTTTGCAGTCTCACCGAGGAACACGTGTTGGTCCATCACCGCTGTGTAGTTTGATTACACAAGCAGAAACACAGCCAGGCCTCTTGCCATCCTTTGCCCGAGGGTGGACATTATCCAGACACATACAAGCCCACCATTTAATAAACATGTGTCTATCCAACACGCACAACAGGCTGATTTAGAGACGGTCTCACAGGGCGCCGGTGCCAGCTTCTCGAAAAGCCCAGTGTTATTGAAATTCATATTAAGAAAGGAATTGGAGCAACAGCGAATGGCTTATGTGTTTTTGCCTGTATTGTCAGAATTGTTTTAGTTGGAACACGTTTGTTTTTTTCCATCCGTTTATTTAACACAAACCAGAGGCACCTGCACCTTTTTTTGATGCCTTTTAAAGAAGAGCAGAAATAGTTCAGATGCGTTCGAACCATTTTACTTCCAAGTATGTTTTAATACTGCATTG
>JAXIVH010000006.1:10507559-10510588 GCA_036785325.1 Urophycis tenuis
AGGGAAAATATTTAGGGATGGGTTTCCAGTGGATTCCGAAGGTTGCACCAGCGTTTCTTTGGAATTTAAAGACAATACCCTTTCTTCCAAAGGCCAGAAAAAAAAGCACCCCATGTATACAGCTGCAGAAGGAGTTTCCTGCGAGCAGGACGGCGAGAGAAAAAAAAAAAGAAGGGTATCAGATATTTCAAACAATCAGGATGGCGTGGCACGGAAAATAATACACAAGATGAAACCGCGGGCTTGTTCGAGACAAAAAAAAAGTCTGATTTCCCCTTCCCCCCGTGGAAAAAGCGACACGGCCTCTTGTTTTGAAAGCATATTTCCCTCAAAAACACTCTGAGAAACCAAACAAATTTGACAGAGCTGGATTAATCGTCCGTCGCTCTTTTGTCTTGGGCGGTCAATGTTTGTGTCTTTGCCATGGAAACGGCAAGGTTATTTATCTTCGCCAGCGCTTTTACAATAACGTCCCTTTCCTGAGCAAACAACAAAGGAAATATCACGTCAAGCCTCCGCTCCCACTCGCATGATCTGGTCACTGTAGCACTCTACGCACACACACGCACACACACACACACACACACACACACACACACACACGCACACGCACACACATACGCACACACACACACACACACACACACACACACATACGCACACACACACACACACACACACACACATACGCACACACACACACACACACACACATACGCACGCACACACACACACAAACACACACACACAACACACACACACACATACGCACGCACACACACACACAAACACACACACACACACACACACACACAAACACACACACACAATACATGCACATGCACACACACTCACACACACACACACAATACATGCACATGCACACACACTCACAGACACACACACACACACACACATGCATGCAGGCACACACAGATTCGTGTTATGCTTAGGTCTATCAGGTTATGAGTTTATTGCAATGAGTTATAGAGCCGCCGTGTCATCCTTGTTGTTTGCTAAAGGTAGGCCTTCAGCCAACATTTGCCTTTCGGTTGATCTCGTAGTGGATGAGGAAGGACTGGGACACGAGAGACACGAGATGGCGACGGAGAAGACAACTGACATGTCAGCTGCGTGTTTGAATCCCCGTTAGGATGAAGCAAATGCGCAACGTCACACACGACATGTGAAACACAAGGTACACATGTTAACGTGGGCACAAGTAAACATCAATATCATAGTGTTTATGTACTCAAGTTGTTCCAAGATATGTAACATCCCTACCCTATTCAGACAAACATGTTTGTGTGTGTGTATGGCGCACACACTTGCACCACACACACACACACTCACACACACACACACACACACACACAGACACACACACACACTACATTTTAATTTATCACAATACAAAAAAGACTGTGGTTTTCAACAAGGCTTTTTAAAGCCCAAATGTAAGCTCAACCAAGCACTACACTGCAAAGGAAACGGCTGGGATTCGAATGATTTCTGCTCTTTGCGTGCGTCTCTATTCTCCTCCAGCTCCTGGGACACATGTTATAATTTGCTATTCTCAGCTAAAAATGTTCCTCGTGCGTTCGTCAGCGCGCATCCTGCTAATCCATGTGACGCGCGTGTGCGCTCCAGTATACTTTAGCTGTCTCCCGCTGTCCCCCTTCCCCTGGCTGTTGTGAAGACGAGCAATTACTCCTTTTTAAGAAGCTTGCCTTTTTTTTTCTCTCCCCCCCCCCCCTTTTTTTTCTCCCCCCCCCCACCCCCACCCCTCCACAAATGTTGCCTAAAGTGTAAAACGCACGCCTCACCGTCACCACAAACAGCGCAAGACAATAGAGGCGAGGTGACAACAGGGATGTGGCGTGCGGGGAAAAGGTGTGCGGGAAAAGCCCACACGTCACAATTAAGGCGACTTAATGGGTCGGGGTCCCGCGACGGATCACATGCGATTTACATCAAGAGTTACTGTAATAAAGACTTTGTAAAACTTACATTGAAATTCAATTAGAGTGTTGAATCCATAACCAATGCCGTGCAAAATGAACTCATTGGGGGTCCCTTTTCATTACTGCCCTCAGGCAAAAGAGACCATTAATTTAATACATTCCATGTTTTTTCACATGAGCATTTTTAAGTTAGTGCACATTTCCGCCCTAATGTACCTAATACAATGAGAGTGCTTGCCAAAGACTGCATTATACAGGCACTGAAGTAACCCCCCTCCCCACCACCACCACCACCACCACCACCATCATCACCACCACCACCCTCCCACCACCCACCGCCACCCCACACTCCTTTACAGTTGTTACCTTGAGTAGTCAGACCACTTTCAATCAGTCAAGCTTGAAAAACGACCGGGTCCTAAAAAAAAAAAAAAAAAAAAAAAAAAGAGCGGAACAACAAAAGAAGAAATTATGATATTGTTTTATTGATTCATTGCGTGGTGAATATTACTATGCTCCGCACGCCGCGCGTGGCACGGGTTCAAGAAAATGGCGCCCGCGCCGTCGGCGAACGGCCGCCGCGCCAAGTCTTAATTAAGATATTAGCGTTTTATCTGAGAACCGTGGATCTGCACCCTTCAGTCAACCACGGAGCCACAACAACACGCAAAGCCCCCCCTCACATCTGCCCAGCCCTTAAGCACAGTCCTAATTAAAAAGAACATTTCATTAACAGTTCCAGCTTGGTAAATATAAGTTTAAAGGGGTCAGAAGACTAGCAACACGTAAAAGACCTATGAATATAATTGCCGCGTAAACAGGAACCCGTGGAAAATGCCGGTTGAAAATAAAATAAATAAAACGAAAGTGAAAGCTATTTGTTGGTTGTGGGTGTGACCCGCCGTGTCAGTTTGCGTTAGCCGAGTTCATAGGGCAGGTCATGCTAGCTGCTGTCAACTTGATTAAGCCGACTGTTTGTCAACCTCGCGGTGCATTACGTCGACGGTACAGCTAATCGCTGATGGCCAGGAGATCTGCCGCAATCACAGATTTTTTTTTTCAAGA
>JAXIVH010000006.1:10510788-10588288 GCA_036785325.1 Urophycis tenuis
AGAAGTAGTTCAATATGAGGTTAGATGAGGGAACCAGACTCAGGACCATGGGAGATAGGGCCTTCTGTGCAGCTGCCCCACGTCTGTGGAATGCCCTCCCTCACACCTTGAGGGCACCACAATCCACTGACTGTTTTAAAAAAAGGTCTTAAGACATTTCTTTTTTAGCAAAGCTTTTGGTCCCCTTTAGACGTTTTTTTTTAAAACCTTTTCTTTTTCTTTTTTCCTTAAACTGCTCATCTTTTTTGTTTTAACCTGCAGCACTTTGAGATCTCTGATGAAAAAGTGCATTATAAATAAAATGTATTAGTATTATTCCTCATTGCTTAGCATATATATATATATATATATATATATGAGCACCTGCGAGAATAAGTCACGATGTGTTTGCCGATGGGTCGTCGTGTCCTACCTCCCTCGTCTAAACATAATTGTACGGGTGCACTAAAACATTTATAATCGTAAAACCGACGGACGAATCGATTACCGAGCTAATCTGGCGGTCGCCGCCCAACTGACTCGCGTTGCGTCGGCCGCAGAGCCCGCGGAGGTAATGGAGGTGGCAGCGTGGGGCAGCCAGGAGCAAGGGGAGGAGCTGCGTGAGAGATATAGCAAGGGGGGCAATAATCACACACACACACACACACACACACACACACACACACAGACAGACACACAACGCCCCCGGGGCAACAGTGACTGGTGTACCGGCACACTCATGCATTACACGCACACACACGCATATATATATATAACTAAATACAACTGCATGTCCACAGCCTGCTCTGCCTAGCCCCTGAAGGTGGCAGAGGAGACGGCGAGGATGACCCCTGGAGATGAAGAAGCGGAGGGTAGGGGGGAGGGGGAGGGGGGGGGGGGGGGGGTCAAGGCAAGGTGAGTCACAACCTGTTAACGTGACTGGTGTCCCCGGCCTGACGCGCAGACGTGTGTGACACACACACACACACGCACACACACACACACATGCAGACAGGCCTCCCCACCAGCCCCCCTGCCAGCAGCCCCTTTCCTCTCATCCAGATAAAATCCTTTCAGACACAAATTTCAATTATTCACCTCATCCAAATAATGCCATGTGACAAGAATTATCCCTACTGTAATAATCCACTTAACTGGGAAAGAGCAGCTCATCAAAGAGAGAAAGGGGACATACATACAGAGAGAGAGAGAGAGAACGAGAGAGAGAGAGAGAGAGAGAGAGAGAGAGAGAGAGAGAGAGAGAGAGAGAGAGAGAGAGAGAGAGAGAGAGAGAGAGAGAGAGAGAGAGAGAGAGAGAGAGAGAGAGAGAGAGAGAGAGAGAGAGAGAGAGAGAAAGAGAGAGAGAGAGAGAGAAAGAGAGAGAGAGAGAGAGACATGGTTAGGGGTGGAGTTCCATGCCATCCAGTCTCTGTTAAGGACTCTTCACATCAAGTATTTCTTTACCCCCCCCCCCCCACCCCCATTTTTGGAGCAGGCGGTGCTCTTGGAAGTGCACTGGGAAGACGATGATGAAATTGAAGTAAATTGAAAGAAAGCCGGAGAGAGAATGCTCCCACAATCAATAAGCCCAGGATTAAATTAGCCTTGGCATGAGGAGATGATGGGGGGGGGGGGGGTTGGGGTGTGTGTGTGTGTGTGTTGAGAAAGCTGGGGGGGGGGGGCGGGGGGGTGTGAAGAGTGACTGGCGGTGAATGACATTGAGACATGTAGGCAGAATAATACAGTACGCACACCCACGCACGCGGCCGGTTTGCGTGTAACGGGAGACTCCCGGTTCGTGCCACAGGCGGCGGCGGCGGCGACGAGCGCGGCTATAGGTTCCTGCTGCTGCACACCGGGCCGACGCCGGGGACCTCGCTTGTTAAGACTCATCATGTGAAACCATTTAACAACCTTGTTCGGCGCAGTACAGTGACGACCTAAAGGACGACGGGCGCAGCGGCCTTCAGAGAGCACGCGGCTGTTGCACGCCGCTGCTGCACGCTGCTGCTGCTGCCGCGAAGTGTGACGTGTGACGTTGTTGCGTGTCACAGTGGCGGAGGCCCTGGAGGCGGGACTAAACACAGGACACAGCGCGACGTGATTTGATCTCGCGGCGTTTGACTGACGACACTTTGGATGTTTTTGAGTGGATGAGGCCCCAAACTTTTTTTTTTTCCGTTTTTAATGTGCACTATATCCCCTGAGGAAGTGAGCCGAAAGTGTAAAAAGGAAACTTTTAATTGCATTTTGTTTATAATGGAAATAACAATTTTTATGTCCCTGTGCTTCCAATCTGGCTGTTTAGTGTGACGATGTGGTCAACGGAGCAGGGGAGGCAGAACATTAGGGGCAGGCAAACATTGACTCTCCAGAGCACAGAGATAAGGGTCAAAGTAAAAACAAGGCCATGTTTCTTGAACCGAGAAACCAAGCGCCCTTCTGTGTGCTCTTTATCCTCCAGATAATAAGAACCTCAGAGTCTTGGATGAAAGGGGTCTGTTTACCAATGGCGGGCCACCAAGTGATTGGCTGATAATTGGAATGTTTTGCCCAGTTGATCAAACAACAAGGTTTCAACTTGTCAGATGAAATGCCAAAGTTCAGTTTTCAAGAAAAGTTTCACGTCATGATACGAGGGCAGCAATTTCTACAGTTTACAGTCAAGTTACTTACATCAAATAATGTATATATTTAACAAACATCAGAACACATTTATAGGCAATAGCAGAGGTTTGGATGTTTGGATGAAATGTATGCATGTTCTTACCAAAGCTTCTCTTGGAAGAGCAGGCCTATCATTGCCAGGTGGAAGGCCGGGCTGAAAAGACAACCCAACAACTGTATAAGAGTGCCATCTATTGGACACTTGAGGGTATTGCTAATTTTATGGTTACAGCATCCATTGCATAGTCATTGTCAACGGATGACCACGAATGACAAATCATAATTTCTCATTCTAAAATAAATAAATAAATAAATAAATAAATAGAATACAATTCATGTCAAATACTTTATATGTGTTATTAACATGTTTAGAAGCATACAACTACTGAATAATTGTAGAAAGCTTACTTCTTTCTGACGAATACTGAAATTCAAGGATTAACTTTCAAATGCTGTAGTGTACTAGTGACCAAGGACCAATGCCCATAATAATTGTATATATACTACACACATAACAGTCACCACAGTTGTGCACAATAATAAAAAGAACGGCAATTTGACACATGTTCTGTGAATATTACTCCAGTGTATACTATATTCTGTTGATTTTTCTATGCACCAGCAATACTTTTTTACTTTAAATGTCATGCATTGAGTCCACTGGTTGTTGATATGGAAAGTTGGAATTATCCAACCCTTGTTATAATATAAATAATAATACAATTTCATAATAATCACTCAACCATGTGTCTCTTCTGGACTATCGCTTTATCTAACCAACAACACACACCCATAAGTATACAGTATATTAAGCTGTTGGGCCAAAACAAACATGTGCGCATTAAGTGTTTGGATTCAGCTAACTGCAACCCCCTGGGGGTTTGTCCTGAGGCTAGCTAACACAATGGCCTTCTTTAAACAGCGTTTAACATATTTACCTGCAACCAAAAAGGAGCCCAGCGTAAGAAGCGCAAAAAAACCTTCCATGTAAACTATGTGCTCTCGTATTTAAGTTAACATGGCCCAATGCGTTCCCACCACAGAGCTGCAAAACTCATAAAACAGACGATTGACCCCAAATATCCAGTTGTCAACAAGACAGCAGAGTGGTAACTTTTTAACGTTAACATGGCTAGCTACCCTCTGCTACATGGCTGACCTTTATGCTGCTGGTTCATCAATGCACTCGAATATTTTTAAATAAATCGATACATGTAATCGAACTATTGTCAACGCATTTATTGGCTTCTGGATATGAATTTGATTGCAGCGTTGGATTAAAATACCTGTGCCAGTGGATCAGGTTGATCAGTGGATGCCATCTTCCCAGTAGCCTTTTTCCTTGAGTTACTCTCGATTACATCACAATCGATTGCTTTTTCTGAACTAGGACAACAGGTCAACCAGCTAGCTGTCAGAGCGACGCTCCAAACTATTTTTATTTTAATGCATATATATATATAAACATCTTAAGCAAAATAATGAATGAAATATTGAAAGTATTGTATATTTTTATATTTTTGTGATTACGTTACACGATCATAGACAAGACAAATCAAACTCCAATAGGCGTGCGATCTTGTAAACTACAGTTCCCATGATTCTTCACTTTCAAAAGCTGTTCCACGTTCGAAATTGGAAGTAGTCCTGTCTATGGTACCTGCTATCATTTCCCCCTTTTTAGACTTTAAATAACAGCAAAAGGAGAATGGGCGATGTAAGACCATGTAAAGTATGCAATTATAAACGACAACAATCATACGGATTAGTGGTTCCCTCTTTAGAACAACTCAAGATAAAAGGTAAGTACAAATAGCATGGTGCTTTCACATGCCTATCCGCATGGTATTGTAATATATATATATATGTACATGTTATGTTACATACTAGATTACATTTGTGTTGCCAAATATGACCAATATTAAGTGTCTTATGTAGGTCATACTTATATCTAAATTGTAGGGGCAAAATCTTTGCGGATCATCAAGTCATGTAGTAGTGGTACTGTATTTCTAGCTTCAGTCAAATCTATCTTAAAAAATAGCTTAAAACTATCGTTGTGAACACATACTGCTTCAATTAACGACCAGTTAATGTCATGATTTTTCTTTTCTTTTTTTACTATTGGCGATTTCTTTTGGTTGTCACAAGCAAGATCTGTGCTGAGATTTACGCCTACTACGGGTTCAAACTTGCACGAACATAACCGACTGAAGATATTTCCTACTCTGTCTTCTTGTTCATTCCTGGAGTGCCAGTCACTACTGGGCGTGTCGGAGTGGTTCAATCACACCGCTTCTTGGCCAGTTAAACCCAGAAAATGTGTCTCTGCTTCCCGCCCAGGTGGCGAGTCTCTGGGCATAGGTGCGGATGCTCCCGTCAGAGTGGTTCTAGAAGCGGATGGAACCATTGTGGAAGATGATATCTACTTCTTATGCTTGCCCTCGAACACAAAGTTCATGCTCCTGGGCGAGCAGGAGACATGGTGCCCTGTTCGCCGAAGTAAGCCTATCCCCTAAATCTGTGTTGTATTGTTGGTCCTGTAGACAGGCATTCTGGCCATTACCGCCACTTCTACACCCAATTCACACTTTCCCTGTTGTAGTCGACGGTGGGACGTCCTGGATGACCAGAGACTCCATGCTGCTGGAGGTGGATTCTGTGGACGGCTCCATCAGCCACGTGGAGCCCTGGTGGATTCTGGCCCAGCAGCTGAAGCAAAACCTGTCCAGCATCATTACCATGTCAGAGGCACAGCTCCAGGTAACCTCTGACTACTGATCAAAGGGGAACCATCACACTCCGCTGTGATCTAACAGTGACGTTTCATCAACACTAACACATTTATCCACATCTAAACCATCAAGACTCAAAACCTTTGGCGACAGAGCCTTCTCCTCAGCAGCACCCCGACTCTGGAACTCACTCCCCCAATCTGTTCGTGACACCCCCTCTCTTCCCACATTCAAATCCCGTTTAAAAACATACCTCTTCTCACAAGCCTACGACCTCCCCTATCCATAACACTAACCATCCCCTCCCTTGCCCCTCTCCCCTCCTCATGCCCCGCCACCCCCTCATCCCACCCCGCCACTCTCCCCTGCACCTCGGCCCATCGGACTCCTATTGCTCCTGTCCTGTCCTTATGTCTTGTGTATGTATGTATCTCTGTATGTATATATGTGGTACTGTCATCTTTCTTCGTTCTTTGTTCCATTTTGTTAGCAACTTTGGGTCTCTGAAAAGCGCTATACAAATAAAATGAATTATTATTATTATTATTATTATTATTATTATTATTTACATCATTGCCCAGCTCAGCGGTTCCCCCATTCGGTCTCCTGTGTCTTTTTAAACGCTTGCTTTAAAAATGACTTTTTCCTCCCAAGACCTTGGTGGACGTCCCTTGCGCGCAGCTGGCTTCCACTTTGGACTTCCAGGAGAGCAAAGTTCAGGACCTCCAGAAGACCCTGCAAGGGGCTCTGGATCAAAGGGAGGAGGTGAGACAGTCCAAAGAGCTGCTGCAGCTGTACCTCAACACCGTGGAGAAGGAGGATAGCCAGGAGGCACAGGCCAGCCTAGAAGGTGAGTCTGGGGCCAATTACAAGTAGGATGACGCAGGGAAATATTGTTAACTGAAGGAAAATACAAAGCTTCATTTGTTGATGTAGTTTTAACGATATCAACTCTAACCGTCCAATTAACAAACGGAGAGTGTATACACTGTCCTGCTCCATAGTTCTTTCTTTTCATGTTTTAAATTATTCACGAGTTTTCATGTAAAAACGTTTAAAACGAGTTGGATTCTTTTTTATGGTGCATCTGATGGGTTTCTGCCACTAGGTGGCAACATTGCACCTGCTAAAAAAAACCCACCTACAAAGGAGAGTTCTGCAGTCATTTACTATCTGCTGCCCTCATTACGTGCAAAATGACCATGTGGTTGTGCTGCTCCAGGTGCTGGGGACATGGACGAGTTGGACGCTGCGTCCGGATTCATGACCAGAACCCTGATGGTCCTCAAGGGCAAAACCAGTCCGGAGACCCGGCTTTCCACGGAAGAACTGCAGGTAGTCCGCTCGGACCAAACGCACACCGGATACTAGGCAAGACAAATGAGAATTGGCCACGCAAGGATATATACACAAAACCATTTGCTGATGAGTGTATCTAGAGCTCTTAATTGCTTATCGAAATGTAATGATGCGTGGAATAGCTACGGCAGCAGCCCACACACACACACACCCCCCACACCCCCACGCATCCACTCCCCCACACCCTCACCCTCCAGCCCTTCGAAGTGGATTTGCATCGAAACTGCACAATCCACTCAGGGGGAGGGAAAAAAAAAAACAAAATAAAGAAACAACGGCAATAATAATGGTAAAACTCCCAAACTAATCAGGCCACTCGCAGAAATCCCCTCTGCGGCAGAAATGACTTCTCTCACACCAGCTTTTTTTTAACCCTCCGCCGCCCGTCCCCAGCTGGTGGTGACCACGGGGGCGGCGGCCATGGAGCCGGTGCTGGGCTGGGACGCCGGCCGCACGGCCGCCCTGCTGCGGGCCTGCGGGGAGGAGCTGTCCGCCCGCGTCCAGCGGCTCCAGGCCATGGGCTCCCTCAGCGGCCTGGGCCAGCCCGCCGTCCAGGAGGAGGAGGAGGAGGAGCAGCGGCAGCCGGACCCCGCGGCCGGCAGCCCGGCCGACACGCAGGGCTGAGAGGGGTGAGGGTGTGGGTGGGGGGGGGGTGGGGGTGGGGGTGGGGGGGAGGCTGAGGAGTTAACCGGATAAACGGCGGAAAGGCCCGTTTTCGCCCGAGGGTGAGTGAAATGGGATTTTGCATTGGCGTGCAGGCAGCCTGTCCCATAGGGGTGTGTGTGTGTGTGTGCGAGAGTGTGTAATCCCCCAACTGAATCCAACGGGGATGTTTACATGGGTACTACTTTGCGGACGTCATCGACCGCTCAGGAGCATGCGAAACTACATTTGGCTGAACGTCAGTCGCAATGCGATTTGATGTTTATTTATACACTGTGATGGGATATATATATTTTAGATATATTTTAGATATATTTTAGATATATATATATATATATAGTTTGTCCCCAGGAGTGCAACACAATAGTCATAACATTCAAATAAATCAATAATCATCACCAATAGACACTGACTCTCTGTGTGCTTGATCTTCTGTCTTGGTTGCTGCTGTAACAAATGAGAAATCTTAAAGGCAAGGTGATTTTGTTGTTGTTGATACAATGTTGTCTAAAGTGTCAAAAGCTCTAACTTAAAAAACAAGCAGAACCTCGTCCTCCCCTCAAATGCTGTATGTGTCTTGTTTTATAGATCATTATCCTGCCACTGCTGTCACATAGTTGCATTGTTTGTTGTACAATACGAGGAAAGAATATTGTTTTATATTTGGAGCAACAGGCCAGGTGTGTCAGACCGGAAGTCTGACTGGCATTTTCTTCTCGGTGTTGCTTACTGCTGAACAACAACCACCATAAAGAGTCATTGAAACCAAGAGAATCAATATTTTCCTGGAGGGTAGATCTAAAAATTCCAATAATGATGTGAAAAGGAAAGTTCATATCAGCCCCACCCCCACACACACACCTTACCACAGTGATGTAAGATGTGTGTGTGTGTGCATGTGTGTCCATGTGAGTCATAGATCCCCATACAGGGAGCCATAGTCAATCCATCATACAAGTCTGGCCCACGAACCACAACATGGTTATGGTCTTATGCAAGACCACGACCATGGCTTCTGATTTCATGTGATGAATTCAGTGTCAGTTTCTTGTTTGGTTGTTTAAAGAGAACTGGTGATTTAAGTTCCAATTCAAACAAATGTTTTACTTTTGTAAATGCGACAAATGCTACTTCAGAATATGTATCATTTGTGTGATCAAAGTTTTTTTATTCTGAGCAGTCAGACAAATGTCTTGTATATTGTTGGACCTAAATTCTGTATATTTCTATACTGATTTTTTTTTCTCCACAATGTAGAATAAATCTACAGGTATCAAGCACTCTCTGTAATGTTACTTTGTACCCCCATGAACTCTAGTTGTACCCAAAAGGATTATTTGGATAATTGTTTGGCCGATCATTTTGTTTAGCCCGATCATTTTTATTATGTTTTTTATTGCTTTTCAGACAAAGCAAGCTAATTTGAATAAATATTGCAATAACATGCAATGGGTTTTTTTTCTTCCTGCATATGTTGATTACCAAATTAATTATTATACCAAAATTACTTTTTTGGTACAATTAAAAAAGAAAAGAAAAGCGTCACCATGTGCAGCCTATAGGATGCTGAAAAGCGGTGACCAAGAATCCAGAAGCTAACAGACTTCAAAAAGCCTCCCACTGAATCCTTCCCTCATCACAAGCATCCCTCCGTCACGTTACATTGTCACCATCAGTCAATGTCAAACACTGACACCTTCTCCCTTTTCACCGAACCAAGAACAACACCAAAGGACGCCTCTCTCTCTCGTTGGGTGCGTTGGTTCAAAAAGTCCACAAACCTTTTGAACAGTCAACCCCTATAAGAAGTCCTCCGCATTCGATCCCTGCGCACTACGCCGCTGATTGACAATGACAACAATGAGTCATGGCTACAGAAAATAGCCTTTTTTTTTTTTTTTTTTTTTATAAACGTGCGGCAGGGCACCGGGGCTGTTGGGTAATGGGGCTCATGGTGTGCGTAGTTCCTGTAGCATTTACAGTAGCGCCGCCTCAGCTAGCCAGGGTTACAGCCTCACGTGTGATGTGTCCCCCAGCCCCGCGGATGCGGTCGGCGGGGCGACGGCGCGCGGTTTGATAACAGGTGTGCCCGTTAACAGGATGCTGCAGAGGACATGTGACGGCAGGGAACGTGGCCGGGTGGCTTTTGACATGTGAGTCGAAGGAGATCAAGTAGGGGGGGGGGGGGGGTGGCTGTGTTCTTCCACTGCAAACGCTTGGCCTAAGGCGCTGCTGTGGGTCAGGCGGTGGTGGTTTGTCAAACAAAAACAAATTGCTCTGAAGCTGAAGAGTGTGTGTGTGTGTGTGTGTTTCCCTTCCGCTTGCATACGCTGTTGCTTGCGCACATAATTTAAATGCCAAACGGCAACAAATCACACAGTTCCCAAAGCAAAGTCGATAAATTAATTAAAAATGTTTTTTTTTTTTTTTTCTCCCTCGCTTCCTGCCCCGCGGGCTGACGTTCAAACTGTTTCCTTGCAAGGGGCAGGGAAACAGTTCATTACACTGAAACAATGATATTGTAAGTGAGTGCAAAGGTATCGATGGAGATGTGATATTATGGGATTGAAGGACCCCCCCCCCCCCCCCCCTCCCATACGCGTGGGGGGCTCTGATAGAAGTGGCCGGAGAGTAGTGCAGGGGAACAAGCTGCATAATGCATGAAGGTTAACCCTCGACGACCCAGCGCTGCTTCAGACGCCAGGCGAACCCGCGCATTGATTTGCTCCGGTCTGGCTGAATATATTTCACGTGTCACCCGGCACATAAACACACACCTCGGGGCGGGCAGGCGTGTGTGTGTGTGTGTGTGTGGGGGGGGGGGGGGGGCTCGGTGGCCCCGCCCTCTGCCACACCGTCCGCATGATGGGTGAGGCGTATCGCAGGGGCCCGGGTTCGATTAGGACCGGCGGGGCTATGCCGTGCGTCGCTCCCCATCGCTTTCAACCCACACGCCTTCTTGCCTCCGTCCTCTCCTCCCGGAGCGATTTACATTTAGGGCATTTGGCAGACGCTTTTATCCAAAGTGACTTACAAAGAGTACAGAAAGAGCATTTAGCAGACGCTTTTGTCCAAAGCGACTTACAATCAGTACATTTGTGGGGTTCGACATGTGGACAGTTGGAGGAGGAGGGGGGGATCAAGGGGATCGAACCGCCGACCCTACGGTTAGTGGACGACCCACTCTGTCCACCCGCTCTACCCACTGAGCTACTGCCGGAGCCCCAACAAGTACATCGGAAAAATGTAAATGCCTCAAGTGTAGTTTTTTTTTTTTTTTTAATCTATTATTACGCTGCAGTCAGCTGGTTTTGCACTTGTGTTGTGCTTCGGAGTACGTAACATTCAAGGTGTTTGTCCGGAACACTCCTTAGCTAAAGGTTAGCCTTCAACACGTCACGCACACGCACACACACACACACACACACACACACACACACACACACACACACACACACGTGTAATTCTAACGGAACGCTTTGAATTGGCCTTGGGATAAACCGTGATGCTTCCGAGACTTTATTATTTATTAAGCTTTGAGGGTGCTTGTATCAAAGGCAATAGTGGTGCAATCCTTGTCCTCCTGCAATACATGCAAACCTTTTTTATTCCTTGGCAATAGGGCTTTTCAGCCCTCTCTGCAATAGCTCTCTCCGCAAAGAATAGCTCTTGAAAATATGCTACATTGATATCATTAAATGGAGTTAGCCCGACGTGGCGCTGGTGTACTTTATCTTCCAGCCCTTGTGTCTCCCGGAGCGGTCCGACCTGAAGCTGATGTGCACCCTGTAGCTGCCCGTGTCGATTCGGCCCGGCGCCGACGAGCCACAAAAGGGTCCGTACTCTTGTCCCGTCGTCCAAATCTGGCCAGAGCAGAAGGTAAAAAGGGAGACGAGATAAGCTGTGGGGGCCGTGGCCACCAACTGCCTGAATGATGTACAGCCGGAAGCTTAAATGTATGCGCGGACCGGACCGGCCCATAGATCCTCCGGGACACCTTTACAATTAGGGACATGATGAGGAATACATTGCTCATTCATCGCGCCCCCCCCCCCCCCGCCACTGCCTCTTTCGGATTGGTTCCCCTGAGTCACGTGACCGACCTTTAATGTGTCATACGGACAAGGGATCTCTGGATGGCCTTCCATGTCAAAGGGTTCCGGGAAGTCCAGGAACAGTCGATGGCCCACCGGGACCTCGATGGTGTGGTCACACTGGCTCATGGGTGGGTAGGGCTTGGGGTACCCTGGACTGGTCAGAACCCCTGTCGGGGTGGTCAGAACCTGGCTGGGGCATGGCACTGGTGAGAAGACACACACACACACACACACACACAAGACAACCAGCTATTTTCCCATCACGATGAAGATGTAATGTAATTCATGCGTAGTCGAATAGATTTGTCGAGGTTTGACGCTCAATTAAAGCTTAGTACATGGAAAAGATTGGGCTGTGTGGGTTTTTTTTTTTTTTCAGCCATTCTGAAGAACGAGGTTTGTTTAGATGAGATAAGTGTGCTGTTAAGTACACAGATGTCGTAACAGACAGCGGCAAATTAACTGTTGTTGGGAGACTGCGGCAATATAATTCATATAATTTGGGGTAATCTGAAGGCAGACATTCGTTTTTGCCCATATGGTGTATGGTCTTCAAACGCTTCAAATCCATGCTGGTAATATAATTAAGAATAATGACTAAGCATCTGGGATCTATTAGTACTGTAAACAGGTATCAATTGACAATGGTTTTCTCCTCTTTTTTTCTTCCTTTGGGGGGGGGGGGTGGGGTCGCCAACCTCTTAGGGTAATTAGCCTTGTCTCTCGTCGCCAGGCAGAGATCAACTGCAGGCTGCATTGGTGCATCCATCAGGCTGAAATGAGTCGGGCCCGCCCCCTTCTCTGACAGCCTACGCTCTCCTAAACACTGGTGACACTGAAATGTCACCAAATTAGACCCTGGAAAATAACTAGCTACTCCCACGGCCCGCGCACACTTTTCATGCAAACGTTGGAGGAAAAAGTGCACACTCAGCGCTGTCTGAGAAGGACCAGACAGAAATGTCTTGTCGAGGCACTGATCGCTTAATAGCATGTACTTTACTTCATTTTCTTATTTGCACGTTTCCTTGCCACTGATACCATCCTTTTTCCTCTACTCTTCCCACCGATCAACACAATCAATGCATTCCTGAATGGACTTCGTATCCTATTATTGTTTACGGACTGACGGACTCGAACGTACGTGCCTCAGGGTCTGAATAACAAGCTCTTACCAGTGCAGGAAGCATTGTTGTCATGGAGAACATATCCCAGTCTGCACGTACAGTAAAACCCCCCGATGTAATTGTGGCAAAAATGATCGCACACGTTCTCGCCGTCTACCGTGGTGAGGCACTCGTTGATGTCTAACGAAAGAGGGAAAGAAGAAAAACACTAAACTCATGTTCAGCTGCAGTTAAACTGCTCATCTATTTTCCATGCAAACAACGGTGCTCTCGGCGGAGTTAAGCAGGGTTCGAGTTAGATGGGAGCTGAGCTCCCATCAAGAGAGGTCTGGCTCCCATGAGAGCAGCAAACTCAAACATCTGTGGGGGGTCTCTGAAAATGCAACAGTATAGCCTAATATTCAAATTATAACTGAAGCAATTTTCCCTTCCCCATATAGAGTAATATTGACATAAAATATAAATAGCTTCACATGACGACGACGAGTAATAGCAGTAGCCTAAGCTAAAAACTAGACTGGGGGCAAAAAAGAGTCTAAGAGAGCTTAAAAAAAAAAACGCGCTCACCCTCACAGCAACCGTAGCCCCAACATGCGTGATTAAAAAAAAGCCCCCCCCCCCCCCCACACACACATATGGGCTCCCACAAAGATGGAATCATAACTCATAACCCTGGAGTTAAGAAAGTGGCGAACTCTGGTGACGACACAGAGCTGACGCTAACACCAGGGTGTTACTGTTCTGCCTGTCGGCCAACGCCGCGGCGCTCTGCGTCACCTTCGGAGGTGTAAAACGCTTGGAAGCCGGTGAATCGGCCCTCGTTAGAGTAGTCGCTGTTAAAGACCACCGACATGCGCTCCCTCGCTGACAGGATGACAGTATTCCTGGGGGCGCTTTCCGAGCCCTTCTCCCCGTCGCCGCAGAAGCGCAGCGTCTCGTTGCCCTCCGCCAACACCTGATTTGACAGCGACGGGGGGGGGGGGGGGGGGTCAACGTGGGGATTCGAACAAAATCGGGGGGGGGGGGGGGGGGGGGGAGGGACCTGTCGGTAGCTCTTATCTCTTATCTTATCTGTACACAACGACACACCTGGAGGTAGTCGTAGGCGCAGTGCTGCGACGGCTCCAGGTTGAAGTGGGTGAAGTACAGCTTGACCCGGTGGCCCGCCGGGACCGTGAGGTTCCAGGCCACGCGGAGGTTGTCGGGGTACGGAGCGGGGAAGCTCGGGGAGCTGAAGCGGCCGTACGGCCCCGTCAGCTCGGCGCTCCGCGAGGCGCGGAGGAGGAGGAGCCACAGGACGCACGCACGCCACACACTGACACAACATGGGTTTGTTGTTCGTTACGAATGTTTACTTTTTTTAGGTTATTGAATTAATTAGGTATTGGCAGATAGCATACGTACCTGTTCATCTTAGTTTTCTTAGTGGAAATGTGAAAACTTGCTAGGGGTAAATGTCACTGCTACAACTACAACCTTTGGCACATGAACAGAAGGGCAATGAACCTCATTGTGGCAGGCTAACATGCTACACAGCAATCCAATAAGCAAACAGACATGAACAGACATGTCAATGTGTTGATCACTTGTTGTAAAGAAGCTTTCAAACCAGATGCAGTAAATCCCTACTACTGTTGCTACCACTACTATTAACTCTTTGGTAACCCTTTCATTTAGTATTTATTTAGTTTTTATTGTATGGAAATTTGTTATGGTGCTGTGATTCCTTCTCATTTTATAGTTTTTATAGAGTTTGTTATTGAATTTTACAAATGTAAAAATGTCCTAAACACCAACACGGTTCATTGATTTATTCAGAAATGTGTGCTTGATTTGAATGCTGAATAATTGACCATACGAAAGCAAATCACACCCGGAATGAAAGCCGACCACGTGAGAAAGACCTACGACCTATGCGCCACATCAGAGCCCTGTGAAAATACGCCCGGTCCTCTGACAGTGATGCTGATTCAAACAGATGCTAACGGCTAATTATCTCTGAGCATGCTCTCATAATAGCCCTGTGTCGTGACACTGTGTTTAAAGGTAAACGGAAACGAATAAAAACTCCAACCCCAACACTCTAGAAAACAAACCGCTCGTTTTTTTTTTAAGTTTTTTTTTTTTATTTCCCCGTTCGAATAACTCGAGCACAGGAGGGGAAAGTGGCAGTGGGCCATTAATCATTTTTCCGTGGATTGAACGACTCCACGGAGGGCCACGTTAATAAGCCATCTGTGGGGTAATTATCGTAAGAGCAAACGTCATGTAAATAATCATGTTTATTCGCACTGCGCATATCGGTGAAATGACAAGTCCACCCGTGTTTTAAAGGTGACGGGGGTCTTTCGACGTGCAAACACATTTATGATGAGTGGGTTCATAATAACCAACCCCATTAGCCCCGACGCTCGCAAACTAATGGCCACCGTTTGAGTGGATTACAATAATTATTGACATAAACATCAGCGGTCATCATTTCCCTTTGCTAAATGCTTGTCCGTGTGGACCCATGAACAAGTGTTATGTCCTCGTGTTCGGCTGTTGATATGTCCCCTTGTGTCTCTGTTGCTAGGCCTACACAGTTGGGATGTCAGTCTGCCTCTGCTTCCATTGGGTTTCCTTCACACGGGTCCTCTGCTAAATAATAACTACTACCGTATTATGCCCAGGAATATATAACCGACAAACTCAAGCCGTTTCAGTGGCTTTCATCATTAAAATGTTTATTCAGTCCTCTCCCAAGTCCGTTCCGCTAAATGCCACTAAATTCTCTACACTTCACCTTTGATTAAAAACAGTGGATGTGACTAGTGGATGTGAAGACACAAAGCCCCCAATCTAAGGTGAAGTTATTGCAGTGTGCACACCAGACCTGAAAACCCATAAAGTTTGGAGAAAATCTTGATATCAAATTGTAGTAGTGCACAAATGGGTCAAATATACAAAAAGGGGTCTAGGACCAACAGGCTGGAACATCATGGAATCCATTTGAGCTGTAGACCTTTGCTGTGAAGACAACCTTCCTAACCCTAACCATGACACCGCACACACCTTTTATGACCAATTATTGATGGGTACTCCCAAAAATACAATATAATAGCAAAAAAAAAAAAAAACGAAAACAAGAGGAAAGTGTTAAGCATTCTCAGGCATGGGTCGAAATCAGGGGAGAACCCCTTTCCAATACCGCCACACGCTTGATGGGAGATCAAGGCCAATACTTTCAGAGGGCGGATGAGAAATCTTTAGTGGGGGGTGGATATTACAGACAAGACAACACATGAAATCTGACAGCGGGGCAGCGGCGTGACAGAAGGTCACAGAACGTCCCGTCGGCGATGAGTGCTGGCTGTCGAAAGACGCAAAAGCTGGGTGAGGCACAGGCGAGGAGACCCCCCCCCCCCCCCCCCCCCCCCCCCCCCCTTCCAAAGCTGTAGGGCTGCCGTCACGCCTTCAAGGTTAAATACAGAAAGCAGAAATACTGAATACAGAAATACTAATGGACTCCCGCGAAACAGCCAACACAGTGGTTTGGAGTACCTCCTAAAGGCGGCGCGGCGCGCATCGTGTCTCACAATTGCGCCTAAAGGGTACGTCGATCCACGAGACCCCATCCAGGAGACAGACCTTCATGTATGTATAGCAGCACAGGCCATAGAGCAGAGGATAATAGTCTTGACATCTGCTACAGATGTCATCAGGTGCCTATAAAAAAAGAAAAAGGTGAATCCTTTAGTCGTCTAACGCTAGCAGGGCCATTTTAGCCCATGTTGGCACACGCGGCATTACCTTCTACCTCTTTATTAGCGTCCCACGACTTAGCAGATGTCAATAAAATGGAACAGTCCTAAAAAAAAAAAATAAAAAAAAAACATCATCGCCATCACGGATATACCAGCGATGGCTTCCAGGGAGCCCTCGGAGCGCCGCCACTAATGGACGGGCGAGCGGCGCTGACCTGGCACGCCGCGGCGGCCGCGCTGCCAGGAAATGCCAGGTGCCACACGTCCGTGTGACTCGTGACGAGGCGACAGGGTATATAATCACCTGGCAGCCGCCGAGACGTTGACATCTGGGTATAGTTTTCCCTGCCTGCGGGCAGCGACGGCAGAGCCACTTTCACTTGACTTCCCCCCCACCCCATCCCCGCCCACCAAACCTTTTCCAACACAATTGCTTGAGGTGGGGTGTGGATCCGGGCGTTCGTTTTGCATCGGTTCGATTGAGGCGTGGCAGTGCTCCAGCGAGGACATAACTAGCCAAGTATACAACTGACCGTGCGCGACCGGCGCTGCGACAGACGTGAATAAATAAAAAAACTGGCCTGGTTTGATATAATTGGAATAGAACTTTACCCTAATATTGACAATCTGTGTAAAGGAGGGGGGTGGTTCCATACAGCCCGGTCTCGTAATGGTTTGTAATGGTTCAATATATGCACAACGTTTTGATCACACTTCAATCACTCAAGCAAAGAGCTTCTGATTTCCACGACGCAAACGTAATGTGACATAATAATCAATAGGTTTGCGTCAATACTGAACATGTACATTTCTTTTCAAACTGATTGCTTTATGTACTCTGCCTGTGAATACACACAACGTATAGTTTTTTAATTGGCTTTCCTTACGCTACAAGGCAACACATGTGTTTGACTCAAAGGAGTGACTCACCTGGCCGGCCTGCACAGTGTTTCTCTACGCCACCCATCAATCAGCCTATACTGCCTAACAGATTCCTGTAACCGCTCATTCTGAAACAGATAAAGTGCATTTCTTTTGTTGCGACCGAGATGTTACATTCGACCCAATTAAGGGGATGATGAAAAACAAACGAAAAACATTGAAGTTCATTAAAGGAAAAAAAAAAAAAAAAGTCTGCACTTAAGACCCACGACGCCGCCGCCGCCGCCGCCATGCTAATGCTACGCGTGCGTCACCAAGTGCAACGGTTCGAAAACCCGCCGGCCCAGCCGCCTCGTGCCCACGGTGCCGCGCGCAATTAGGAGCCCCCCAAAGTCACGTAACCATGGTGCCTCATGCGCGCACACGTGTGTGTGTGTGTGTGTCTGTGTCTGTGTCTGTGTGTGTGTGTGTGTGTGTGTGCCGCATCGCCAAAACGTGCGTGAACAACAGGGGGAGCGAGGACCCTCCCCCCAACCCTCCCCACCCTCTCTTTTGATTTCAGCATGATCAAGCCTGGAACCGGCTTTGTGCGTGAGACTCTCTGGTGGGCGCCGGGCGCCCTCCCCTTGTTGCTCTGTGTAGCGTGTCGTAACGAAGTGCTTCCTGGTACGGGGTCAGCCCTTAGTCATTAAATCCTGGGAGAACAGGCCGCAGGAGATCAATTGTGGATGAAAAAAAAAGAAAGAAAGAAAGAAAGAAAGAAAGAAAGAAAGAAAGAAAGGCAGGAGGGAAAACAGGACGATAACAATGTTCTGGCTGTGGCGGCCGCGCGGTGAAGAGGGGTCGCGGGCGCTCGCCTCCTCGCGCCAATATTCCAGATCAAATGCGAAGGCAGGTAAACAGAGGGAACAGGCTTTTTTTTTTTTTTTTATAAACAAAACAACAACAAAAAAAACGCAGGGTTCGTTCTGTGCCACAATAATGGTGCACTCATGCCAGGGGGGGGGGGGGCTCATTTTCACGGCAGCGAGCCGGGGGGGGGGGCTATTATCTTGGCATCTATGCCGGCACCCACAAGACTATATATCGGCCCCCATAGGTCCCTCTCGGAGACACGGCGGCGGTAAACAGCTAGCCGAGCGACGTGCACTGTGGTTAACCTTAAGAGTGCGGCCCCTCTCTCTCTCTCTCTCTCTCTGCCGTCTCTATCTGCACCTCGCGTCTCTCGCTGCTGTCACGGCTGAGGGTGGGGGGGGGGGGGGGGGGGGGGGGGGGGCGACCTCTGCAATCTCCGCCACCCACCCACACACACACACACACACCGGGAGTGTAAACCGTAATTAGAGGCTGGAATAAGTGGGGATGTGTCGCTTGATCCGAACAGTCAGCGGCGCTACGGTGGAAAAGCGGTGTGCAGCTAATCCACACCGCGGGGTTTTTGTTTTTTTTCCACGGCGGGGCGACCGCCGTGGCCAAACGCGGCGGCACGCGGCGCACACGCCACTTGACGGGACCGGTGCGGCGGGGAGATAAAGCAGAGAGCGCCGGGGAAGTGAGGCCGGGGCGCTGATTACATGTCACTCAGCCGCGGACTTACAGATGAGACCCTTTGGGATAACAATACTGGGCCTCAACCCTGGCCCCCTCCACACACACGCACACACACACATGCGCACATGCACACACACACACGCACACACAGACGCACACACATGCGCACACACATGCACACACATACGCACACACACACATACACACACACGCACGTGTGCGTGCATATGCATACACACGATCACCCCCCCCACCCATACACATACACACGCGATCACTGGTGACGCACATGCACACACACACACACACCTTTCAAAAGTAAAGACCCACTTTGACTTGAGCCCCGAGGCAAGGTGTTCATTGAGTGACTGTCGACTGCTGTCTTCTTTGTTCTCCGCAGCCCCGTTCCATTTGAATGTTTTCATTAGCACTCCATTGTTCTGGGCCGGCGTCCGTGGGCGGCAGTCGCTTCGCCTTTAAGCGAGAGATTCATTGTTGTACTTTTTTTTGTGGTAAAGTTTGCCCAAATATTTGTCCTACGAGAAGGCCCTGTGATTTTGCACGGCTCGCACGTGGGCCTGACTGGTGAATGACTGTGGAATTTTACCCGCGCACACACGCACGCACACACGCACACACACACACACATGCGTGCACACACACACGCGCACAGAAACAAAAAGCTAAAAACCGTTTGAATTACCATTTCAATAACGTGTTTCCGTGCACACTAAGAGACTTGATGAATCATCAAGGCACGTCCAATTACGCTTCATACAAATTATCTAAATGGATAGAACAGCCGTCTCCACCAATCAAGCCCCCCCACCCACGCCCGCCCCTCGCCGCTAACCAGACGTCGGGTACGGAGCGCCATCCAAAGAGACGCCGCGAGCTTCCATCATATGGCGGGGGGGGGGGGCATGCAGCTGCATCCCACCGCTACCTCTTAGCCTACCGATGCTAACAATGCAGAAATGCCTCCTGATGAATCGATGTTGATCTTCTTTGTGGAAAAAAAATTCACCCCCTGACGTCAGTCGCCCATTACTCTTTCAATTTGGAGCCCCCCCCCCCGAGCGCGAGCGTGCGCCTCTTTTCTCCGCGGCTAACAAATGCGGTCATTTTCGCTTGCCAGCCGCGGACCGGCGGCGTTGGTAATTTAGTCACAATTCCGCCACGAGGCGGTAAAGCGGGGCGACGGTGACGGGGGGGGGGGGAGCTGCGAAACAATGATGAGAGATGGCACACAGGTGCTGCACTTAACGGCGCATCTTCCCACTCATTACGGACGAGCCTCGATCGCCCGGGGCTCGGCTCGCTCTTCCTTCGCCCCCGGGCCCCAGACGGCTTCCTGTCGGCGGCTACGCAATTAATACGACGGCAATGCATTTATCTCTTTATGTGTTTATCTGACGGCTGACAAGTCACCTTTGTTGTGTTTTGCACATTTAATGAATAGGGCACGGGGTGATTTGATTCAGGATGGCGGAACATTGGGGGTGCCTAACTGAGTATAATTATTTTCCGTAAAAACAATAATCTACCGCAATAAATAGGGCTGATGAGATTTTTTTTTTCTGTATTTTCTTTTTTCATCTCATGTATTTCCCAGTGTGACATTTACTCAAAGTCTCCACGAGCCTTCGAGCAGACAGGGGTAACTAATACTTATATGATAGTCATCTGTTTCACTTCAAACACCTCACTAGAACGGCTAATCGGCGAGAAAACAAGTCACATAATTACGTTAACAGACCATCCCTTAAACACTGTCAGGAGAATTAATTTCAATATATTTTATGTAGAACTGATTAAACATTTACTGGTCTGTTAGGCCTGAGAGAAATGAGTCTTTCGCCTCATGGATTTCCAATATGGGCATCGAGACGCCTGCCCTTCGCGGGATACGGCGCGGACCTCCATGGCCATTATTAAACGAAAGCCATTACTGTCACTAGTAATGCAACATTGACATTTAAGATCTGAACGGCTCTCATCGCACATTTTGTCTTAGCGTCACAAGCTAGGCCGTTAAACACAAGGGGACTTCATGTTGTTAACAGCAACTGCCGTTCGCCGCGTGGCCATTCCACAAGGGCCCAATTGTGCCTGGAAGTCCCTAAGGTCGCGGCTGCATTCCTTGATAAAATAGCATTACTTGAGAGCCTATCTGCTGCTGTGGCAACAAATCTATTACAGGCACAAAAGGACAAGGTAAACAGGGCTGTTTCTGCACACTAATCACCGCGTATAGTCGGCGCTCTGATTGGAGATTCACGTTGGGAGGCTGCACACAGAGGGCCCCCCGGCCCCCCGGGCGTAAACGAGACACTCGCTATCATCTCCAGCCACTTTGCTCCCTCCCACTCAATGTATGTGTTCTAATGACGCTATCAGCTGGAGTGGGTCTCAGTCACAAGTTAACACACAACACCACTGTGGCCCTAATGACCCCAAACCGAGTTACTCGCTGGGATGCGCCATATAACTCACAACTCTGTGACACATCAATGCTTCTTTAAGATAACAATTGTCCGTACAGGGAGGGGGGGGGGGGGGACACAAAAGAGTATGAAAACATAATCTACATGCTCGTTGGGGTTGTTTGTTAAATTGGCGCTGCCCAATTTAACAAACAGGAAGGAACTCCTTTTGGTTATTTACTTTTTACTTCTGCAAACCACTAATCAGGCTTTGGCCTGGGGCTTGGTTGTGGGACCAGACTAAGGATTTAGGAAATGGATCTTTCTGGCCCCAACATATTGATTTGGCATCCAGAGTTTGAGGAAAAAGAAAGGACCAATGGAATGACTTGGGGCTTGGGGAATAAGGGCGGCAGTAGCTCAGTGGGTAGAGCGGGTGGACAGAGCGGGTCGTCCACTAACCGTAGGGTCGGCGGTTCGATCCCCTTGATCCCCCTCCTCCTCCAACTGTCCACATGTCGAACCCCACAAATGTACTGATTATAAGTCGCTTTGGACAAAAGCGTCTGCTAAATGCCCCCTTTACCCTTTGAGACACTCCAGTATGTAAAGAGGTCCTCCTCTTTACATACTGTAAAGGGGCAAGGGCTGATGTTCACTTCCTTAACTGTCTGCCCAGTTCTTTTATTTTGGTTTTGTTTGGAGGACGTCATTAATTATTTGCTTTACCATAGTGAGAAAGATTAGTCTTTTGGCTCATGACTTATGCAGCATTTGGAGATCAGTTTAAAGAGGCTCAATGGAACAGAATGTGCATTGCCTCCAAAAACATTTGTTCTATCACACAGCCTAACATTTTAGCATGGATATAAGTATTTAAAAATACTAACAATTTGAAATAACGCCTTGTTTTTTTTATGTGTGATCTTTTGGTAGATTTACTTTTGCCACTTTTCTAGTGCTGTCTAGGTGTGTCGTCTAATTTAAACGTTCTTTTTCTGGCGCTTCACCACCACGACCAGAATATACAGAAGCATCATGGTATCCGTGGAGACAAGTGGAGACGAGTGTTTGCCGAGGGTCTGTTGGAGGAGCCATTGCTGCCGGAAATCAAGATTACTCCAGTTTCTGCACTTTTCTCTAAAATAAGTACCGAGGGGAAAAAAAAAAAAAGACATAAACCTATAAAGGTTGAAGAGTAATGAAAAAGCAATGACTCTCCTTCACTATTTCACCGCATGGGATTAAACGTCCCCACCCCCCCCCCCCCCCCCCCCCCCGCCGTATCCGCCATGTGTGCGCGTTCCAGAGGTCTGAGCCCAGGGCACACGTCCGCCATAATCATATTCTAAGATTAAACATGGCATGACATGCCGTGTGTTTACTCTGCCGTCTCACAGGCCTATTCATCTCTCTCAAGTACAGCTATCCACAATAAAGGGGGGGCGGGGGGGGGGGGGGGGAGAAGGGGGAGGGAGGGGGGGGGGGGCAGCACTATAGCGACAGGTGCCACAGCCTTTGCTGGCAGTGGCAGCAGTGCATTCATTCTCCCAGCCAAGGCTTCAGTGTTCAGTGTGTTCAGAGTGCAGAGGGCCCATTATGAATCTGCTTTTAGCCTCCAGCACTACAGTGAGGTGAGGTGTGTGTGTGTGTGTTTGTGTGGGGTGGTGGAGGGGGGGGGGAACAGACTAATAATCAGACCACAATCCATCAGCCATCGTTAGCCCCCACTGGGGCGAACAATGTCTATGGCTCGTTTCCACAATAAAGATAAAAGGGGCATTGGTGAGGTGTGTGTGTGTGTGTGTGTGTGCATGCGTGCGTGCGTGCGTGCGTGTGTGTGTGCGTGCGTGCCTGCGTGCGTGCGCGTTTTGGATGCGTTGGCTGATTACAAAAACATAGGTATTTGTTTTCCAGTGTGTATGTAAGGGGCAATGTACACCTCCAGCCCATAGTACAAAGCATGTGTTTGGAACTGAAAAATGCCATAGGATAGAAGATAAAGCTAGAAAGAATGTCATCGACGTGAACATGAACGACATCATCATCAACTCCGGATGTCTCCCAAGAACAAGACACCTCCCAACACAGGGCGTGCAGTGGTGCCGAAGAAGTCACTTTCACCTTCAAGTCTCCTCAAAGTGTCCCTGATCCGGTGTGTCCCTGGTGCTCTGAGTCAGGTCCCGCTCCACTGCTCCCAGCCCAGCCGGTGCAGCAGGACAGACGGGGATGACCAGGCCGTCCGCTAGGAACCCCGTGGCCGAGCATCTGAAAGAACCAAACCGACACTCCCAAAACATGTTCACCGAACAGAACGGAGCAGAATGGAACCTTCCTGGTTAGGGTACTTTTTCTGCGTGAGCGAATAGCATCTAAGTTGCTGTTAATGTTGGTCATTCCTAAAACATACGTTGCTAGTAGAATGGAAAGATAACATTCCTACTAATACTTTATTATTATATTTTCGAATGAATCAACCGACATCTATGTACATGCTGTAAATTTGGTTTGTGTATTTAAGAAACTCACCCTCCCAAGACCTTGTGTGCCAGCATCTGTATTCAGCATTTGTCAGCATCCTCAGATAAAGGTAGCCTCTTCTTTATGAGGGAACGACAATGTACATTGGTGTTGCATCATCTCAGCATGGTACATCATGTACAGTACATCGGTGTATATATAGCCTGTTTATTAAAAAAAAAAATCCCCTGTATTCTTGTTCCCGTCTCAAGCACATTGAAAGAAACAAGGTACAAGTACTGAGGTGCACTTTGAGGTGCACTTTGTCGACCCGACTGCCTGAGTGTAATACAGCAGCTGGAGGGGATACGCCAGATGTGTTTCCCTCAACAACTATGTCATTATCTGCAAGAGGCTGACGCACATGCAGCCCGATGGACACCACGTATACCAGCCCCACCAGACCACTCTGGACACATTTTGGTGACATCACAACACGGGTTCCCTTTGAAGTTACTGGGTTGTTTTTTTTCCCCCCCACTTTTTTTCCACGCTTAGGGGTGGAGAATTACACAAAACGACGTAGACCTTGTGTTATTTCTTAAACACCGTCTCTTGCGTAAAGTTCTGGACATTTTAAACCATACAGTTAAGCCTAAACAGAACTTGCCCCCTTCCTTCAGATCAAAAGGAAAGGGATGGTACATTTGCTTTAGTTGGAGGCAGCCGCTTTGATGTTGTGCATTGCTTTCGGGGGGGGGGGGGGGGGGGGGCTATTATCCAACAAATTCAAATGGAAACAAAGTTTTGAAAAAGCTTCAATCTGATAAGGTCATTTTGGGCCATGTGGGAATGAAAGAAATGGTTTGATGAACTATAATCAAAACCGGGAGAGGAGACCTTTTGTCTGTCGGAGGCACAAAGGTGTGGTTACCAGCCGCACATGTGGACAGTGTATAATTACAGCTGTTGGACTGAGCGAAATGCATGGAACTAGAACTAATGTTCTCTCTCTCTCTCTAATGTCTGCCTGATTTTTCTATTGTCTGCTATTGACAAAATAACTTACGTTTGGAAGGATCTTTTTTTTTTTACCTCTCACTATAATTTTTTTGTGCGGTTTGTCTTTAAAGTGGAAATCTCGAAGATTTGCGTTTCGTTCTCTTTGGTGACACCTTTGGCGGTTTTCAGTATGGTCGTTGAGCACTACAATGAGATGCATGTGATGTATATATAAAATGCACCACACAAACCATGTTATACTACAAGTGCCTGGCAAGCATTACCCTGTCGAACCCCACCGTTAACAATTACCTTAACCCCTAGACCTTACCATAACCCTAACTATAACATCTAAGCCTAACCAAAACCTTAACCATAACACTTAAACCTAACCAAAACCTTAACCATAACACCTAAACCTAACCAAAAGCTTAACCTCAACCCCTGATTGGCGAACGTAAAACCCAATCAGCTGCATTCGGTCCAGAGCGGTGGAGCTGGACTAGATCAAGCTCCGCCCATTTGGATCTCCAGTGAGCAGCACCTTCACCAACGCCACCCACGTTCAGAGCAGAGCATATCGTGCACAAACTGGTTGACAGATGGGCAAAAACATAGGATCTTACTCCTGTTTTCTCTCAGTGACGACTTATTCCAGTAACAGTGCTAAAATGGCATAGATTACTACCACCATGTTTCAAACAAAAAAGAATACATGTTGGGTTCACCACCCTTTAGCTTTTACAGACATCTACTAACATGACAATCTTAGAGATTGCCTCTTTAAAAACAGGAAGCCATGTTGTAATGACCAAACATTTTTAACTATTACTTTTTCAATGTCTCTTCCAAAATTACGTCAACTCATGTCTTATTATCTGGGGGGGGGGGGGGGAGCACACATTCAGGCAATCATGTCCTATTCATCGAGGCATAGAAAGAGAGATGACATGATTTAACCGAATGAATGAGGAAATGAAATGGTTCCCCAAACTGAGCTCGCAGCCTTCCCTCTGCGAACATCGGGCCGATTGTCAGGGTTTTATTTCAACCTGAGTTCATGTTAATTGCTCTATCTGCATTCAGAGAGAGAGAGAGACCATTACTCAGCACCAACCTAACGCCAAAAGAGGATCACAGTGTTCAAATACGGACGGCTGCGAAGGTCTATATTACTTGGGTCACCTGTGATCCGCACACAGCTACCGGGGGTTTTCAAAGGAACAAACCCTAATTCCCACCTGTCACGCACACGCACACAGTCAACCCTTTTGACCACTCCGTGCCCATGAAGTGTAAAGGGTCTTCACCGCTGTACGCCCTTAAGCAACACACCCCGCCAAGACAACTCACACGAGACGTCTCCGAGCTCCGTTCGTCTAAGCTCAACGTCGAAAGTGTTTCTCTGATCCACATCTCACGTTCCTCCACAAACATTTTGTTCCTTCCCAAACATTTCCCAACACTTTTGACACGAGGTGTCTGTGTGCCTACACGCGCTTACTGTCGACTAATCGCAAGTGTAGAAGACACTTTGTGCCCAAAGAAACTCACACAGTGAATTCCGACACGGTTCAGTTAACGAAGGAACGTGTCGGGGTGAAGCGTCCAGAGGAAGGTTGAACAGGTACAGCCGCGGACGTCGGAGATCGAACCGAGTGCCTTTCCGCTGGGACCCAGACAACCCTAGTCACGACACTCTCCTTTATTTATTCAGACTAAAGGGTTCGTGTGAGCTGGATCACCAAGCTGTTTTATTCAATGTGCTTTCATTCCAACTTTCCCCCGCTCTGCAAGCCTGCACAGCCTTTAGAAGAAGATTGAGGAAAAGCGGAAACCAAAATGAAAGAAGACTAATTTAAACATATTTTATGGCTTCAAGAAATATCAGCAGGCAGTTTAAGAAGAATGAGTGGCATCTCTAATCCAATAGCAGAAAACCAGCATAATAAAAACCTAATAATTTCATTCAGTGTAATAGACTGTTATCACCGCCTGCCTCATCGCTGTATAAAATGTGAATGATGGATTTCAATTCATAAACGGAGTCAAGAACATTAGGCTCAGATTGCGCCCTGTGGCACTGATATCGCCATATCCAGAGACAACTCTGTATTTTTACCTGAATGTACCTGCCATTGCTGTCAAACTGAACAATGGCCTACTTTAAATCCAGACATACGGTCACTGTCTCAGGTTTTTGCCCTGACTGGGCCCACCTGTACAAAAACCTCTCCAGATCAACCAATTGCACAGAAACAAAGGCTGAATTTCTGTTCTACAGAGTTTTAGTTCAGTGTTTTAGGCGATTTTATCAACATTTTGACAAAATATAACCTCATGTTAATATTTTAAGTGCAGCCTATGGATCTGGGGACTATAAACGACTGAAACTATGTTTGCATCAAGGACAGTGCATACCAGGTTGAACCCCTATAGCTATTTCCCTCCTCGACAGCCCACATTACTATTTTCTCATTTACCAGATGTTTTTATCCAAAAGCCAGAGCCAGCCAGCCTGTTTGTGTGTTCTGGGCATTGGACTCAGAACACGTTCCATGTGGTACATCTCATGACTTGTGGTGTACCACAAGGCTCTATTTGAGAGTCCTTTAATGTTTATTAAAGGAGTGTTCATGTTAAATGTTGATTTGGTCATTCAAAAAGGTTTTCAACATGACAGACAGAAACAAGGATCTTTGTGATGATGTATTGCTTTCAATTTGCATGTAATTTGTTGAAAGCTTTTTTTGTATCATATTGGGTTGTCAAATATCAGGTTTGTGTTCTAGGTCCATAATGATTACTCTAATTACAACATGTATTCATCCATGCAGGGGCACTTATTGTGACAAATGCAAAGAGTCTGAAGCTCATTTTATAACAATGATAATGCTTCTTTCTCTTTCAAATAATATTATTTGAAATATATATAATTATTATTTTGGCTAATATTAGTATTATTATCATCATCATGTTATAGAGGTACGTAAACTATGTGATTGGACTGTGAGTTAAATGTCGTCAGTGTTTGTTGATGCATCACAAAATCATTCACCATTGATTCAAGTTATTCACCACTAAATCATTGCCTATTATTGATCAGGGCAATGCTGAAGACACATTTTCATTTGAATTCAGCTGCCGATCTAAATGTAATACATGCTTATGTGGGAAAGGATTTATTTTAGATGTGCCATGAGTACAGATCTCCATCTCAAAACAAAATACTTCTCAAAACCGATTACACTTTACCAACCTTCAAGTAATGAACTGTGTAGGCAGTAGCCTATTATTCACACTTTGTTATCGTTGCCCACAGTTTATAATGTGACATTTAAAAAGTGTTTAGTATAGTTGCACGTCTTTCCTTTTAATAGTTTATATAACCTCTGATTTGGCTGACACAGTGGGACAATAACCCCACACGATACATCAACGATAGGTCCATGATTACCCCAGCATGAAATTTATGTTGTAAAATCCATTAGTGGCCTAATAACTACAGTGTTCACGGCTCTCAAATCAATATTTGCTACTGTCTATCAACAAGTCTATGTGCATATGTAGTTGAAAAACCTTCTTACAAAATGTATTCATGTGTATAGCCGGCCTATGAGAGAATAATATTCTCTCACAGGCCGGCATGAACACATGAATGAACACATGAATACATTTTGTAAGAAGGTACATATTATGTATCTGGTCATTGTATGATAAACACCGCACTGCCCCTATTGGGATAAGTGGAGAGTGGTACAGGTGCTGTAAGAGCAATGGAAAAACACTGGACGATTTTGGGTCCTGAGCTCATTTTCAAGCATAAGTTCTTCTCCAAGTTCTCTTGCTGAGGCACACAGAGTACTGAAATGAATAAACTCCAGGGAACATTTTCTATCTGACTCATCTGCCCAAAGGAAGGACAGTGCCGCCTCCAGTTGATAAGTTGATTAATAGATTGATTGATTAACCGTGACTGTCCTACAAGTGATCAAGTGATATTATCAACGCCTGAATATATAATCGTTCAATTTCTATTGTAATGACTTTTACCGCTTTGTGCAATGGTTTCACGGGGTGACTTAAAAGCACTTCTCCCTCATCCTGTGGTTGTGGCTTTATTAGTGAGTGAGTGGGAGATGTGTGTGTGTGTGTGTGGGGGGGGGGGGGGGGTATATGTCAAAACGACATCCTCTCTGTCACCATTTCATTTTTGTTTGAAGACCTTTAAAGACATCGCCACGCAGCGTGTAAACGGAGTGTCCATCCAAACTTAGGAGATCATGAAATCGCCCCAGCGAATGGCAACCTCAGGGAGGACATGCAGCACGACGAAGCCGCTGAGCTGCCGACATTGCACACCGCTACTGGCCGTCCAATCGGGCCCCTCTTAATCAGGAACACACATTTCAGAATCACCCCAGTGTTATCTTGTTGATGGCTGTCTCGGCATCTTGATGTGTGTCTTTTTTTTTTTTTATATATACAGAGCGTCAAACATATACTGTTTTATTTTTCATATGCTCACAGAAGATTGTTCAATACAGATTTATACATTATGTCGAGTCTAATAATGTCAACTTCTGGCGTACACGCGTCGCAATGCCTAGTGCTTTAAGGCAGATGGAGGCAAAAATCTGTTTTTCAATTAAATTAAATATGACGAAGCTTCATTCACACTTGACGACCTAACGCAATTAAAATTAACGCATCTTCATCACCATCTCAAATATCATATCCATGCTTTTATTATACACCCTAAAATAAATAATTACATACATAAATACGTACAATGTATACAATACATGAGTCAATAAATAAATCGATATTTGCAACCAAAGTTAAACAAGACTGTCGCGTGTCGCTGAAGTCCACACTGGAGGGACGCGTACATCCGTACAGGTGAGATGTAGAGCCGGGGTCTACATGCTACAGTTTATGTTGAACGCGGTCGTGTTTCCGGAAGGATGAGGATGAGAGAGACTGGTGTGGGTTTTTCTTCTTCTTTGCGTTGAGGAGCGCGCGGGGGGGGTGAGGTGGTGAGGAGGGGAGAGGGTGGGAGGGTGGGAGGGAGGGAGGGAGGGAGGGAGGGAGGGGGCACGCTGTTAGCAGGACGTGAAGGTCTTCCAGAAGAAGTTTTTGCACGGGGCTTTGCGGTCCCGCTGGGGCAGCGATAGCCGGTTGTAGACGGCCCTCTCCTCCAGACGCGACTCCAGGGGCTCCTCCAGGTCCAGGAGGGAAGACGGCTCCCCGGGGAGCTGGTTGGAGTCGGCCCCCCCGTCCAGCAGCCCCGACACCAGCTTCAGGATCAGCTCCTTGCGCTCTTTGCTGAGCTCCTGAGAGAGAGAGAGAGAGAGAGAGAGAGAGAGAAAGAGAGAGAGAGAGAGAGAGCAAAGGCTGGTTATTCACCGGGAGAATCGAGACGAGGTCACGTGGAAACAGGGTTTGTGATGGAGACGGGGTTTCCGTGGGATACATTTGTACGTCGACATTGATATACCGTAGAGAAATATTTCAATAAAAAGAAATTATTTTAACATTAAGGCTATCCTTCCATTTTATTTTAAATTGTTTCATGTGATCAGAACTGTATCACACTTGTATTACATAAAAGCAATCTAAATGAGAATCTAAACGACGACATTACAAATGATGTATTCCTCTCTGCACAAAAGCACACAGTCCACTAATAACTGGACTGAAAGATGCATGAAAAAAAGCATGAAAACCAAATATCCCTCTCTATACAAAACAAAAAGCAATTTAAACAATCATCTAAATAAGACCAATCCCCATGAGCTCGTTTCCCCCCTCTACAGAAAAACACTTCACTGAACAGAAAAAAAAAAAAAAAAAACGAAAACGGAAAAAAACAATGCGGTCCGAAACAAACAAAAAAAAAAAACAGGACAAAAGTGTCTCCCGTTTTCCTCACCCTGCTTGTGTGGAAGTTGCTCCGGTCGTCGGCGGGCAGCGCGGCGGCCGCCCTCGCGCTGAACAGAACCCCCATGAGGGCTGCCAAGACCACCAGGAGCTGCATGCTGTGACAGGAGATGCGGAGCGCACTAACTCACCACCGGCGTGTGTACGGCTGAGCGGAGACGCGCAAGAGAGCGAGCGAGCGAGTGTGAGCGAGAGCGAGAGAGAGAGAGAGACAGAGAGAGCCTCACCCGTTAGAATGGTCACAGATCTGTGGGGAGAGTCTTTTTTTTTTTTTTAAGAGACGGAGGAAAAGTGCAGTCTGCTGGTCAGCGCTCGACTTTTTTCTCTCTCTCTCTATCTTTCCGTCCTGAAGGGGCAGGTGGTGGTCTGGGTTTGGAAGTGACTGGGTTTCTTCTGCTCTCCCCTCAAAGTCCCCCGTTCCTTTATAGCCCACCACCCCTGTCTGCCACTGACGTAGCGCACAGTGGGTGGGTGACGGAGGGTATGGGGGATGAGTGTGTGTGTGTGTGTGGTTGTGTGTGTGGTTGTGTGTGTCTGTGTGTGTGTGTGTGTGTGTGTGTGTGTGTGTGTGTGTGTGTGTGTGTGTGTGAGTGCGCGCTTGCATGTGTGTGTGTGTGTGTGTGTGTGTGTGTGTGTGGTTGGGGAGGGGTAGACAACGGCGGGGTCAGGGCAAGACAAATGACGCCATTGAACAATTAACCCCTGTTTTTGTGACGGAGGACTCGAGCGGTGATAGTGCGTAAGAGAACAAGCGGCTGCGGCGACGTCACGCTGACTGCGAGGGCTTCTGGCGTCGCAGCGACACCCGGCCAACGCCGCAGCCCCGACACGCCGAGCCGATGCCGAGCGAGACGCTTCGCGCGGCTAATGGAAAACGTCGGCGGTCCTTCAGAAGTTCCCCGCCGTAAAAACACGCAATTCCGCCCCCCCCCCACACACACACACACACTAAATGAAAGCCCTGCGTCTCTCGGTAGACTCTTTCTTGGTTTAACGCAGAAGCCGGTTGATTCTAATTTGCATCCAAAGGATTTGGGGGGACTGTGGTAATTCGGGGGTTAAGCATCCCCCCCCCCCCACTCACCACCCTCAAAAGGTAGATTGCCCCGTGGGGGTTTGGAAGCCTGAACCTTTTGAGCCGGCCTGGACGTAGCCACTGTCCCTCCCACCACACACACACACACACACACACACACACACACACACACACACACACACACACACACACACACACACACACACACACACACACACACACACACACACACACACACACACACACACACACAGCAGTAGCTCAGTGGACAGAGCGGGTGGACAGAGCGGGTTGTCTACTAACCATAGGGTCAGCGGCGGTTGGATCCCCTTGATCCCCCACCTCCAGCTCAGCAGTGGCAAAAGCGTCCGCTAAATGCCCCCTTTACACACACACACAACACACACACGCACGCATGCACGCACGCACGCACACCGGCCCTGAACCATCGCATTTTAGCCGCTGAACTCACCGTCGTCTGCGGCGCTGCCTCCCTCCGCCACACCCCCCACGACTCAGCGTGAACAGTCTCTTTCGCGCTCGGCGGCCTTTTCTCCCACGGCGTGTCAAAGACAAGCCCGCTGCATCGCTGGAGATCTGCCGGGGGTGAGAACACGACTCACACACACACACACACACACACACACACACACACACACACACACACACACACACACACACACACACACACACACACACACACACACACACACACACACACACACACACACACACACACACACACACACACACACACACACACACACACACACACACACACACACACACACACACGCGCGCGCTAGCCGGCAGTGCACGTCGGTCATTTGACTCCTGTAGAGCCGTTTGGCCGCACAGAAATAATGTGATTCATGATGATTTTCTCTCTTTGTCGCCCGGAAATTAGGAATGAGAATGGATACCAGTGGGCCTACAGCAGGACTCGGTGTGTACAAAAAGGCCAAAGAGGAGAGGGACAATACCAGGTGTCATTTGGTGGGGTTTTTTTTTAAACTGATGCCGTTTTGGGAACTGTTATAGGCAGTGACGTAATCACCATCCCATAATCACAAGTGTAATATCGCTGTGACATCTGGTTGTGCAGGAAGCGGAGACCTTTTTTTTTTTTTTGCCTCAACATAACATGATTGAACTACTGTGTGGTGCGACCAAAGACACCTGTCACAAATGTACAACAGTGCATTACTCTGCCTCTGGCTCTTTTGTGTTCGGTTTGTTTGTTTGTTTTTGTTTTTTTTGCCAATTTCTGCTCTGATAGTGCAATTTGCTTTTGTAACAAATTCAACATATTTCCGCACTGCCCCAAATAGCAATATAGAGCAATAACATGAAAGACAGACCAACTGTATACGCCCACTAAATTCTCAATTCAAAGGATATTTATGTTAAATTATTCTCACGCCGTTTAACACGTCATCTAAATGTAAATGACGACGCGGACCTTAACTTGTTGAACTGGTTATGAATGCTGCAGAAAATGTTCCCTATTCGTAAGAAGAAGAAAAGAAGAAAAAAAACATGATATTATATATTTGATGAAGATTATTGGACACGAAGATGCGAATGTGTGCGAAATAAAGATGCATGTTGTTTTACCTCTTAGGGAATCTATGAGCACACAAGTAAACGAGTTGCATGTAAGATATGATGTGCATATGTCATGTTTACGTCACATGCGTGATAGGACGTGCTAGAAGAAAAGGTTCAAGGTACACCCCCCCCCCCCCCAACACACACACACACACACACACCTGATCTGAAGAAGCCCCTTAGCAGCCGAAGATTAGCTGACAGTTGAAACGAAAGAGATTTGTAACGCAGGGTTGTTTGCACCTGCAGCGTATTGCAAGCCCACCCTGCAAGCGGGACTTCAAACAAACCCACACAGGACCCCCGAAATCTGCGTGACAGCTTCCATTACCCCACCGGGGTTCATCGCGTCGCCTTCCACGTGCCCTCCAAGCGTCGCACAAAAGCCACTTTTTGATTAAAACAAAAACTCTTGTTGAATTCAAAATAGGGGGGTCCCATGTTTTCAAGTAAAATATCCCGTAGGCCTACACAATCAGAGTAAACGTGGGGGTCTGGGGGGGGGGGGGGCAACGACATGTGTTGGTGGTGTTGGCAGACAAAACTTTTTATTCATACCTGTTTGGAATTCTCTTTGTCAGCGCCGCAGGGTTATCATTTTATCAATAATAAAATAAGGCAATTGTGCCCCGACCCAAGGCACAGGGAGATAAAGTGTGTGCATGCTGATGCGTTATTAATTATCACACTGCTTCCTGCTTTGTGATCCAAGGGTCCGGACGTTGACAGTTGACAAACAATAAGCCATTGGATTGGTTGGTAATGGAAAAAGGTTCCGCCCACTGCACGTTCCTTCCCAGTGATTGGCACGTAACGGGGAGACGTACCGCCCACCGTACACTCCGACACTTGGATCCGGCAACTTACCTTTTGTTTGTTAGTTCATGCAACTAGAGGTAAGAGTTAGAATTCTGGCTACTGCAAAAAAGCCACACAAAAAAACAGAGACCGTGTATTAGAAAGACATACTTCACATCTACCTACTTTCTAAGACCAGATGCTCTCTACACATGCCGTCGTCACAACGTTTTGATTACTGGCAGGATGCTGAACTCAAGTAGCACAAAAGTGTATGAACAGGCCCACTTCAAATATTTATTGTATGTTAATACAAGTTGCAACACCAAAGTATTAGCGGATAATGTATGCCACCTTGTGCCTAGATACGGTAAATACACCCAGCTAGCTCTTCATGTGTATTACTTGACCGGATTTTCTATTGCAGAACTGACTGTAGGCAATATAAAATCCAAATAATGTAAAGTACCCCTTGAGAACTACCCTACATAGCCTGCCCTGCAGTATATAACCCGCTTGCTTTCAACAAGTTTTTTCTTGCTCATATATTTTTGGAAATGGAGGTTATTTGAAATAAAGGCTACATTTTAAGTTATAGGAAACGGCTATCATCCAGAAAAAAATCTAAGCCATCTAGATCATCTTGACGTTTTTTACTTAAAGCTATACGGTTGCGTGCCAAAAATGACGTGGTTATTTTTGTACCCTTTTCAGTGAAATGTAATAACTTGGTATATGGCACTGTATACGAGACATGCATGTCCTATACCAAGTCACGAAAATACACGAAAAGGCATTGCTTGTTGCTTGTTGCTGCTTCTTCAGTTTGGGACATGATGGCATGATGCACATCACTTGATATCATTGAACGGATGACATCACAAAAACGAGAAAAACCGGTCACCTTCGGTCAAAAAGGTTGTTTTTCTTATCTGCTGGCCACAAAAAGCTGCATGTAGACAGGTTTAAACTTTGCCATCGGTTGATTCATACTTTATAAAAACATGATCGCATTGCTCAGGTGAGAAAGTTCCCAACGTTAAATGAGGATTTACAGTTGATATACAGTGAAAATCTTATTTCCATGATTGTGATAGAATAACACAATGCTTCAATGTAATAGTCTGTGACATTACATTAAATACAATAGCAGTTACATTTTTTTTCATTCAATAGCAGCGTACAACTATATGTAGTCTTGACTCAATAACGGACAGACTTGTTTTTTCTGCAACTGACCAATACAAATAAAAAAATACATGGGATGGGAGAACAGACACAACAGGATTATCATTACAGCTAATCAACACGGTTGATTAGAACCCCAATTCTTCAAGACCTGGTGGCCAGATAGTGCAGAATTACCCCTGTTTACGAAACACTGCCAATGAAATTCCTTATATAGAGGCAAGAGGGTGCAGATACAATAAAATATAGTCAAACAAATAAATACATTTCATGTAAGACTAAAAACGAGGTATGTAGTGGTGATGATGATGATGATGGAAAAAAAACCATTCTGGTCTTCCATCGAATGACCGGAAAAACAGTTAATTTAAGAATTCAATATGGGGGTGAAAGGGTAATAGCTTGTATAACATGTTTCTCATCCACTATACTCTGTTATCTGGTGCACTCCTCCGCCTGGGCCAGGAGTCATTAAGCCATTACTTGCTATACTTGATTTATTTACATTTCATGGCCAGGTCCGTGTCCGTCAAACAATATCTTCCCCTCTGGTGTTTTCTCTCTCCCTCTCTGTGTGTCTCTCTCTACAGAGGATCCACAGGGTGATCTGTCCTTTGGCTGCTCACACGGTGCTGAGAACCTGTCCAAAAAAAACATAAAAGAGAGAAGAAAATCAAAGCAAAGTTTGAGATGCAGAGCCGTCAGGAAGCACTCAGAGATTAGAGCACCTGAAACATGTCAGCAAAGAGAGCAGATTTTTTGGATTTCATTTTTTTTTTTTTTTAGTTTTAAAACGTTTACCTTTCTCGCGAACTCTGGGAGGATGAAAGACGCTCGGTGGACACCAGGGTTGTAATATTTCAGCTTCATGCCTTCCACCTCATCCTTCGACAGCTCCTTCACCGGCACCCAGAAATTAGTTTCCTAATTTAAAAAAAAATTAGAGCCGTGAGCGCTGGCGCCCGTCACACCGAGGCCTGTGTTGGGAGCAGCGTGATGTAGAAGACCCCCAGGTCAGACCGCCGCCACTCTCGCGTCGTCCCGCGCCCAGTGAGGTGCGAGATGTGGGGGTGGGTGTGTGGGTGTGCGTGTGTGTGTGGGTGGGTGGGGGTGTCGGCAACCACACTCACTGTGTTTTTACTGCAAAGCATGAAGCCAATCTGGCCGCTGGGGTAGGTGGGGATGGTGCAGTAGGCGTACTCCACCACGGGGAATAAAGTCTTGCAGAAGGTCCGCATCTCCTTGATCAGCTCCAAATGGAGCCACTGACACTCTCCTGGGAGGGTGGGATGGGATGGGGGGGGGGGGGGGAGAAACATGTCAATTTGCTTTTTTTTTTGTCGTTGTTGCTGCGTTTGCCTCCTGGAGATGCCGTGTCGTGATTGAAAAGTGCGAGACGTAAATTGAACGTGAATAATGTTCCAGCCAAGTCCCATTTACTGGCACCGCACCGCCGGGGGGAAAAAAAAGCGGTGCATTGGGAGTAAGGTTTTATTTCTAATAAATGAAGAGTCCTCTTTAAAGTTGTCCATTCCCATGCATTTATGTCGCCAGTAGCCATGTTATTGCCGTAGTGTTTTTGCAAAAATTGAATCATGATTGCAACATGTTTGGACGCGGCTGTAAAATTTTTTTTTAAAAAAAAGGGACTGCGCCAATCTGGCGCGTCCAAATCGCAAGAAAGGGAATGTCAGAGCGACTCGGCCACCGGACCTGACAGTTTAATGAAAACAATATTTGTGTGTCCGGATTTAAACCGCCTGCTAAATATACCAAAACACACCGCCCCGGTTGATAGGGGTGCTAGAGACAAGAGAGGCTCATGTGTCGTTTTCATTTGAAACCCGTTATGAAGTGACACATAACACCACCGTTATGCGACCGCCCCAATCAGCACCTATTGCACTCAAGCCCTCTTCGGGGTCCCCTTGAGGGTGTGGGGGGGGGGGTTCCTATCTCCCACGTGGCCCATCGACGTTCCTTCCCTTGGATTTGGAGAGCTTTTTTCCGTTGCTCTTAAGGGGGCTTAGGGTCACGCCGTGCAGTGTATCACGGGCCTGTGAAGAACCTTTCGGCTTGTCGCCGTGATGTGAAGAGCTATGCAAATAGAACGGACCCCAAGCCAACGTCATAATGTTGAGGAGAGCAGACATGACCGGGGTGAAGTTTGGTTTCATATTCATCCGACCCGATATGAATCATTTATTTTAAATATCATTTATTAACCAGCATTTATTAATCTGTCACTAAAATGCCGGTTGGGGAAACGTCATTAGACGCGTCATATAAATCTTCCTTGCTCTGTCATAAATTAATTGAACAGACTTAAGCGTCACGTCTATTTGTGTTGAGACAACACCAACTCAGGTCAAACTGGAATGTCAGGGAGCTTTTAAAAAAAAAAAAAAAAAAAAAAGGCAATAATAACAACATTCATAGCAGCATTAAAATCACAGTACATACAGTACATGCCATGCCTCCTACCAATTGCAAGGCGTGTACCATCTGCTCTAGATTCTGCCTTCACCGAGCAGGAAGATGTTGGTGTCCATACTATTGGTGATCTTAATCTAGAGGGGACATGACCATGTTTCAGGCATTTACTCTTACTCTTTTTGATCCCGTGAGGGAAATGTGGCCTCTGCATTTACCCCAATCGTGAATTAGTGGAATACACTCAGCACACAGTGAGGTGAAACTCACTTATCCCAAGGCAGTGAGCTGCCAACAGCGGTGCTCGGGGAGCAGTGAGGGGTTAGGTGCCTTGCTCAAGGGCATTTCAGCCGTTCGTACTGGTCGGGGTTCGAACCGGCACCCCTCCGGTTACAAGTCCGAAGCCCTAACCAGTAGGCCACGGCTGCCGCGGCTGTTACAGGTCAGGGACTATGTGAGGATAGCCTGGCTGACGCGTCCACATCTCGATGAGATGGTGGTCTGGGAACTAGGTGTGCATTTTCTCGTATTTGAGGCGTGGTTTACGAATGCCTAGAGCCGTTTATTGGGCGCTACGAATGTCTATCAAATGGCGTCTGGTTCTTCACATGCTGCTTTGCGCGCGATTCATAGCCAATTGCTACTAAAAATTAGCTACTAAAATTACATTAATTGCTACAAAAGCTACTTAATACACTTTCTAAGGCTGCATCGAACGGTAACGTTGTGTCCGCTGCCATGTTGGATTAACACGCTACAAGCTTCGGTGTCGCGCATAGAAGTCTTCATCATCTTGCTGCCCCCCGTTCTGTGATTGGTTCCCTAACTCAGGGGAAAATAAGGGCGGTGGTTTCCAGGCTGTCTTTGCAGTGAGTGAAATCGCGCGCAAAGCAGCATGGGAATTCCCAGGCTAATGTGAGGAGGCATTTGCTCAAGCCCCGGTTTTGTGGGCTTTTATGGTGCCTGGAGAGCAGCAATACAGTCACACCTCTGACATTTGTGACATTTCCCTCTAAAAGCCATGGAACAGAATTGCTTCGTTGGAGACGCTTGATCAAATGCCGCCTGCGCGCGTTTTTCCCGCGACCGTGCTCCATCAGGCTGAAAGCTTTGCCGTCAAGAGGTGTCCCACGAGATGTCAGTCTTAATCAATTCCTCAAAGTTGTGCCATGTTGCACATGAACCTCAGCTTACATTATTTTCAGAGGGTGAGCCAACCTACTCGACAGCATTGCTCAAATTTTTTTTCCATCCGAGTTTCACGGTAGATCCGGTGTGCTTTTTGAAAATCGCATATCCAAGCGGTGTGTCCGTACGGTCTCCACGCTGCCCTCTCTCTCTATATCTCTCTCTCTCCCTCTCTCTCTCTCCACACATGCGACCACGTGAAACCTGATCACGATGCAGGCCCCATCCAGCCTGGGAACCAGGCAGAGTCGCAAGCTTATGTTTTATTGGCGCTTGCCTAAGCATCTGCCCGCCCCTCGATTTTCAGCAGACCAGTTTCAAGTGGGGCCAATCACGACCATGTATCCAACATGGGGCGGGGTTTGACACCATGACTGAACAGGGGAGCGCCCAATGGGAGCGCCGTTGAGGCGTTGTCATGAGCAACCAGGTTGGCTGTCACCGACGTGGCGCGTGTTTCGGTTATCTGATTGGTTCAGGGTCTACGCACCTGCGTCCAGAGCCATTTTGGTCTGCGCCCGTTGGAAATCGAGAGAGATTCCCAGACGAATACACGCAAATTCTACGCCCAACCACCATCAAAATACATCAACAACTCACCTTGGCAACAGAGAATCCCTCCCTCCCTCAATGCAGTCTTCATCAGTTGGTAGTATGACTCCTTGAACAAGCTCTCGGCAGGCCCTGGAAAGACACACACACACACACCTTCGGATATGTACACAAGCTGGAGCTTTGGGGCAAGAAACAAAACAAGCCCAATGCTGCTTAAAACAAAGTTACATATGACTTACCTACAGGGTCCGAGGAGTCTGTTATGATGATGTCAAAGGCATCCTGGTTCTGCTTCATAAACTCAAAGCCATCACCCACGTGGAGGGTGAGTTTGGGGCTAAAGAAGCCCTCGGCCATTCCTGGAAGGTATTTCTTGGAGACGTTGATCACATCCTGCCCAACAGGAAAACCAACAACATGAACACCCAAGACAAGGCCTGTATTACTCATGGGGTACCAGCTAATCAGTCTAGGATGGCACGGAGGTTAGCATACAGTGTATACTCCTGTGTAGTGAACACACACACAAGCGCACACACACACACACACACACACACACACACACACACACACACACACACACACACACACACACACACACACACACACACACACACACACACACACACACACACACACACACACACACACACACACCTCGTCTATCTCGCACTGAACCACGGAGGCCACCAGTGGATGCTTCACCACTTCTCGTAAAACGCCACCGTCCCCACCCCCGATGATCAAGACCTACATAGAAAAAAAGGGTTATTCGCGAGTCACGTTGACAAGTCATTACCGATTCTAGAGAAGTGGAGGGGGGGGGGGGCGGTGATTTACCTTTTTAGGGGAAGGGTGGGAGCAAATGGGAAGGTTTGCGATCATTTCCTGATAAGAAAACTCATCCCTCTCTGTACACTGAATTACCCCGTCCAGCACGAGTACGTTGCCATACGTTTTGCTGTAAAAAAAGAGATAAATAAATACATAAACAGAATATATAAACAGTACACACACATGTAATACAATCGCTCCAGATGTCCCCCTTGATGTGGGGATCTGGGCTGACTGTGTGTCACCCATTGCTGCTCCATTGATTAAAGGGCGTCATCTTATTTTCTATTGACACTGAGGTTTCGTCTGAGGATTAAACCTCGCCGGTGGGTTTTGTGTCTTGAAAAGGGGGCCACGGACAACTTCAGTCAAAAGCTAAACACAAGTTACTCATTGTTAGCTGAAGTTAACAGTTAGCATGGCGTTGTAGCGAGTGAGGATGCCTTGAAACACTGACCTTTTAAAAACCAACACGTCTTGAAATTTTGACTTCTTATTGTACAGAATCTCTTCCACCTGGAGACTCATCGCTTGCCCGGGCCATAGCGTACACGTCTCGGTGAACCATCCATCCTTTATGTTGTCCATGGTGGTGATGGTCGCTAGCACAGATCCTTCCTCCAACGTGTGTGCTTGGTGAGCAATGTGACCAGTGTGTGCGTAGAGGCAACTCGAAGAGGAATTATAAAGAGGAGAGGGAGCGTACGGGTTAGCGCCGCCCACTTTCTGGTCATCCAGAACGTGTTCAAATCCGCTGAGCTATCGAATTTTGAGGCCTCCCATTGGTTCAGGGATACCCTCATGCACGCGCGCGCGCACACACGCACACACGCGCGCACTTACACACACACACACACACACACACACACACACACACACACACACACACACACACACACACACACACACACACACAAAGTACATTATAGCGTACGTGTGACTTTGATTTTTTTTAGATTAAACAAAATGCCATTCGGCCACAAACAACATGGTTGAGCACACCAACTATTCATAAGAAATATATATTCCAAAGCATTTTCTGGCCGCATCGTTGTATTCTGCCCACGGGTCCATTGTGATGGTTATTCCATGGTGTAAGTACGATTTGAATGATATATAGTATGCACAATGCAATAATTTTGTACACTCAATCAAGACGCATGCAGACCGAAATAGTGGTCTAAATAAAGCTCCCCCCCACTTCGAGCCATGTCGGGACTATAGCTCCCTCTCCACCAACACGCGTAGCGCTCCCTCTCCTTATTATATCTATCTCTCGCGCAACTACTGCACTGTCACTTTTCGACACTACCACCACCGACCGGCTCGTCTATCCAAAATCAATGTTGACACATGAATGAATCACACGTGAACGCCACATGGGCACACACACGGCCCTACGAGGACATATTTGAGTCGTAGCTTTGCGAAATTGGTTTAGTTATTACAAGGAGTAACGTGTGTACGTGTGTGTGTATGTGTGTGTGAGACGCCGGACCACGTGGATCTTCAGTTCCAGACGCGCTGCCATTGGCGGAGCAACCGGGGGAGACAAACGTCAGTGTTTAGTGTGACTCATTTACCAAAAGTGAATTAATTAATCATCGTTTTTTTTCAACGCGTCTCTTTATTTAAACAAACATTAGTCCGCGTTAAACGGTTGCTTGCATTGCCGTGCAGACACATCTGGTGAATGATACACGATCAAAGGGGAAACCGGGACTGTAAAATCAACAGCTTTGCGAAAATCATAATATTATATGTTATATTTGAGTGGATATATATGTTACATATTTCGAGTTGTCTATATGCGTGGGAATATGTTCAGATAAAACCACTTCTTAACATGCTGTATAGCATCTGATGGATTACAGGCCAACATCCCTTCACCTGACATTTGAGACGACGTGTTGGTTATTCACTCTCCTTCCGCACTCGTGTGATTATGTCACGTATTGTCCCACAACCAGATTGGATTTGGCATGTGGTTGTGGCTTGAAGCAACTAAAAACTTAAAACTATCCGAATATGGCTGGGGGGGGGGGGGGGGGGGGGGGGGGCTTTGTGTCAAACACGTCACACATGAAAAACACATTCTTCCTCTAAAAATCTTTTTAATAAGATTCCCATTACTACCAAATGAAAGAGAACAACGTTTTTGTTGTTGTTGTAGCCATGGGTATTTACAATGCAGGATTGTTACACAAAAGGCAAGTCATACATTGTGAAATTCAAAATGAATTTCCTTTGGGAAAAAAAGAAACAAACTGTCGAGCAAGAATTTGAAAAGAACAGCGGCTAGGAAAAACAAAACCAGTTTCTTCCAAGCGGGCGTGAAGCTATCTCTTGGGCCAGTTATGCCGGAATCCTCTGTAGAAAGAAGCACAAAGGGACACAAAACTGTTCAGACAGACGAAGACCGTTGCACACAAACTCATTTGGATGAGAATTTGAATCATTACCGGTCAGACTTCCCGGGCATATAGGACATGCTTCTGTTCCCAGCGATGTTCGCCTTGTTGCCCCGAGGGTTTTTCTTCACGGAAACAAAAGTGTTCAGAAGTCATGTAGTGGTCAGTAAGTGCGGACGAGGATTCGGGTGACAAAAAAAAAGTAAACGCGATAAACCAACGTACCTTTTTAGTGGGATCATGGTAGGGCTTGTTCGGGTCAAAGTGCATGCCAGCCTTGGCCGTGCCTCCTGAAATCCACACATATAAAAAATATAGTTATAGATACAATATACCAACAGGGGTCAGCAATTAGCGAACCCAATCACAATCAGAGAGGAAGTGTGTGTGTGTGTGTGTGTGTGTGTGTGTGTGTGTCTCTGTATGTCAACAAATGTCTGTCAGGTGAGGGGTGGGGGGTGGATGAGTGATGTGAGACCACCATGGTCTTCCGTCCCCCCCCCCCCCCCGCCCCCCGGTAGTTTCTCTGTGGGGAATTTGACCCCAGGTGAAATCCCTTTGATCGCCCCCCGATATAAAACTCAAACTCCATCGCATCAGAGGTCACGATCGTAGCGTGAATCAACGTGGACACCACAAAGTGACAAACTTTTTTTTTTCTTTCTTTTTTTTTTTTTTTAAGCGCATACCAGCAAAGACTTTGAGGTTGGACTGGCTGTAGTCGAAAGGCGTGAATTCGGCCTGGGCGGCGGGGGGGCTTGTCTCCGGGGCCTTCTGGGCGGGCTTGGTCTTCTTGCTGGGTCGAGGGGTCGACTCCCCGGCCTCGCTGGCCACCCTCTCCCTCTTCCTGCCGTCGCGGTCGTCCTTCGCCTGCGACTCCTCCTGGGAGACGTCGTGACAGCGCGGCGGTCAGTCTCGCCGCGTCGGCCCGAGCGGCGGCGTCCGCGCGGCCGACGCAAAAGTATCGCGACAGACAAAACGGCGCGCGTTCGAGACGCAGCCTTTCATTGGAAGGGTTTGGGTTGGGCGTAAGGACGCCCCATGGGCTGAATTCTCTCTCCCCCCGTGGTATAGAGCAAACCTTCCATCTCTCGCAGACCTGTCACCCTTGAAGACATTTTTTATGAGTACACACATGCCCCCTGCCCTCCCCCGCAACATCCCCCTGCCCCCACCCCCCCCCCCGCGCGCACCCGACAGATACCTAACAGTGAGGTGTCTCACTGGTGGGTGGGCAACGGTGGAGCCTACATTGGCGGTGGGCTGTAAGGGGCCCTCGGGGGATGTCGGGGGGCACGTGTGCACTCATAAAGTTGTCTTCAAGCTTGGCAGGTCTGCTCTCCTGCTCTCGTTCCAGTGGTAACATCATCAGCATGCATTAAAAATGCCATTATGTCCCAATTCTTTGACCTTGACAAGAGAGTTACCGTTTGCAATTAGTAGACATGAGCAAGTGTGCCAATATTCAATGGACAGATAAACACATAAACAGTGGACACTAGAGAGCAGTGGCGCAAAAAGTGGGTATGCGCTATATGCGGCGCAAAGGGGCGCCAAAGCGATGGTAAAAAAAAAAAATACAAAATACAAAAAAAAAAAATATATATATATAATATATATTTTAATATATATTTTTTGGTATTTTCTATATGTAGCTGCTGTTGTGCGTTTCTAAATAATTTCTGGATTTCCTTAATGTTATATAACATTTTAGCGGACTAACAGGCTAGAGTAGGCACCCTATAGCTCATCAAGATTCCATCATAGAATTTCCACATAGAAGAGGAAGCAGACACGCTATGAGCACAGAGCGAGCAGGTATGAGCAGCAGTGAGTCGTCTATGGTACGTGTATTTAAGTACCATATCATCACTTGTAATCATGGTAGGCCTGCAGTGGCTGATGTACTTTAAAACAAACCTTTATTATCTAAAGCCCATGCATGATGATGTCCGGCACACTTAATGAATTATTATTGGAAATTGTTGCTGCATACCCCCCCCCCCCCCTCCTGACACTGGGTGGTTGTGCCCCTAGATGCTGACGACAGCGTTACCTGTGCAGGACATACGCAAGGGGTCGTGTGCAATGTTTAGTAGCCCGCAGCTATGGACGCTACTGGCTGCTTCTGCACGGTCCTGACAAACTTCTGTACAACTGGAATCTGCCGCTACCATAAAATGGATGTTGACAACCGCACGTTTTGATGCTGCCAACCAATGCTAATGTAATAACGCATAATAATGATAACGTTTGAAAACTCCTCTGACAGAATAGCACGCACGGGTGTAAAATGTAATCTTTGTGCTCATAATAATTAATTGAGTTGTCCTTGCCTAACCACTTCTGTCTGACAGAAGTGGTTAGGCGTGACAGGATTTGCCTGAAAAAAATCATGCGTATGTGACAAAAGGACAAACCTCTGAAGAGTAGCCTGCTGGCCACTGTCACTACAGAGTGACTTCTTTCAATGCAACAAGAGCAAATGGCAAACAGGTGTCACGCGGCAACAGGAGAAACACAGGGAAACATACCATAACACCCCACGGCCCTTCATATGACAGCAGCTGTGTGCCATTGCATAACTCCCAACTGACTTTTTTCGTCTGCCAATGCCCTGAAGGAGGGCATCTTAATGGGGATTATGGCAAAACCCGTTAAAAGGGACAATGAGAGGACCCCAGAAATATAACGTGACCCTCAGCCTTATTTGACTGCAGTGCGGGCTAATACCATAAGCTCCCCTCCGCCACAGAATGATGAATGGCTGAGGTGCACAACGGGAAGGGACTAAATTTCTTATCTTGTGGTTCTGTCGCTTCTATGCCAGAGCCAACCAGCAATGGTTTGGCGGCGCCAATTCAAAATAGTATTGTGTTATTTTTAGGGGCCGTCAAAATGAACCCTCGAGATTAATACAAAACCCTTACTGTGATAAATCTCTTTCAGCGCATTCACGGTAGACCTCAAAATGAGGTCCTGATGGGACCCCAAAACATACTTGGGCGAAGATGCATTCACGGGCGCCCCCCGACTAGTGTCCTGCAGAAGGACCGGGCCTAAGCGTGACCCCCTGGCGACCCGAGAGAAACTCACGGCCACTTGCTGGCGAACGGTGGCCACGTCCTTCAGGGACTCCTGGTAGTCCATCTTGGCCTTTTTCCTTTCCCCTGGGGGAGGCGGAAACAGAGCGACAGTGATGAGCGTCAGACACCATTACAGTGCGTGTGTGTGTATATATGTATGTATGTATGTATGTATGTGTGTGTGTGTGTGTGTGTGTATGCGTGTATGTATGTATGTATAGTGTGTATGCGTGTATGTATGTATGTATAGTGTGTATGTGTGTATATATGTATGTATAGTGTATATGTGTGTATGTGTATATGTGTGTATGTATGTGTGTGTGTGTGTGTGTGTGTATGTGTGTATGTGTGTATGTGTGTGTGTGTGTGTGTGTGTGTGGGTATGTGTGTGTGTATGTATGTATGTATGTATGTATGTGTGTGTGTATGTATGTATGTATGAATGTGTGTATGTATGTGTGTGTGTGTATGTATGTATGTATGTATGTGTATATGTGTATATGTGTGTCTGTGTGTGTGTGTGTGTGTGTGTGTGTGTGTGTGTGTGTGTGTGTGTGTGTGTGTGTATGTGTGTGTGTGTGAGGGGGCGGAGGGGTAGTGTGCACGGAGGGGCCTCACCAGCCGCCTTCCTGGCCTTGTCCTTTGTCTTCTCCCTGGCCGCCTTCTTGGCCTCCAGCTCCTTCAGCTGCTGCTCAGCGCTGAGCAGCTTCCACCTCTGGCTGATCTGTCGGAGGAGAAGACACAAGGGTGAGCGGGCCGTGGTCCATGTCTGGCTCACTGATGTGAAACGATGTTTATTGTGGGGTGTACTTCAGATACACCACAACACGAATCGGGTTTTTTGCTGCTAATTTGCCGCATCCCCCGCAAACTCCTGAAGAACATGTGATATCAGCAACTCCCTTTTGGCAAAGGACGTCTCTTAACCACGACAAAGTAGTGCCCAGCGAGAACGAGCATGGTTCATCAACGGACGACCGGGAGATGGCAGGTTACCTCGTAGACCTTTGACGAGGGGTCCAGCTTGGCCGCTTTGTTGACGTGCACATCGGCGGAGGGCAAGTACTACGACACAACCACAGTGAACAACGACATCAAAAGAAGCATTTCACGGTCACGGCGGACATCTTAAATAACAGCAAAGGTTCAGCAGCGGAGGGGCCCCGTCTGCAGGCCCGCTCACCATTCTGAAGGGGTTCTGGAACGCCTCGATGATGCGGCCGGCTTTCTGTTCGGCCACGCTCGGTGCGGCCTTTCCGGCGGCGGCGGCGGCGGCGTCCTGCGAATCGCGGCAATAAATTAAGGAGGCAGCAATTTAGCGGAGAAAAATAATAACATTCAAGCGGCCGCCTGAAAAATCAGGGAGGGTCAAGAGTGGGCAGGTGCACACTCCCACCAATCAGCGAGCCGCCCCTTCTCCACTGATGAGCAGGACCTCTCACCTCGGGGGGAGGGGACCCGTTGGTAGCAATCAGCCCAATCATGCCGGCGATGCGTTCGGAATAACATAAACGCGTGTGGGGGGGGGGGGGGGGGGGGGGGGGTGTTCCTCACCTCGAAGATGGTGATTTTGGCGCGGGCGACGAGGCCGGCGATGTCAGCGTCCGCCTCCAGTTCCATCTCCGGTTCCGGCTCCGAGAACAGCGCCCCGCGCTTCACCTCGCAGGGCGTCCCCGAGAACGCCGCTGGAAAGCACGACGGCAGACAGGGTTTGGTGCACGGCGTCGCTGAAACAATTCACGCGTTTGGTGCCGGCGCACGCGTTCCCCCCCCCCCGCCCCGGAGGAGGAGGAGGAGGGGGAGGAGGAGGGGGAGGAGCCCGGGGGCAGCGACCGCCTGGCCGGACCATGACGACGAACACAGAGCAATAGAGCCCCGGGACTCCCGTCCTTTTGGGTATGCGAGTGGCGCGCCCGAGCCGAGAAACAAGATTGACCGGTCGATGGTGGTAATTACACGTCATCGATCCCCCCCCCCCCCCCCCCCCCCCCGATGTTTTGGATGATTTCACCGGTGAAAAACAGAACGGCGGGTGATTGTTGTTTCGCACCCCTAGCCGCGAACCCCCCGTGGGTCGATGTGCGCCGCGGGATCAATGCGGCCCCCGTAACCCTCTTCCCTTTTGTCATCGCACATTAACATCGCAGCAGATACATATTCATGGCCGTGACGTACCGCTCGGCAGGGACGCCGAGCCGTCTCCCTCTGGCGTCCTGGACGTGTCGTGGGGACCGAACATGGTCCCTTCCACCTGCCGACACAACGAGGAGCCGGTTAGTGCGTGGCGGTGTCGGGTCATCGTGTCTCGCCCTCACGCTCCACAATGGCCTCCATCCTCAAAGCTGTCTTTTTTTTTTTCTTTGCTTTTTTTTTTTTTTTTTTTACCAACCTTCTTCATCGGAGTGAGGCCCTTCTTCGCCTGTGCCACGATCTCAGCCTGTGGTGAAGAGGAAGAGAAACTGAAAGGGTCAGTGTTAGGAAAAATATTATTTAGCAATGATACGGTTAGGTTGATCTGACATTCTGAAGAAGGACATAGTGAAGATTGTATTCCTCTTGGCGACTTTAAGTCTGACTCTCTGGAACTTGGAGACATAACATAAACTGATTGAAGAATACACCCACGTCATGTCAAATCTGCTTAGTAACATGTAATGTTTATACATTATAAGCCAATCAGAATGGGACACTCCTGTCACGCTGTTCCGATTTGAGACTTGTATTTAATACACTGTGTTTCCGGGAGCAGGCTGAAGAAACTGAGGAAGATTCACGCACAAATCTCTTTGCTTGATGAAATCCTCTGCTTCTCCTCGTACGAGACCAATAAACAACTTCAGCTTAAACTATATAGAGTTCCTGGCACTTCTTGTTCTTCGGCATCAACAACGACCTCTTCACTATCAGTCAATTTCAGTTTCGGGGTATATTCCCCACAGTGGACCCGCCGCTTTGTTGCAATACACAAAATGGGGTCGGGGACCCCCGTGGAGTGGGGCCCGTCCCTCTGCCCCCCCCCCGCGGTCAACCCACCGGCTCACCTTAAGGAGGGGCGTCTCTCGGGCCTGCTGCACCAGGAGGTGGAGTTCGTTCACCTGCTGGCGCACCAGTGGTGGCACCGGGTTACAGCAGGCGATGATGCCCTGGGGCTCCCTAAAGGATTCACACAGTCAGAGGAGAACAATAATAAACTGGGTTTGACGTTTGTGTGTATGTGTGTGGAGGATACATCCCAGTAAAGGTGTCATCTTCACCGGATTTCACAGGAGTGTGTGTGTGTGTGTGTGTGTGTGTGTGTGTGCGTGTGCGTGTGCGTGTGTGATTACTAGCCCCAGAGTCTAATCAACCCGACTCGGCCCAGGTGAGACGAGTTAAGCCTGCCATCACACACAGACACACAGACAGACAGTCACAGACAGACAGACAGACACAGACACACACACACACTCCACTTTGTTTTGTCAACTAACTCAATAGTTCCCTTCAGCAGTGATGAACGTACTTTGGCAGCTCCTCCGCGACCTTGATCATCATGTGATTGGGCAGAACGTATCTGAAAGAGGATGGAGAACACACATTTGAAAACGAACCAGCAGGGGTGGGGGGAAATCACTAAAGTTCACAGCCGTTTGGATTTTCAGCGGGCAGGCTGAGGAGATGGGGGGGGGGGGGCGGGGCCCGCCATACACAAGACATGTCGTTGAATCAACCAATAGAGTCACTTGGACGCCGTGCAGTCACCAAGGATGGGGTTGCTTTGCCTGTCATTGACATGGGCCATTGTACACCTGGACTTCCTCCTCCTCTGCGTGGCTTTAGTGTTCTTGTCGTTACTTGTGCGTGTCGCTGTATCGAGTCTGACAATCTCCAACATCAAATTGCCCTTCACTATTGCCAAACACTATCATACAGGGTGTGTGTGTGTGTGTGTGTGTGTGCGTGCGTGGGGGGGGGGGGGCGGGGCCTATGTGATTGGAGCCAGGGAGCGGTGGCGTTAAGATGGCTGCCCGGCGGGCCTACCCGGTGCTCTCGTCCTCCTGCCGGGCCAGCTTGTCCCTCCAGGCGAACAGCAGCCTGAAGGCGGTCAGCTGCTGGGTGTTGAAGGCCCTCTTCTGCCTCCTCTGGAGCTCCAGGTACGACTCCTCGGTGAAGATGGGCTTGGTGTATTTCTGGGCGGTTGGTCGCAGGGGAGGGGGGGGGGGGGGATTAGAGTAAAAGAAAAAAAAAAAAAAAAGACACAAACACAAACGTTCACAAAAGGAAATAGTTTCTAACAATAGAAAAATGCACAACGTGAGAAAAGCACGTAGATAGATAAGGTAGTGCATATAAAAAAGGTCTTATCACTGTGGGTTAAACACCATTTGCAGACAAGCAGAGAAGGTCATTACCACTAGGGTTGAGCACCGAAACTCGGTTCCAGTAGGGCACCGGTTCCGACATAAACGGTTGTAACGAGACCGAATAAGAACGCAAATTTCGGTGCGTCATTTTGGTTCCTGACTTGTTTTAACACCCCATGGGGCCGCGGGCGGCGTCAACCTGCGTGACGTCAGTGCCGCTACGCTGCACACTTGTTGATCAGATCATCGGAACTGATAGCAGTGAGAGGATCATTGAAGAAAACGCCGAAGGCAAAAAGATAAAAGGTTTGGCTACATTTCACATCCAAGGATTCCGACTCTGCAACATGCAACAGGTGCAATAAAGCGATACCGTGCAAATTAATTAATTAATAAGTAAACACCTAACGACTCAAGGTGTTTATTTAAAAGCCAAGCAATGCACCGTGTTCGATAACTTGTGGGATGCAGCAAGCACTTCAGCAGCAGCAGCCGGACTCCCAGGCTGGGAGTCCGGCTGCTTTACGTCACATCAAATAAAACAATATTGTATCATATTATATAAGTAGGCTACTGAAATGAACAGTGCAACACCTAAAATATTAACAAAACATACATAATATAAAACACACACATAGAGGGATGTTTACTCACGGCGTTTATTTAAATGCCGAGCAATGCACCGTGTTCGATAACTTGCGGGATGCAGCAAGCACTTGACTGCTGCTGCTGAAGTGCTTTAAGGTGTTGCACTGTTCATTTCAGCATTACGGCATTTTGTCTTTGAAGGCTTTTTTTGTTATAACCAGAAAGCTCTGTTTAGTTTTGGCTTGGAATAGCCTGTTCAAATGAATTGCACTTCTTTCATAGAGACCAAATCTAGAAAGTATCGGTATCAGTACTCGGTATCGGCAAGTACACAAATAAAAGTATCGGTATCGTATCGGTTTGTAAAAAAGTGGTATCGCTGCATCCCTAGATAAAACCCAAACGATACCCAACCCTAATTACCATTGCACTCCTCAGTCATTTTTCCACATGTAGATATATAACGATACATACATATGTCACTAATAAGTGGGTCGTGGGCTAAGTGTCCTACTCGAGGAGACCTACGGGGGGAGACTGCAGACATTACATTGGACGGGAAATCACCTTGAGGGCGATGTCTTTGCTCTTGTTCCAGACGCTCTGCAGCAGGGCAGGCTGGCCGTGGTTGAAGTCCAACAGCTCCACCCTCAGGCGGTCGTAGATATAGAGCAGGTAGTGGGTGTCTGCCCTCGCGTACTCAAACATCTCCTCTGGCAGAGGCCTGCACGGACACACACACACACAGACACACAGACAGACACATGGACACACAGACACACGGACACACACAGACAGACACATGGACACACACGCACAGACACATGGACACACGGACACACACACAGACACACGGACACACACAGACACACAGACATACGGACACACACGCACAGACACATGGACACATACACAGACACACAGACACACACACACACACACACACACACACACTCTTTATGTAGCCTGAAGTTACGGCAGGAGAGTGAACTTGGGTTTGTTTTGGTCGACATGCCGACGTTCCGGCGTTCCAGTTTAATAACACAACACCTCAGTGCGTCTCAGCGTCGTTCGGAGCACTAAACTCATACTCCTGCTCCACCAGCCAGGGCCAAGGAGGCCAAGCAGCGGGGGCCCTCCCCCCCTTACCGGATCCTCCAGTCCGCCAGCTGGAAGCGCTTGTCCGACTCCACGCCGCAGAGCTGCTTGAGCAGGTGGTCCAGGGAGTGTCGCGCGTGGTGGAGGGCCCGGCTGGCCTGGTGGGTGTCGAACATGTTCACCACGTAGAGGCCCAGGTCCTTCTGGAGCCACTCCACGTCAGAGTCCGCGCCGTGGAACACCTGGCGGGCGTTGGGCGGACACGGGTTCAGCAACAAAAAAAAAACAACAAAAAAAACAGGTCCGACATGTTGGAAGTACCATTGCGGTTAAGGTGTTATTTTTGGGCCGGTTTGGACAAGCAAACCATTCAGGGATGTTGGGTTTAGGGTTGAGTTGGGGCGTAGCTGCGTATTCGCGTCCACGTCCGTTGTGAAGGGCTCACCTTGACAACGGCGGGGTCGGTGAACACCTCGTTGAGCAGATAGAGCTCGCCGCGGAGCTCCAGGGTGTCGATGATGTAATCCTGCTCCCTGGTGGAGATCTGCATCAGGCAGGTGAGGCCCTGGAAGCTCCTGTACGAGTGATGCTGGGACAGGGGGACAAAGGGAAGGCAGGAAGTGGGCGACGGGCGCGTTGAGCTTCTGCACACGCACTTCTATTGAGGTAATGGAGTCAGTGCTCTGACACAGACAGCATTGTTTGTGCTCTGGGATTAATGAAGAGAACCCTCATCATAAAACACTTTGGGCAAAATGTATGTCTGCACAGGCGTACGAAGTGTTTCACGTTATAAAAAAAGTGTTCCAAGTTTCTCTTTTAATTATTTTCTTTCATGGATTGGTCTTCACACATCAAATGGTATTCCATGCCAATGAGACGCTCTCTGAAAAGCGTCTTTGTATTTGAAGGGTGCAGTATAAATAAACTTGTCTGGGCTAAAGATCTCTACAAAGTACAGCCTCGAGGCTGGCGGCGGTGGCCACAATAACGACTGGAACGCGGTCTGGACCGAACGTTTCTGGATGAGTACCTCCAGGTCCACGGCGAACTCGGACACCTTGCACAGCGTCTGGTTCAGGACCACCAGGTCCTCCAGGGTGTCGACGAAGGAGCACTTTGTGTCGGCCATGGGCTTGTACATCTGGACAACACAGGAGAAGGAGAAAGAAGACATGAGACACATTTGACATTTTGGATAGGCGATACCATGTCGTTTTGTCTTAATTTACATCACATATCGTCACTTGTGAGCAGGTAAGGGTTAAGCCGTGCTCAAGGATGACTACAGGTAGACGGCAGGCTTTGGGATTTGAACCCACAACTCTTCGACTGGGAAGCACACAGAACACACTTACCACAAGATTACCCTGCACCCAGATGATATGCTCAGCATGTACAGCCAGGAGAACGATAGAGGGGGAAGGGGGGGGGGGATTCACGTGTTGGAAATGATCGGGGGTGATTGTATAAGCACCTGAGGTTCTGCCTTGGAGAGCAGGTGTTCTGGAACCGTCAGATGATCAAGTTCATGTTGGTATGGGTGCGCAAACCTACACAAACAAATAGCACAACAATATTAGCATACATGGTATGTACTGTATGGTATGGTTAAGTACTAAAATCTATATTTGTATTCACAACATTATACATTGATTTCCAACTAATATAAAAATGAGTAACTATACATTAATATACATAATTATGTATTATAATATACATATAATATACATAATCTTGGAAAGCCATGTTATTAATAAAGTCATGGGCAATAGAGCTTGCACATCAGGGTGCATAACGGGACTTTTTGTTGGCGATGCCATATTGAGAGGACTCCCGTTTGTCATACTGTAAAGTCATATACATACGGAACCCCAGGCTAACCCGCCAGTGTTTCTCATGCGAGACGTGGCAAGACAAAGGTTTTGATTAGCCTAGGCCGCGGTATATTGAAGTTTATTTCACGAGTTTACTTCACCACAACTCTCTTGAGTACTCTCAAAACGGCAGAGTAATCGCCAACTGAAAAAAAAAAATCAGAAGATGCATTCTGATGTCCAAGCTGCGTATGCTTCCAAAATGGAGGCGGTCATCGGGCGGTGACGTGGCACTGCACCAGCTGTGTAGGACTCAATCCCAGCATGCAACACTGCAGGGTCTTACATGTCTTCCACGTGATCCTGGGTTCTCTGCTGGTGGATGAAGTCGGCCAGCGCCGCGGGCACGTCCCGGTCCTCGGGTCTCTCTTTGCGGAGGTGCTTGTTGGTGAAGTCTACAGACGGGCGGGGAGAGGAAACCCAATATCGATATCCTGACCGCCACGGGTGTGAGATGCATCTGTCATGGTTTGAGGATGAATGTCTACTGCGCTTATGAACATTCAGGGGAAAACGTGCGTCTCTAGAGCAGGGGTCTCCAACGTGTCGCTCGTGAGCTACCAGTAGCTTGCAACCCCATTCCAGGTAGCTCGCCAAAGGGTTAATAATATATATATATATATATATATATATATATATATCCCGCTCCCTTCTTACACAAAATGATTATTTGCCAGTTAGTTGTCAATAAAACGGTGGTGCTGCGTACTATTTTCATGAAGAGTGGGAAACAGTTGTTTTGTTTTAACGAACGTAACGTGTTGTTTTAATGCAAAATGTGAGTTGTGGACGCCAACATTTTGTAAATGTTCAGGCAAAACAAGCTTATTCCGTTTGTTTAGTTTGAAATAAACTATGACAATAAATGTTATATAAAACATGAGTAGCTCTCGGCCATTTCAATTAATGAATTTCATTTACTTGCCATTTCAAGTAAAAGTGGCTCTCAGAGGAAAAATAGGTTGGAGACCCCTGCTCCAGATGCTCAAGCGAGGCATTGGTTACATTTTCAGAAGCCAGAACCAAACGGGGTTCCTTTACTGCGGCGCTGCCTTTGGGACCAGTCGTCAGCCCACTGTGTGGTCGGTTATAACAAAATAACGACAAATCTCCATTCGTTTGGACGCACGATCCTTCGTCATATCACAGCGGTGGGAACACTCACACGGTGGGAGCGGTTTCGTGGCGTTGGGCTTGACGAAGATCTTGGGCACGAAGGGAGTGTTGCTGTTGTCCACCCTCTCGGTGAACTTCAGCTGCGGCCTGGTGATGTTCCTGGCCTGCAGCAGGCGAAACGTCTCCGAGCGCCGCGGGTCCGACCCCTGGAAGCAGAGAGAGAGAAATCCCCTTCGCGATTATCGTCTGAACTCGGGAACGGGGGAAAAACAACCGATCCAGAGGCCTCGATTTAAAGAGTTGTAGCCGGATGGACGAATAAGACTCTCAAATCATACAAAGTGATATCAAACTGAATATTCACTCCGGGGAAAATGATTACAACACACTTCACACATGCAACCAAAGGAGAAGGGTGCCAAGCCTCATGCGTATTAATGAGAGGACGCCGGCGGAAGCCAACCTTCCGGTTCCAGCTGGACACCACGATCTTTGGAGTCTGATAGCCCACAGGCATGACAGGTTTCTGGCTCCGGTTCACGCCATCCGCCTCGTCCAGCAGAATGCCCTGGAAACCAAGTCAAACCCAACTTGCTGTGGACACGGAGCCATTTTGAATGTGTAACGCAACACACACAAAAAAAAAAAACTAAAGGCAGACTGCAAAGCAAACATACCACTTTCTCTAGGATGACATCATTGGCGTCCACCAACAGGTCAAACTTATCCTCCAGACCCGTCAGCTTGTTGTTGTCTCTTATCTGCGACCTGCAGCCATGGTGTTGCATCACGTTGCTCATGCTAATGCAGGGGGGGGCGAGGAGGTTCAAGAAGCACACAAGACTTTTAAGTGGTCACTCGCCTCAGAAATGAACCGGCTGACACAGTGAGAGAGTGCATGATGCTCACCAGTGCAAGAGTCTGTCTCCTTGGGTTTCACAGAACTCTCTGAACCCAGGGAAGCTGCGGTAGAAGTCGAAATCATCTCCAGTCTGAGGCAATGCAGCGGAAGCCTTGGTGGCTGACAACACTGTACCCAATCCATACTGCAGGAAATACAGCACGAGTTAGTCCATCAAGAGACAGTTGCGCAGACAGTTGATATTCAGAATCAAGAAGTTGTTTATTGTCAAATAGGTTTGCACATACAAGGCACATGCAATTCGGTGTTAATGTTTATATACTTTGCAACGTTAGACTTCCAGTTTAAATTTTCCCTCCAACATAACAACCATTAATATGTTTTACTGGATTCATTTGGATTGTTGCTTCCTTTTCTACAGATGACATGAATGCTTGTGTTAAAGGGGGCCTATGCCATTCGTGTACATGGCTGATGTATCAGCCCGGAACGTCCACGTTGTCCCGGACCAGAGTGTTAACACATGGGCCACCTACTTTGGTAAACGCGTCTACGTCCTTATAGCCGGGATAAAAGTCATTCGTTTCTTCGTCCGCACACTGTTCAGTGGCGTTTGCGTCTTGTGGTCCGCCGTTTGAGGAGTCTTTACTCCCCGCTGCCTTCATGTCTGCTCTGTGTACATGTGAGTCGCAGTGAGCAGCGCTGCTTCCTGTATCTTATTCTTTAGGTCTTTTTGTGAAAGACGCTGACTGGAGAACAGCGCCACTGATCGGACCGGAGTGGCATTACACGACTATGTCAGTGGGTTTATCCCTATGGTTTATCCCTATGGTTTATCCCCACATGATATGCATGTATTTTGTTTTTCGTTTTTACTCAACACAACTCAACTCAACTTGCTATTTATTGTCATTGCACAAGAAACACAGAGTGATTTTTGGCAGCGAAATGTCGTTTCCATGGCTTCCAGGAGACACAGAGATAAGCAATGTATAAATAGATCTATAAAAAAACAGAAATAAAATATAAACTATGATCAATGTAATATTATAATAAAGTGCAAAGGAACTGGATAGTAATGACAGATAATACAAAAAAAATGTCAGTGTAGGCATGAAAAAAGTATTGCGAACATTATAGCAGCAGGGTGGTGATTATTGCACACATCGATAAGGAAAGTATTGCACTGAAATGGGTGGGTGTGTGGGGGGGGGGGGGAAGTTATTCTGCATTGAGCAGTCTGATGGCTAGGGGGAAGTAACTTTTGCACACTCAATGTGGAACGCTTTGAGTTATATATTGACTATGCAAAAACAAAAACAAATAATACAACAACAGGCCTAACAAATACAATGCAATTATTCAAAACGTGTGCACTCTGCGTGTAATGAAGGTAATGCAATGGCAATTAACACACACACACACACACACACACACACACACACACACACACACACACACACACACACACTCTACGGTGGGCGCCACGGTAGGATGCGTTGTCGTGTAACAAACAACCTGCACTCTTTTATAGACCAGCCGCTCTCGCCTGGTTACAGCAGAGGGCAGTGTTGACTGGTATATGTGCAGAACTCTATCCGTATATGCGACATGCTGCATATTACTGCAGATATGAAACAGACTAGGGCTATTTTTTGTATGTAGCATATGTATATGATTATATTACATTAACCCACACACTAATAGGGTTACAGGAAAACCATGTTGGATACCGGTGTATGGGCGAAACACACATTTTCTTGTGATCATCCGGTGTGTAAGCTTTGCGCATGGCCCTATAGTGTGTTTTGATGTGGATAATCGATAGCATGTGAAGAGCCGTCCTCCTGAGTATCGACAGTCCAACTCATTACGGATGATCTGTGGTGTGTGTAGAGAAACCTCTCTTTTCCTCGCTTCCCCCCTTAACATCGATCTCCTCTCAAGGTTCGTTCTTATTATCTTAAAAGCATCCTTGCAACACTGGCTCGGTCAATACTTCACACACAGTCGCTTCCTATGGGGTGTGTGTGGATTTATAGGGGAGTGTCTGAACTTCAGGAGAATATATTCAAGAAGATATGGTGAGCTGCCGTTGGGCCTCTGAGAAAGGCAAAGGTACATTTGGGACATGTCAATAGAGGCTTACTTGGATGTTTTTGTCAACTGAGTCCACCAAGTGCGTTTGGTGTAATGAAAGCAATATTCATGTAGGCACGATTTTAGGCCAACATATTCACATCACATCATTTTTAAATACTGTTTAAAGAAAAGCCATATTATGGTCTGACTAACGGTATCCAATAAATCCTTGGCTGTCTCTTACATCCGTAATAGAATGCATAACATTCAGCCATTGAAACTTTTAATAGTGAAATTGTGTCCCTCAACATTCATTATAACTGCATACATTAGCGGCAAACGCCTCTTACAGCTACAGTAGTTAGAAAAAAAACCCCGAAACATTTAATCAGAGTCAAACCCAGAGAGCGCTCTCAGTGAATTAATTTTTATTAACTCCCTGTTAGAAAAAGGAAACACAAATGCACCAAACAATATCATACATGCACGGCTTCAGTACATCAAGATCCGCTGACTAGGACGTTTCAATGTGAAAACCCCTTTGAACACGATCTCCCGGAGATCACCCGATATATCGAACCAGCGTGTGCCCGGGGAATCGCCAGCGGAAAGGCCAAGCGTCGCCGCGTTCCCAACGAGCCAATCAAATACAGTTTTCATGTTTAGTTTTTTTTAATACATTTTTTTTTTTTTTTTTTAACTCTTCGCCTAACACAAAATGTGGGATGGAGGGAGGAGGCCCACTCACAACGTCAACTCTCCCCTCTCGCGTGTCTTGTGCTGATGAGTAAATTATGATTTTTATTTTTTTTTAATTTATTTTTTTCAGACCTGTAAAGTGATGACGGTATAAAAACAGATTGAAGTTATCCGGTTACAGGCTCGGCCGACTACCTTGGAACAGGTAGGGTAGGCGGGCGCTGTGACATTGCACCGCGAGTGACAGCGGCTGCCGTCCAATGTGTAAATCTCCGCTCATATATTTTTCAGAGGTTGGAATTGAGTACGGGGGGAAATTGGGCCACCGTAGTTCGAGCCCCCCCACCCCGCCCCCACCCAGTGACCCCAGGCCATGGCTCCAGATCATAATACTGTACATAATAAATGGGTGTAGAAGAAGAGAGGAGGACGAGGGAGAGAGGTGCGACAGTATAAGCCTTCCCCACCCAACAAGTTGGAATCATGGTCTTTGTATCTTCCACGGCTACATTCAACCTTAATCACACAGGTGTAAAAAAACAAAAAAATAAAAACAACACAAATCAAAAAGGGCAAACCACCGGGAGTTGTCTTTGAAATAATAATAATACCTCAAAAACGTAAACGACAAAGAACGAGAACGCCACAATACAGACACGCGACAGAACAGAAGTGCGCTGGCGAGGCAACGGGCAACAAAAAGCTAATTGGCGGCGTGACATTGTTTTGTGTTCTGTGAATCCAGCACATCAAACCGAGAATATGCCCTTTCTTTCCAAAACATTTTTTTTCTTCTTCTTTTAACAACGTCCACCCCGGCGTGAGAGAACGAATACAACTCACACCACGCACATAAACAGACGGGACCCGGAGTCTGCAGTCTCTACAAACTGGGTAATGATCGGTGACGGAGGAGGCGGAAGATCCTCAACCTCAGTGTAGCACTGTTCACCTTTTCGACCTCGCGGGGTCGCGGCATCCACTCCTCCGCTCGGTTGGCTTCGTTTGCACATATTGTTTGACGGAATAAAAAGGGGGATTTCTGAGGGCATACCTGGAGTTGAACAATACCCTTTCTGTTGCCTTCCTACCCACTTTGCAGTGTTACCCGGCTTTGACAATGACTACAAAAATGTGCTCCGTGCTTTGCTTATCCAAAGCCCTTAACCATGTGAAGTGCAAGAAATGGGTTTCGCACTCTTTCCTAAAAAGCTGAATCGCCTCTCTGAAAAAGCAGTCATCCGTGGCCCTCCCAGACAAGGTAATATGCACCCAATTATAAGTGTATGACCCTTGTGTGTGTGTGTGTGTGTGTGTTTGTGTGATGTACATGCGGCACACGTTGCAAATTGCGTTTGCAAATGCAAATTCAGCCATGGCCACACACGCATACAAGCTTGCCAATACAGACACACACACACACAGACACACACACACACACACACACAAACACACACACACACATGTTCACAAACACACACAAGCACACACACATGTTCACACACACACACACACACACACACACACAATAGGACACACATAGGCGCACAAAGACACACACCCACACAAGCACACACACTACACGCAGTGATCTTGATACAATTGTCCTGATTTAGATCTACCTAAATCGTGATAGATTAGCCTTGTGTGGGTGTCATTAGAACCATTACTCCTATGCCCTTTCCCATTTCAGCCCCTCAGGCCTGTCCTCATTTATTAAGATCTTTTAATGGCTGCTAAATCATGACACGGGGTTGACTTTCCATTCATCAAGTCGCACCATTAAGTAGACTCCGGTGCACCAGGTGAAGGGAGGTTTCCGATCATTCAGCTGCCCCGTTTGTTTTTTTTTCTTGTTTTTTTCCCCCCGTTGGAAATTAAAGTCAAAGCAGCTCTGAGCACCTGAGCACCCAGACAAACTCAATTTCTTCTTTTTCCAAAACAACTGACAGACGGCAACACTTGACAAGATAAAAAAAAAAACGAATCAAAAACAAAACCGAAAAAACAAGAGGGTTCCTTTCCAGAATATATATATATATGGGCTAAACATGAAATCTTATTTACCTTTTTGATATTTATATATATATATATACATATATATATATATATATATATATATATATATATATATATATATATATATATATATATATATATATACAGTATATAGAAAAAAAGAAAATAAGATTTCCTGTTTAGCCCAACCGGTGCCTCAGCTGGCGACTACATATGAGCATCCGGCCGGTCATCAAGCCGCCACCTGCCTGAGCTCTCTGGGCTCGGCCGCCGGCCCTGGCCGTGACTCACCGCTCACCGCGGCTTGGGGCCACGGGCGCCAAATGTTTACAAACGTGTCCCCGGGATGGAGGACGGCGGCCATACATTAAGGGGGGGGAGGGGGTGGGGGTGGGGCGCGCCCGTTATCACCGTCGGCGTTATTAATAGGCGCGCCTCTCCGTGATGTATGCTTCCACGCGCCGCCGCGCACACACTGGCTGTTGTCCGCGGCGCAGCCCATTAATCAGCCCGCCGCCGTGGTGACGGACGAGGCGCGGGCGTGAGAGAGCGCCGCCTTCGCACTCGCCACCCACCGCCCCCCCCCCCCCCCCCCCCCCCTCCAAACGAACAGCCAATGGGGGGGAATGACAACGGCTGACGGAGGTGGGGGTGGGGTGGGCGGTCGGGCGCCATCAGGGATTGTCCGTCCTCATCAGCGATGCACGACCTTGTAACGAACCCCGTAACTTTAAGGACAATATGGCGCAGACCGTCTGTTGAAAAAATACATAATAATTAAAAAAAAAAAAAGAAACCTAGTACATAATCTCCAAAAGGCACAAGGGAGAGAGGGGGGGAGGGTGTTACGGGTGAATGAGTATGTTCTCACACGCCAGAATGTAAGAGAGCAAACAAAGCATGGACGCGGGCCTACTATGCGAATATGCAAACGCACAAAGCAGAGCCCTCCGCGGCGAGCGCGGCGGCGGCGGTGTTAGTCACACCCACGCCGTCCGCCGCGCCAAAGACGGCGGCGGACGGCCGAAGCGGCGAACGAAATCCAAACATAGACGCTCCTGGGGAGGGAGCGGGGAGGCGATGCGCTAAGGCTCGGGGGGGGGGGGGGGGAGGACTACTTTGGCACGTGGACGAGGGGGAAAGTAAGGCAATCTGTGAGCTGCTGTGGCGGGAACGCAAACGCACACGCCGCCCGGCGACGCCCGGGGGTCGGGCACCGCACGGCGGCGCCCGGAGCGAGAGCGGCGAGGACACGAGGCGAGCGTTCGCACCTCCGCCGCCCTCTCAGCCGGGGAAACAAACGGGTCCTTTGAGCCGGGCCACACACTCACCTCCGCATTGAATGGGGGGGGGGGGGGGGGGCGGGGAGGGTGGGCGTGGGGGGGGGGGGGAGGGAGGGGGGGATGGAGACAAGACCTCGTTGGCGTTCACGGAGAAAAACGAAAAAGGGACAAAGGAAACGCGACGGCGGCGAGGGTGAACGCCGAGCAGGTGGCGCGTCCGTCGTGGTGTCATGAGGTGGACCTGAAGGTGGACACGGTGACGCCCAGCAGCAGAGAGAGGGGGGCGATGACCGGGGTCCGCTCGCCCGAGCCCCGCGCGCTCATACCTGCAACCAGACACACAAAAAAATACAATTAATGGCGGGCGGGGGGGAGATAGCGTTAAAGCCCTGGGATCTGAGACGCCAGGCGCCTCACTGTAGTGCGAGCCGGTGTGACACCGCAGATAAATCAGCGGCCGCTTAAAATGCGCGCTTTCTCTAGATTCAGCCTTTTTTTTTTTTTTTTTCCGGGGGGGCTGTTTGGATATTGCGAGAAAGCGTTCCAACTTTCTTGCAATATCCACCTGCTGTTTCTCAAGAAATAACACTTTCACTTTTTTTTCATTTTGAATCTGGCAACCTGAACAGGCTGGCGAACACGGCAAAGCACCTCCCCAGACTCGAGAAGAGGCAGCCTATTATTCTCAAATAAAATGTCATCAAAAAAAAAAGGCAGTATAGAAACCAAATCCCCTTTCAAAAACGCAGAATATCAACATTGCAAATTAGCATTTAGAGGAGAGGAAGAGTGAGAATTAGCCCTGGAGTCCCGAAGGACAGTAATAGCACGAAGGGAGAGAAACCGGGGAAAGTCGAGCACAGAGACAAAGATGGATTGTGGGGAGTATTTCTGCAGAATAAGAGCAGAGGGGGGGGGAGAGAGAGAGAGAGAGAGAGAGAGAAAGAGAGAGAGAGCCCCGACAGGGACGGGCTCTGGAGAGGAGTTATAAAGTCAAGGGAGGACAAAATGTCCCTGTCAGCTTTTCACAAGTGTTAAGTGACTTCATTTACAAGCGGGCGGGAAACAGGCTCCAACTTCTTCTGAGGACTCAGTGAATCATCGTCATCGTCCTCATCATCGTCGTCGTCGTCATCATCATCTTCATCATCATCCTCGTGCTTAGCCCTTTTCACACGCGCTTATCATCCAAAATGACTGCCATGGGCCTAAAACTTCCGGATTAGCAACTAGTTTGTCCGTTTCCGCAACCCCGCCCCCCTCCCGCAAAACATGCCGCTGCTGTGACGTATAAACGGCTCGACTTAATTGTGCACGTCGCCGCAGCGTTTCACACCCTTCACACACTGGCAGTCTGACACGCAGAAGGCAGGGAGGCCGGGACAGCGCTTTAGTGCCCAGGGTGTCTGACTCCCAGACGAAATAAGTGCAGGGTTCAAACCGGCGATGGCGCGACTCCCAGTCCCCATCTGCTCCTGAATGCCGCGAGCAGTTTTTTGCACTGACTCATCATGTAACATAAAACGTGGCTCCGGGAGAGGGGGCGACTTCACAATCTCGGCTCTGCTATCGCTTTTTGTGGTCATGAATAAATTATGCGTAGTTTTTTTTTTTTTTTTTTTTTTTTACCTCGGCCCTGTAAGTCAATACTGAGAGATGGCGTACTCCCAAAAGGCTGTGTCCCAAAGCCCGGGCTGCAGCTTTCATAGTGCGGGTCCTAAGCAGGACTGACGGACGACCGGGCCTCGGCCGCATGGAAGTGGGACGGTCCAATGAGGGCGTAGCCCACCGCTAACGTCAGCGCAAACGTTCTTCTGATCGTCGGCCATCTTGTATTTACAGGTAGATACGTGTATAACGGGTGTTATTATTTTTTAATTTAATTTGTTATATTATTGTGGAGTAATAACAGTAAGTAAGTAAGTAAGTAAGTAAAAAATTTTTTGGAATAAAGTCGGTAGATGTTCGAAAGCTTTCGTTTTGTTTTTTTCCTCGTCGCTATTTTCCCATCAAAATTGTCAAAAAGAATTCAAACTCCAGACGTCCCCCCCCCCCCCAAAAAAAAGTGTGGGCGAAACCGAAGGCTCCCAAGGACACGCCGGTTGCGTCACTAAGATTTCGTCATGGAACCAAGGCTGCAGCCTCGGGGGGCCTTTCAGGACACAGAAGGCTGTTCCTGTCTGTGTTTTTAACGCCATCAAACGCGCGGCGGCACATACTGATCTGACGGATGTGCACGGGCTCGGAGGGCGGGCCCAGGCCCCCCTCGCTCAGCGCCCGGACGTGGAGGACGTAGACGTCATCCTCCAGCAGGGTCAGCTCCGCGGACGAGTTGACCGTGGTCAGCGTGGTCACCTCCTTGTGCTTCTGCCTCCTGTAGGACACCTGGCAGAGGGGGGGGGGAGGGGAGGGGGGGGGAGGGAGGGAGGGAGGATGAGAAAAATAAGAGCGCGGAGGAGAGAGAAGGTGGGAGGGAGAGAGAAACAGAGCAGGGGAGAGAGGGAGGGAAGGAGAGGTAGAGAGAGGGAGAGTGATGGGGGAGAGAGAGCGCGGGAGGTTAGAGATAGAGAGGGAGGGAGAGTGATAGAGGGAGAGAGTCAGAGGGAGAGAGAGAGCAGGGGAAAGAAAAGGAGGGAAGGAGCGAGACAAAGATTAGGGGAGAGGGGAGAGAGAGAGAGAGAGAGGGCACGAGGGGGGGGAGAGAGAGAGAGAGAGCGTGAGAGAGATACGAGATAAAACTATCCATGTGTAGGTCACAAGGACAGATTCAGGGGGAAGCACGTTAAAAGGTTTCACGGTCCACATCCCCTTTGTTAAAAGCCACACACACAAATCTACCTGGTAACCGATGACCTCAGACTCCAGGTCCATGGCCACCACGGGGTCCCAGTAGAGAGACAGCAGAGGACCAATCAGAGTCCACTCAACATTCAGCGGGGGCTGGGCTGGCGCTGGATTGGGAAGAGGGGTGGAAAAAAACAAACAAAAAAACACCACACACAAAACACTTGACTTGCAAAGCAAAAGGTGGCTTCTGTAGTGCAAACCTGTTTTTGTGACACTGACATTTCCGCCATTTGCCGGCGATGCCGTGGCACACCTAGGTCAAAAGCCCCCCACCGCCCCCCCGCCCCCCCCCCCACCCCCCGGAGGTGATGTACGCATTGATAAAAAAGGAGCATGTGTAATACCACGTTGCCATCGCACAGGAACAGCTCCTCTCACACACGGCCAGGAACGCCGAGCGTTTTACCCAGGAATGCGACAGTGCGCCCCCCCCCCCCCCCCCCCCCCCCACCCCCGACTCGAAGGAGAACAATGTGTCACAACACGTTAACCTTCTGTAGTGTCGCTGTGACACGACAGCGGTAAAAATAGAACCCCCCACCCCCTTGCGCTCCTCCTCCGAGTGGGATAACCTTTGCATCTTTCAAACTTTGGAACAATGATGACCCGCAGTGTGAGTACAGCTGAAATGGCAACGACTACAACTGTCTCCAGTCTTGTCTTCAGGGGGAGGGGTGGGGGGGGTGACACACAAAGGGGGGGGGGAGACACACACACACACACACACACACACACACACACACACTCACTGGGCTTCTTGGTGGTGGCGTTGATGGCGGAGAGGAAGGGGCCGGTGCCGGCCGTGTTGAAGGCGCTGACGGTGAGGAAGTACTGCGTGCTTCCCACCAGGCCGCTGACGGTGACCGCCGTCTGGTTGCCGGGCACCCGCACCTTGCCCATGGTCTCGGGTTTGGTGTCGTCCTCCCAGTAGGCCACCTGTTTTGGGAGACGGGGAGAGACGGGGGTTTGAACACGATGACATCATCGGCATGGACGCCACCGGCCGCTGCCGCCGCCACCACCATCACTACACCACACCATCACTACACCACCATCAGCACTACACCACCACCACTACACCACCATCACCACTACACCACCACCATCACCACTACACCGCCACCACCACCACCACCACTACACCACACCATCACTATACCACCATCACCACTAAACCACCACCACCACTAAACCACTACACCACCACTACACCACCATCACCACTATCACTACACCACACCACCATCACCACTACACCACTACGGCACCATCACCACTACACCACCACCACCACTAAACCCCTACGCCACCATCACTACACCACCACCACCACCACCACTATCACTACACCACACCACCATCACCACTACACCACTACGGCACCATCACTTCACCACCACCACCATCATCACCATCATCACTACACCACACTAGAGGATGGATACCCGACAAATATTTAGAAATTATGCTCGGGTTCGGGTCGGGCTCGGTCACATTTGCGCGATTTAAAATTTTTAATTTACCCGCACGTTAACCTGCGCATGTGGCACTCATCTGTTTGTTGACATTTCCAAATGCCTTGCGGTTGCTTAATAAAGGCTTTCATAAACAACAGACGTAAACGTGTCATTAGTATGAAAAAAATAAACTTTAACTGTGTCGAGTTCAGATATAAAAAGCTTGATGCCTATCGGGCTCGGGTCGGCTTCGGCTACTGTTCTGTCGGACGCGGGCCGGGCTCGGACAGAAAATTCCGGCCCGATCCGCACTCTACACCACCACCACCACCACCACCACTACACCACCACCACCACCTCCACCCCAGCTTTCCCCCCGCTCAGAGTTCATTAGATACGGCAGGAAGTTTTTAACGGCCATATTAAAAGTTTCATTGAAACAGAATCCATACACGTCGATATTCATTTAACACTTAGCGCCATCCAGGGTGACCGTGCCACAACCAACCTGTGGTGGCTTGGATCGGTTCCTCTGACTCTAACCCCACAGCGGTCCTTTTACACTGACTACACATCACCAGAGAGGCAGCGTTAAAGGTGTAAATCCAACATAAACCTGAGCAGCTCCTACTGCCTGAGATAAAGACACACAGAACTAGAAAGACAAATACAGCCAAAAAAAATTACTTTTCATGATGAATCTGACTAGACCCCCCTCTCTCTCTCTCTCTCTCTCTCTCTCTCTGTAAGGATAGCTGTTACAACCCACCTGCAATCACAAAGTTTGGTTTTCTTTGTGAGACTTTATGTGCGTGCATGTAATACATTTATGTAAACATAAATGTATTTCGATATAACGAATCCAATTGAAATACCGGTACAATATCTCAGTGTAAAGATGGGGGAACGACAGGAAGACGAAGAACAGACCGTGCCCATAACCAAGTCTCAATTCTTTGTATTCTACAAAAAGGTCCAATACATATTTTCCGAGCTGGTGGTATAATTTATCTGCTTTGAAAAGCACCCATCCCTGAAAAAGCCATTTCCATGGCGACACAGGCACTGAAAGTAAACGGCATTGAGAGGCCCCCGCGCGCGCACGCACACACACACACACACAAACACACATACACACACACACACACACACAAGGAGAGACGCGGGGGATCAGAATGCGTGTTACGTAAAGAAAAATAAACCTTGCAATTATGTATTTACATTTAAAAGGGGCCACACAACACGCACCTCGTAGCCCAGAACTCTCTCCGCGCTGAAAGACACCGTCTGCCAGCTGACTTCAATCTCACAGGCTGAGACACTTCTGGCCCAGACCCCCACCGGCATGCTGCTTGGCTCTGAGATGACACAGCACGACACACACACACACACACACGCGCACACACGCACACAGACACACACCAACACACACACGCACGCTCACCCACACACACACACACACACACACACATGATCACACACACAAACAAACACACACACACGCACACCCACACATACATGCGCACACATGCACACAGACACACACCAACACACACCCACACACGCGCACACATGCACAGACACACACCAACACACACACACACACACACACACACACATGCTTTACTGCCTGTCTTCCCTCGGAGACATGACAGGCTGAAGAAAACATCCTTCAAGTGGTTTTGAGTGTTAAGTGACATCATGGGTATCACTGTTGATGCCATTGACGTTGTTGTTGTTGTCGCATGACATCTGCAGGTCACAGCACGGTGACGACGGTGATGATTGGTAAAATATGAACAATAAATTATTATGTACTGCATTATATTTTATGTGCTCTTCCGTATGATTTATGGGCGTTCAATGTTTATAACATGTATCTGCAAAATATGTAACATGAAGAAAATCTCATAATTTTTCCTGGCAAACAAAAATGACTTCTAACAAGGGTGTTGCTTGGTGATGTAATTATCTTGTTTTTCTCTTGCCTCATCATCGTTAATGACCCAAACAAGACATATTTTGCTGGGACCAGTCTGCAAACAAAGGCGACGTGATTACTGTTCTTCATCACACGTGTTGTTGTTGTGATGTTACAACAGTCATTTCTCTCTCTCACTCGACTAGCTCGCTCAAGCTCGCTCTGATATTCCTTGTTAGCAAACTCAAGCTAACTCTAAGAACCTCCATAGCTCTTTTGATAGCAACAGCCATGCAGGGCTCTGACAGCAACATCGAAAGCCCTCAGGTAAACGCACTCAAGCTAGCTTCGACAGCTGTGTAGGCTAGCTCTCAGCTAACAAGCTAAAGCTAATTTTAAAAGCCACAAATCGCTCTGCTAGCAAGTTCAAACTAGCTAAAACAACCATTTATGGCGCGGCTTGCAAATTGAAAAGCTCACGATAACAGCTGTGTCACTCTGTCATTAAAAATTTACTAAACCCTTATTTATCCAGGTAGATAACACATTGAGATTAAAATCTCCCCTTTTTCAAGGGTGAACTGGTCAAAAGGGCGACGCAGCATTACGGCGCCAAACAAGCTAGCGCTAACCGGCCACGTAGCTTCCCTCCATTTAAGCCATGCACGAGCGAGCCGCCATTACCTGTCTCCGCCGAGTAGATGGTCACCACGGGGCTGAAGGGCCCCTGCCCCTTGATGTTGTACGTGCCGACCTTGACGTGAAACGGCGAGAAGGGCGCGATGCTGTCGTTGCGGTACACGTAGCGGGCGGCGCCCGGCACGGAGGTGGCCACGTGCGTCCAGGCGAGGTCGCCGAAGGCGCGGAAGGCGATGATGTAACCGAAGCTCTCGCCGTTCTGCAGTTCTTCAGGGACAGGCTGAGAGTGAAGCACAAAACTATAGTGATATTAAAACACATACAACGGGCTCACAGCATGCACACTGCGGGGCGAGTACCCCCCCCCCCTTGATCCCCGCCACCCTCACCTCACGGCGCCAGAGCTAGCGGCACATGAGTCGCACGCCGCTTTTTCCCACCCGCCTGGCTAAACGAGAGTGAAAATTGCGTTAAAAAGAAAACAGGGGTGGGGGGGGGGAATAGAAGCTTATTATGGAATGCGCCTGCAGCATCAGAAATTAAAAGTTATTTCCGCATTCATTGAAACTAGACGAGCAGAATAATGACGACTGTGAAAGCTTTAGACCGCTAATGACTAATTTAACGTTTGCTCATTCTGCTCGGGCGTCCGTGCCGGCCCGCCTCACTTCCCGGCGAGATTTGTGCATTGCAGATTTGACAAAGCAATAACCGCACGCCCGCACACTCACTCACACACTCACTGACTCACACACACACACACACACACACACACACACACACACACACACACACACACACACACACGCACACACTCACTCACACACACACACACACATCCGCACACACACGCACATACGCACACACGCACCACACACACACACATGCACACGCACACACGCACACACACATGCACACCCAGGACTCATAAATGATACAATCCCCCCCATCAGTGTTGTTGCTACCTCGCCCCGGCAACAACCAGAGCTCTTCCCTCACACTCCCGGGCTCACAAATTACAACCGACTGCGCCAGCCCCGAGATTCAATTGGCGGGGCGTTTTTTTTTTAACGACACCCGCGTGGCAAACTACGCAGATTTCCGAATGTGATTTATCGTTTTCGTTTTTTTTTTTTTTTTTGTACGTTAACAGGTGTCTTCTTCTTCTTCTTCTTCTTCTTCAGCGGCCCGGGTGTTTCGGCGAGGGGGCCGCATTTTTTTTTGGCGGGGCGGGGGGGGGTGGAGGGAGGCTGAGACATGAGACGACTTACCTCCCAGGTGATCACCAGCTCGGATCTGCTGCCGCCGCCGCCGCTGACGTCGAGCGGCGCCGCGTCGGGAACTGCACGTGGGGGACACACGGGGGGGGGGGGGGGAAGGGCGGCCATGTTGACCATTAGCCGGGATTTTTTTTTTTTTTCGTGAGGTGACCGATCATTTTTTTGGGGGGGCGACAGTGAAGATCACTGGGGCTCAATGGGAAGCACGGTGGGGCGGGGGTTGTGTGTTGTGTTGGTGTAGGTTCGACCAGGGGAAAGGTTCTGGGTTCGAACCTCCATGCCAGTCGTCTCACCTGAGCACACCTGCGCGGGTATGAGCATACCGCACCGGCCAGAGCGAGACGCCGGCCAGCGCATTACCGGCACGTACTTAAAAGTGCAACTTGCTCTGGGATTTAAGCGGCTACAACACAGAGCTTAACTTCTTTAATTATCCGTGCCTGATCTTGCAGCGTGTAACTTTGCAAACGGACGCCCATGGCTCTTTGTAGTATTAGACATTGATTTCTCCATATGCTGAAACAGTGGGATAGTTGGGCTGAGAGGAACTAAAACTGAAGACGGATATAGCCGGGGAAAGTAGCGCGGGGGTAAAAGCACACACACAGAGGAGAACATAATGAATGCGTTGGAAATGTCTCGGAGCCAAGCGCTGTCAGGAATCTCATTTGACTGCACAATGTGCATCTCGCGGCGCCTGCTCTCCACGCTCCTGGTGTCGTCCGTGTCGCTGATTGCAGTGCACCAAACGAACGCTCACACAAAATACACATATACTCCCTCACTTCAGAAAGGAACGTGTCGTGGCGTCAATCTAAAGCTAAAGGTCTCGTGTGTGTGTGTGTTTGGTTTTTTGGTTTCCTTCTTTACTTAGAGGAAGTGTTTGGGGTTGTGGAGGAGGATGAGGCGAGGAGGAGGGTGAGGAGGAGGACGAGGAGGCAGGAGGAGGAGGAGGACGAGGAGGATGAGGCGAGGAGGAGGAGGTGAGGAGGAGGAGGAGGAGGCAGGAGGAGAAGGAGGAGGAGGAGGAGGACGAGGAGGAGGATGAGGCGAGGAGAAGGAGGTGAGGAGGAGGAGGAGTAGGAGGAGAAGAAGGAGGATGAGGCGAGGAGAAGGAGGTGAGGAGGAGGAGGAGGAGGAGGAGAAGAAGGAGGCCGGAAGCGTCGGGGAGCAGAACAGTGAACTCACCTGCGTCTTCCGTCCTTGTCTTGGCGCTGACGGGGCTGGGTGCTCCCACTCCGACGCCGTTCCTCGCCAGCACCCTGAACTCGTACTCCACCCAGGCATTCAGCTCCACCACCGTGGCTGTCAGGGTGTTGCCATCAATCACCTCGGGGACTGAGGGAGGAGGAGGAGGAGGAGGGGGTGGAGGGGGCGGATGCAGGAGGTGGACGAGGAGGCGCAGGATTGATAACATGGCACCGATTCGTATTGCAGGATTTATAATGAAACCAAAAAAAAAAAAAATGTAACAAGCCCTCGACCTCCAGGTGCTGGCCCTCGCGGATATAGTTTGAAATATGTTCACGCTACATCCAGGTGCAGTGCTCCTGCATACACTATGAACATGTGTCACATTATTTACTGTACATACACACACACACGGCACACATTTCCAGTAGTTTATCGCTAAATTCCTCTACTTTGGGTTATTTTACTACAGTTCTCTATCTCTGTGTGTGTGTGTGCGTGTGTGTGTGTGTGTGTGTGTGTGTGTGTGTGTGTGTGTGTGTGTGGATAATGTGCACACAGACACAGACAAAATCAGAAAAATTAACATGCGAATACTATCCGCAGATTTACAGTTTTGGGGTGTCTGAAAATGGGTCACCAATAGTAGTAGTGGTAAAAAACATTGTAGTCTATTCCTAGCTAAATAGATATGGCTGGGCATGGCTAACATTACTCATTGCTATCTCTAGACATGGCTAAAGCTAGTCATGGCTAATGCTGGCCACGGCAAAAGCTAGTCATGGCTAATGCTAGCCATGGCAAAAGCTAGCCATGGCTATCACTAGTCATGGCCATCCCTAGCCATAACCATCTCTACTCATGGCGATTGCCAGTCACGGCTAAAGCTCAGCAGGGCCATCTCGTTCATCGGCCCCATCACCTGTGCTGACTCTCTGCCAGCCCACGGTGTAGGGGTTCCGGGTCTGGATGAGGTAGAGGGTGACGGCGCTGCCGTGGTCGCGGGCGGAGCTCCAGGTGAGCTGGGCGGTGTTGTCCGTCACCTCGTCCACCGTCACCGTGTCCGGGGGGCTGGGGGGCCTGCGGAGGACAGACACACGGCGAGGTGTTCCTGATGCAGGAGTTTTGGCAACAGCTGCCTGGGTCTTCCGCTCACAGCAGCTCTTGCCGCTCACACGGAGGACTCGTCTCGCTCTGCGTGGCGACCTCCCAGACGCTCTCATTAAGCGATTTGAAGAGAGGTTTGAAGCGCTTGTGCAAACAAACAAGGCTTCTGTTAACTGTACTGCCGTCTACAGACAATATAGCCCCGTGTATAATTACATTACCTTCTACATGAATAACGATACCACGTTCTATAGACAGTATAACTTAATATATATCTATACTGCCGTCTACAGACAATATAGCCCTATGTATAATTACATTACCTTCTACATTATAACATAATGAATAACTACACTACGTTCTATAGACAGTATAACTTAATATATATCTATGCTGCTGTCTACAGAGAATATGTATATGTATATGTATAAAACTATACTACCTTCTACAGTATAACATAATGTAAAACTATACTACCTTCTACAGTATGTATCACCACACTACGTTCTATAGATAGTATAATATGCACGATAAGCATGACACCGTCTCCTCCAGACAGTAAAAACACAATGCGTAACGATGCTACCTTCTGCAGACAGTACAGCACAATGCGTAACGATGCTACCTTCTGCAGACAGTACAGCACAATGCACGACTACAGACACAGAGTCTCATGGTAGATTAGGGCCATGCGGAGCCCCGGCCAGCACACCACCACCACCCTGACTCCATAAAAGTAGCCGGAGTGAACCATTAAACACTAACTTTCAGGTTGGCCTTCGCAGGCCTCTTTTAAATAATAATCCGGGCTGCTTTATTGATATCCTCCCGGCTGCCGAGTGCTCGTTCTAGCGGTCCTATAGCGTTAATTGCTTGGCGTGAGGATGCGTCGCGCCAGTCACAGGGAGTCAAATTAAAAGGTAAAGGATGAAATCTGGCCCCGGGCCCCCCAGAGGAGTGAACCTTTATCATTTATTTTCATTACCCCCAACGATTAAGCCGCAGTGGGTTCTTACTTTAGAGCGGTTCCGATGTTCCGCCCCCCCCCTGATCTAATGAAGGTGTCAGTTCTTCAAAAGTAATGGACCGCTGGTGAGCGCTAGCATGGGCTGGCTTTACCGCTTACCATGAGAACGTAAAGCCTGTATACTGTATGATGTACCCCGACAACACCAACAACAACATGGGCGTTTCTGTGTGCCTGTGAGTGTGCTTGTGAGTGCGTGCGTGCGGATGGTCACGTGTACATGAGTGTGTGTGTGTGTGTGCAGGTCTGCGACGTGCAGCTGTGTGGTGTGGGTATACATGTGTGTGCGTGTGTGTGTGTGTGCCTGCACATGTGCGTGGAGTGTATTTGTGAAGTGTGTGCATGTGTATAGTGAGTTTGTGTGTGCACACATCTGCAGGTGTGAGTGTGTGCATGTCTGCGTGTGTATGTGCATGCATGTGGGTATGTGTGGGTGCGTGCATGACCCAGACGCACGTGCACACACACATGCGTCTGAGTGTGCGTGTGTGTGTGTGTGTGTGTGTGTGTGTGTGTGCGTGTGTGTGTGCGTGTGTGTGTATGTGTGCGTGTGTGTGTTTGTGTGTGTGTGTGTGTGCGTGCGTGCGTGCGTGTGTGGTTGTGCGCTGTCGATATACATTAAGCCTTAACCGCACCATTCTCAGTTTGAGATATCGATCTGTGTAAAACTCATTAGAGGCTTATAAAAAAAAAGAGAAAAACTAATAAGTTGGCCTCATTAATACATATTAATGGAGCACACAATCAAGCATCAATTCCTTATCCTCCTAATTATATTTCCTTGGCTGAGGTGAGAGGGTGTTGTCAGTATCTGAGGGGCTGTTGAAATAATCTGTTAATAAAGTGGACAGACTGCCAGAGATCCTGCTGGAGACTTGGCACAGGAGAGGCCTCTAAGGTACAGGGCCCTATTGTACTCGCCCAGGGCCATAGGGGTGTTTCACTCTTTAATTATCCACCAAAATATACCCCCAAAAAAGCAAAAATAAAGCAAAAAAAAGCCCTAAAAAGGTAAAGTTGAGTTTGTAGTTTTTTTTTTTTTTTGGGGGGGGGGGGGGGGGGGGGGGGGTGCATATTTGGGAATATGAGTTTTTTTTTTTTTTTTTTTTTAACAGCATGAATCTTTCTAAAGCGGTGAACAAAGCGGCAGCAGCAGCCCCATTAGGTCCCATTAGACCAGAGTTGGGCTTAATGGCTCGCGGCGGTGAATCCCAGAAGCAGCTTTTAAAGTCCCTTTAATCACCCACAACAAATGGCTCGCCGGGCTTCTGATCACATCAGTCCACCATTGTTACCTAACAATGACGCGGACGCCCCCCCCCCCCCCCCTCTCTCTGGAGAAGCGGAGCCGCGGCGCTAACCCCTAACGCTAACGTTTTTCCCCCCCGAACCCGGGGCCGAGGCTACAGACTCTACATACACACACACACACACACACAAGCAGTCTGAGGAAACTTCCAGCTGCTGGCCTTTATTGTCGCCTGGCGATGTTGTTCAGCGTTTTTTGCGGGGGGGCCTTAATTTGTTTATATTGATTTTTGATTCAATAATTAAGAGTTGATTAATGTGCATCTGCTCGTAATGTTATCATTCGAACTGCCGCCGTCGCCACCGCCGCCGCTGTTGTTGTTTTAACGCCGGAGTGAAGCGCTTTGGAGCGCTGCTTTAAACAATATAAATCAGCCGCTATTCAGCTACAACCTGCCAACAAATTGTAACACGCCCTTTAGGGTGATTGGGGCTTGCTTAACTGATATACGCCATATTCATCTAAATGCTTTCAGCGCCATCCATTCCAGGGCCGCTACACGTATTGTATTACATTTTATCGCTGAGCGATTGCAATCATCCCCGTAATACTTTTTTTTTTTTTTGGGGGGGGGGGGGGGGGTGAGGGGGGAGGCGGTGGTTGCTATGGCGACCGTGATGACCCTGTCGTCAAAGCGCCGGGGCCAAAGTGGCTCTGATGTTGGCGCTAATGACGAGGCCCACGTGCCGCGACCTTCTAAACAACCGGCGAGGGCCGCTCGCGCTCACCGCGGGGCTTGAGTTGCGGGGGGCCGCGTTTTCTCTCTCTCTCTCTCTCTCTCCCTCTCTCTCTCTGCTGCTCTCCTGTTGGAAACGCATGAATGAAATGAAAAAGCACTGCGAAAAAAGGTCCGAGAGGAGGAACTCACAATAGTGGTTTAACCAGTAGTTAGCCTTGACCTTACCCCCCCCCCCCCCCCACCCCCCCGCCCCCCCCGCCCCTTCCCGCCCAGGAAGAATAAGTGGCACAAGACAATAGCGCATAAAAACCCCCCATAACAGCACAATTAATGAGTTATCGTTAGCACGAGGGCTCCTTGAGATCATTTGCATTATAATGACCACGGCTCTATCATAAGGCCAATGATTTAACACAGTGTGCGTGTGCGTGAGTGTGTGTGTGTGTGTGTGGGTGTGTGTGTGTGTCTGTGTGTGTGTGTGTGTGTGTGTTATGAATGGCTGTGAAGAAACCAGGCCACACATCCCTGACCGTTTAACGGCTCCAATTCACCGGACGATAATTGAGACCAGATAACCTGCAGTGTGTGGTCCTGTGTGTGTGTGTGCCTGTGTGTATCTTTCAATAGTTTTTCTGTATATGTGTACACAGTGTGTGTACCGTCCATACATGTATGTTTAGGGTGAATCTGTGTGTGTGTCTTTCAGCGGCAGCAGCAGCAGCAGCAGCAGCAGCAGGAGCCTGACTGAACTACCAGGGGGCTGCCAGCTCCCGGTGGCCATAACCTGCGACAAACGCCTTCCCCCCCCCCCCCACGTTACCGTCTATTCCTCATCGCAGCGGCTGAGGCTGCGAGCTTTCGAGACGCGCCTCGATCCCGAACCAGGAAGCAACATCACTAGCACAGCTGTCACCAGGAGCCTCACACATAGTGATTCACTCTCTCTCAGACACACACACACACACACACACACGTTTCATCTACATTTTGAAGCAAGATGGATATGGGGTAGAGAGAGAGAGAGAGAGAGAGAGAGAGAGAGAGAGAGAGAGAGAGAGAGAGAGAGAGAGAGAGAGAGACGGAGAGAGACAGACAGAGAGATAGATGAAGGGAGAGAGACAGACAGGGAGACAGACAAAAGACTGAGGGAGAGAGAGAGAGCGAGAGAAAGAGCGAGAGAGAGACGGACAGGGAGAGAGAGAGCGAGAGGAGAGAGAGCGAGAGAGCGAGAGACAGAGAGCGAGAGAGAGACAGAGAGAGTCCCCTCTCAACGCTCTCTCAATATAACGGTCTCTCGAGTGTCACCCGAGCGACCAGCGGCGGTTTCATCCTGAATCTCCGGCGAGGAAACGCTCTGCACGGCGCGGCGTCCAGGGGGGGGGCGTCGCCGCCGACAGCTCCCGCCCCCCCCCCCCCCCCCCCCCCCCCGGCGAAAATAAAGATATGGATCCAACCTTTTCAAAGCCTGACACCCAGATCGTCGCTCACCTCGCGTGACATTTAACAGATGGGGTGCGTGGTGCCCGTTTGACGGGGGTGGGGTGGGGGGGGGTCTATTTGGCTCATTGATCTGAGCTACAGACACCGCTCACCGCTGCCCTTCACCGCGGCGCGCTACGCCGCGCTTCAACGGGCAACAGATATGTTCCATTAGCGAAATCCGCGCACAAATCTGCTTCTTAATTAGCGCGGCGGGGCCGCGCTTCGGTTAGCACGGGGTGGCCGCCGTGATGCTAGCGTAGTCACTCACTCCGTTAGCTACTACAGCGCGCCGCCAGCATTGTCGTCGTGATCACGGGACGATTACGAGTTACAGGTGTTTTGCTAACAGGCGACTATGATTATTTAATAAAGGAGTTATTAATCAAGGAATTATTGATTATTAAATCAAGGAATACAAAAAAGAAGCAATTTGCCAATGCTCAATTATGAGGCTTTTTTCCCCCCCAAAAAAACAATTTTTCCAAAATAACTAGCGACATAACTGACAGACTAAGAGCGAACCCACTTTTGATAAAAAAGTGGAATACCAACTTTCGGAAACTATGATCAACTTTTATGCCGAGTAAACATAAACCGTAATGAGTAACTAAAATGAATAATCTGAGTGCAAAAAAGCAATCCTCTGCGTGTGACCAAATGTCAGCCTTTATACCGCGCAAATAAATTATGTCTTCCTCGCCCGGGCCTCCATTAAAAGCCATTTTAATATTCACACGGAATATACGCAAAAAAAAAAAAGAAGCACAACAAAGACAGCTCGGGTGACACGGCGCCGGTTACCCACGCGCTTTGGCGT
>JAXIVH010000006.1:10593288-10606398 GCA_036785325.1 Urophycis tenuis
GTTAGACCAGACCCAGCGTTGGACGAGACCCAGCTTTAGACGAGACCCAGCGTTAGACCAGACCCAGGGTTAGACCAGACCCAGCGTTAGACGAGACCCAGCGTTAGACCAGACCCAGGGTTAGACCAGACCCAGCGTTAGCCTCTGGTCTCGCATGTGCGTGTGTGTGTGTGCGTCTAGTGTGTGTTTCATGAGTGTGTGTGTGTGCGTGTAGTTTGTGTTTCCTATGTGGTAGTGTGCGCATGTGTGTATGTCTAGTGTGTATTTCATGAGAGAGTGTGTGTGTGTGTGTAGTGTGTGTGTATAGTGAGTGTGTTTGCTATGTGTGTGTGTGTGAATGTTTGTGTATCTAGTGTGTGTGTGTGTGTGTGTGTGTGTGTGTGTGTGTGTCTAGTGTATGTTTCATGAGTGTGTGTGTGTGTGTGTGTGTAGTGAGTGTGTTTCCTATTTGGGTGTGCGCGCATGTTTGTGTATCTAGTGAGTGTTTCATGAATGTGCGTGTGTGTGTGTGTGTGTGTGTGTGTAGTGAGTGCGTGCGCATGTGTGTGTGTCTAGTGTGAGTTTCATGTGTGTATGTGTATGTGTGTTTGCGCGTGCACGTGTGCTGATGGTAAGGGGTGATATGTGTGTGTCAGAGTGTGATGCAACACTTTAAAAACAAAGACTTGATGATTAGGATGTGAAGATTAGGATATGAAGATTAAGATATATACCATGATTAGGATGATCAATGGCTCTGCTGTTGACTAGTTGGTGTGTGTGTGTGTGTGGTTGTGTGTGTGTGTTTGTGTGTGTGTTGATGGTAATCAATTGAATCAGATCAAAAGTATTTATAGAGCATATTTTAAAACAACAGCAGTTGGCCAAAACAATACGAAAAAAAACACAGAGACCAGTTTATCTCATTAAAAGCCAAGGAATAAAAACATATTTTAAGACTGGATTTAAAAACAGGCAGTGTTGTAATGGGGAGAGATTTGTTTGTGTTGAAAATGAATGTGACACTAAATAAAAAAGTATACAAACGTAGAAAGTAAAAATATTGACGTTTCAAATCGGAAAAGAAAAATAATGTGGATGGATGGATAATGGATAAGCCTTCACTCTGACGACCTCTCGTTTGTGTATGTGTGAGTGCATGAATGCCTTCCTGTGTGTCTGTGTATGTGTGTGTGTGTGGGTGTGTGTGTGTGTGTGCATGCGTGTGTGTTTGTGTGTGCATACGTGTGTGTGTGTGTGTGTGTGCGCGTGCGTACGTGTGCATGCGTGTGCATGGTGTGTGTGTGTGTGTGTGTGCGTGTGTATGCATGCGTGTGCATGGTGTGTGTGTGTGTGTGTTTGTGTGTGTGTGCGTGACTCTGTGTGTGTGTGCGTGTGTGTGTGTGAAGGCCTGCCAGTGCGGTGAGCGTGTGTGCGCGTGCCTGTGTGTGCATGCGTGTGTGTGTGTGTGGTCATGCGTGAGTGTGTGTGTGTGTGTGTGCGTGCGTGCGTGTTTCATGCATGCGTGTGTGTGTGTGTGTGTGCGTGCATGCGTGACTGTGCGTGTGTGTGTGTGTGTGTGTGTGTGAAGGCCTGCCAGTGCGTGAGCGTGTGTGCGCGTGCGTCTGTGTGTGTGTGTTGATCTGGTGGTGTGACCTGTCGTTGGTGTGGATGGGCAGATTCCCCTTCTTCCACAGGATGCTGGCGAGAGGATAGGCCTGGGGCTTGCACTCCAGGGAGACCGTGGACCCGGCCTTGGCCTTCAGCAGAGCCCGCAGGAGGTTCCCCGTGAAGTCCGGGGGAGAAGCTGTGTACCACACACAGACCACAGATGGACTCTCCTCAGTAGTCGCTAACGCCCCCCTGCTGCTTAATCCCTGACCCCGCCATGCACAATACACACAGTACACAAATTACCTACACTCACATCACTAAGTACACAAGCTAACTACGGCAGCGCGTCCAAACCGCCATTATACCCCGAGAGACGTTCCCAATGTTTGCTCATCACAAAATTGCACCGAAAAAAACAACAACCCAGATAAGGATAAAAAAAAAAAAAAAAATCCCCTTATTTCCTCCAAACAGATGTTGTCTTTTTAAGTAGCGAAATACGAAGTGACTGATGATACAAATCTTACATGAATAAAAGCAATGAAAAAAAATAGCTTATCAGTCTCTTTTTTTTCTCCTTTTTTTTTTTCCTGCACAACACGTTTGTCATTTAAGCCGTCACGCGTAAAGATCTCCTCTCCTCCTTGGAGGGGGGGAGGAGAGAATGTTAAAGTCAAACATGTATCTCATCATCCCCCCCCCCCCCCCCCCCCCCCGTCGTCGTCCTCCCCCTTCTGGAACCCTCCGCCAGGACAGAGACCGCCGTATCACGATCAAAAAATGAAAAATCTGTTTGACCGCGCGCGGCTGCCTCTCTCCCCGACCCCATTATCCAATAATCCTCACGACCTTTAAAATGACAGCGAGATGACCTTTAAGATGCACGGCCAGCCACGGCCATGTAAAGGGGTTTTTTTTTTTTTTCTTTTCTTTTTTCCGAGAAGCGGTAAAGCGGGCGGCGGCGGGCGGGTTCTCGTACCCAGGACCATCAGCTCGGCGCCGAAGTACACCACGCCGTGCTTGTTCTCCGCCACGCACTGGTACATGCCGCCGTCGGACAGCGTCAGCACCGCGATGGTCAGCACGCCGTCCTCCGCGTGGATCCTGTCCTGTCGGGGGCGGGGGGGGCCGGGGGAGGAAGAGGGGGGGGGGGGGGGGGGGGAGGAGGAGGAAGGGAGAGAGGAGGGGAGGAGGAGGAAGGGGAGGGGGAGGAAGAGGAGGAGGAGGGGGAGGAGGGTGAGGAGGAGGAGGAGGAGCAGGAAGAGGAGGAGGAGGGGGAGGAGGAGGAGGAGCAGGAAGAGGAGGAGGAGGGGGGGAGGAGGAGGAGGAAGAGGAGGAGGAAGGGGAAGAGGAGGAGAAGGAGGAGGAAGAGGGAAATGTATGAAAATGTATGTTTGGCTTGAAGTGGGGGGGGGGGGGGATCAAGAGAAAAGATTTGACAATTGAAGTGTGTGCGTGTATTTGTGTATTTTGTGCATTGTGTGTTGGTGCGCACGTGGATGTGCCAGAGTGCGTCTGTGAGAGCGCGTGTGCGCGTACGCCCGCGCGTGTGTCTGATGATCCCTGGCACGATGGGGAAAGTGTTTGAAGTGGATCTCAGAGTCTTACATCCCTCTCCTCCACCGTTTCCCTCCATCGTTTACCATTATGAAGGACTTTGGTGGGATGAACGACAGGGCCGGCCGGCGCGGAAGCCGTGTGACTGATGCTGTAATTCAACCGCCGGTGTCGTTACAGTCACTTTGTGGGCTTAATCGCCGCAGAGGGATCTCCAGCCCCTCGCCACGCAGCCCCCCCCCCCCCCCCCCCCCCCACCTCCCCGGCGACGCCCGTCATTGCTGCTCGTTTATGACAGCCCTGGTGTCGTGTTTGTTTCGCCTTTATGACCGCGTTTGTGTCGCGTTTGTCTTTTGTGTTTGTGTCGCGCTTGTGTCGTGTCTGTGTCGAGTTTGTGTCGCGCTTATGATCGCGTTTGTCCCTCCGTGTTTGTGTCGCCTTTGTTTCACGTTTATGACCGCGTTTGTGTTTCCTGTTTGAGTTTGTGTTTCCTGTTTGCGTTTCGTGTTTGTGTTTCATGTTTGTGTCGCGCTTGTGACCGCGTTCGTGTTTGTGTCGCGCTTGTGACCGCGTTCGTGTTTGTGTCACGTTTGTTTCACGTTTATGACCGCGTTTGTGTTGCGTTTGTTTCACGTTTGTGTTTCGTGTTTGTGTCGCGCTTGCGACTGACTGTGTTTGCGTCGCGTTTTGTGTGGCATTTGTATCACGCTTGTGCTGTGTTTGTGTCGTGTTTGTGCGAGGCACCAGCCGTCTCAAACACATTCCCCTCCGTGGACACACCACAACACAAAAACAAAAAAGTCCTTTGTGAATGGCTCTTTCGGGGCGGGGGCATTTATTACGGGGGAGTGGGGGGGGAAAAAAATCACAAGTGGCGCGGTTCAATTAGAAAGTCCTTCTAATGAAAGCGCTGAAGGAAAATGGGCCCTGGATCGGCTCAAATCGATGTTCCACTTGGGCTGCTGAAATACGGACAGGCGAGGGGAGAGGAGAGGGTGGAGGGGGGGGCCTGGGCAAGGTGTCCTGTCCCCGTGTCCGTTTCACAGCAGATTAAACCCATTGTCCCTGAGAGTGGAGGAGCTCCAGCAAGCCACATGAATAATGAACTGACCAGTGGGCTCCATTCAGATGAAGTAGAGAAATCTCCCGGGAGCTTCACTCATCTCATCCCCCCTCTGTCTCTCTCTCTCTCTCTCTCTCTCTCTCTGGCTCAGCTTCTCTATATCTCTCTGCCTCTGTTTCCCTCACTGCATCCCCCTCTCCCTGTCTCCCTTGCGAGGGGTGCAATCTCTGTCTGTCTCTGTCTTGCTCTTGCTCTGTTTCTGTCTCTTTATCTCTCTGCTGCTAACTCCCTCTCTGGCTCTCCGTCTCTCTGTCTCTCTCTGTCTTCCGGTGCATCTCAACACCTACCCCACTCTCTCTTTCTTGCTCTCTCTCTCCATATCTCCCGTGTCCTCTCTCTGTCTCTCTCTCTCTCTCTCTCGCTCACTCACACACACACTGTGTCTAATCTGCCGCGAAGGGGCAGAGATAGCGAGAGCGAGGGGCGGAGCCGCGGTCTCATCCATGTCTCCGTGCTTTCATCAGCGCTTACACCTCGTGGAGGTGTGTACCCAGGGGACCGCCTCTCACACAGCCCCCCCCTCAACCCCCCCCCACTGTGAATTAGGGACCCAAACCCCCCCACCACCACCCCTTCCCCCCGCCATCCCCTTCAATAAAAGCGAATGAGCAGCTCGATCTGCCCAATGTGACAGCCATAAAAGAAAAAAAAAAGAAAAAAGAAAAAAAAGAACCAATAGCAGGTGATGGACCCCATGGGGGGCGGTGGAGGGGGGGGGGGGGGTCGGGGGGGGGGTCGGTAGAAGGGTCCATTCGTTTTTATTCTCCTACCTCGGTGTCGAGCGGCTGGCCGTTCTTCAGCCACGTGTAGGAGGGCTTGGGCTTGCCGCTGGCCGGCAGTCCCACTGCAGGCGCTCCTCGATGGCCAGGGCCGTGTCCTTCATGGTCTGCACCCACTGGGGCTTGGCTGAGGGGGTGGGGGGGGGGGGGGAGCACGCCGATAAAACACAGCCCATGAATTACCCCAATGCCTCTCCCCCCACTCCCCCCGGGGGGAGGCAGTGGGGGAGTGGAAGGGGTTTTTACAAGGGGGAGATTATCACTTTATATATACTGTATATATTGGTATATATAAATATACACTGTATACACGTTTATATATGGCGGGTGTAGGGATACGCCTGATTCAGCGTCAAAGCAAAGAAAACTGTTAAACTGTAACGGTTGTGTGTGCGCGTGTGCGCGCGTGCGTGCAGGGCACAGCTACACAGCATCGACGTCTGCGGCTAACAGAGACAGCATGTTTGGGGGGGGGGTTGGATTTGGGCCGCGCCGCCGTAGCTTCCTCCTCCGCTAAGTGGGTCAACACCTGGCAGTGCGTCAGGATTAGCACAGCGGCGGCGGCGGCGGCGGCGAGAGCCGCGAAGACGCAGGAGGCTCCTCCTAGCCCTCCTCCCCGCGGGCGAATGAGGGGGGGGGGGAGGGGCGGGGCGACGCACAGCCAACCCCCCCCCCACCCTCCCTACCACCCCCCCCCCCCACTTCTCCCTGGCACCTCATTTGCCGTAGTCACCGCTAATGAGAACCCATCTCTCTCTCGCCGTCGCCCCTCCCCCCCCCCGCCCCCCCGTCAGAGCAAACACAGCCAGCCTCTCACCTTCTCACATTTTACAAATTCACGGGGCCATATTGGAGTTTCATTATGCCGTATAAGTAAGCTAATTAGCTCCTGCTAGCATGCAGAGTTCACCATACAGGTGCGTGCGTTCTGTCGGGTCCAATTAGTGCCGGTGCGTTTTTCAGCTCTGTGACGTGCGGCGTGCGCCCCCCCCCTGTGAAAAACCTCGGGGTCTGAAGCTGTGCGGTGGAAATTAAAACCAAGCCGTCTCATTTTTTGCCGTGCCGCGACGCGGCGTCTCGAGGTGGCAGGTCTTTATTTCATTTCCCGTCCTCTTAACCGCGTTATCGTCGCCGCGCGCCTTGTAACACCTGCTGTCGATTTTTTTTCCCGGCGTACCGCCTTCAAAGCCGCAGCCAAGTGTTTCACTTGAAAAACGCGACGAAACGACGGGGGGTAATGAAATGTCGAACGCGTCACAATCATTAACTACATTACAACGGAAACCGAATGCGGGGAAAAAAAAAAAAAAACGCGCTTTGGTTTCCGCTCGGTGCCGAGCGCGCGTCTCTCGCCGGGCGTCGACCAATCAGAAGCAGCGCAGTAATAGCTCGGGGGGTTCACCGCGGTCGCAGTGCTCTTCCCCCCCCCCCCCCACCCCCCCCCCCGGTCACCCCCTGTCTATTTTCACCATCCTGACACAAAGCCACAGAGCCAGTCAATAATAAGTATATATGTGTATGTATCATAAACAAATCCCATCTCTGACGCGGGACGGTCTAGCGGTTCTGGTGTTAACTCCCAGGCCGCAAGGTTTTTGGGGTTTGAAGCCCACTGTCTGTGTCAGTCTGTGCCCTCTGTCTGTGGCCATTCCTTTTGCAATAAAAACAAAAGACAAAAACAATCACCGTATACTTCTTTGGATTAAAGGGGCCTCCTAACAATCTCCGCAAACAAGCGAACCGGCTCCAAACCGGACCCACGGGGGGGGGGGGGGGGTGGGGGGGTGTGGGGATCCGCGAGCCTTACCGTAGAACGCCAGGCGCCCGGCGGCCGTGTTCCGGCCCATCCGGTTCTCGGCCACGCATTCGTAGCCGCCCGTGTCGTCCTGCTGGAAGCTGGGGATCTCCAGGACGGCGTTGGAGTACTTCATCTTCACCTTGCTGGGGAAGGGCACCCCGTTGGCACGCTTCCAGGTCAGCTCAGGACAGGGCTGGACAGGGAGGGAGGGAGACAGAGAGGGAGGGAGGGAGGGAGATGGAGACAGAGGGGGAGAGAGACAGAGAGGGAGGGAGATGGAGACAGAGAGGGAGGGAGAGAGGGAGATGGAGACAGGGAGGGAGATGGAGACAGAGAGGGAGGGAGGGAGGGAGGAGACAGAGAGAGGGAGGGAGAGAGGGAGATGGAGACAGAGAGGGAGGGAGAGAGGGAGATGGAGACAGAGAGGGAGAGAGGGAGGGAGATGGAGACAGAGAGGGAGAGAGGGAGGAGATGGAGACAGAGAGGGAGAGAGGGAGGGAGATGGAGACAGAGAGGGAGGGAGAGAGGGGAGATGGAGACAGAGCGGGAGAGAGAGAGGGAGATGGAGACAGAGAGGGAGGGAGGGAGGGAGGGAGGAGACAGAGAGGGAGGGAGAGAGGGAGATGGAGACAGAGAGGGAGAGAGGGAGGGAGATGGAGACAGAGAGGGAGGGAGAGAGGGAGATGGAGACAGAGAGGGAGAGAGAGGGAGGGAGATAGAGACAGAGAGGGAGAGAGGGAGAGAGGGTGGGAGATGGAAACAGAGAGGGAGGGAGCGAGGGAGATGGAGACAAATGGAGAGAGAGAGGGAGAGAGAGAGAGAGAGAGAGAGAGAGAGAGAGAGCAAGCGACAGAGAGAGAGAGAGAGAGAGCGCGAGAGAGATGTAAGTCAGAGGAATACAGGGCCGAGTGTGACTCCGTCTCTTGATGTAAGCACGTTAAAAGCTTTTCCAATCAGCGGCCGCCCTGGGCTCCAGCTGAGTGAACGCTAAATGGTATTTGCGGCTGGAGCCGGAGAGCCAGAGGTATGGGAACTATTCAGGCTGGCGGCCGTGAAGTACTTTTGAGAATGGCGGGGCAAGGAGTCTAGCAAACACTCGAGCACTGTCATGCGACCTTCACAGGCGGAGAGAAAAGCGTTTCACGCATTGTTCAGTCTAATTAAAAGCGAGATGCCACAGTCAGTTATCACTTCATCGCCGTACTGGAAATAATAATAATAATAATGACAATAATGCACCGCGAGACCGAAAACACACTTGAAATAAATCCAGCTTACTTCCCAAGGGCAAAGCACTCGAGGGAAACCGTGGATCCTTTGGCGGCCGGCACGTTGTCTGGGAAATGAACTTCTATTTTCGGCTCGTATTCGCCCATCACGTCTGCAGGGGGGGAGAGAAAAAAACGCCAAGCACAAACAACGGTGCCCCCCGGCCCCTCCATTATTCATGGGCGTACGTACGTATGGGGCGCACGGGCAACGCGGCGTGGCCCACGGCATGCCGCGGAGAGTCAACACACGGGCCGGAACCAAACACCCTCCAGGGGGGGGGGCTGGGCCGTGAGGGCAGCGCTGAGGCACCTGAGCGCATGGCCGGATTAGATTAGGGTGCAGGGGGGGCGGGGGGGTTGGGGTTTGTGTTTGTCGCTGATGAGTACATTCTGGTGATCGGTCCGTACACCGGCACTGACAAGAGAGGAGAGGAAATGAACGGGGTGTGATGTCACAGGGGCCAGGACGTGGGACCTTCCCTTCCACAGTGAAGAGGTCACAGGTAGAGAAAGGAATTGGAGAAAGTCAACCTCCAGTAAATATAGACCGCTGCCTTTATTTAGCCGTTGTTATTTTTCCCCGCGAGCCCGGGAAAAGGGGGAAGAGGGGGGAGGGGGGGGGTCTCGAACCTCGTGCACAAAAGGCACACGGCTTAACAAGCAAAGACGCCCCGACTTATCGGCTGATGTATAATTCATCGCATAACAAAAAAAAAAAAAAAAAAAAAAAAAGGGGGCCAGTGTTTATTTTCTCCTCTTTTTTTTTTCTGAGTCGGGGTATAAAGGCGAAAAAGAACAACGCCCCGCCACTGAGATTTGGCACGAGAATTCCCCTGAAAGCAGAGCAAAGGGCTTTTAAAGAGGAGGAGAAAGTGAAAAGCGCAAAGTCAGCAGCGAAAGAGATTTAGGGTGCTTTATTTACTGGCCTACATTGTGACTGTTTACCAAATAGCTGCGCCGTTCTTTAGTGCCACCGCGACGCATCAGGCGCAGTAAAAGTAGTGGATGCGCTTAATAATTTAACGCCGCCCCTTAAACACAGCCTTAACAATAGTAATTGCGTGTCTCGAAATGCTTTCAAGGTACAGTATGAAAATGGATTTTGCGGCGCTGAAACCCTGGCCGCGACGCCGATACATCCTTGGTCGCCGCGATGACAAAATACCATCAAATATCGTCCGCGCGGATTTGAAAAAGGCAGCATTCGTTCGATGCGATTCGCAGCTGCGAGTCTCGAAAAAAAAACAAATCAATAGCGGAAGAATTTTGTAGCTAGTGAAGCGGCTAACGTCGGCGCTAGCAAAGCCGCTAATGTCCGTGCTAGCGAAGCCGCTAACGTTGGCTGTAGCGAAGCCGCTAACGTTGGCTCTAGCGAAACCGCTAACGTTGGCGCTAACGTTAGCGCTAGCAAAGCCGCTCACAGTTGGCGCTAGCGAAGCCGCCAACGTCCGGCGCTAGCAAAGCCGCTAACGTCCGGCGCCCCCAGCTCCCTCCCCCTATACGTACCGCCCGAGCGGAGGATCAGCGACGTGGGCGAACTCTGAACTTTGCCCTTGGTCATGCTGTTCATCACCACGCAGGTGTAGTTGCCCACGTCGGACGGCTCCACCTTGGCGATGTACAGGTTGCCCGTCTTCTGCGAGACGAAGCGCGATTGTCCTGCTGGACGAAGTAGGGGTACTCGTTGAAGACCCAGGCGTAAGTCAGGTCTGGGGGACGGCAAGACACAGACAAGACACACACACACACACATACACACACACAGCCGGGAGAGAACCAGAACACTGCGGTGAGCTTTTAGAGACGACGACGAAGACGTAAGATAGATGAAGCACATGGGCTCCGTTACAAACCTGTTTTCTGTTTTCCTTCATCGTTTTACATTTATTTTGTGCATACGGTTGATAGATTCAACTTTTTGTTCTTCTCGCTTTGATTTTGATCTGTTGCTGCTGCAACACCCGAAATATTGCTTCCGGTATTAATTAAGTGTTGTCTTATCTCATCTTAGGAGCGCAAAACAGCTTGTCATGCGGCGCAGACGTGACGATGGGACACGTTGTGTGTGTGTGTGCGTGACAGGACGACGGGGTCACCTCCAGACGAGGTCGGGGTTCCACAGAGCAGCACCACGCCCTGGCCCTCCCGGACCGACACCCCACTCCTGGTGTGCACCTTGAAGTGATCCAGGACTGAGGAGAGGGCAGAGCAGAGGGCGGAGCAGAAGGGTGGAGGAGAAGGGTGGAGGAGAAGGGTGGAGCAGATGGTGGAGGAGAAGTTGGAGGAGATGGCGGCGCAGAGGGTGGAGGAGAAGGCGGAGGAGAAGTGGAGGAGGGGAGGGTGGAGCAGAGGGTGGTGGAGAAGGTGGAGGAGAAGGGGAGAAGGGGAGGGTGGAGCAGAGGGTGGAGCAAAGGGTGGAGGAGAAGGTGGAGGAGAAGGGGAGGGTGGAGCAAAGGGTGGAGGAGAAGGGGAGGAGGGGAGGGGGGGAGCAGAGGGTGGAGCAGAGGGTGGAGGAGAAGGGGTTGAGGAGAAGGGGTGGATTAGCGGCGGTTGCCGTGAAATCTTCATAAAAAACGTCCGTCTGCGATGCAACACCTTCCAAAAAAACCCAAGGATCCACATGGTAATGAGCTCACACTGTAAGACGAGATTTCCTGTGAATCTTAATCAGTGTTTTGGTTCGTCTTTTCCCGTTTTCAACAATTTTATTTTTGTTTTGGGTTTGTTTTGGGCTGTTTTTACACCGAAGACGAGCAAGAGAGAAAACCATGTCTGACGAGACATTATTTAAAAATGTAATCAGTTCTGGGAGAAAGAAAAAAAAAATCCACATTGAGCAAACATTCAAAACACAAATTCTGTATCTCAGAAATTCTGCCAGACTCGGCGAAAAACCAACAGTGGAGATCCTCCACCGAGGACTCTGACTAATACGAGGACGAGGAGTCGACCCATGGAAACCCACGGAGTGACCCGGCAAATAAAGAACAAGAACTCACAGGCGAACTGCAGGCCGGCTCTGCGGCTGAGGATGGCGCCCACCGTGTTGAAGGCCATGCACTGGTACTGGCCCACGTCCCGGTAGCGGTCCAGACTGCTTATAATGAGGTTTCCCCCGGACAAGCGCCTCCGGCGGTCCAAGCTCAGATTGATGAGGGTCCCGTTCAGCGACCATCTGTGAGGCGGGGGGGGCGGGGATGGGGGGTTGGGGGGGGGGGCAGTGACACAGACCACACCGTCAGCGGCGCCCGGTTCTTTGGTGGATCGACCCCCCCCCTCCCGTTGGTTCTGCTGAGACCAACGGGGCAGGAGAACTAGCCGCCACCATCGCCTGTTTCTTAAAATTTTTTTTTTTTTACAAAGTTGGGGTTCATGGAAGGTGTCTGGATTTTTTAAGAGAAGGTGTTTCGACTCTTTTGATGTTTGGATGATGGGGCGACCGCGCGTACGCTCGTGTGGATTCACATTTTGTTCATTTGCAGGGGGGGTAAGTTCACTTTCAATTTCGATTGGTGAGCTTAATGGTTCTTGAGGGGGGCGGGGGGGGGGGGGGGGGGGGGAGAAAAAAACTAAAAATAAAAAAAAGAGTCTGAATTGACATAGAAATCACTGGGCCTTGGCTCTCCTCGGGGCCTAGGGAAGACGAATGGCTTCAAAGCTAATGAAAGATATATCGACTGTATTTTCAGACGAAGCGCCGCTTCGCTCTTGTTTATCGCCACATTGCTCTTCTCGTGTTTTCCCACCAGGAGACAGCATTAGCACCTGACACCAGGTAGGCGTGTGTGCAGCCTCCAAAAAAAAAAAAAAAAAAAAAAAAAGAGCAGAGAACACACACACACACACACACACAGGGCCCTTCACACCTTATTTATTTCTTAAATTGCATCCTCGCCACACCTCAACAGACAGCGATGAAAATAAAGCTTATGCTTCGGGAACAGGGACGCGCCGATCAAGGGAGTGTCTCAGACGGCTTTTAAAGAGCCCACCGAGTTCGACTCAATGGATTGAACAATTGGCAGCTTTCTTATTTCGGGGGGGTGGGCGGTGGTGTGTGTGTGGGGGGGGGGGGGGGGGGCGCCATATTCCGTGTTTTAAACGCCATTTATCCAGCGAGGACTGCGCGCATCCAAGGATGATACAGCAACTTTATTTCCCGGGAAATGAACCATCAGCCTCTCGGAGAGAGAATCAGAACAAACATTTCCTTCTCGCCGCTCGCCTTTGGTTTCACTTTGACTAAGTGCAAAATAACACAGACGGGGACCAACTTTCCCCTCCGCCCCCCGCCCCCCCCCCCCCCCCACCCCCCCCCCCCCCCCCCAAAAAAAAGCTTTTAAGTCCAACCTTGAAATCTGTCTCTCAAAAGCACATGTCAGGTTTGATGAGTGGGTGAAGACCTGCCATAGACACACTTAACTGCTCGTGGCGGTTGCCTCTGTGGGTGTACAATGCACCCCTGCTGAAACCCCAAAATATGGATTCTACTGCTGCATTTTATATGAGATTGACCTTATTATGAACATTCAGTGGGCTGGAACAGGTGAGGCTGAATGTGTTTGCAATGTGTGCCTGTGTGTGTGTGTGTGTGTGTGTGTGTCTGTATGCGTGCGTGTGTGTGCGTGTGTGTGTGTGTGTGCGTGTGTGTGCGTGTGTGTGCGTGTGTGTGCGTGTGTGTGTGTCTGTGTGTGTGTGCGTGTGTGTGTGTGTGCGTGCGTGTGCGTGTTTGTGTGTGTGTGAGTGTGTGTGTGTGTGCGTGTGTGTGCGTGCGTGCGTGCGTGTGTGTGTGTCGAGTGGATGTGGGCGTGCATGCGCAATGCGCCACAGCCCCTCGGCCAACATTTCACACCATATCTGACTCGCTTTTAAGTTGCCGCTACAGAGCAGGAGGATACTGGCACATTCTGAAATATTCTTCCCCTCTAAAGCCACAGGTTTCCCATGTGAAGTGGGTCGAGCGAGCGGGTCTTTTGGACCTGGTACCCG
>JAXIVH010000006.1:10606598-10616598 GCA_036785325.1 Urophycis tenuis
TGTGTGTGTGTGTGTGTGTGTGTGTGTGTGTGTGTGTGTGATGTTCAGACACACAAGTGAAAGCACGTGTGTGTTGGGCACCGGTTGGGGCAGGGGGGGGGGGGGGGGGGGGCCTCTGGTTGTGACATATGGAGACCATGTCGGCACATGCTGCCTTGCTCCGGGGCTGGGAGGAAACAAGCGACAGGTTCACACAACTGCTTTTGGCTCGGAATTCCGGCTGGAGCCGAGTGACTGCGGTGATGCAGAGCGACTCAGACATGGTTGAGAAATATATATACATGTATATACTTTTTTTTTTTAACGTTAGGTTCTTCAGCTCCGATGTCACGGTTGTGTTTATCGTACGGTTCTTTATCGACGCTGACAAGTTCTTGGCGGTGCGTGCTCCGCGTGGACCCCGGCACCATGCATTGTACTTCCACAGCATGAAGGTCGCCCGTGGTAATTGTTTTAAGCGCGGCCGTGGGCCGGCTCTGCCACCGCTGGAGGCAACGGCGGCCGGGTCGCTCCGCAGGGGAGGGCAGAGGTCGACCCCTATCAGCACCGTTCAGCGATACTTGTCCTCCGCTGCCGATCTCCGCAACAACGACTGACTGTGTGGCGGCTTTATTTTTTTTTTCCACTCCTGCCGAATTGAATTCACATGCTAATGAGCAGCATTCCCATGCTCTCTCTCTCTCTCCTCTCTCTCTCTCTTTCTTTCTCGTTCTCTCTTTCTCGCTCTCTCTCACACTCTCTCGCTCTCCCCCCCTCTCTCGCCCCCTCTCTCTCTCTTTCTCTTCCCCCTCTCTCTCTCCCCCCTCTCTTTCTCACTCTCTCTCTCTCACTCTCTCTTCTCTCCCCCTCCCTCTTTCTCTCCCCTCTCCCCCCCCCTCTCTCTCTCTCTCTCTCTCTCTCTCTCTCTCTCTCTCTCTTTATCTTCCACTCTCACTCTCTCTCGCTCTCTCTCACACTCTCTCGCTCTCCCCCCCCTCTCTCGCCCCCTCTCTCTCTCTTTCTCTTCCCCCTCTCTCTCTCCCCCCCCTCTCTCTTTCTCACTCTCTCTCTCTCCACTCTCTCTTTCTCTCCCCCTCCCTCTTTCTCTCCCCTCTCCCCCCCCCCTCTCTCACTCTCTCTCTCTCTCTCTCTCTCTCTCTCTCTCTCTCTCTCTCTCTCTCTCTCTCTCTCTGTCTCTCTCTCACTCTCTCTGGTCTCTCTCTCTCTTGTCCCCTCTCTCTATCCTCCTCTCTCTCTCTCTCTCTCTCTCTCTCTCTCTCTCTCTCCTGTGCCGTGGATATCGCCCACCATAACTCACTCCTCCTCCCTCTTTCAGCCTTTCTCTTTCACACAAACTCTTGCAGAGTAAGCACACAAACACGCAGATACATGTTCATGCAGCACATGACACATGCACACACACACACACACACACGCACACACATACACACACACACGCACACACATACACACACGTACACTAACACATACACACGCTCACACAGATACGTCTCTTTCAACCCCCGCTATTTCTCAAAGTTCTCAGTCTCAGAGTCAACACTTCCACGTATGCACAAAAGTCACACTTAATCACAGCATTGCAATCTTACACAAATCCTGAGCGGGCGATTACATGGAAAGCTGTGTTTTGTCACCTGACATTTTAATGCTTTGCAGCGGAGATGACCGTTGACTGGTGCAATCTCTTTCATCAAGTAATGCCTGGAAAAACGCTAATTATTTTGTTTTGAACTGTGTCACAGAAAGGAACGGTTTATCACAAAAAATTCTATGCCAAAATATGCCCCTTTAAAATGTGTAATTTACTGTAGTTTTGATTATACTAGATGAAAGAAACAGTCAACCCTCTCTCGCTTGAATTCTACCTTGTATAAACCTTTCATAACATGAAATTGTAAACACTTATAAAAGTAGATGAACAAACAATGTAGGAGACCTGGTTGGGCCTCATAGTTGCGGGCTGTGATTTTAGTTTCTGTCGAAGCGATTGATGGTATGAAGAAGTGATTTGAATAGCAATTGCCATCAGCAAAACGTTTGCCCGCGTTTGTTTGTTCGATACACGACCAGCCAGCCTTCACGATAGCCCGCCCCTGGTAACCAACGAACTGTATCTGCTGCTGTTTTTCATGCGAAGTCGTATACATGCGGGTTGTCCCGCATGTTGTTGACAGCTTGGCAATGTTAGTGTTTGGTGTCATCTGAGGCACTTGGCTAAGCTGATTACTATTGCAACCTTTGTTCGTTGCGTCAGGCACCGACTACCCCAATGTACGACTTGAGGCCGCTGAAAACACTTTAAAACCCTTCACCACATATTTTAATGGAACGGAAGCTTTTTTTTTTTTCTTTTTTACTGGGAAACGCAGACCAGGAAACAAGTTTGTTCATGCTGGTCCAAGATGCAAATTCGACATTCAATGCCGTGACACGTTATTCAAAAGGTCCATCTTCAGACTGTGGTGAGGACATTCAGGTGTCTCTATAGCCTCGACGTCCCGGTGTCTGTTGTGACACTTTCGTTGCGCAAGAGAACCCGGAGAGTAAAGACCCGCACAATTCGGACAAGCTCAATCATCTTGGCGACCGGAGCTGCGATTGGCCGCAATCAGAGTCGGAGGGCGGGTGGTGGCAGCTCTGTTGGACCAATGGCTGGCTGCAAAACACACCACCTGATATGGTAAATGGAAGTAAGAGGACAAGGCCGGTAAAAGCAGCGCTCATCCGCTGTTCCACTGAGATTCCCCAAAGTGACCAACCGCTTTGCAAGTGAACCGTGAAAGCCGGTGTAGCCGGTTGTGTGTGCGTCCGATATTCCTGCGTGGATAACGCTTACCTCAGCTTACGCTCGTATCCAAACACGGTTTAAGGTTTCCCCCCCAAACTTGTTTTTACCAGCATGAAATGCTCTGCCTTAGCCCCCCCATGATGGCAATATCATCACGCCCCGCACACCCAGGATCTGGGCCACGGCGCGGACACCTTTATTAAAAACAAACGCCACAGCAGGCCTGTAAAGCTGCATCAGGATTGTGTGAAATGGAAATAGGCTCATATGAAATACCACAGGCCCCCCCAAAGCCCTCTCTGTCTCGCACACCATGTCCTCCATCAATCATCTTTTATCGTGATGAAGATGATGGCCATGGCATTTTGAGAAGGAGAGGCTGTTCACTGTTTTTTTTTTATGTGCTTGTGACAGATTGACTCACCTAAGTGGAAATGGCTTATTCTTCCACAGCTTGTATCATCATCGGTATCTATAGTGTGTGTGCGTACGTGCAGGCGTGCATGTAGCTGTGTGCTTGTGTGCGCAAATGTGTGTGGTTGCTGTGTTGAGTGTGTGGGTGAATGTGTGTGGTTGCTGGTGCCTGTGTATATGTGTGGTGTGTGTGTCTGTGTGTGTGTGTGTGTGTGTGTGTGTGTGTGCTTGGGTATGTGTGCATGTGTTTGTTCACACGTGTGTTTGTTTTTCGTGTGTGTGCATATATATGTTGTGGTCTGTTTATGTGTTTGTGTGCGTGTGTGGGGTGTGGTGTGTGTGTGTGTGTGTGTCTGTATGTGTGTGTGTCTGTGTGTGTGTAGAGTGCAGTACCACAGTGGAGAACGCCTAGGTGTGAAATTGTGGGAAGTGCTTATCAGATGTGTTCAGGAGTGTTTTTATCTGTCCCTGTCAGAGCTTGCTGTAGATGCAATGATATTGAGAAATATGTGTGTGGGTATCTCTTGAAAGGATATCTCACAGGTTTTATTGGTTGGGCGAGTTTCTGCAGATCCTTAAAAACCATTTGTAACCTGACGATTTCACCGCTCCGTGTTCTGAAGAATTTCAAATAAAAAACACACTTTGTAAAAGTGATGCCGGTGCCAGTGTATGTGGGCTGTGTGTGTTTCTAGTTGTGGTTCTGGATCGCCAAGCGCCTTGTTGTGAATACACTGCAACACGCACGCCATCCCAGGCTTATCATTTGCCCACGTCCCGCACGGCAGTTATTAATAGTGATTAAGAAACATGGCTCTTCCTTATCTTGGCCGATCGTGCCCGATAGCTAGCGCTCGCTGTCAGCAGCACTCAGAGGGGTTTGTGTTACGGGCTCGGGCACCTTTCATCCAGCCAAACAATGGGGCCAGGGCCGCCAGCTCCCCGCTCCGCGCCGCGTATCGCTTTCAGTGGCGTTTAAAGGGACGTGGAGGGGCCATACAGGTGCGCTGTGTTATTAACAACCAGGATTACACAAGTGACACAGCAATGGGTCTTAGCGCGTCCCCCTCCTTTGGGGTGGGCTGCCAGAAATATCTTCTCTCAAATATGGTCATTGTGTTCTTTGTCTGTGTGTAGGTGTGTGTGTGTGTGTGTGTGTGTGTGTAGGTGTGTGTGTGTGTTTGTGTGTGTGTGTGTGTGTGTGTGTTGGTGTGTGTGTGTGTGGATGTCTGTGTGTAGGTGTGTGTATGTGTGTGTGTGTGTGTGTGGGTATGTACTGTAGGTGTGTGTGTATGTGTGTGTGTGTGTGTGTGTGTGTGTGTGTGTGTGTGTGTGGATGTCTGTGTGTGGGTAGGTGTGTGTGTGTGTGTGTGTATATCTGTGTGTAGGTGTGTGTGTGTGTGGGTATGTAGGTGTGTGTGTGGGTGTGGGTGTGTCTGTTTCAACACCAAGCAGGCCTGGTTGTGTTGACATTTTTCTTTTTCAGAAGATTCCTGTCTCCCTCTGAGCTGTGTGGTGCTAAACACTGATCCAAGATGAGCGACAGAGAGAGAGAGAGAGAGAGAGAGAGAGAGAGAGAGAGAGAGAGAGAGAGAGAGAGAGAGAGAGAGAGAGAGAGAGAGAGAGAGAGAGAGAGAGAGAGAGAGAGAGAGAGAATGAGTGTGAGAGGGGGAAAGATATAGAGAGAGACATAGAGAGAGACAGACACAACAAGAGAGACAGTGAGTGTGAGAGGGGGAAAGATATATAGAGGGAGAGACAGGAAGTCACAACAGCTGTTCACATAATACAAAGCCAAGGGGACTTAATTCTGACCTGTCACTCCTTTAGAGACTCACGGTGTTGCTGTATTCAGATTCATAGCTATATTATCTTCGTCGTTCATCATCAGAAGGATAGAGCCCAAGGAAACGGCTGAAGGCCGAGGCTGTCAACGTGTCAGCGAGTGTTTCATCTGGCCGTGTGCGTTTCAGCCAAACAAAGCCGCAGAAGCACCTTTTGTGCACGTCCATTTGGAGGCCATTAGTGACTGCGTGACACTAATGCATTCTTTGCCTTTTAAAGCGTTTTGGTTTCTCCAATAGTTGGCTCGTTAAGCTTAACAGGAATGCGCGTTGATGCAACGCAAATTGACAATCGGAAGATAATTAAAGACAACATCCTTTTGTTGTGGATTTTTTTTTTGTGTGCTAAATATTCAAATTACTCGACATATTTTGCATATTGGCTTTGCACCTGCATGTAATTATTCATCTCATAGCCTGAATACCCAGACCGCTGTTCTGAAGCACTGCGACCCAGCCAGGCAATACAGTCAAATATGACTGATATTGTGAAGACCTTTTGTCTTATTAAAATCAACACCGAATGCCATTATCAGCTTCCTCCTCGGATCCATATTAATATTCATATAATTTTGACTCGAGCAGTCAAATAACCACCACCAAATAAAGTCTGCCACCAGTATCAACATTAAAAAAAAGTTTTGGAAAACATTGCGCTGTTTGTCGACGTGGGGCTCCCGTAGCCCTTAACTGCAAACGAAGGCAGATCCCCCTTCCACTGGAGACGAAGAATGTGTCAGAGAAAATATGAGACCGTGGGTGTGAAGACCCTCTCTTCACGGGCTTGAAGTGAGGAAGCCGAGTGTGACTGTCTGTCTCCCCCCCCCCCCCTCCTCCCCCCCCTGTCCCCCGTCCCCCCCCCCCCCCCCCCCCCCCCTGTCCCCCCCCTCTCTTTCTCCCACCTCCCCCCCCTCCCCCCCCCCTCTGTTTCCCTACCCTTTGCGGCTAGGCGCACTGATTAAGCTGTTGAATGCCACTCATTGTCACTCTCATATGTCCGGTCCCTGGAACGTTTTTATCTTGGGGGGGGGCAGAGGAGGTGTATGTGGGGGGGTGGGGGGGCGTGAGGGGGGAGGTGCGGGCCACACCGGAGGAGGATTCTGCGCTGGCCACCGGTGTTTGTTTATCTCCTCTTGAATGTACGCCTTATCAACGGTTCGTTAGTATGCGCCTTGTCTGTGGGGGTTGACGGCAGCTGATTGTCGTTGTCGGGTGATTAGGGTTCGCCGGGGTTATCTGCGGTGCGTGAGGCGTGAACGTCATTTGATTAAAGTTTTTCATTGATTTGTTTTTGGGTGTCGTCGTGATTCCGCCTCACCCTGATTAGCGTTGTGTTTGTTTCCGACGGCAGAGAGCCGCGCTGAAACGCGAGTGGCGGCGCAGCGAGGTTTGACATTCTGCTTGGGAATCGGATGTTTATTCTTTATTTTTTTGGGGGGGGTTTTGGGCCTCAAATTGAGTTTGATGTAGTCAAAGTTAATGATGCGCAGAGCTGGTTGCGTGCCAGAGCCAGTTCTCATTTAGGGATTTCTTCAAGGAAATAATCACTTAACCCCTGCGCGGCTTAGTGGAGCGCGTCTCTCGTGGAGTGATGAAGCTCCGCCGCAAAACGATGCCGCACGCGCACTGTATACGCAAACAGCAACGCGCAAGAATACACTCAAACACACCACATTTCCCCCGGGCAAACTGTTTTAAGGACCTCAGAATTTTTTAACGTTGCCATTATACAATCTTATAAAAGCTGCTCTACCGTGGATAACTATCTGCTAGCCAAACCGACAGCGATCAGCTGTGAGTCTTGGAATCCTCTGGAACGTTGCCAAAAATGTGAAGCAGAGAAAACACTATGGATTTTTTTGGGGGGGGTGTGGGGGCGGAGAGATCTTCTTTTTTTTTCAAAGTCTTTTGAAACATGAAACGAAGTCTCACGCTTCCCTTCATCATTTCTGTAGTTTTTTTTTTCTTCAAGAGCCCCTGCCTCTTTTTTTGCATACTGGGCCTGCAGGTTTGTCTCTATGTGTAGTATGTGTTACAGAGGACCTGCCAGGGGCCGCCCCTCTGTTTTACGCATGTGTGTGTGTGTGAGTTCCAGACTTAGATGATTACTACTTTCCAACAGTGACAGAGTGGTAGCAGGCCCTGTCAGTGTGTTTGAGTGCGAGGATCGGAAAAAGCCCATAAATGAGGAGCGCTGACCCTGAAAGGTAAGAGGAGGAGTTGTCTGTTGACCTCCGCTGACTTTTTGTTGTTGTTCTTGTTGTTATGTCGTCTTTGGCAGCAAAAGCCGCGAGCTGCCAAAGAATTGGCCGGAGTTGTACTTATGATATTACAGGTTTTAGTATCATGTAATCCCTGCCTGTCCACACAGCGATTACCACACAAGGCTTCAGATCTCCGCCGAGGAGAGCTGTACTGCTCCTGCTGATTATCAAGGTTGTTAGACTGCTCCTGCTGATTATTAACGCTGTTAGGCGCAGGAATGGGACGCGTGTTGACGCTTGTGTTGGTGGCGGGCCGCAGCGAACCTCACCAGGAACACTGTGTTTTGACCGCACACGTTGCGATGGCCTGATAAGCAAAGCCTTGACTGCCTAAATGAACGGGGACCCTGGTTAGTTTAGCGCGTGGAATCCCCTAAAACATTTGTTTTGCCTGAAGGGAATCAGCGTGTACGCAATGATGAGCTGCATGGCTCGTGTCACACGAGATGGACAGATTGTGGGCTGTTGTGTTCCAACACAAGCCTCAATCACATGCTACGTCAGGGAGACACACACACACACACACACACACACACACACACACAGAGACATGGCAGCTGACTCACAGACACACAGAAACATACATACACACACACACACACACAATCACACAATCACACATACACACACACGCCCACTGATGCACACACACATGCAAGGACACACACACAAATAGGACATGCACACTGACGCACAGACACACACACACACACACACACACACACACACAAACATGCACACACACACACACACACACACACACACACACACACACACACACACAGAAACACAGACATGCACACTGACACACACGCACACAAACAAGGACACTGACACACAGACACACACGCACACACACACACACACACACACACAGACAAGGACACTGACACACAGACACATGCACACACAGAGACACGCATACTGACGCACACAGACGCACACACAAACAAGCCGACGCTGAAGGACATGCCTCACGCATCCGCACGGCGCATGCTCAGTCGGCTTGGACGAGCTCTTTTCTGTTCACCTGACAAACCACACCAAACTCCTTTCAAGATGTTAAGCCCTGGGATTAAGAGGCGGTTTTGAAGGGAGTGCATGCATGCATTATGTACCCCAGGATGTAAAACACGCCCTCGTCATTCCTGAAGCACCTAAGAAGTTTTTTTTTTTCATAACTTTCTCACAACCTCATATTTTTTGACAGGGAATTTTAAACTTGAAAAGTTGACCTCGACGAGTCAAAGCTCGTTTGATTTGTTGTTGTTGATTTTTTCTTTCGAATACCTACGGGGTTCATTGTGCTCGGGGTAACGCAGAAAGGATGAAGTTGTTGTGCGCACAAACACGCCGCGCCGTTTGCTCATGAGCGGGGCTTTTGATGGTGGAGCCTTTATCGGAGTCATTCATCGCTGGCAGATGTTTGAAGACATAACGCCTGGCGTTTCAATGTAACTACCTACCTTCGCCTGTGTTGATGTTGCGGTCTCTCATTCATAATTGTGTAATGGTGTTTTGGTACGAGTGGAACAGCTCACAGGGCTAAAAAAAAAAAAAAAAACGGAAGTTTTTCCAGGCCACAATAGCCCGTTCTTTAAAAATTATGTTTTAATTATTTTTGGACCTACAACAATGGAGTGTACACGTGTATGTGTTACAATGCGCAGTTGCACCGCGCTTCATAATGACCGCGGTGATTAGACAATGATTAGAGTGTCATTACGCTCATTATCTCAGGGCTAGCCCATCCACACTCCCTTTGGTTTCATAGCGTGTGTCCTGTGATCACCTTGGGTCGACCTTTGGTGCTAAACGCCGGCCCCCCCCAAAAAAACACGGCAATTAACGCATACAGTAAAAAAACAGAAACGGATAGTAAAAAGCCAGAGGCGTGCGTTCCACGGTGCCACGTTCCACCGTCGCCACGGGGACGCATCATCACGCAAGGCGAAACCTGCTATTTGTCTGTGACGGCGGAGACAGGCGTCTGTGAGCCATCTGAGAGGAATTCACACAGGGGAGGAGAGGGAGTCCTCCGCGTTGACAACCACTGGACGTGAACAGCCCGTGTCTCACGGAGACCGAGCTGCTGACCCAGCACACAGGGGGTTAAACTGTGTTGGGGGGGGGGGGGGGGGGGGGGGGGCGGGGGGCTTCTCAGGGTTGGGTGTCAAGCTTGTATGGGAAATGACGACCTCAATTTATGGAATGAGCTACTGCAAAAAAATCGTCAGTCGAGTCGAGTCATCATCAGATATTTTAGTTTGAATATTATATAGAGTTGAATCGTGTGCTAGTGTGTGTGTACACTAATGTGTTCGCACCAATAATACGGATGATTCACGACGATTATGTTAATATGGACATTAACAATCACAGTTCCTGAATCACATTTTGTGGGTGAATAAAAAAAATATGCAATTCAGAAAATATGTGATTTGATATCTTAACATCCAGCTAGTGAGTGTGGCTTCAACACTGGTTTAATAAAACATCTAACAATAAATACCCCAACTTATCGGCCTTAAATACGCTCTCTCCAACATCTGAAGAATTATACAAATGACGACAAAAATGTGAAATAATTTCACTTCATTCATTCATTTCACTTCGTTCATTGAAACCGGTTGGAAAAAAGTACAGACATTCAAAAGGCAGTAAACTCGACAAATGAGTCCCATATCATT
>JAXIVH010000006.1:10621598-10631598 GCA_036785325.1 Urophycis tenuis
AGGACGCTGGCTGACCTCCACATCCCTCTGGAAGGTGAGCGGCAGCGCAGGATTTTTTACCGCGGGAACCCATCCCCCCCCTCCCGGGGAGAAAGGTTCAAAGAGGTCCGAGGAGATTTTCTTTTTTTTTTTGTCCTGTGGCGGAACACAATAGAATAGAGGAGAAATCGTCAAACCGTCTTCAACAGATCTCTCTCCCTCCCCTCCCCGGTCGTCAGGTCAGGCTGTCAAACGTGGCAATCCTGGGTATCATTTGGATTCTGGTGACTTAAGCCTTTCCCTTCCCCACAAAAGCTCCCTTTGACTCAAACTTGTTTCCCCGCAACGATGAGTGTTGCCTTATTTCCCTTCCTACCTTGTGTTGCGTGTTTGTGTGCTCTTTAAATAAATACTGTGCAAACATCAAGAGATGCACATTGTTGTTTTTCTGCTCGTTTCTGCTCCCCCTCCGGATCGGATATGCATCCTCTCTATTCAGTGCATAATATTTACATGTTTTCATGGATCTCCTACGCATGGAAACTCAAGAGAGAGGCCTAAGTTGATGTTATGTAATCCTATTTTCTTTAACATAATAACCCATAATTCCACTGTAAAAGTCATCACACAAAGCTGCAACAATGGTGCAGGCAAGAATTGTTTGAAGAACATCCACACGTTTGTGTATGTCACCATGACGTGAAAGCTCATATTGTGTTTCTGTGTGTGTGTGTGTGTGTGTGTGTGTGTGTGTGTGCGCACGTGTCTGTGCACGCCTGTGTGTGTGTGTGCATGTCTGTGTGTCTGTGCGCATTTGTGCATGCCTATGTGTGTGTGTGTGTGTGTGCGTTTGTGTGCATTTGTGTGTCTGTGTGCGTGTGCACGCCTGTGTGTGTGTGTGTGTGCTTGTGTGTGTGTGTGTGTGTGTGCGTTGCAGTGGAGCAGCCTCCAACCATAACAAGACACACCGCCAGTCCCGTCAGTGTGTTGCCGTTTCCCTTCGACGACAGCATCTCTTTCACCTGTGAGGCAAGGGGGAACCCGCAACCTCAGTAAGACCACCGCACCATCAAGTCGTCGGCTGTTGTTCGTTCTCGTTGTGTATGACTGCTGCGGACTCAACTCCTCACCGGAGTTGCTATTGTAGATTTTCCAAACACCATTGTTGTTGTTTGAAGCTGCCACAGCATTTCTCGTGCGAAGCGCAGCAAAAACAAAGATTTCATTAGCCTGGGTTATTGTACATTTCCGTTCATTTTGAAAAATCGGCGTACCGTAATTGAAAAAAAAAAAAAATCGAGTATCTCCGACAAAAGCATCCCATGACGCGTTCCGCTGTGCGCGCTGTATAGATGACTGGAAAAAAAAAAACGAATGAATGGATGGATGGATGGATGAATCAACGGAAATAAACCCAACACTATGGCGTTTGAACAGATACCGATGGACCAAGGACGGCGAGGAATTCACCCCTCCTCGGTCCCCCGCGAGCGGAGCGCAGCCGCAGAGCGACGGGGCCTTCGTGCTGCCCAACAATCACCTGGCAGGCCTGCAGGGGAAGTACCAGTGCTTCGCCTCCAACAAGCTAGGAACGGCCATGACGGATGAGATCCAGCTGCTGGTTCCCAGTGAGTCACGAACCGCCGCTACCCGAACCGTCGACCTAACTTGCTGCCTAACTGGCTAACTTACCGACGAACAGACGAAGCTAGCTAGCTGACGAAATCGCTTAAAAAACGAGTTAATAGAATAGAATAGAAATACTTTATTGATCCCAAGCTGGGAAATTATGGCTAACTCACGACTGACTTATTTACTTCTTTATCTGCAACACGTTTGTAATTGTAATCAAATTGCTACCGTGCTAACACACGTGTTTCTAGCCTGCAATTGTAGACAGCGCTGCGGGCTCATGTTTGTCCCTCAGTATTCCTAGTGTGTTATTATGTCTTTGTAATCGATACCATGCAGGTTCCCCCAAGTTCCCCAAGGAGAAAATTGAGCCAACCGTTATCGACGAGGGCGAGCCTATCGTCCTGAAGTGTAACCCCCCCATGGGCATTACCCCACGCAAACTCTACTGGATGTCTATCGGTGAGTCAGCCCCCACAGAGACTTGTGGGGTCTTTTTCTCTCACCGAAATCATGTGGGTTTTTTTTTTTTTAGGACGAGCAAACCGCCCTAATCGACCGAGGCTGCATCAGCTCCCAGTTAATATAACGCCGGTCCGTTCCTCCCGGCGGTGCCAGGAAAGTTAGCTTTATTTGTTGACGTTTTATTGTGTAAACGGACAAGCTTGCCCCTTCTGTCTGAAGTGCTGTCTGAACGAGGGGCTGAGGGTTCTGGTCTGACTGCGCCTCTGGGAGCTCTAAAGCCCTCTCGCCCTCTCTACCGCTGTCTGAGTGAGGGTGTTTAGGGGGCGGGGGGGGGGGGGGGGGTGGCGGTGAGGGTGCTGTTAGATCGACTCACTGGCTATAATGGAAAAGGATGACTTGTTGTGTACTGTTTCTCGAAACCCCCCCCCCCCCTTCTCCTCCCCCGACTCTCCGGAGCAGGGAAACTCTTTTCAACTTGTTTTCAATGTGTTTTTTTTTTCCCCCCCCTTTATAAATAAGTACCGATAAGCGTGGAACCTGTTTAGACGAGTCATTCAGTCGCACGCCACTACAGCCTTTGAGGAAGTCGTTCAACGTACACCCCGTCCAGTTCTTCCAGTGGTTTATGACGATATAGATAATGACACCTTTTCGTTGCCGGGGACAATCTCCTGGCGCGCTGACACGTTAACATTGTTTGTGTAGGCGACGTGTGTTGTGCTTCATGTACACCCTTGTCTCCGCAAATAGCATTGGAGTGCGCGGGGTTAGCATTTTTTTAAGACATTCTAAAGAGGACATTTTGAACTCAGCTTGGGTGTATAATTGCTAGGCCAGCGTCATGGTTCTTTACAATGTGCCTGTAGCCCAGTGGAAGTGACTCATCCAGGGTTGAGTAAACCGTGCGCTCCTGCCAGGTTCCGGTTTGTCACGCAGTGTCAATATTATTGTCCAAAATGTGGACATAAAGCGGGGAGGATTTATCTGAGGGAGACCGTGTGTGCGAAGGTTCCGTGCTGATAGGTCGTGTCTTTTTTTCCGCTGTTGATGTTCCGCCCTCCGGAAGGACACTGACGTCGGGTCACGCCTGTTGTGACCTTCTGTGCTGTCCGTTGCATTTCTGGCATCGTTTCCCCAAAGCCAAGATGTACTCCACTCCACTGTGCCCGTCTTATATATATATATATAAAACCCAGCACAAGGAAATGCTTTGCCACATAAGGTACATAAAAAAAAGGATGTTTTTTACTTTGGATGTCAACCATACATACCTGCTGCAGCACATCTTTAAATGTGAGAATTTACAATGTGCGATACTGGGTGATGAGAGACTGAGGAGTTGGCTACAAAAAGTTAAGAATACACCATGAGGCCAGGATTATAAATAGAAGATGAGGTGGTGATGTAGAGAATGCATAGAGTGATGCAGTGCTTCAGTGACCCTCACCCCCCACCCCCCCCCCCCCTTGCTCTAATTTAATGAGACCATTCTCTCCCCACAAGGCTTTTGCTGCGAGCCCCCCACTAGAACCAGTCCACCCAGTACAAAGCATAACCCATTAATGCTGTCATCATTACTGAGCTTGTGTGTGTGTTGATGCGTGTGTATATGTGTGTGTGTGTGAGATAGAGTGTGTGTTTGTGTTACATGTATGTGTGGTGCATGTGTGTGTGTGTGTGTGTGTGAGTGAGGTGTTCTGGCGTGTGTGTGGTTTGTGGTGTGTGTGTGTGTGTGTGTGTATGTGTTTGTAGTGTATGTGTGTGTGTGTGGTTTGTGGTGTGTGTGTATGTGTTTGTAGTGTATGTGTGTGTGGTGTATGTGTGTATGTGTTTGTAGTGTATGTGTGTGTGGTGTATGTGTGTATGTGTTTGTAGTGTATGTATATTTTGTGTGTGTGTGGTTTGTGGTGTGCGTGTGGTTTGTGGTGTGTGTGTGTATGTTTGTAGTGTATCTATATTTCTTTTTGTGTGGTGTATAGGAGCTTTAATGAATAGCAAAGCCTGGTCATGTTGTGCGCTGCTTCTCCATTCCAGGCATGAGTCCTGCCATTGAAGTTCTTTACGTGACTTTGAATATTGGCTTTTGTGAGCTTGGGGTAGCACATGTATTGCTTTTTAAAGGTCTTGGCGGGGGGGGAAATGTGCTTCTAGGGGTTGTAAGCATCATCTTGAGAATTGAGATTCTGCTTCCGCCAATATCGCACCGCAAGTAAAATATCAACATTGATGTGTAATTTATGAGTGGAGAGTGCAGAGCTACAGCTTGCCGTATCATTAAGTAACCCCACGATATTGTGGCACGGGACCGTACCCGTCGCGTCAAGTGTGTTCGAGTGCATGTCCACCGTCGCTTGAGCAGACCTTTCACCTTCGTCAGAATTAGCGCTATCAGCGACCGTGTGGCTACCATCCAACATCCATCAATGGGATCGGGTCTGTCTTCGGCAGGGCCCCCTACAGGTCGCCCCGGTGCCTCTGATGAATATTTAGGGATGCACAGCGCAATGAAATATTAACGTGTTCCCGCGCAGGGCCTCCAGCAGATCGAACAGGACGAGCGGGTGTCCATGGGCCTGGACGGAAACCTGTACTTCTCCAACGCCGTCGGCAACGACAGCCGCCCGGACTACTGCTGCTTCGCCTCCTTCCCAGGATACGAGCCATCGTCCAGAAGTCCACCATGGCCGTGGTGGTCAACCCCCGTGAGTCCGCCGCATCCCCTCGAACGCCGCGTTCCGAAAGCCGAATGACGCCAAAGTCCCCCCCCCCCCCCGGGCGTGGGCGTCTGTTCCATTCCAGCGCCGGGCGTACTCGTGGGTTCCGCTGGTGTTCCGCTCACGTCCTTGTGCGCCGCGGACCGCCAAAAAACGGATTTCTCGCCGCAAATTGGCGACAAAAACGTGGGTGGCATCTGGCCGCCTTCGTGGCGTGCCATGTGGACGCGTTGCACGAGTGTGGCGCCAGGCTTTGTCACGTCGCCGCGCGCCGCGACTCGCGTTGGCTGTGTGTCGGCGTAAAAACAGCGGGGGGGCGGAGGCTCCGCCGTCCGCTGTGGTTCCACGCGGCGGCGAGCGGCGCGGGGGGACGCAGGGGGAGCCGCTGTGGGCCAGGGGCGCGGGGAGACGTGGAGATCCGGGGCGCTTTCCTCTCGCCGGCTTTTCGTCGACAACAACCCGGGGGGTCCTCAAGGTCAAATATCCTGGGATTTTGGTTATTGTTTTTTTTTTTTTAATCCGTGACCATACCATGCGCTACTTAACAGCAGACACTCCCTTTTGTCTGAGTTGCGGCTCGGTTGTGGCCTCTGCATTGACGTGGAGTGGCCCCCACGTTTTAAAACAGTTCAGAAGCGTCACTGTGATAATTGTGCCGATGTATGCACTAATCCTGACTGATCCCTTTCATACCACAGCAGAGAGCAGGACGAGTCATGACTTGCTGCTGTCATGAGCAGAGAGCCTCGACTACAGCACACAAGCACACAAGCACACAAGCACACGCTCGCACATAACTTCCATCCAACTGGATAAAAGCACATTTCACAGTTCAACTTTTTCCTTGTCTTTCAGTGCCCAAAACGGCCGATGGCGACAACCAGAGTGAGTTATCTATTATATTTTGAGGTGTGAACAACACAGATTTAATACGGCATAAATACACAGCCGGTGCGCAGGCTAGCACATGAAGCTGACAATAAAAAACAAGCAGGTAAGCATCCAAAGCAGCTAACTCTACTGCCCTACCGAAGGTCCCAGCGTGAGGGAATCCCAGCCTTCTGCTGCCCCTCTGGTGTTCAGACCGGAGGTAGTGCTGCTAAAGGGACACGAGCTGGAGTTGGAATGCATACCAGGAGGATTGTACGTATTGCTCCTCAACACTACAGCTATAGCCGCAAGGACATAACACACACCCACACAATACCACCCCCCCCCCCCCCCCCCCCCCACCCCCCCCCCCCTTCTATGTATACCGGCGTTTCACATCACGTCTTGTTTGTCATCGTTCGTTTCAGTCCCACGCCAAAGGGTCGAGTGGATGAAGATGGGGGAGAAGCTCCCTCGCGCGCCCGAGGTCAAGAGCTTCGGCAAGCTGCTGAGCATCACACCGGCGTGACAGAGGCGGACGAGGCACAGTACATGTGCAAGGCCATTAATGACGGCGGAGAGGCGGTCCACTACTTTAACGTCATCGTGGAAGGTACGGCGCTGCACTGTGGCAAGATGGGGCGGGGTGGTGGTGGGTGGTGGTGGTGTGCTGGTGTTGGCGACGGGGGAAGGGGTGGGGTGTGGTGGTGGTGGTGGTGACGGGGTCGGGGTGGTGGTGGTGGTGGCGACGGGGTCGGAGGTGGGGTGTGGTGGTGGTGACGGGGTCGGGATGGGGTGGGGTGGTGGTGGTGGTGGTGGTGGCGACGGGGTCGGGGTGGGGTGTGGTGGTGGTGGTGGTGGTGACGGGGTCGGGGGTGGGGTGGTGGGTGGTGGTGGTGGTGGTGAACGGGGGTCGGGGTGGTGGGGTGGTGGTGGTGGTGACGGGGTCGGGGTCGGGGTGGGGTGGGGGTGGTGGTGGTGGTGGTGGTGGTGACGGGGTCGGGGGGTGGGGTGGTGGGTGGGTGGTGACGGGGGTCGGGGTGGGGGTGGGGTGGTGGTGGTGGTGGTGGAGACGGGGGTCGGGGGTGGGGTGGGGTGGTGGTGGTGGGTGACGGGGTCGGGGTGGGGTGGGGTGGTGGTGGTGGTGACGGGGTCGGGAGTGGGGTGGGGTGGTGGTGACGGGGAAGGGGTGGGGGTGGGGTGGTGGTGGTGGTGGTGGTGGTGACGGGGAAGGAGTGGGGGGGTTCTGGGTTCCAACCCTGACGTCTGCAGTCTACCCAAAGGCGCCCTGCGTGCTCCCCCGACGACTTGTGTCGAAACACATAAAGCCAAAGCACTTTCGGTGCGAACGGGAAATAGCAGCGCCGCCGTTATTTAGGTTTTTGTTAAGTGTGTCAAGTATTTCGTTTGGTTTGACTTCAGCGGTTCAAAGTTTCCCTCCCTTCACCCCCCCCCAGAGCCCCCACAATGGCTGCCGAGCCCCCCCAGGGCCAGCTGGTCGTGACCGGAACAGACGTGGCCATGAAGTGCATGGTCGGGGGGAAGCCCCGGCCGGACATCGTGTGGAGGAGGAACGGACAGATGTTGGAGGAGGGTGAGCGCGACATCTGGACCGCTCGGGCTCCGCTACCTCATCTTCCACGGCTTGTGTTTCATACGACTGGCTGCTTGTCCGTTTCGTGTCTCTCGTACCAAAGTGAACTCAATTACCCGCTGCTTTGTAGTCGATTCACCGATGCCTGGGTTTGCTTTTCGGGGGGTTTGCCGGTGACGACGCGAGCAACCGATTAGTTTAACCGTGAGTGAGGGCCCTCGATGGGCTACCAAATAATCCCTTCAGAACCATCCACGAGTAAAACATTCGACCCAAGCAAATAAAGTTTGCTGCAGTAGCTCTCCCAGCAGGGAGGCAGTATTCACTGTGTTTCACTCAACCGAATGGTGCTGGGGTTTTGAGCCTAAATGTGCTCAGCTTAGCTCTCGGCAATCTAACCGCTATCTGCTCCGTGCTGACATATATCTGAAATCACTGAAAAATCACACTTAGGCGAAAGTTGTTTTTCAAAATGACAACAACATACTCTGTTTTTTTTACTGCGATGATTGCAGGCGACCTGTCGGACCGGCTGCAGGTTCTGGACGACACGCTGGTGCTGCTCGACGCCGGGCCCGAGGACAGCGCCGTGTACCAGTGCGAGGTGTCCAACAGACACGGGCGTCTGCTGGCCAACGTTAACGTCATGGTGCTGGGTGAGTAGCGTGTGTTGGCGCCGCAGCTAAGCCCACGGTGGGGCCGCGTGCATCGCCGAGACCGGCGATGTGGTAGACATGAACTTGCTTTGTACTCGGTTTGATCGCTGAATAGCTGCGTCGGTTAACGGCTGTAAATCTGATTCCCGGGGATGAAACACACGCATAAAGCTCGCATTGACGTCACCTGCAGAGACGACTTTATCGAGGATCGGAATCAAAAGGGATTCTATTATTTTGTTCCCTACGACCTCGCCAAAATGTAGCTTTGAAGGGTAGAACAAAGTATAGCTACTGTTACTATAGCTACCAGCTACTCCAAACTGTGAAACTAATTATGACAAAAGTTAGAAAGTGTATGTTGATGTGTGTGTGTGTCTGTGGGTTTGTGGAAAATATGACGAATACACACGCGCACGCACATGCGCACACGTGCACACACACACACACACACAGAGTAACGCCCTTATTTTGACATAATTATCCTCTTTGCATATATGCAAGATGCAAACAAGCACTAAGAGTGCTTTCATGTGCTGACGAGGTTCCAGTCCGATAGTGGAGCTCCTCAAGCACTTCCCGTTCCCCTCATTACCTTCCACGGCGTTGCCGTCGCCGTTGCCGGCGGTTACTGATCCCCCGATGTCCGGCAGATGTTCCTGGATGCACTTCAAGCGAACGCATTTCTCTGAGCGGCGCAGCCCTCATGACGGATCGCTTTGGTTTTCAAAGGTGACCCGCGTTTAAACTCGAAAGACGTCAGCCCCGGTTATTTGCGCGACTCCTCCAGAGGCGCGGGGTTCGGTAATGAGTTAAAACGCTGTGTGCCGTGATCGCGTGCTTTATTTATTGGTGCGCGTGTGTTAGCGCTTTGATTTGATTTCATTAGCATGAAGCCTCGCAGTGCAACATGGGCCAAAAATGAGGATTTCTTTTCAATATATTTTTGAAACTTACACATTTTTCATACGACTATTGTAATGTATTTTAGTACAGTGAAATTAAAAAAAGGTAAGGTCATAAGGTATAAAATGATTACTGAGTACTGAGTTATTATCCTGGAAAATGAGTCTTGCAAAATGTATTAAGCGGTCCAAAAAAAAAAGCGTAACTAATTAATGAATGCGCCCTTATTAAAGTGTTACCAATGATACGAACTGAGGTGACGACAGCGCCTACTAGCAAACAAAGCCGTGCGCAAATACGCGATCATTACACAAACACAAGTCAAACAGCTCAAGCATCGTTAAGCCGCCTCAGCGTTATAATCACAGCCCACCTGGCCGGGTTCCCCTCTCCTGTGTGTCCTCCACAGACATGGGTCCCCGGATGCTGACCCCAGACTACAAGGTGTACGAGGTCATCGAAGGACAGGACGCCGTCATGGACTGCAGCGTCTTCGGCTCGCCGCCCCCCTCCATCTCGTGGTAGGAGACCCCCCCCCCCCCGTTCTCGTTCAGGACAGACGGCGTCTCCATGCTAACGCTGCGTCACATTTCGCGTTACTTTTGCTAACTTTATTGGGAAAGAACAGGAGAACAGATGGGTCTGTATTCCTTGTGTTACTCGTTGTTTACGTGTGTTGGGACTATTACACAGTCTGCTGCGATCTCTCTCTCTCTCTCCCCCCCCCCTCCCCCCACCAACACTGATTAATGTGGGAGTTGAATGCACTTGCAGTGTCTTTTGACCTGAACGCTTGTTTGAACAGTCTGTTTTATTACTACAGATCAGCCTCATTTAATCCCATTAAGCACTACTCCTCGAACAGTGTTCCGGTTCATCTCAAAGAAGGAGGAAGAAATTATTCACGGGCAATTTCTCACCAAACAAACTTTTTTTTTTTTTATGTCCAAGACCTGGAGCAGACTATGATTGTATCACGGTCACTGTAAAAACAAAAGCTTGAATCACTGAGACATTTCATAATGAAACCGAATTTAAAGTTTGTTTGTTTTGTTTAACTTTTGAACTGTGATGATGACGAGGGTATCCCCTCCACCACAGGCTGTTAAACGAGACTTTTTGAAAATGAATTAAATGTCTCTTTCTTTGAACGGATTAATTCCACTTCGCTTGAGCGAAAGTTG
>JAXIVH010000006.1:10634098-10636598 GCA_036785325.1 Urophycis tenuis
AGCGTCCTAGCCGTAACTAGCCCCGCCCCCCTTTTTTTTGCATGGCAATGCACCATTTCTGCACGGCGGCCGCGTCACTCAGGTCAGGTCAACAATCGATGCCGGGGCGTTGGTTTATAATACACCAGGAATAGGCCGTGCACGTGTAGTATGGAATATCCCACAATACTTCAAGGCACACACACTGGTACTGTCCCCACCGGGGGTGGGGGGGGGGGGGGGGTCGATCCACCGGTCTTAACATCTTGCCGTGGGCCCCACGATGGCCTCCGTCTAGGTACCTGGTGGACGGCGAGGGCGTGCTGCTGATCCTCAGCGTGAACCGCAGCGACCAGGGCGTGTACGCCTGCATCGCCCGCACCCACATGGACCAGGCGGTGGCGTCGGCGGTCCTCACCGTGCTGGGTGAGCTGAATCCACTGCGCACGCAGCGCATCACGCACAGCGGCGCTCCAGGGCCGTGGTCCGATATCCATACTTACCGTACTTACTGTACGTAGTTTGAGTACGTAGGGTGTTCCGATTGGGATCGCGGCGAAAAGAAGTGTACTTAAGAGGACCCGGTTGGTGCCCTCAAAACGGTTAGTACGCTGAGTGTGTGCAACGGTGCACACTTTCCGTACTCAACGGCAGCCATCTTAGCTAGGTAGCGGAAGAGGCGGAGCCAGGCTGAGCCACGCTCAGTTCGAAAATGGCTAGACGTCAGTGGGGCGTAATGGATTCACGTGTGTTTGGCGGGTGACACAGCCGCGCAGCTGATGGTAATTTCCGGTAAGTGCACCACAGAGTATTGGATTTGGAACACTAACTGACTATCTGAAAATCTGCGCACTTAGTGAGTGCAGATAGTGTACTACGTTTAATTGTACTCATGCAAGTATGGATATCGGAACATGGCCCTGGTATAGATAGATAGATAAACAGATGGATAAAAACTATATTGATCCCCTAGGGGAAATTCAGGGTATATATACAGTACGTATTAATGACGTGGCGCAGACGCACATTGGGGGAGGGCGCGATGGGGGAGAATGTCAATGTGGGGGAGGAAACACGCGCACCATGGTAAGGAAAACTCCAGACGTTTGTGAGGTATTGTTTTTTTTTTTTAAGAAAATGCAAATTTGTTAGTGTTGTGTTATTTCGTTTCGCATTTTCACATTCATTACCATATTTAAATCCCACAGATGGTTCCTTGGTGTTGATTGACAGCGGCTAATGAGATTTTCAACTTGTTGCCGCCGCCATGTTTTGTTTGTTTTTTGTTGTGTGTCTCAGATGTTCCTGACGCCCCGGGGGGATTGGAGATCTCTGAACAAAAGCCGCGAAGCGTGCGTCTGTCGTGGACAGCAGGAAGTGACCACAACAGCTCCATCACAGGTACGAAGGCGGGTCAAATAACAGGGGCTTATTTCCCGCAGCAGCGGGGGGAGGGGGGGAGGGAAAGCAACCGCTCCGTAACTGGTAGGACTGGTCGAATAAAGGCTGTTATTTTTCACAGCAGGAAGTGGCCATAACAGCTCGGTAACAGGTGCTGCTGGTCACATAATGTCTCTCGTTTGTCACAGCGGGAACTGAGCATAACAGCGCTGTAACTGGTAAAACTGGTCAAATAATGTCTCGTGTTTGTCACGGCAGGAAGTGACCACAGCAGCTCTGTAACTGGTGCAACTGGTCACATAAAGGCTCGTATTTGTCACGGCAGGAAGTGACCACAACAGCCCTAGAACAGGTGCAATTGGTGAAAATAAAAGTACCTTATCTTGCACAGCATGCAGTGGTCACAGCCGCTCTACATTAGGTCAAAAGTCTCTCTTCATTTACAAGGCAGCCAGTATTTTCATTGTTGTGAGCAGAACAAACATTTCTGAGTATACAGTTGTGATGAATGTGCCTCAATCTATGATTATGTCACTGTAGTTATGTTCCCTGAATGGAGAAACACGATTTGTAAAGTTGTTCTTTGAGATAATGCTGAAGGCCTTTGTTGGATTGTTGCTATTTCTTATGAAGTATGTCTACATCTCATTTCAAACTCTTAAGTAACACCTGTTCACGTATTCCTTTGTAAAAGGTGATTTCATTGAACACTATTAAATGAGCCTTATGCAAATCACCCCCCCCCCCCCCCCTTTCAAAATAGATTTTACCGTGACAACATGTTTTATAGACAAAATGTACAAAAGCAAAACAGAAGGTGACATTTTGCATTATACATTGGAGCATTTGGTTGAACAAAACAACACGGTCTGTGGAAAAATGTTTCATGAAAAGGAAACAAGAAATAAAAGGAGAACTCCCCGGCTGCTGCTCCTCCCTCCCCCCTCCTCCCCTTCCTCCTTCTCCTCCTCCCTCCTCCCCACTGCCTCCCAGTTCAACCTCCTCCTCCTTCTACTCTCCCCCCTCTCCTTCCTCCTCCCCCTCCCCTCCCCCTCCTCCTCCTCCTCCATCTTCTCAGCCCAATGTCAACAGCACGTCCACATAATTAGGAGACGACAGC
>JAXIVH010000006.1:10641598-10643911 GCA_036785325.1 Urophycis tenuis
TAAAATGGTTGATCCCAATGTCTGCAGTCTCCCTGTAGGCATCCATGACTTTGATGCCCAAACCGCTACTTGCTCCTCAATTACATGTCTGAATCTGCTATATGAGTAAATAACATCTCTCTCTCTCATCCTCTTTCTATCTCTTTCTGTGTTCTCCACCCCCCCCCCCCCCCCCCCCCCCCCCCCAGGTACACTGGGTGAGGCGGAGGAACCTGCTCCACAGCGACAAGGTGTCGGAACAACGCTACTCGCTGGCGTTCAGCGGGAACCGGAGCCACGGGCTGCTGCCGGGCCTGGCGCCCTACTCCCAGTACACGCTCACCGTCAACGTGTTCAACAGCAAGGGCAACGGGCCGCCCAGCGACCCCGTCACCTTCATCACCCCGGAGGGAGGTGAGCCCGGAGGGATGACAGGGGAAACAGGACAGCGTGGAGCACAGACGGCGTTTAACGGAGGAAAGGAAAACAGGAGGAAAGACAATGGATTAGCATTAGAAGAAGAAGAATAGAAGAAGAATGACTCTTTTTGATCCTGTGAGGGGAAATTTGGTCTCTGCATTTAACCCAATCGTGAATTAGTGGAAATACACTCAGCACACAGTGATGGTGAGGCACACAGTGAGGTGAAGCACACTAATCCCGAGGCAGTGAGCTGCCAACAGCGGCACTCGGGGAGCAGTGAGGGGTTAGGTGCCTTACTCACACAGGCACTTCAGTCGTTCGTACTGGTCGGGGTTCGAACCGGCAACCCTCCGGTTACAAGTCCTAACCAGTAGGCCGCGGTAGGCTGAAATACACCATGCTAATATTGCTCCTGATACTGCTACTACTACTGATACTCATACTAATTCTAATTTGTGTACATTTTCCGTCCTGTCAAAGACAAAATCCACCAACACTGCTGATGGATATTGTTTTCCAATCAAATATATAATTGCAATACAATTATTGTAATCAAAATTAGAATACACAATCACAATATGAGTTATTGTCATCTTATTAATGAGATAATAACAATAATACAATAGTAACAATCATAGATTCACAAGAACAAAAAAGGTGGAAGTTCAGCTGCTTCGACATTAGTTCGAGCAAGAGAAAAACTCTTCAGCTGCATGGGTAGAAATAAAACCCCAAGCAATGCAGTGATCCCAGTTTAAATCTCAATAAATCTCTTTGGTTATCCTCCATCTTTCGTCCCCGAAGTCTGTTTATTATAGCATCATTATATACACCAGCATTACAGCATCTCGGAGTATGTTATTATTACCCACGCAAGAGCAGATCCACCGCCTTGTGTCAACTCCAGATGGAAGACTGAACATAAAATGATCCCTGTATTGAAAATCCCATTCCATTTTTATTTTTTATTTTTTTTTTACTTAGTTTATTTCTTTTATTTGTTTATTATTTCACAGCTCCTGCACAAGTGCCCATCCTGACCGCGTCCAACGCCCAGACGGACTCCATCTCCCTGGTGTGGGGCCCTCCTCCGGAACCCAACGGCATCCTCGTCGGCTACCGGCTGAAGTACCAACTGGGTACGTGTTGCTGTACATGTCCGCCAGCTAGCCGCAGCAGCAGCAGCAGTGGTAACAGTAGTAGTAGTTGTAGTAGTAGTAGTAGTGGTGGTGGTTGATCTTCTGGGACCGTGATGGCACTTGACTGTGTGGGCAGAGTGTGTGAGAGTGCTGTGTCACTGTAGAGGAGGTGTGTGTGTGTAGCGTGTGTGTGCGTGTGTGTGTGTAGCGTGGATGGGCTACAAATCCCCTAGGTGTGTGTGATGTGTGAACCGGGGAGCGGCGCCTGTATGTGTGAGTGTGTGAGTGTGTGTGTGTGTGTGTGTGTGTGTGTGTGTGTGTGTGTGTGTGTGTGTGAGTGTGTGTGGGGGGGGGACCATGTAGTGAACATTGTTCAGTGATGCTTCATGTATTTAGTGATGTAATGAATGTAATGAATTCAGCGAGCAGTATACTGTATATATATATCTATACTGTAGATATATTGTTTATACACACTGCAACCACAAAACTACCATGATCCATGACTGTGTTGCGGGAAGAGATAATGTGCAATCTAATGGGAAATAATGTATATTTCATAATGTAGAATACATGGTTTATTTAATAAATAGTCTATAGAACATTAGATTAGATTAAAGATGAACTGTTAAATGTACAAAACTCCAAACACGTTCAATGTGGGTATTGAAAACATGGATGAAGATGGCTTCCATTACTCATTACATTACATTACTCATACGTGTAAGGGTTCATCAGTTCATGGTATTAGCTTTTCCCTGTTATATCAATG
>JAXIVH010000006.1:10644111-10646611 GCA_036785325.1 Urophycis tenuis
GAAAATATTAATCAGCGCGGCGCAGGGGGCACTGACCTCCACGGTATCTGGAGCGTTGTTGATGGCGAGGGATAACGCGGGACACGGCGGCGGTTCGGTACCGCTGTAGTTCTCCCCCTGGTAGGTTCTCCAGCTCAGGAGCGGCGCCGGGCTCCTCGCGACTGCCGAGTCTTTGGTAATGCTGTTCATCTTTCCCCCCCAAAAAATTAGGGGCGGAGATTAGTTTTATTCCCCCCCCCCCCCTCTGGAGAGTTAGCAACCGCTGCTCCGGTGTTCCGTTTTTTTTTTTTTGGGGGGGGGGGGGGGTAAATAACGCAATTCCATATCAGTGGTTACAAGAAAATTCAATAAAGCCCTCTTTGCGGGGTTTGCAGTTTTGAGAATTAATCAGGGAAAATGTGTTTTTTCCCCCCGTCACCCCCCCCCCCCCCGCCACCCCCCCCACCAAAAAAAAAAAAGAAAAAGAAACTGATGCAAGGATACGGGCACCCGAAGCGTGCGGTTTCCGAGCCACTTTGCTCATTTGATTTTCTCTCCCGACGCAAGGTCAGCGACGCCAGCCGAGAGACCGGCCCGTTTCAGCCTGGTTGCTTCCCCCCCCCCCCCCCCCCCCCCCATCCCCTTTATTTTTTTTTCGTCAGGATGACTAACGACACGCGAGGACGGACAAGCCGCAGCCTGAAACAGTGGGCGATATGATTTATCCCTCTGATTAACCTGTGCCATTTTCCCCTCCGCGCTCATTCAAATTCACCGTTAAATCCATTTCTTTATCTGCGTCCCATTCTCCTCTTCTTCTCCTCCTCAGATTGCCTTTCCCCCCTACGTTTGTTTTAAAAAAATCTATATTAGAGAAGAAAAAATATATATATATATCGATGTTTCTGCGAGACGTCGATGGCCATGAATCTTAAAGGACGATGATAGATCAGGGCGAGTGTGACATCATAATTAATATCTGTGTTTAAGGTTCGGTAATGGAGAGGATGTAACTTATTTCGGGGCTAATTGTAGCTGAAATGAAAGTGCTGAGCCCAGCAAAGATTTCTGCTGTGTGAAAAAGTACAAAAATTGACAATGCATTAAATTAATACCAGCATGAGGCCGTGCACACAAACAATGCCCGTGTTGAATAACAACATTACGTCCCACAGCTTGATTCAGGGGCATACATTATTCTAAAAGACGCTGCAATTGTATGCAATTCATATTCAGAGGATCTGCAGCCTTCATAATTATTCTGTGAACATTTGCAAATAAGGTGGAGTGGATCCTCGATGTCCAAAATAGTACGTTTTATTTCCATGCCCTCGAAAAAAAGTTGAACTCAATGAATTAAATAGAAAACATTTCAGAAAATGAACTGTTCTTAAAGCATTATGCTTGTAGTTAGTTGAATGTTTGTCCACCAATATTTATGTTATTGTACTTACAATCCATTATTCAGTACATTTTTCCCACTATTGCGTGAACCATGTGCATGAAAACCACTTCACATTATGGTGTTTTCTGCATGAATGATAATTCTAGTCATGTCCATGTCCAAAATATAAAACACTGTACAGTTTTACCCGTCAATCATCCGTCACTGTAAGGAGGTCACTGGAATGGATGTCTTTCCAGGGCGCACAACAGCTGCAGTCACTTTTGAAAGGACTTCTTATGGCGGAGTCAGAGATCCAGCCATGAAACCAGTGGTGATATAAATACAATCGCATGCCTGCTGCTGCTGCCCAGCCTGTGTATTCTGCTCTCTAACACTGCATAGCTATTTCTACATTATCTGCAATAAGGGTATTGTTCTCAGATATACAGGGTTAGCATTTATACCTACAGAGATTACTTATGATTGGATGGGAATTGACTCAATTGGACACACTTGTTGGGGGCAGAGGTCAATGATTGCCTCACACTTTCAAAACAAGTGCCCTAATTATATGCTAGCTCGCGTTTCCCTGTATGCTATCAGTAGGCCTACACAGCAGGAACTGCATTCTTCTGTTGTTATTATGATTATTATCATTATTATTATTATTATGTCCATGTACCGTATTGTGGGGACTGCATAGAGAGAAATGCCCTTGACACAGTTACAGTATTAGAATAAAGCCATCTAATTTCCTTTTCAAAGTCTTTTTTCTCCTACTGCTCTCTGTTCTCTGTTCTTTTCATCTCCTGATCTGCATGCCATGGAGGTGTGAGAAGTGAAAATATACATCTCTCTCTCTCTCTCTCTCTCTCTCTCTCTCTCTCTCTCTCTCTCTCTCTCTCTCTCTCCCTCTCCATCCCTCTCTCTTCCCAGCTTGACGTTTTTGATCAGAAGTGGAGCGTTTGGGTAATTGCGGCAAGCACGTCTCAAAATCAGCCTGCAGGACACAGCTGGACATGTGCAATGGACTATTCCCAAGTGGCGGGTTTGCTGCAGGAGCACCAGTGCTATCACACATGCAATCTGCAGCAGCACATCCCTCCTCCAAGAGTTCCATGTGTCGCAAGATAG
>JAXIVH010000006.1:10651611-10659111 GCA_036785325.1 Urophycis tenuis
ATCAGGGGACTGAACTGTGTTTGAACTGGGAGGGGGGGACACAGTGGGAGGGGGGAGGACAGCTGAACCGAAGCCCACCTTAAGGAAACAACCTCCATCACCTCCGTCACCCTCCATCACCGCCGTGGTGATGGTGATGGTGACGGTGATGGTGTGGTGGAGATATGGGTGGGGGTGGGGGTGGATGGGGCGATGGGGATGGTGGTAGTGGTGGTGGTGGGTTGGGGGCGGGTGGGGGGGGGGGGGGGCAGGGTGAAAGTGCAAGTACCAGAAGCGAAAATGGAGGACAGAACAGGGACGGTACTTTGAGGGGGAGGGACGTTGGGAGAGTGTGGAGTGAGTGAATAAAGGATGGAGCGAGGTGCTGTCTGGCTTGCCTTGACTGGCCATTTTCTGTCCGTCATTCGGCAAGGTTATTCCTTCTGAGGGGAATTCATAACGTTGTCGCCGAGAATTGGTTGTTGTTTTTGTTTTGTTTTTTTGCTGTTAGTGTGCCTCACACCAACACACACACACACACACACACACACACACACGTGCGCACACACACACACGTGCGCACACACACACACACACACACACACACACACACACACACACACACACACACACACACACACAGACCTACACATGCACACACAGGGACATACACACACACACACACCAATTTCATACATACACAGAGACGTACACACACACTCACACATACACACACACACACACACACACACACACAAAAACACACACACATACACACACACACAGACCTACATCATACACACACACACCTATTTAATACATATGTAACCCAGGTCCCATGTAGTTAAAAGATAAAGCTAAAGTGGTTAATACGATGAGACTGGGCCTGGGCTCGTTGTAGGAAAAACTACAACTTTTGTATGTTACGTTAAGAGTGTACCTTTAATAAGGTTTGTTATTTTAATAATAACCACCACAACTGTTCTTTAAATTCAATGAACCCATCAAAGGCATTTATTCATAATAAAATAAATGTCTCTTTTGAATATGAAATAAAATAATGAAATAGCACTGAATTACTCAATTGTAAATAAAAGATCTTCAAAATAAAATTCAGTTTCTTTTGTTTCACACTTTCTTTAACTGGAAAAGAAAAACACCTTTTCGGTTTGATCCACTTGAAATAGAATACCATTCAGTATCTTTTACACAGCAAAACACTCTCCAAAAGAAAACCCTTGTTTTATATAATTCTAATTAATAACATTCAATACTTTTCAAAATCATTCAAATTACCTTTCAAAACAGTAGGTTTAGATTTACATGCAACCACTCAAAACTAAATGTTATCTGTGGGCCCACACACTCATACGAAACACTTTAGAATAGGATTTGAAACCCGTTGCAGGCCTGTTTACGAAGCTCGTGTGCGTTGTGGCCTAAAAACTGTAGTGGCCGTTTCACTCAGGGCTGAGTACAAATAAAAAGCACGTGCAGGGTATGTTAATACTCACGAATCCGATTCAAGGGTAAATTAGTAGGGGTAGAATGGGAATGGGGGTCTCACGATGACAATGGCACAGTCAACCCAAAACACACGTGGGCAATGGCGCGGCGAAGTCGCACAGCAGGACAGGACACGCCCGAACACGGACGAACAGGACCATCGGTTGGAAAACCCAGTCTCCCTCTCTCTCCAACGTTCGTCTCCTCTGGCAGTTCACACAAAAGTTAATATCAGGACCACGAGTAGTCGACCTCTACGATAAAACTTAGATGTTCCCCACACCACGATGCCTCCTTTCTTAGCTCTCAGTCGACAACGTGTTTTCTTCTCATGCGTGCTCAATACCTCCCAACACTACCTGCGCCACCAATCCCGCCCCTTTTACAGATGCTTTACTTTGATTGGCTTGCGACTATTACTTTAACCAAAAGCAAACAGGAATAAGATGATTGACAGGTAACAGGTTAGATTGCCCATGTAACACGGCTTCTTCCTCTCTTCTAGGCTCTCTGATCAGATATTTTAACCAACTTAATGAACTAAAAGGACTTTTATGAATTTATCTCTTAATTGTGAACAGTCCTATTTATTTAACGTTACATATTATATTTATCTTTTTAACCAGCACACATTTTAACCATTTTAAATATAATGAACTCTATTTATTTATTAACTTTGTAAATATAGCATGTTATTATACGGTTAGGTTATTTTTTATGCTCTGTAAGCTTACATGATTTTTATACAGGGCTACACATACACAGAGACACACACACACACACACACACACACACACACACACACACACACACACACACACACACACACACACACACACACACACACAAACACACACACACACACACACATACAAGCACACACACACACCTATTTAATACATACACACAGACACACACACACACACACACACACACACACACACACACACACACACACACACACATACAAGCACACACACACACACACACACACACGCGGTTTCCATTCGTCGAGGAACATCATCAAGCGGTGACGCGCGTCGCGCGCAGGCATGCGGTAGTTTGAGAAGAAAGGGAACTACTTATTAAAGTCCTGATTATTTCCCGCGCCGGTTTTGTTTCAAGCCGGGCGCCGTGCGTCTTGAAGCGTCTTGAGGGCGCTCGTGTGGGCGCCCCGCGATGACGCCTTTCATGTGAGCGGGAGGTTGAGCGGCGGAAAAAAAGGCCCTGAAACGCAGATTCCTCTTCCTCCTCCTCTTCGTCTTCATCTTTATTCGTCTGCGTCTACTACCAACCCCCCCCCCCCCCCCCCCCCCCTCTCTCTCTCCTCTCCTCTCGCATCACTTTCCCTGAGGAAGCGGCTTTACAATGCGCTGCTCTTTTTAATTTCGGCTGATCGGTTTCCTTGGGAACACGGCGCCGCGGGGTGACGCCGGGTCGGGTCCCAGCCGTGGTGCCGGCGCTGTCCCCGTTTCACCTCCGCAGCCTGCTGGTTTACCCGCGTGCATGCGCGAGTGTATGCGTGCGCATGTGCGTGCGTCATTCACTTCTTTTAATGTTGTTTGTCGGCGGCGTACAGGAGGCCACTTAGCTGACCTGAGTGACATTCCCCCCCCCCCCCCCGCAAGAAAACTGTATTCATTTCATCGCTGGCGGCTGATCACCCTCCCGCCTCTCGTCCCTGCGGCCGCGTCGCTTCCAATCGGCGTCTCCGCCTCGACCGGCCTGATTCGCTCCGACTTTCGCGGCTATCGGAAAACGCGCACGCCCACGCCGCTCCCTTCTTCTTCCTCGTCTTCATCTTCTTCTTCCGATGCGGCGCAATTAGAACGGCAAATTGACACCGATCTGTTCCCCGCGGATCGATGCCGCTTGTCGGAGGGGAATTCAGATGAGGCAGCATCGCCGCGGCAACACAACACGGCGCCCCCCGCCCGCCCCCCACCCCGGCCCCCCGCCCCACCCCCCACGTCACGCTAAACCACCGGAGAACAGTCGCTAATTGTCTCTAAGCGCCGCAGAGCGCCACATCCTTCACCCGCCTCCCGCCTTGACGTCGGCCGTATCGCGTTCCTCCTGACGGAGGGGAGGCGGAGGCAAGGTGGAGGCGAGGCGGAGGCGAGGTGGAGGAGAAGGCGGAGGCGGAGGAGAGGAGGAGGCGAGGCAGAGGCGAGAGCGGAGGAGAGGCGGAGGCGCGGTGGAGGAGAGGCGGAGGAGGAGGCGGAGGAGGAGGCGAGAGCGGAGGCGAGAGGCGGAGGGCCGACGGAGGCGCTGGGGCAACTCTCAGAGAACACAGGCGGCAGGAGCCGGGGTAATTAACGTTTATTGATACATGACAGCTGTAAGCCTGTTTGCCCGGTGAATTAAACCAGCTCATTACAGGCTTAATGGCGGGTATAGGGGGGAAGATAAATAATGGATGCCAGTCCACTCACTGGCACTTTACCATGCGTCAGGAAGCCCTGCCTACGCTGAACTACTGCCCCCTGCCCCCCATAGACACACACACACACACACAGACACACGCACACACACGCACACTCACGCACACACACGCACACACACACACACACACACACACACACACACACACACACACACACACACACACACACACACACACACACACACACACTTATAGCAATAAATGTCCATGTGTAGATTGCACTAGAAATGAGGCCGTGTGTTGGAACATAACTGAAGCCTGTGCGCAAGTAGCAGCACTCTTCTCACAGGGCTTCTCCCTATGCCTTGTTCATAATAAAGTCAAACAACAACAACAACAACAATGACAACAGAACCCAAAAACACATAATAACTACAATTAAGTTCAGCAGAGTGTTGCAGGGGGAAGCATCCGGCAGAGCTGACAAGACGGCGCTCTGCCGCTGTTATCTGCCAGCCCTCGTGTTCCCTCCGCCTGTCTGCGGCTCTACACAGCTAGTGAACACACACACACACACACACACAGCCCCCTCACCCCACCAACAGCCTCCACCTACCCCCCCACCCCCCACCCTGCTCCCTGTAAACCCATATGAACAGCAGCCTGATCAAACCGCTTCCTCACCCCTGTCGGCTCATGAGCCTTGAGTCACGAGTGTGTGTGTGTGTGTGTGTGCGTGTTTGCGTGTGTGTAGCTGTGTGCATGCATGTGCGTGCGCGTGTCTGTGTGCGTGCATGCATGTGTGCGTGTGCGTGTGTGTGTGTGTGTTTGCACGCGTGCACGTGCACTAGCTTTAGGTCAGACAGAGTCTCCTCAGGTTATGGATGAGTGGGTCTTCTTTTATTCATGGGGCCTGCATTTCATCTTCATCTCCGTCTTCCTTCTCAATGGCCCTAACTCATATTATTCAGAAAGCTGCCAATATATGTTGACTTACCAGAAGCGTCAGTGGTGGGAGAAAAAAAATAAATCCATATTTTCATAATAGACTATCTGCTTATCGATCTGAAGCCGAGGACTTGAGTGCCAAAGAAAGTTTGTGTTTTGCCGAGGGAGAGAAGTCGTGGAAACACCAGAAAAAGTCTTCAGGAAGTCGAAGTCGTGCGCGCTCGAGTCGACGGGCAGGCTGGCGGCGGCGGCGGCGGAGTGATTCACAGGGCTCCGTGACCCCCCGGCCCCGACGGCGCTGACGGGATTTCAAGAAACACGCATTTCTCGACACGGGGATTCCACGGGAAGAACGGACGGAAATAGAAACGCGCCTCGTCTCTCCAAACTAAAAGTTCAGCGCTCGATGCAAGATTCATCCCCCGCCGGGCCAGGCAGGATCCGCCGCTGACCTCGGTTGTGTATATTTCATGGCGAGGCCCGCCGGGTTATGACACGCGGCGCGCGTCACGCACGGGGTCGCGCCGCAGGGAAAGCCCTCCCGTGCGCGCGGCGTGCTGAACAGCGTCACGTTGGGGCCGCGGGGGCAGGTGACGGGACGACACCTGATTCAATAAGGGGAGCGGATGTCTCCCCCCCGGGGGAAGACGCAGCATAACCCGGGGGTGGGGACGGACGTGCGTGCGGGTGGGCGGGCGACGACTGCGCGGGGAGCGGCGTTCGCTCACTGGCTGCGTGGCGTCGCACCGACGCCGGCCCTGCAGGGTCCATTGGATCACAAGACATCAGAGTCTGAGGAGTCGGAGGTAAGACCCGGTGCATCCTGTAGTTGATGTAACCAGGAAGCATTTGGAGTTATCTGGTTATGACTATAAGGCGCGATGAAAGAAACACAGTATATATATATATATATATATATATATATAGTTAGCTCGCCAGACAGACAAGCAGACAGGCAGATGGATAGCTCTAAGCCAGCATCACATCATCTTTATTCCATTGTTGTTCACAGTGCGGCACAACAGGGGGATTTTAAACTAGGGCCCGTAGACACAGATCAGTCCCACGCCAGAACAACTTTTCATTGTCCTCATTATGTCACTTGTGACATTTGCATGCCCGTTTTATCATCGCCAGATTGGGGGTTTGGGGGAAGAGGGGGAGGTGGGGGAGGGGGGCTCGTCTGATAGAGTCCGTATGGGTCTTTATATATCAAAGCTAACTGCTGAGGACGTGACGCATATCGAGAGGGCCTTTCTCCCCGAGCCCGCGGAGAGTTCGATCAGACCAGACGGGGGAGTCTGCTTCCGGCTGACACCCTTTATCACACGTATTCATATTCACACCGCTCGGCCCCCCGATAAATACACCACATGACACGTAGAATCGACGTTTAGGGTGCTGTTATTTCTGTCGGGGGAGCCGGGGATACGTTTACAATATTCGGGGGTCACTTTGGCAAAATGTGAATCCTGGAGCGAGGAAGGTGTCATGTGTGGTATTATTGGAATTGGCAACATATACAGTACATACTTACAGAGCTTGTTTTTTTTTTCCATTTCAATAGTAGCTGGCGGCCATAGGTTCCAGGAAATCCCCCGCATCAAACCATGACGTTATGAATGAACCTGATGCACTTTCCAATAACTTGAAAATTGTAGCCGACAAGAAATCCGACAGAAACCCTCAAATAAAGTACTGTAGCCATGTATAACCTGCCGCTGCCACTCAAAACTTAAACTTTCATTTTCCGAAAAAAAATAAAAGAAACGGTTGCCACGGTTATACTCTTCTCCGCAAGGAAACCATCGAAGATGACAAGCTGCTGTTACGGGTGTTTTCGTAACTTTCCAACGTATTTCCACTTCAGCCACCGACCGGCAGCGCTCTGAGAGAAGATTCCATCAAGCAAACTTTATTTCAGTGCATCAACGTGAACATCACACCGGTCGGCCAGAAAGCAAGCAAGTGTTGGTAAGCAGATAGCGACACACGCTGACAGCGATGTCAGACCCTGTGAATGTGAATGACACCCCGCGTTATCGAAACATTTCCGAAAGCAATTTAGGAGCTCGCCATACCGAAGCCCAAGCCACCCCATTTGAGTGACAGTGACAATGAATGGCTAAGTTGCCTAATATATTTAGATACAGCCTCTGTCCAAACACGGTGGGTTCGAGCTGGAAATAGCATCTATCATTACAGCCAACAAATGGACTGCATTTACATAACACTTTTCAACATCAATCAAAGGGCTCTGACAATTAGTGCCACGCATTCACTCGTTCATATACACATTCATCCGCCCACCGTGGCGCATGAATGAGCCGGATGAGAGCAGTTACCACGAGGTGCCTGGCTCAGGGACACCTCGATACATCCCGCTGTGTGTGTGTGTGTGTGTGTGTGTGTGTGTGTGTGTGTGTGCGTGAAAGTGAGGGCGAACGTGATTGGCTGTGGGTTAATTGAGTGTTGCGGTATCAATTCACCCTTCAGATGAGATGTTATTGTGTTGTCTTTTTCGGTTCACGCCGCTACTTGGAAGCTGTCTACTTTTTAATGGCTCCTTTCCTCTCGGTATAATGCATAAAGAAATGGGTTAAATGGGATAAGACAAGGATGTGTCCCAACACTGCATTATGTATCTTGACATCGTCTCAAGCAACGTAATCCACTTTGGC
>JAXIVH010000006.1:10667482-10682482 GCA_036785325.1 Urophycis tenuis
TTAAATTGTCACAATTTATAACATTTATTTACATTCCCTCTATAGATAAACCATATATATATATGCAAAGGAAAAAAAAATGGTTTATAGTTCTGCGCGCGGGTGCCAGGCTTTTTTATCACCTTGTACAGACTAGAAAACTATCTCCCTCTGTTTTTTTTTCTTTAAGCCATAAAGGTTGTTTACAAGAGAATCCCTTGGTTATGATATCACCCCGAAAGCTCAGTCTGTGTGTGTGTGTGTGGTGTGTGTGTGTGTGTGTGTGTGTGTGTGTGTGTGTGTGTTTGTGTGTGTGTGTGTGTGTGTGTGTGTGAGAAACACCCCCCCCCCCCCCCCCCCCCCCCCCCCCCCCCCCCCCCCCCCCCCCCCCCCCCCCCCCCCACCCCCCCCCCCCCCCCACCCCCCACCCCACACACACACACACAACACACACACACACACACACACACACACACACAAACACACACACACACACACACACACACACACACACACACACACACACACACACAAACACACACACACACACACACACACACACCCACACACCTCTCCCCCAGGGGTGCACACAAACACATGAACACACAAACACCCACACACATGCAGGGCGGCTAGCTCCACACACACACACACACACACACACACACACACACACACACAGAGCAGCGTGGACTGGAGTTTGATAACATCTCAATTTGTGCAGGCCGGACACACCTGCTGGCACACGCCGCAGCTATAGTGGGGCTCCCAGCTTCTCATTTGATCTGGGATTAATTGTTTTATGGACTCAGCAGAAGACACATTCCTCTGATATCCATCTCGCTGCACAGCGGGGGGGGGGGGAAGAGAGAGCACACAGAGTTTGGTGTGTAGCAACCCCCCCCCCCCCCCCCCCCCTCCCCCCCCCCCATCCCGCCCTCCAGCCCACCATCGCTGACCGTGTCTGACTGAAAAATAACACAAAGAGAGAAGAGAAAGAGGGAGCAGAAGAAGAAGCAGAAGAAGAAGAAGATGATAAAGATGAAGAAGAAGAACAAGTCCTCCAGTGCTGGAGGACTGGAGGAAGCAGAGTCACTGCTTCTGTGGTTCCTTTGTTAACAGCATGTTTGACTGTACACTGGGGCTCTGAGGGAGAGAGAGAGAGAGAGGGAGGGAGGGAGGACAGAGAGAGAGAGAGAGAGAGAGCTGTATCAGCACATTATGCGTTTGCAGCAGCGGGGATCGGGGGTGAGGGGGCGGGCGTCGGGGGGGGGGGGGGGTGGGGGGGGGAGGGAGGGAGGGAGGGAGGGAGGGGGGGAGAGGCGAGTAAGTGGCTGTGGTCCAAACGCTCTGTTGTGAACGCCAGCGCGGGTTAACCACCGCGAAACACGATGAGAGCAAAACTACAGGATGTACGCAACGCGGCCTCGTTTGATTCGGTTGAGAGCAAAATCTCTGGGTTCGCTGTCCGCTGCCGCAAGCGCGTGTGCGTCTGTGTGTGCACGCGTGTGTGTGATGGGGGGGGGGGGGGGGGGGGCGCGTCAGACGCGTAGGTCTGCCCGGCGTTGACGACACCACTTGGACCATTTCTTCATCAGGGCTCTCCCTTTAGCGACAGGAGCAGGCACATGGCTAATCCGGACGCTCCTACCAAATACCCATAATTCCCTCTAATCTTCCCCGGGGCGCAGCGCATTCGAGGATCCGGAAGAGGAAGGGAGGGAGGAGAGGAGAGAGAGAGAGGAAAGAGAGAGAGAGAGAGAGAGAGAGAGAGAGTGAGAGAGAGAGAGAGAGACAGAGATAGAGAGAGTCACCGAAGAGAGAGAACAAGTCATCGAAGAACAAGAACGCGATCCGATTAAGCTAATCGAATCGCGCGGCGGGCCCATGCTACGCCAGCAGTTCGTCTCCCGCGGCCCCCGTCCCAGGCAGCGCCGGGACGGGGGGATGGATGCGGGAGCAGTGGCGAGATGCTGTAAGGTTAGCCGTAATGCGCTTATACCCTGATTTTTCATTTCCCAGCGCTGACCGCCGTGAAAGACTGGCGAATGGAAACGGCGGGTGGTGGGGGCAGCGGGGGGGGGGGGGGAGGGGGTTTGGGGGGGGGGGATACTCTCAAGCAAATCACCGCCATAATGTTTTGAAAAGCCTTCGAGTGTTTGGACGCGGACACGCAAAGGCCGTCGACCCTCGCGACACAGAAATGTCGCGGTGTGAAAACAAGGTCGTCTGAATTCATTCGCTTTTTTTTGTAGAATCCACCGCCTCTTTGTTGTGGGGAATACACGGTATTTCGAGTTGTGCTGTTTCACAAATGAATCAATTAAGATTTCCTGTTTTTTTTTTCCAAGGGGAACACTTCGGTGTGCATTCAGCCGTGTGTTTTACATTTCCATGTGCAAAACCTCAAAGGCTTTTTGGAGTTCTCAACATACCAGCGGGGGATCTGCTTCCATAGAAACAGCTCTCGCACTACTGTATTTGACGGGGAACACGTTCTGATGCTGAGCTTTAATTCTCCTCCTGGATGTGCACACCGCTGTGTTTTTAAACGCTTTGGACCTCCCCCCCCCAACGAGAACAAGTTTCATCTTAGGTGTTATTTTTACTTTCTTTTTTTTGTTGCCTGCATTACAACACAGCGGTAATCTTAGCCAGTGGTTTTATTTGGTTTTCATTATATTCGTTTAAGTCTAATTAGATGAGGCTTCTACCAGGAAGAGCCAGCGCTCCGGGTGTCGGATTACTTGTGAAGTGAACCTGCAGCTCTGGAGGCTGTGGAGGAGGACGCCTGCGGTGGTGCTGTACCCCACCCACCCACCCACCACCACCACACCACTACCAGCAACACCACCACCACCACCACCACCATCACCACCACCATCACCACCACCCACCCACCCACCCACCCACCACCACCACCACCACCACCGCCACCCACCCACTCACCACCACCACCGCCTACGCCACCACTGCACCCACCCACCACCCACCCACCCCACCACCACCTCCACCACCATCACCACCACCACCACCACCACCATCACCACCACCGCCGCACACCCCGCTCTCCAGCGACCCCGGGGCGCAGGGGGATGACGGTAGAGTTGGTTTCGGAGCCGTGGGCCCTATGTCTCCCCCCCGCACCGCGAAAACCCCGGACCACCACCATCATTGAGGGGGGGGGGGGGCCACGGCGAGACATCAGCAGAGAAACACGAAAATGCGTCAGAAACGCTATCGCGGTGTAAGGCGAACACGTGTCGATGTGCAGGGGTCATTGATCTACTTGGGGGTGGGGGGGGGGGGGGGGGAGAGACAGGCGAGCGATCAGCCTTCGTTCGCTCTCGGTATCCGAGAATGCTCGGGTTCAGGCAAGGTCGCAAATATTGACTCGACGTGAAGAAAAAGGTTTGCCGAACACAAAACGAAAGGCGCGCGCGGAGCTTGTCAAGGCTGTCATCCGAACACGCACCGCGTTGCGTAGCCATGAGGTTTTTTCGATCCCCGTCAAAGGTGCTAGAAAGCCCCTTGGCTTTCTATGGTGCGGCCTTGACGCTTCGTGGAGCACCCGTTGGTGCAGGTCTGATGTATTTTTCTTTATTTCTTTTGTTTTACCTTTTCTTTTCTTTTCTTCTTTTTTTGCCTCGCTTCCTCCCTCGTGCGTCGTATGGCTAGGTGTACGTCTGTGGGTCCTGGGTTCGAATCCCGAATGCCCGCAGCGTAACTGTCGGGGCCCTTGAGCAAGATGCCCTAACCCACCCCCCCCCAGTACACCTCGTCCATGACGTGCATCTGAATTGCACTGTCCAGTCACTTTGGATACCGGGGTCTGCTCAATGAAATTGGACACAGGGAATATCCTTTACGCTTCACCATGGCTATAGAAAGCCTTTTTTTGCTCAGCGAGAGTAAATCTGTCTCCCGGGCGTATGGGGGCGGGGCCGGGGCAGACGGGAGGCGGGGCCTATTGAGAAGCCGGCTAATGTATTTTAATTCCCACCGACTTGTTAAGGCTTAAGGCGGGGGTCGTTCTCGGCAGCCTTGCCCCGGGTGCCGGCTCCCTCCGGGGGGACGTGGATGAAGTGGGATGCGGGTCGGACTCTAAAAGCAGGTTAACATCGACGCGGCCTTCATCACAACTCCTGAGCAGTTTAGATGATTAGAGGGGAGCTTAAAGACTGGATTTGGCAGGATAGACATTTTTTATTCCCTTTTTTTTTTTTCTTCTTTTTTTTTCTTTTTTTCTTTTTTCTTTTTTCGACTGGGCTAATTAATTTCCGGAGATTCGCGCGGTGGTCGACGCGGTCCTCTGACGGCGTCAATTGATAAGCGGTTATCAAATAATTTGATCAGGTTTACATATACCTCTCCTTAGACCCGCACACTCACCAGTGATTAACCGCATGCGTCTGGCTAAATGACTAAATAGGAAATAGATAAAGCTATATTTGTAGAAGACGATACTAAAAAAAAAAAAAAAAAAGGGGAATCAGTCAGAGTCTGACATTGAGTGGTCGGTCTGTTTTAGAAGCCGCTGGTTCAAAGTAAATTAACGGGAGGAAAAAAGCAATTATGTATTTGACTTCTTGTATTACTGTTGTTATTGCTGTTATTGCCGCACCGCCCACTCAGCCCAGTGCCGCCGGTTAGAGTGCCGGGTGCGAGGCATAATTGAAATGTTTTTTTAGTTTTTTGTTTTTTTTTTGTTTTTTTTTTTACAGATGCTCTTTGCGGCTTCTTCATAAGCTCGGTGATTTGCCGTTTATCGCCTCAATCAGAGGAGAGTGGAGGAGCAGGGAGCACTATAGGATGACACCGGGGGGGGGGGGGGGGGGGGGGGATGCGTTCAACCTGTTGAGGGACTCAGACAGCGGCTGACGCTGTCTGAATCATGCGTCAGGTCGACAGCAGCCTGTTCCACCGCTTTTTTGATGCCAATTGATGATCCCCGACAAAACAATGTGCTGCACACGCGTGTGTGTGTTTACATGCGCTGAGATTTAGCTGTTGGTTTGTGTGCGAGAAGATGCATTTCGTCTAGAAAAAAAAGTAACAGCGGTGTTTCTGATTTTTTTTTTGGGGGGGGGGGGGGTCTCCTCTCGGAATTTGTTTTGGAGGAACATTTTGGATTTGTATATTTTTATGCTTTTTTTGTGGCAACTTTAACCTGCAATCATTCAAAAACAGGTTTTAATCAATAATGTTAATGTGTACCTACAAAGCCATTTACCCTCCAGATTAATTATGTAGATTAATAATGAATTGTTACTTACAAAAAAGTGCTGTTGTGATTAGTAATTAGCATTGGTATTGAGTAGAAGCAGAATACCTCACAACTGCTCATTTCGCATTTATTGACATGCCTCAGTACTTGACCAGAGTAAAACATGACATGTATTTGTGTTAACATTAGTTTATTGGAAGGGAACATTTGCTCTCACACACACACGTTTCAGATTCAGTTCATGCAGTGTAGTGCAACAACGAGCCCTGGTGTGTGTGTGTGTGTTGTGTGTGTGTGTGTGTGTGTGTGTGTGTGTGTGTGTGTGTGTGTGTATGTGTGGTGTGTGTGTGTGTGTCTCTCTCTCTCTCTCTCTCTGTCTCTCTCTCTCTCTCTCTCTCTCTCTCTCAAAATTCATGCATGCCAAGTAGCATGAAATCAGCTGCTTGAGTGACACACAGCGAGCCCACAATGGACCTGTGTTTATGGTCAACAGTATCATATTATTATTATTGAGGGCATAAATACATGGTGGGAATGACCGCCGAGTAGAATGGATGGCAAGTTTGGCATAATTCCTGTTGTAGTAAAAAAAAAAAAAAAGTCTTATTTTTTAGGATTCCAGCATTTTCATGAAAACATTCAGGGCTGTGGGTCTCGGGCTCCCAGGTTGACATCACCGCAGGTTTCAAAGGCAAACCAGCGCCATTGAAAACACGAAAAAAATGCTGTGTTTTTTTTCCAATTAATTCATTTTTCCACCTCAATTAATGGTGTCCTTGTTATTTCGTTTGAAAGGGCCACAAATGTAATTTTGTTCTGTAGGGCACAACCAAACAGCATTTCTCTCTTAATTGCTTCGCCCCCTCCGCACCTGACCTCGACCTCAGAACGAACGCAACCCAAGAATGGCAAACACGCCGTGTTGTTCCTGCAGATCCTCTCCTCCACCACGACACTTCAGAGCCCGTGGTTATCCACAAAAAGACTTTGGAACCATTTAGACATCGCATACAGTGTGTTTACAATGTCTGTTTCCTCGGGTTCAAGAGAGCTGTGCCCTTGTATACAAACGCTGAGTGGCAATGACACGCTTAATTAATATTGCATAAATGAATCAAGAAATAGATGTTTTATAAGATTACGAATAATAATAATAATCCCACTGTTGACGATTATAATTATTACGTTCCATCAAACGCCTGTAATGAAGTACCTGGCCCAGGGTATGAAAGGGATTTTATAATGTAACACAGTGTCGTAAAAATGTGTTACTAAGTGTTGACAGTGCCGCCACCCACACCCCCCCCCCCCCCCCCCCCCCCCCCCCCAGCCTCCTGGTAAGGCTTGTGCTTCTCAATGTGACTTTGAACAGAGGGAGCCAGCTAAACAGACAGCCAGCCAGCGCTCCCTCCTCTCAGCAACAGTGGCAGCGTGCACTGGAGCCTCTGAGAGAACAGTTCCAAAAGACGATGTAGGCGAGCCAGTTCCTTGTTCATGTATCACTTCAGGATGGAGCGAATAACCCTTAGTGTGTACACATATATTTTGTAGAATAGTTATACTGTAATAAGAATAAAGACCGACAGTATAGATACAGTATAATAGTGAGTACAGTATAAATATTTCAGTTTAGGTGGTTATTATTTTATGAGCGTAGGTTTTATAGGTCACTATAGATGGTAGATAATTTCAGGTGCGGATAGATCACAGAAGATGTTGGAGCGTTTGGTCTTGGATGTTTTTTTAATTCATTTTGTCGTTTTTTCGGAAGCTCATTTCACTTTGTCGAAACCAACCAACGAGTTAGCTAGATTTCCCATTCAGGCCTCCTCTCCAAAGCCGCTTCCCCAATATACATCACTGGCCCGCTAGCTTTAGCATGACGGTCTCCAACATGCATAGCTTTAGCGTGCCAGCTTTAGCATGAAGGTCTCAGACATGCATAGCTTTAGCGCGCTAGCTTTAGCATGACGGTCTAGGACACGCATAGCTTAAGCGCGCTAGCTTTAGCATGACGGTCTCAGACATGCATAGCTTTAGCGTGCTAGCTTTAGCATGAAGGTCTCAGACCTGCAAAGCTTTAGCGCACTAGCTTTAGCATGACGGTCTAGGACATGCATATAGCTTTAGCGCGCTAGCTTTAGCATGACGGTCTAGGACATGCATATAGCTTTAGCGTGCTAGCTTCAGCATGACGGTCTAGGACATGCATATAGCTTTAGCGTGCTAGCTTCAGCATGACGGTCTAGGTACCATCCAATCATTTCATTTGGGCCAAATTAAATGATTGGACGGGCTTATTTCAGGCCTGCGATAGCCACAGATACCAGATTTGTTTTTTTTTTCTCACAGCATTTGATGTTATGATAATGAGGATGTATAGCAACAAATATGACAAAAAAGGCTTCTGAAATAAATAATAAAACAACCCTGGCTATTAGTTCCAGTGATCAGATGAGCCTTTTGAAGCCAGAGAGTCATTAAGTGGAGACACAAACAGGGAACACAAACCAGGCGGCGGAGACCAGAAGTAGCCTAATCATACAAGACATTAGATGGTTTTTTTTTTTCAACATAAATCTTTATTTCAATATATATATATATATACTCTACAACATCATCGCACCGCATTCCCCGCCTTCTCTATAGAGTATTATGGTAATGATGCTCCTATACGGCTTCTGTATTCCTCCTAAGCAAACACTCTACTCGACTTTATAGACTCCACACAGACAATAAAACAAACTCACTCTCCCCTTCATGTTTAATGCATGAAGATGTCTGGCTGGTACACACACAGACCTCCACCATCCGCCACCCCCACACATGGGCAGCCATGTGTGCATACCAAATCACACTAAGGACTCGTCGGACTGTCGGTGAATACAACACACTTATTAATGGACTCCCTCCAATTTGCCCCCCTTTGTGTGTGTGTGTGTGTGTGCGTGCGTGTGTGTGTGTGTGTGTGTGTGTGTGTGTGTGTGTGTGTGTGCGTGCGTGCGTGCGTGCGTGCGTGCGTGCGTGCGTGCGTGCGTGCGTGCGTGCGTGCGTGTGTGTGTGTGTGTGTGTGCGTGTGTGTGTGCGTGTGTGTGTGTTGTTTCGCTTCCCCTGCCCAGAATCTCTGTGCTGGACAACGGGAGCCTCCGGATTTCCAACGTGACCAAGAACGATGCCGGCTCCTACACGTGCGACGCCAGGAACCAGTTTGGGGTGGCGAGCAGCGACGGCAATCTCTTGGTCAAAGGTACGTCATCGTCATCCGGGACCCGGTGGGTCCTGCAGTCCTGCCTCAAAGGAGAACCTCCGGGGACGGGGGAGGGGGGGGGGGGGGGGGGGGTGCTGGCGGAGATGGCGCAAAGCTGGGCCAGAAACCAGAAATGTCAAGGGGATGGGGGGGGGGGGGGGGGGTTTACGGCTTCTTTCCTGCTTCGTGGTGTAGATGTTCCAGCGAAGGGAACTCAGGGCATGCGGGGCGGCTGAAGCCTTCTGAGGGGGGGAGGGGGGCGTTTTTTTTTTTTTTTGCGTTTTTGTATTTCGGCAGTGGCTTTACGGACGCGTTTTTTTTTTTTTTTTCGTTCGCTTTCACCGGCTTTGCGTTCGCCAATCGCGCGCTTACAGACCCCCCCCACCACCCCCACCCCCACCCCTGCCCCAGAGGATGGTGAAGCGAAAGGCGGTAGAACGCGCTGGTCGACCCAGACGTCGAGTTTGTCGGGCTTCGGATACCCAATTTAAAGTGTGGCTTTTCGTGGGACTAAAGGCTAGGTGTCATTGTCGTGACCAGCCCACCAACTGAGTTCTCAAGACCCCACCACCACCACCCACCTTCCCTTCACACCCACGCACGCACACACACACACACACACACGCACGCACACACGCACATACACACACACACACACACACACACACACACACACACAGCGCGCACACACACACACGCACACGCACACACACACACGCGGACACACACACACACACACACACGCACACACACACACGCGGACACACACACCGCGTGTCTTGCACCTGGGCGCTCATTCTGATCGCCGGTTCATTTTTGTTTGAAAAGTTGCAGACGGTCACGTTGCCGTCGTCGGAATTCCACGTTTGCATATCCCTCGCTGCCTGTATTTGCTCTGCCGTACGAGAAAAGGTAGAGCCACCGGCCCCACGGAGATAGACAAAGGTGTGCATGAATCCGATTGGCTGTGGTTAAAGCAAGCTGTGACTGTGCCCTCCCATGTATAATTCATCACTTTCTGTACAGTGGATAATGGCCACGCTGAGTTTGTTTAAGGTTTCGATCCATTTTAAACACGTGCTTTCTGCAAAGCAGGTGGATTTCTCCGGTGTTTTCTAAAGAGCAGAGTCAACAGCAGCGCCCTATTAAAATACCTTTAGGTCGCTTCTCTCCTCCAATTCCCCTTTTGAATTGCAAATCAGCTTGTATGGCAACAGACGGTTTCTTCTTCATTACATCTCAAGCCTTTTGCGTGGAGCAACCTTCATGCATACTCTGTGTGTGTGTGTGTGTGTGTGTGTGTGTTTTGAGTCGGGCTCTATTCATGCCCTTCGCCCATCACCTCACATACCTTCTCAACAGACTTAAAGTCAGTAACATGTGTGTCCCATTGGCAGCCCTCCACATCCTCCAAAACCAAGAGTTACTTGAAGCAACTCCAATGTGTGTGTGTGTGTGTGTGGGTGTGTGCGTGTGTGCGTGTGTGTGTGTGTGTGTGTGGCTGTGTGTGTGTGCGTGCGTGTGCGTATGCGTGTGCGTGTGTGTGTGTGTGTGTGTGCGTGCGTGTGTGTGTGTGTGCATGTTTGCGAAATGAATTGAGTGAATCTCCTTGAAAAGGAAAATAAAAAAAAACAGATTGGCACCTAATCTCAAAAGAAGTGTTGGCTCTCAAACCAATGGAATTAACACCTGTTTACTGTTCAAACATTTCCCCCCCGCCAGCCAAACCATCTCTTTGGCTTCGCCTCTCCATCAGATGTCTCGAAATGAGGCTGCCGATGTGTGATGTCACGCCGCCATCTTACAGAGCGGCGGAGGGGGGGGGGGGGGGGTGCTGGGAGGGTGGTTAGAGTGGCGGTCTCGGCGCGGGAGACCCAGAGTGTCCCGTCAATCATTCGTGTGATGCGGCGCCAAGCCGACACCGCCGCGGCCAGAAGCTGCTCCTACTGGGCGCCCCCCCATGGTGAGGGCTGGTGGATGAACCGAGCGAGCGTGCTGCAGACCGCTGCAGACCGCTGCAGACCGCTGTGTACCGCTGTAGACCACTGTATACCGCTGTATACCACTGCAGATCGCTGCTGACCACTGTAGACCACTGTATAACGCTGTAGACCTCTGCAGACCGTATAGCGCTGTAGACTGCTGTATACCACTGTATACCGCTGTAGACCCCTGCAGACCGCTGTAGACTGCTGTAGACCGCTGTATAACGCTGTAAACCGCTGCGGACCGCTGTATACCGCTGTAGACTGCTGTAGACCGCTGTATACCTATGCAGACTGCTGTAGACCGCTGTAGACCTCTGTAGACAGCTGTAGACCGCTGTAGACCTCTGCAGACCGCTGTAGACCACTGTGGACAGCTGTAGACCGCTGGAAGACCTCTGCAGACAACTGTAGACCGCTGCAGACCCGCTGCAGACCGCTGTAGACCGCTGTAGACAGCTGTAGACCGCTGTAGACCGCTGCAGACCCGCTGCAGACCGCCTCAAAGTGCTGCAGACTGGTGGCAGGCAGGCTGCCTGGCTGACATGCGGCAGCGACCTCACCTCGTCCATTACACAGGAGGATGGCGCAGCATGAGCCTGCTCTCACACTGGAATGGTGTCGTCAAGGGGAGGGGACACGGGGGGTCTCGAGTCTGCTCTCAGTCGCTCTCTGACCCCCCCCACCCCACACACACACACACACACACACACAGATGAGGAAGATTATGTTGATGCCTAACACGCTGGGCTTGAAATGGGAAGGCTTTTTTCTTTTTTTTTTTTGCTGCCATCCAAAGCGCACACAGAGCCAAATTATAGGCCACACGCTGACCTGCAGGAAAATAGACTGGTGAGAGAGAGAGCTTTTCTCTCTTGTTTTCACTCTCGCTCTCTCTCTCTCTCTCTCTGGCATCTTCTGGTTAGAAAGCCAAAAGCAACCCATCCAGGGATCCATCATTGATTTTTAAATTAGATCAATTAAGTGAAACAAGGGTTTGTTTTTTTGTTTTTTAAGACCGTGTTTGTTTGTTTATTACTTCTTGTAAATGTGTAAAAAAAACAACACAAAAAAAAAAACAACCAAGGCTCAACAAGTTGGAGAAACATTTATTTCATTCAGCGAGGACAGATGTATCTGATTTCCAAAGGAAAGAAATGGCAGGCCTCCTCGCTGACACTGTGACTGTTTGCGTGGCAAACGAGCGACGGGGTGGCAGTAGCTCAGTGTGTAGAGCGGGTGGACAGAGCGGGTCGTCCACTAACCGTAGAGTCGGCGGTTTCAATCCCCTTGATCCCCACTTCTGTCTGCGTGTCGAAGTGTCCTTGAGCAAGACACTGAACCCTGAACCCCAACTTGCTCCGCGGGGCGCTGATCATAGCAGCCCACTGCTCCTAGTATGTACAATAGGATGCGTCAAATGCAGAGAACGAATTTCGTTCCCATGTCTAAAAAAAACACGGGAATGGACAAATGAAGACCGCAAGGTCCCAGTAAATGTTGTCCTGTTGTGCTTCCAGAGTCGACCACCATCACCAGCCCGGCGGGGCAACTTGGACGTGACGGTGGGGGGAGAGCATCATCCTTCCCTGCCACGTTTCCCACGATGCAACGCTGGAGCTCAAGTTCACCTGGTTCTTCAACGAGCAGCTGATCCAATTTGGAACGCACGGCGGCTACTTTGAGAAAGTTGGCACCGTGAGTGTGTTCATGTCCCTGACGTAGTTCATCTGCTTATTCTTAGCTTATTGTTCCTTCCTGTTGGCACTCAGGAATGTGCCGGATCACTTCTGGTTCTCCGTTTTCCCCCACGTCCTATTCAGAGCGGTTGTCTCAGCGCGGTCCAAGTGCTTTATGCGTTAAAACCAAAACTATTTTAGAATAACATGTAGAAACATTTTCTGGAGGTGAACCGGCAATTTTCACCCGTTTCACCTGCGCCGTGTTAATTATGACCACAAACCGACTATGAAATCATCCCACAAAGAGGCATTTCAGTCGGCCAATTGAATCAGATGAATAATTTGAATGATTTTTTTTTTTCAAAACCTTTCAACTCGGGCTTTCTTTCAAGCGTATCTCCGGGAAGCAGAACATTTAATCCTTCTTCATTATGAATCACATCAAAAGCCCCCCCCCGCCTGCCCCGCCCCACCCACTCACCCCAACCCAAATAATGACCGCGGAGTTCCGTGCGCTCTGCCCCCGCATGCTGCACATGCATCTCCGACCGGGGGTACCTTCGGGCCGGCGCCGATGGCTCCCCCGACGAGGCCGCCCGCCAGCCCGCCACGCTCGACGGCGCGTTTCAATTCGATCATCTTGCGGCAAGAGCGCGCCATGATATATTTCTCTTTTAATTACCGGAATTCAATTATGAGGTGCGGGGACCCTTCTTAATCACAAACACGCAGGCCCCGGACGCCGTGTTTATCATCGCCACCGCCGCCACCGTGAGATGAGACGGTGGGAATTACCGTGCGCGCGTAATTGGGTTTACCTTTGGCGGTTCGACAGCAGGGCAGGGAGCCCCGCACGCCGCGTCGTCGGGGGCGCTCTTTCGGCCGAAGGCGTGTGTTTAAGTAGCGCCGGCATTGACACGTTTGTCAAGACACGGTGACCCTAATTGTGATCGGCCGTCGGGGCCGGCTTCCATTGTGTGCGCGGGCGGGCCATGCGGCGCCCGCTGGCTTGAAGGGGGAGTCGACGAGGCTATCGAGGTCGGAGTGGCGGCGGCTGAGCGTTTTTTTTTTTTTGGGCGCGGCTTTTGACAAGAGTTTCTTTATGAGGCGACAATGGGGACGGCCGGCCGTGTACAGACCTGCGGGTGTACGATGTATAAAGTGACACGTTGTGTGAAACGGCATGGGGCTGGAGGTGTTCTGCGCCATGGCAACGACATCGTCGACCTCCCACACAGGACGCACGCAGCACCCCAGAGCCTCGCCGCGTCTTGCCTCCGGCATATTAATACCGTTCATTATATCTGTGGGCTTAGGACAGTGGGAGTGCTGCCACGCATGAATCCTAATCACTTCCCCTCGTACGAGCTCACTTTTTAGCCTGAAAATTCAAGTGTGAGATGTGAACGGAACAGCCGCACGCACGCACACACAGACACACACACACACACACACACACACACACAAGCACACACACACACGCGCGCGCACATGCACACACACACACACACGCAGCATTGTTTAGGACTAGCATTTGAAGAGTATAAGAAGCAATCTGACGCGAATTACCATGCGCCCCGTAGCCATCTTAAGGCCACCCGGGGTCCGGAACCGGCAGTAGGATGAGCACTCTGGATGGCCTCTCCTCTCCACTCACTCCGGACCCCGGTCGGCACCATCCAGCCTCATTATCAGAGTCCATCAGAGGTGCAGACCGCCATGCTCTGCGTGAGGCTAGTTGGCAAGTTTGGGGATTTTTTCTTTTTTTTTCGTTCTCTATTTCACACCACGCCGCTCTCTGTGTTTGATGTTGGCGCCGAAGCCCGGCGACCGTTGTGAGAGATAACCGCGCCGCGGCGGAGAGATAACAATGTGGTAATAGTGTGTTAGCGGTGTTGGGTGGTTGTTAGCGGGCCGCGACATTAACATCCGCACGGAAAGGTGTTTTTTTTTTGTTTTTTTTTGGTGTGTCCTGGGTTGACTATAAGAGGGAGGCTGCACAACACTTTACGAGACTCAAGAGCCACAGCTTATGTGACCCCCGCCAGTGTTTTCCCCTGAAAGGTCCAGCGGATACCTGGGGATTGTGTGTACTGTTCACTAAGTCTCCCATTTTACGCGCTGCCCACTACATTACTATCAGGGAGGGAGGTAGGGAAGGGGGAGAGAGAGAGGGAGTGTACTGTATACCAATCAGTCCTCTCTTTGGGGATTTGTTTCTATCAGGGACGGTTGCTAGGCATGATGGGAAAAACATAAACACTGGTCACCCATTTAGCCAGCTTTGTTCATTTCCTCTTTTTTTTTTGTTACGCAGCATTTTCTATCCCCGGCAAACGAAACACAAATCGAACACAAACGATCGGAAATCGTAGTTTGTGTTTACGCGCGCGCGCGTGTGTCCTTGTTGTGTGCGATCATGACCCCACACCGCTCCGTGACACTGTGCAGACATTGTTTATCCAAACTGACCGAGCACTTTTGTCATTTCGTCCCTGACGGCCATCCGATCCATATTTCGGACGTCCTTCCTCCTGGGTGTTCAGCCCTCTCTGCTCTGGCCCTCTGGTTCTTGCAGCTGTTGGGGACGCCATGCATGTGTTTAAATCCCACCTTTCCTGTTCCTTCACTTCCACTAGACGCCGTCCGTTTTTTTCGCCCAAGTTCCTGCGTTCCTCACGTGTTTTAGAGTCTATTTCGTTTTTTTTTCCCCCGGTTTCTTTGTGTTCGGCTGTGCTCAGTGTTTGCTCAATTGTTACCTTGTGTTATTCACCTCGAAGTAGTCTCAAGTTAGCTCTCCTCATTAGTTCGATTCGCAAAATCACTGCTCTTTTGTTCATGTTTCGGCGGAAAGCTTGTTAAATCAAATTTGAAACTCTG
>JAXIVH010000006.1:10687482-10690619 GCA_036785325.1 Urophycis tenuis
GAGGAGTTTGACGGTGTTCACAATTAGCATAGCAATGGCGGATATAATGATGATGAAGATGATGATGAGGAGGAGGAGGATGATGTTGATGAGAATGTTTACTATTCACACTCCATTTAAGTTTCGTTGTGCTTTGCGACACATTTGGCGATAAGCGCAATTGTTCCCAAAGATCCCAACACCCTTGCCAACACTCATTCATTCGTAATACGGCAAATACTTTCAACCACCGAACGAAAGGTAGATGACCTGACAGACATTTAAAGTAAATGCATAGACCCAGAGTGAATTCAGATACACGTTGTGGAAAGCTAGGTAGAGGTCAGGCATCTCGCTCAAGGAGTAGATCTGGAAGGCTGCAGTCATCGGGGAATCGAACCCGGTAATTAGCTTGCAGAGTTGGATGGTACTTTCTAATGTTTTTTTGGTACGTGGGTCCAGCCCCCAGAGTCACACCAGCCAGAGTGAACGGAGGTGGAGGAGGCCGTTCGGAGCTGGTCATCACATGGGAGGTGAGATTAAAAAAAAATAAAAAAAACCTTTCACATTAATAGCCTGCACTCACACAACATCAGAGCAGCAGCAGCACTGTCGTACTTTTAAGGCCAACCCTACAGTACATTATGACAATTACCGCGATTCACGGCGTCATTTAGAAACATTTAAGGCGGCAGTAAACAGCATTAAGTGGATCAAGTTGTTCCGCTTTTACTCGCCACAGTGTCGCCTCCAAAACGCTCAGCCGCCCCTATGCTAACTCCACGCAGCTAAATGTCTGCTACCATCTGTACAGCCGGTGCTTCTCCCTCCGCTACCCCTAACATTCTGGGTCACCCGTCTATGTCTCCCCCCCCCCCCCCCCCCAGCCCGTCTCCGAAGAGTTCCAGAGTGGTCCGGGCTTCAGCTACGTGGTGGCCTTCCGGCCCCTGGGGGCTCAGGGCTGGAGACAGGCTGCCGTCACCTCCCCCGACGCCTCCAAATATATCTTCAAGAATGAGAGCATTCCTCCCTTCTCGCCGTACCAGGTGAAAGTAGGCGTGTACAACAACAAGGGAGAGGGTCCCTTCGGCCGGTGACCACCATCTACTCGGCGGAGGAAGGTAGCGTACGCGCCGCCGGAGTCTATTATGAGAATTAAAGAGCACGTCCATACAGGGGGTGGTTGTTGCAGTATGGGGCGCCCTCTATGGGTTTGAATGGGTAAACGCGGTGGTGCTCCTGGCCACACCCCCAAATTGTTCATGCTAATGCCGGAGCAGGTATCACACAAGGGTCACAGTGTGGGCTTACCCTTTTTTCAATAGAGACCAAATGACTACATGTTAAAGTAATCCTCGCCGACGTGACTCTTGCCTTGGAAACATTAGCAGCGCACTTTAGGCTTAATGGAGTTTACTGAGTGTTTCTGAGTCTTCACTTTTTGGTTAATCTCTCGTGATTACACAAATTAAAATGCAATCAGAAGTTGTTGGGGAGTTTTTTTTTGTATTTTCCCTACAGGGGGCTTTATGTTAATTACAAAACCAACATATTTCAAATTGTACTTAAAAAAAAAAAGAAATTACATAACTTCCCCAATACCTAGAGACATTTTTTTTTTCATCATTTATTTCATTCAAGTGTTGCTTTGCATCTTGGGGGGAGTGGGAAAAAAAATATATGAGAAGTGCAACTAGCAACTAGCGCGGGTGACACTCTGTGCTTGCGTCTGCACTTGCCTCCATCAGAGCCCACCAGAGCTCCGGGCCGCGTGAGGGCACGCAGCGTGTCCGCCAGTGAGGTGGAGGTCTCCTGGAAGGCTCTGGCCTGGAGCAACAGCCGCAGACGCATCCTGGGCTACGAGGTCCTGGCCCACACACACACACACACACACACACACGCACACACACTCACACACACGCACGCACACGCACGCACACGCACGCACACACATACGTATGCACGCATGCGCACACACACGCCTATACACACACACACACACACACACACGCACCCACGCACGTATGCTGGCGTGCGCACACACACACGCACACACGTGCATATACACATACACACACACACATGCGCATATACACACACACACAGAGCACAACGTTTTGCCGACCGATGAGCAGGGATAGACAGAGATAGATAGAGAAGAATGTGTGTGTTTATGTGTGTATGTGTTTCATTTTTCTACTGTACTAATCTACTATTCATTTTTTCTTAGTTTAGTAGCAAGACCTTTGACCTTTTATGTTGTTGCGGCCTTGCTGACATACACTACAGTGTGTGTGTGTGTGTGTGCCATAGTTTCATTGATTTCATTGGTGTACCCTGGGGGATGCGGTGTGTTCCAGAGGCGTGTGTGCTTTTTCAAAACATGGCAGCGAATCACATGCCTGCCTCAGGATTCACGAGGTCTCCAAATGCTTATCCAAACATTTTGAAAGAGTTTACCCCGGCCCCTCTGCGACATCACAGCACCGGCCTTGTGTGCTGGGTTTGCCCGGTTAGCGTCAGCGACACTCCCGTTCCACGTCATAGTCGTCTGGGATCGTTTGTCTGTTTGCGTTCACATGCCTACTCTGGGTTGGATCTGTCGGGGTTTCCCGGCTGGTTGTAATAACGCGTCCGTTTCAGAGCGCCGTCTCGATCTCGAGCAGCGCTCCGGTTATTTCCGTGGAACACGCCCCCACAGGGTGCGTGCGTGTCTGTACATCTTTTACAACATCTACAACCTGTGTGTGTGTGTGTGTGTGCGTGTGTGTGTACGTCTGTGTGTGTGCGTTTGTGTGTGTGTGTGTGTGCATGTGTGTGTACGTGTGTGTGTGTGTGTGTGTGCGTGCGTGCTTGTTTGTGTGTGTGCATGTGTGTGTACGTGTGTGTGTGTGTGTGTGTGTGTGTGTGTGCATGTGCATGTGTGTGCACGCGTGTGTGTGTGTGTGTGTGTGCGTGCATGTGTGTGCGTGTGCGTGCCTGTGTGCGTGCGCGCGTGCGTTGCCGTTTGTGTGATTAGCTGCGGTACAGGGAAGAGAAGCAAAGACCGGAAGCGGCGAGTGTGGTCCGCACGGTGGGGAACCGCACGTCGGTGCTGATCGGCCACCTGGAGGGCAGCAGCACCTACCTCATCTCGCTGCGGCCCCCCGCCTCCCAAC
>JAXIVH010000006.1:10698319-10703319 GCA_036785325.1 Urophycis tenuis
TTATGCATTATTAACTTTGAACCTTGAAGCTCCGGCGCTAACGCTAAGCTAACGCGTCTTATCTGAGCACGGGCAGGAGACTGTAGAACAGAGCGGGGATCCTGTAATTACACTTTGATGTAGAACTAGGAGCGTTTCCCTGAAATAAAACATTCAGCAGCTGCTGGTGATTACCTCTTCCCCCCACACACCGCCAGACACCGCGGAAATGTTTTCGCTGGGAATCGAACGGGCGGATACAAAGCAGTGTGGGGCTGGGTGTATTTTCGGCACAACAGAGGGGAAAAAAATAAATAAAAGCGTTAATTGGGCAAAGAAAATGGTCTCCTACAATTAGTTTGTTGCTGCTTAAAGCGGCCGCGGCAGCTCTGCCGTTGCGTTCTGCTGCCCTCTGCCTAACGGCCTCTCGTACCTGCAGCATGGATATCACCTTTATGGACTCAAGTCACGTCGGGTGAAAGTTATAGTCTAAAATAGCAGGGTCTTAATGCGGCCATATGTGTCAGTAAAGGCAGAGAGTCGTGGACCCAAGCACAGAGAGGGATTTTGAGATTGCCATGCCGAGTTCAAATTTGATTTAACAAGCTTTCCGCCGAAACATGAACAAAAGAGCAGTGATTTTGCGAATAGAACTAATGAGGAGAGCTAACTTGAGACTACTTCGAGGTGAATAACACAAGGTAACAATTGAGCAAACACTGAGCACAGCCGAACACAAAGAAACCGGGGGGAAAAAAACGAAATAGACTCTAAAACACGTGAGGAACGCAGGAACTTGGGCGAAAAAAACGGACGGCGTCTAGTGGAAGTGAAGGAACAGGAAAGTTGGGATATAAACACATGCATGGCGTCCCCAACAGCTGCAAGAACCAGAGGGCCAGAGCAGAGAGGGCTGAACACCCAGGAGGAAGGACGTCCGAAATATGGATCGGATGGCCGTCAGGGGACGAAATGACAAAAGTGCTCGGTCAGTTTGGATAAACAATGTCTGCACAGTGTCACGGAGCGGTGTGGGGTCATGATCGCACACAACAAGACACACGCGCCCGCGTAAACACAAACTACGATTTCCGATCGTTTGTGTTTGATTTGTGTTTTGTTGCCGGGGATAGAAAATGCTGCGTAACAAAAAAAAAGAGGAAATGAACAAAGCTGGCTAAATGGGTGACCAGTGTTTATGTTTTTCCCATCATGCCTAGCAACCGTCCCTGATAGAAACAAATCCCCAAAGAGAGGACTGATTGGTACACTCCCTCTCTCTCTCCCCCTTCCCTACCTCCCTCCCTGATAGTAATGTAGTGGGCAGCGCGTAAAATGGGAGAATTAGTGAACAGTACACACAATCCCCAGGTATCCGCTGGACCTTTCAAGGGAAAACACTGGCGGGGGTCACATAAGCTGTGGCTCTTGTGTCTCGTAAAGTGTTGTGCAGCCTCCCCTTATACTCAACCCAGGACACACCAAAAAAAACAAAAAAAAACACCTTTCCGCGCGGATGTTAATGTTGCGGCCGCTAACACCACCCAACACCGCTAACACCGCTAACACACTATTACCACATTGTTATCTCTCCGCCGCGGCGCGGTTATCTCTCAAAACGGTCGCCGGGCTTCGGCGCCAAACATCAAACACAGAGAGCGGCGTGGTGTGAAATAAAGAACGAAAAAAAAGAAAAAATCCCCAAACTTGCCAACTAGCCTCACGCAGAGCATGGCGGTCTGCACCTCTGATGGACTCTGATAATGAGGCTGGATGGTGCCGACCGGGGTCCCGGAGTGAGTGGAGAGGAGAGGCCATCCAGAGTGCTCATCCTACTGCCGGTTCCGGACCCCGGGTGGCCTTAAGATGGCTACGGGGCGCATGGTAATTCGCGTCAGATTGCTTCTTATACTCTTCAAATGCTAGTCCTAAACAATGCTGTGTGTGTGTGTGTGTGCATGTGCGTGCGCGTGTGTGTGTGTGTGCATGTGCGTGTGTGTGTGCATGCGCGAGCGCGCGCACGTGCGTGTGTGTGTGTCTGTGTGTGTGTGTGTGTGTCTGTGTGTGCGTGCGTGCGGCTGTTCCGTTCACATCTCACACTTGAATTTTCAGGCTAAAAAGTGAGCTCGTATGAGGGGAAGTGATTAGGATTCATGCGTGGCAGCACTCCCACTGTCCTAAGCCCACAGATATAATGAACGGTATTAATATGCCGGAGGCAAGACGCGGCGAGGCTCTGGGGTGCTGCGTGCGTCTGTGTGGGAGGTCGACGATGTCGTTGCCATGGCGCAGAACACCTCCAGCCCCATGCCGTTTCACACACGTGTCACTTTATACATCGTACACCCGCAGGTCTGTACACGGCCGGCCGTCCCCATTGTCGCCTCATAAAGAAACTCTTGTCAAAAGCCGCGCCCAAAAAAAAAACGCCGCCGCCGCCACTCCAACCTCGATAGCCTCGTCGACTCCCCCTTCAAGCCAGCGGGCGCCGCATGGGCCCGCCGCGCACACAATGGAAGCCGGCCCCGACGGCCGATCACAATTAGGGTCACCGTGTCTTGACAAACGTGTCAATGCCGGCGCTACTTAAACACACGCCTTCGCCCGAAAGAGCGCCCCCGACGACGCGGCGTGCGGGGCTCCCTGCCCTGCTGTCGAACCGCCAAAGGTAAACCCAATTACGCGCGCACGGTAATTCCCACCGTCTCATCTCACGGCGGCGGCGGTGGCGATGATAAACACGGCGTCCGGGGCCTGCGTGTTTGTGATTAAGAAGGGTCCCCGCACCTCATAATTGAATTCCGGTAATTAAAAGAGAAATATATCATGGCGCGCTCTTGCCGCGAGATGATCGAATGAAACGCGCCGTCGAGCGTGGCGGCGGCGGCGGCGGCGGCGGCGGCGTCGGGGGAGCCATCGGCGCCGGCCCGAAGGTACCCCCGGTCGGAGATGCATGTGCAGCATGCGGGGCGAGCGCACGGAACGCCGCGGTCATTATTTGGGTTGGGGTGGGTGGGTGGGGCGGGGCAGGCGGGGGGGGGGCTTTTGATGTGATTCATAATGAAGAAGGATTAAATGTTCTGCTTCCCCGGAGATACGCTTGAAAGAAAGCCCGAGTTGAAAGGTTTTGAAAAAAAAAATCATTCAAATTATTCATCTGATTCAATTGGCCGACTGAAATGCCTCTTTGTGGGATGATTTCATAGTCGGTTTGTGGTCATAATTAACACGGCGCAGGTGAAACGGGTGAAAATTGCCGGTTCACTCCAGAAAATGTTTCTACATGTTATTCTGAAATAGTTTTGGTTTTAACGCATAAAGCACTTGGACCGCGCTGAGACAACCGCTCTGAATAGGACGTGGGGAAAACGGAGAACCAGAAGTGATCCGGCACATTCCTGAGTGCCAACAGGAAGGAACAATAAGCTAAGAATAAGCAGATGAACTACGTCAGGGACATGAACACACTCACGGTGCCAACTTTCTCAAAGTAGCCGCCGTGCGTTCCAAATTGGATCAGCTGCTCGTTGAAGAACCAGGTGAACTTGAGCTCCAGCGTTGCATCGTGGGAAACGTGGCAGGGAAGGATGATGCTCTCCCCCACCGTCACGTCCAAGTGCCCCGCCGGGCTGGTGATGGTGGTGGACTCTGGAAGCACAACAGGACAACATTTACTGGGACCTTGCGGTCTTCATTTGTCATTCCCGTGTTTTTTTAGACATGGGAACGAAATTCGTTCTCTGCATTTGACCCATCCTATTGTACAGAACAGCAGTGGGCTGCTATGATCAGCGCCCCGCGGAGCAAGTTGGGGTTCAGGGTTCAGTGTCTTGCTCAAGGACACTTCGACACGCAGACAGAAGTGGGGATCAAGGGGATCGAAACCGCCGACTCTACGGTTAGTGGACGACCCGCTCTGTCCACCTGCTCTACACACTGAGCTACTGCCACCCCGTCGCTCGTTTGCCACGCAAACAGTCACAGTGTCAGCGAGGAGGCCTGCCATTTCTTTCCTTTGGAAATCAGATACATCTGTCCTCGCTGAATGAAATAAATGTTTCTCCAACTTGTTGAGCCTTGGTTGTTTTTTTTTTGTGTTGTTTTTTTTACACATTTACAAGAAGTAATAAACAAACAAACAACGGTCTTAAAAACAAAAAAACAAACCCTCGTTTCACTTAATTGATCTAATTTAAAAATCAATGATGGATCCCTGGATGGGTTGCTTTTGGCTTTCTAACCAGAAGATGCCAGAGAGAGAGAGAGAGCGAGAGTGAAAACAAGAGAGAAAAGCTCTCTCTCTCACCAGTCTATTTTCCTGCAGGTCAGCGTGTGGCCTATAATTTGGCTCTGTGTGCGCTTTGGATGGCAGCAAAAAAAAAAAGAAAAAAGCCTTCCCATTTCAAGCCCAGCGTGTTAGGCATCAACATAATCTTCCTCATCTGTGTGTGTGTGTGTGTGAGTGCATGTGTGTGTGTGTGTGTGTGTGTGTGTGTGTGTGTGTGGGGGGGGGGGGGGGGGTCAGAGAGCGACTGAGAGCAGACTCGAGACCCCCCGTGTCCCCTCCCCTTGACGACACCATTCCAGTGTGAGAGCAGGCTCATGCTGCGCCATCCTCCTGTGTAATGGACGAGGTGAGGTCGCTGCCGCATGTCAGCCAGGCAGCCTGCCTGCCACCGGTCTGCAGCACTTTGAGGCGGTCTGCAGCGGGTCTGCAGCGGTCTACAGCGGTCTACAGCTGTCTACAGCGGTCTACAGCGGTCTGCAGCGGGTCTGCAGCGGTCTACAGTTGTCTGCAGAGGTCTTCAGCGGTCTACAGCTGTCCACAGTGGTCTACAGCGGTCTGCAGAGGTCTACAGCCGTCTACAGCTGTCTACAGAGGTCTACAGCGGTCTACAGCAGTCTGCATAGGTATACAGCGGTCTACAGCAGTCTACAGCGGTATACAGCGGTCCGCAGCGGTTTACAGCGTTATACAGCGGTCTACAGCAGTCTACAGCGGTCTGCAGGGGTCTACAGCG